>JANBXA010000328.1:10705000-11905000 GCA_030556225.1 Cricetiscus sungorus | reverse complement strand
TAGGCTGGGAGCTTGGGTAAGTGACCAGCAGAAGGCGATTTATTCCGGCCACGGGCCGAGCACATGCTGTCCTTCTGGGACCCTGCAGCCTTAGCAGGGTCTCGTTATGGACAAACTGTGTAGGTCTCCGGTACGCTCTGATTTTCCCTGCTCACTTCCCTCTTCTGAGAGGTTCGTCTCCTACCGCCCTTCTTAAACTACTTCCAGCAGAGCCTTTGCAGTAAGGCCCTCTCATGTCCCAGGCCTTTCAGCCACATTCTCACTCTGGTATAACTCCGCACCAACCACCAACTGAAGGTTTCCTGCCGCCTGGGGCCCCCAAGGGTTGCTTCCTGTTTGTACCAGGACTGTAACTGCTCTGGCCTGGCAAATCTGGGAAGTCCATCTGAGTAACCTCTTATTTCCCTAGAACCCCAGCTTTGGAAAGGGAACAGATCCCTTCTGCATTTTTCCTTCCTGGGATATGCCTTCTTAGATGGCATGCTGAGTCTTCTTGTATCCTATAGTTACTCTTTTATCAGTCATTCACTTTATCAGATAAACGTTTACAGTTTACCTTTTGTCTTCTGACAGCTGGGCAGCTGAGAACAGTGTAATTGCCCTTGATTGAGAATACTGTAGCTATTCGCTCTATACTTTAATTTGTAATACTAATCAAAATTACATATTCACTTGTGGCTACCATTTCTTACACTGGCTTCTTACACGGAACTAGACACACACAGAGGTCAGGCGCCATGCTTGTTTGCTATCTTCCTGGTTCATACATTATGCGTGGCATGTAAAAAGTATTCAGTGAGTATGTGTTGCATGAGTGACTTTTGAATGGGTAAGAGCACTTTCTGCTAACATATTTGGTTATGTCCTTTGTGCGCCTCATTAGCTCTTTGCAGACATTGCTATCTATTTTACATATCAGGAATAATGTGTTCTGGAATGGGTAGCAGTTATCAGACACCTGATGTGGGCTCTTTAAAAAATGAAATAACACTATCTTTTTATACTCTCCTATAGTTGCGTCAAAAGCTGATGTAGCAATGATGGCCACAGGTAGCATCCTTTATAACAGCTGTTTCTTACCTGTGTGTCAGTCTCGACACCCACATCCCCATGCCCAATGAAGACTAGAAACAGATTTAGTTAAATTCTAAATTTTACTAAAATTACTACCGCAGTTTAAAAATTTCACACACCCTCTACCCCAGGATCCATACTTTCAAATGCCCAAAGTTGGGTAGGTGATAAAAAATAAGTAGATGACGCAATGAAGAGCAGTGGGGATTGTGGTAAACTGTGCCACACATTCTTCAACTGAATGCATTTAATTCAAAAATTCACAAAAACATCACATGAGCTAAGCCATTCCCTAACTGCCACCTAGCAAACACAGCCAGAAAATACCAGGACCCGTCTGAATCTCAGCAATCAGAGCTCTTAAAATAAGAGATGTTTGACTCAAAAACGTTTCTTATGTTATTTTGTTGTAGAAGAATATTAAAAAGCAACATCTATTATGATTCCTACTTTATAAGAGGAGATAGAAATTAGTTACTGATGCAGGGAAAGATAGACAGTTTCAGGATTACAGTGTCTGGAGGACAGGGTGCGAGGTCAATTATTGTACTATTGTTGTTGTTATTATTACTATTAATTATTTTTATTTACTTTAAGTTGGAATACATTTGAGTGCAATATTTATTCAATTTACAAATTAGAATTAGCTTAAAAACTTAAAAAAAAAACCCAAAGACCATTGAATTTCCAGGGACTCTTGCCTCTTCCGGGGTCAGGAGGAGACTCCATGCATAGTTGGGTGACTCCTCCCTGATGCTGAAACATGAATGTTCACATCTCCACAGATTGGAAACTCATGTCCTGTGTTTCCCCAAATGTTTTCTAGATTGGAAATGTCCTGTCTGTTCCACTTTAATACTCAAGAAAATAGAAACCAAGGACAGATAATAATTTCTCATCCTATTTAGAGAAAATCCTATTTTCCTGCACTGGAGGGAGACAAAGTTTCTCAAAGGAGCTGTCTGGTTGCCTTTCCTTTAAAAGTCGCCACAAGTAAGTGGCTCATAGCACGGGAATGGAAAGCCCCCACAATCACTCAGTAGCAGACCATACTTCATTTTCATGATGCACTGATTTCTTTACTGGCTTCTCTCAGGAAGAAATTTTGTTTCTACATGTATGCAAGTGCATGTGTACACACACACACACACACACACACACACACACACACACACACACACACACACACGGTTCGGTTAAAAGAAAGAAGGAAAAATAATAAGATTGTGTGATGAATGAGGTAAATAGCCACATTCCTTGTTTTGAACCCTGATTAGCAGTGGGCCATGCATGTTCCTGGAGTGAAGCCAAAAGATCACAAGGCTGAGGGACACAGTGCATCCTTTGTTGAGTGGGAGAGTGCATGTGCTCTTTAGGACAGGGGTTCTATTTGACTACTGATAGCTGGTGAAAATATTTCACGACAAGTCGGACGGTAGTTCTGTATGAAATCTCTGGTATTATTTTTCAGCATGTTTGCACCCACTTAAGAAAATTAGACACCGATTGTACCTGGCCGAGAAAACATACCTGACATCAAAAATGAAAACTGTGAAGGAAGTGTCTACTAGCCTGTCTCGGACCCACTGAGTCACAAGCATCTGGGACAATGGTAGAGCACCTTTGGGGACATTCCCTGTGTGATCCTAGCCTTCACTCAGATTTAGAAATCACCGTTCTCATGAAACCTGGACAATGAAATGGGTATTTATTCCAGGGGACTTGCTTTGTTCCCCGTGTCAGAAGCCTCAATAACACTGAGTTCCACTCACCACAGTACAATGCCTACACTGTGGCCTGAGGAGCTACGCTTCTCCAGACCCACTTTGATTTAATGGCAATAGAGACTTATCTTTGGTTCCTCTTTTCTTTGCAGTAATAAGGAAGTCCTCACAGAACTGAAACAGAAGTAAACGAGAAGAAACACATGCTTTGATGTGTGCAGCAGAAGAGAGCACACATTACAATTCTCTGATTTTTGAAGGAAGAACAATTCCTGGGTATTGTCCAGAGGGAACATTACTGTTTTCAGAGCCCTGCAATATAATTCACTGAAGGACAATTCTTGGTCATGGAATAGTCCATGGCGGTTTTACTTCCCAATGTTCTTTATTCTTACCCATGCCAGCCATTACCTTTCTGTGTTTGTAATAGAGGAGATAGCCGTCATGCTTCAACACAAACCACCTCTTCCTCCAGCCCTTCACAAAGCCCGAGTGGGTCCTCTTATGCAGGTAGCCACGACAGGTGGGCCATGGTGTATTGGGACAGCGGCTGATGTCAGATCCTACCACCAGGGTCAAGATGTCTGGACCTACAGGCATGGATTTAGGGTAGATAGTTAAGTGGCCGATCAATTTATAATCTTCTGGAGATGCACTAACTATGAAGAAGTAATGGATGGATAATCACTCATAGTTTTTACAACCGTGAAACAGAATCCTGTCACCAGATTAAACCAAGTCTCTTAGAAATTCAAACCTACACGTTTATGAATAATATAAGAACTGGACAGATCACTCTGTCGATTCACAAATAAGTAGTTGAATGGGTTGGGGTTTCCAGGTTCCCTGAACTGTATACCTGTCTTCTATCATAGCTACGATGGTTCTGATAACAGTCAAGTCTGTGCGATGCCCTTGGCTGTAATGACAACCTAATTTCTTAAACATCTTGATTTACTTCCTAAGAAGAAGGGAGGTTGTGCCTCACTTTTATTATTTCCCCACCCCTGCCTCTCTCATAGCTTCCTTGGCCTGGTTTAACTAGAGTGAGGGTCTACTGTCTCCATCACTACTAATCTCTCTTGCTGAAACTGTCACTTATCAAAACCCTTGCATTTGGAAACCATAGTTCTGGGCAGTCCTAGGTACCGACCTTTTACTGTTTCCAGGTTAAGTGTGACTTTACCCCGAGCCTCCAGTTCTGTCCCTTCTTGGAACATCTTCGTGGCTGGACTCCCTTGACACAGTACTTGATACACATTGCAGCTTGTGGAAATTGTCTCGTCCCTGTTAACATGAGGTCACTGCCTACCTACTGTGCTTTGTTGCTGCCAGCATGGACACCACACACCTACCTTTTGATGCTCTAAGACAGCTCTCTGAATGCCACACAGACAGACAGTAACCCTGACACACTTTGAAGACTGCAAATGGGCTATGACTTCATTTACAATTCCTCTGAGAGGCAGGCCACATCCCTGAAGGAGGACATTTGGCCTTGGCAGCGCTGACTTCATCATGATGGCTGACATTGAGATTACCGATCTGTTTAGAGCTGTCTATGGAAATGGGGGTCAGCAAGGAGACTCATCTTCCATAACTGACAAGCTCCAACCCAGGGGATCATTCCTGGCTGAGCCACATGGCCCTGAAAATAAAGGTTTGTCCCAGAAAGGCTGACACAGTCTTAACTTTTGCTGCACGCGGAGCACCTTGGTAATTAAATAACTCTCAGTATGTCAAGATAATTCTTCATTGCCATGTAAATACATTTTAATTTATTGAACTGCCCTTAAGCTCCTGTCAAAAACACATCCAGAAAAATTAAAAGAAGTACTCCAGATTGACCGGCAACCCACAGATGCCTTTGTCTTTGGACTGTGGTCCCTAAAGAACTGCACTCCTGGACTAATGTGTACAGTTGACACATCTGCCAATTTATTTATGGACTGCTGCAGTGGGCTGCCCCCGAGGTCATTTTCCTCTTGCTTACACAGACTGCACGGGAGTTTCTCTGATACTGATCAGACTAAGCTTGAGCTTCAGCCTGGTCATAAACATAGCGCGCTGCACCATGAAAAATTCTCTCTGGGGCAAGGATGCAGCTGGCCCTGGTGCAGCATGGTTTCATCATGTTGGAAGAAAGTCTCTCATACCCAGGGTGAGGACATGAGCCCGATGCATGGGGAGTTGTTGAGCTCCAAACAGCTGTCGGGAGATGGTAGTTTTATCCTCTTTACCACATGCTACCCCAGGGCCCAGAGGACTTAGGCTTGACATTCACAGAAGAGCTTGAGTGAGAGTTTCAACTTTGATAGTAGGATTTCTTTTTTTAAAATCTATTTCTCTAGCCACTGCAGTTTGTGCATTAAAAGAACTAAACTTTTAAATGCTGACATTTATTAACTTACTAAGCTTAAAATTAGGAAATGTTTTAATTTGGCTCTTAACAAACTCATGCACATCAGCCGCTGGCTCATTAAACAATGGGCCTTCATTCAGTAGGTTCAGCGTGAGCCTTGACATTCTGTGTCTGTAGCGAGTTCTCATGTGATGTCCAAATACAGCTTTAGTCTCAAGTCCCTGGGCACATCTGTTTCCACGAGGGCTCACTGCTTTGCCACCAACAACAGCATTTCATTTCGCCAACTGTAATTTAGTTTCTTTTGACCAAATATCTCAGTTATTTGTTTACTCGTTACTTCTGTTTATCAGTTTTGTGAGCCTGGAAAGTAGACAACCATTGCCATTGTCTACTGGGCATCTTCTTGCTTTGGGTGGGATGAAGAATGCAGACAGGTAACTGACTACAAGCCTGAGACGAAAGAGTCAAGAAAATTACCGGTTTCGTAAGACAAAGATGTTTTCCAGTCACATCTTTACCCACCCCAGTTCTTTAGTGACAAAGCCCTTCAAAACAAAAGCTCCCCAGAAAAATCTTCTTCCCTCGCATGTTTGGAAGTGTAGAGCTCGGTGAGGTTATTTACAGCTACAGGAAACAGAAAAATAATTTCTTTTTCTAATTCACACTTCCTCCTTGGCTCACTGTCTTATTATGCCACCAATCTTAAACTGTGTCAGAGTCACACCTCTGCTGTCAGACAAACTCTACCACCCTCACAAGTGCAGAAGAGAAATGTGCACGATGTGTGTGTTCTGTCCCCGAGGGCTTGCACCATGTTCGGCAGCTGAGAACCTAGCCGCCAGAGGTACCTTGGTGTTTGATTTTACTAAAGCCTGCACTTAGTGATACAAAGCCCAGATGGAGCAAAAACTTGCAGGCTTTCTGAGCATCAGTGTGTCCCCTTTTCACTGGTGATTAAATCCCCTCTTTGATTCTGCCTGTCACTGGCCCTGTACAAAGCCTTAACCACTGTATAAGGACAACCTAATTAAATAAAGACTCAGCCCAGTGTGGTGCTGTATACCTGTAGTCTCAGCACAGGTGGCTGAGGGTAAAAAAAGAGATCCCAAGTTGAAGGCGGCCCTGGGACAAACGATGAGAAAATGTCTAACAGGCAAGGGAGCATTCAGAGTCCCAAAGACTCACATACAGATGTCATTTCAGTACGGCACTGAGTGCCTTTCAAAGATCAGTTTTGGTTTCCTCATCACCAGAATAGAGTTCATTTGTACAGGTGTGTGTGTAGTCCTATGACTCATCATGCCAATTGCAATGTGGGGTGCTGTCCCCCTTTCTCGTACTGCGCTGTTGAGATAAGATAACACACTAACATAGTCCGTTGTAAGGTTGTAAGTGTTTGGCCCAAGTTTTTAAGATTCTGGGCTGAAGAAGAGGGTTCAGTGGGAGGAAGGGCTTGAAAAAAAAAGTCATTGTATACATGTATGGGACTGTCAAGAAACAAAAACAAAAACAGAAAAGATGCTGGCTATGCTGTGTCTTGATGCCAGGCTGTTTGTGAAAGATTCAACATAGAGGGTTGACCAAAACTACAAATATGAAGGCATCATGAGGTACCCCACAGTTAAGAGTCGCCTGCTGAGTCTGGCACACAGCTGGAACTTAGGCTCAATATTCTCTGAAAAGTAATTTGATGTCTTTAAATCTGAGTCAGTGTCACAGCCAGATATGCTCTTACAGAACTACTGTTTCTTGGTGACCCCGTTCACTTCACCCAACTTTCTTTCATCATTATTGCCTACACATTTCAGAATGAGGTTCTAGCTCCAGCTGTCTATAGCATCCATTCAAGAGGCATCTTTTGCTGCTGTCAAATAAAGACAGAGTGCCCATCTTAACACTTAGATCATGCCACAGAATTTGTCTGTTCCTTGCTTTGATTTTTTTTTTAAATTTCTTCAAGTACAACAATTTATTTTCTCTTTCACATCAGGGACTTACAAAATGGGCTTGATATAGGAATCTGACAGTACTATCTTGTGTATGTCTGTCTTCCTACGTTACATAAATACTGTTATGCTGCTTTTCTGCATGCCTGCCTGCTTCCCTGCCTATCTCACCCTTTTGTTTATCCTTGTCTTTTCTTTTGTTTTCAACTTTAAACCATATTTAAAAACAAAATCTATCCCTGATGCTTCAAAGTGAATAGAAATATAGCACATGTATGCATTACAATGTGGGTTTACATATTCCCCTAGTGATGGTCACTCAGGCTGACTCTAATTCCTTTCTACCACATGAAATACTGCACAAACACCCTTGTATTTGTCCCTTAAGTAGATTTTAGGCTTATCTGTCCAGAGGTACAACCGTCAGGATGTAAGATTTATAGGTACTTTTCTAGGAAGTGCAGATTGCCGGCCTAACATCCTATATCCAAATACCAGTTCATGAAGACTCACATTTTCTTACCACTATGACCCTGTCAAAGTTGGCTATTATAGGACACTTTTTAAAAACGTTATTGAATCTGAAACATCATCTTGTTGACAATTTACATTTTTTTGATTAGTGGCAAAACTGGCCCATGGTTTCTTTTACTGACAATGCTTTTAATTTTAAAATGGAGATATTGTACAACTGAAGTCCTCCTCTGTATGTAGGATAATATGTAAAGTACCATGTATGACATCTTTGTCAAAATTTTGATGAATATTTGGGTATTTATTGAGCTTTTTGAAGATCACTAATCTAGTCTATATTCCTACAAAAGAACTCCATTCTTATAGTTTTGGAATATATCTTCATGTCTGGTATAGGATGTTATTTTGCTATTTTGCCCTGTTTATGAATAGTATATCCATTTCGAGTCGTTTACTCTTTTGCATGTTTATAGGAAATTTTTTCAAGCTACTCACACATTTAATTAAATTTTATCATGATATCATTGAATTTTTGGAGTGATTTTTGGAAGAATTTAGATCTTTATATATTTTTACCCATAAATGCATAAGGATAGTGTTTCTTTGCATTTAGTCCTCCTCTATCATAGTGGATAGAACCTATGGCTGTGAACACAGCACATAGTACTTGATACTGAACTATATATCTATCCAAGTTCTTCTTTTATAGACCTCAAGAGAGTCATGTTTTTCTGTGAGTTCTTCGTTGACAAATCAACTCTAAACACTTAGAATTTTTGTTGCAATTGTTAACCACATGTGTTTTTTAATTTCTTTTTTCTTCTTGTTAGCATAAGTACATACTGCTGAATTTTAGAAAGTTATGATGTTTTTGAGATAAATACATCAATTGCTGCATCCTTTACATCCCTCCAGACCCTCACATGCTCTCATCTTTGCTCTCTTTCAAATTCCTGGCATCTGTTTTCACTAATTGTTGTTACATTCATATATATGTTTATGTGAGTACATATATATGTATACATATACATATATATTCCTAAATATAACCTGCTCAGCCTGCATAGTGTCACTTGAATGTATGTTTCCAGTGCTGTCTGTATTTTATTGGATAACCAATTTGTGTAGGAGATCTTAGTTCAATGAGTCTTTCTCTTTTTGTTGTAGGTTTCTGTCCATTGTAATCACATAATCTTCAGTATGAATGGTTGCTTCTTCCTTCACAGAGTGTATACCACAATTTCTCTTCCTTCTGTTACATTGGCCTAGTCAGGCCTTTTGTTATTATGATGAGCAGTTTTGTTATAATCATCGTATCTCTTGTCAATTGCAAAAGAAATATTTCCACGCTTTCTCTGTTAACTATTTTTGTTCATGTGTATGTATCTTTCTGTTTAAATGGTTGGGATTTTGATTATGGTATAGTTAAACTTAAATTCCTATATGTTCAAAGATTGGTTGTCACCCCGTGGCACTGTGGGTGTGTGGACAATCTTAGGATTTAGCATCCAGTGCATGGAAGTTAGTTCATTGATGGTGGGTTGCTGAAGCATTCAATGGTACTGCAAACCCTTTTTCTCTCTGTGTGCTTCCTTCTGGCTGTGACAGGGTAAGCATCTCCTCTATAGATATCTACAATAAACATCTCCACAATTCAAAGCATCAACATCAAATAACCATGGACTGAGACTATGGTCATAGTAAAATTTCCCTCCTTGTAGGCTGGCTACCTAAAATATTTTGTCATAGCAATAAAAAGCTATATAGTTAAGTAGCCTTTATCAGAGATAAAGGAAAATGATTTTTTTCTCTGTGTTTGGGACATTAAAATTGTTCAAATACAGTGAGCAGTATTAAGCAATTATTTTGCTCAAAGTAGGGATGAAAGAGTTAAAAGGGAGTTTAAACTATTTCTTTGCACCAGAACTTCATGCTTAGCATAAAGCTGTTGTGGTTTAGATTTCTTTTGGCAAACTGTCTCATTTGAGATTCCTTGAGATAATCCTTCTACAGTAATGAACTCCAATAACCCTTTGCCATGTCCTTACATCAAATAATCCTTTACCTGGGTATTGCATCTGAGGTTCTCTGATATTTTGAATGGCATTGTTGCAAAGTCTGATTGCATTGTGGTTCCTTTAGAGGAGACGCAATGTTGCCTTCCTGCAGCTTAAACAGTTTTCGCTTTCTCTTTACTGCTCTTGAGCTTCACTATAGTCTGCCTGCCTAAGACTTTTTGTGCCCATTTCTCGGATGATGTAAACATTTTCTGATTTCTTTTTTTTTTTTTTTTTTTTTCATTGATCCTGAAAACATCTTGTTTTGTTCTGTTTCAAATAATTTTCTTTGTGGATTTTGGTGATAGTTTGGTTGTTAAAGTTCTTGCTATGCAAGCATAATGGCATGAGTTGATACCCAGAAACCATGTTTTAAATGTTATGTATGGTAGCAGGTACTTACAATCCCAGCACTAGAGGTACTTACAATCCCAGCACTAGAGAAGCAAAATGGATGAGCAAGTGGTCAGTGAATTTCATGCTACTGAGAGACCCTATCTCACAAAACAAGCTGTAGAGCATCCTTGGAATGACACTTGAAGTTGATCTCTGGCCTCTACACACACAAGCACACAACCATCCACACACGCACGCACACACACACACACACACACACACACACACACACACACACACTAATTTTTCCTTTTCATGTATTTATTTTTTTTCTCTCAGGAATTCTTGATTAATATAGTTTTGTGTTGTTCTTCTGGTTTTATCCTTTGTGTTTAACTGTTTTTATGTCTGCCTGGTTTTTATGTTTCTTTCTCTCCTGTCCTTTCTTTCTTTCTCTTGATACTTTCTGGGGGGATTTATACACCACCAGTTTGGATCACCTAAGATCTTTCCATTGTGTTTACTTTATTATTCAGTTCACATACAGCTTTCTTTCAACATTTGTCTTCTTTATTCTTCACACCGACAACTGGCTCTTTGTTACAACCACTTTTCCGTTTCATATCCTGTAAATGTCCTCCTTGACCAATTCAGTGATGTGTATCGATCGTCTTTTACATTTTAAGTGTCTTCTCTGTGATGTACTCATTCTACCTTGCATATTACACATTATTTTTACATTGACATTCTTTTCCTGCCCTGTTTTCCAGATTTTTTATTATTTCAACTAAATAACATCTTTTGCTTTGGGATTGCTAAAAATGATTTTGGAAAGTATGCAGTGGAGCGAGTTTAAAGCTGCAGCTCTCTTTAGCATTCCTCCTGGTGAGCAAGGTGCTGCTCCTCAGGGCAGTACACTTTTCTACAGCTGCCATGTATATCTTGTTTATTTTGGTAAGCGACCAAGAACCTCAGAGAATCTCCCAACTATTCTATCAGAGACTTCACTCTTTCTGAGTTAAAATCTGTGCTATTGCCAACTTCCCCTAAGTATATGCAGGGCATCATCCATGAACATGGAATGATCTATGGCCTCAATCCACGCGGGCACAGATCATTGACTGCCCATCATAGGTTCTGTCAACTTTCTAGTCTTCAGTGACACTGAAGTAGAATGAGACGTGCCAGGAGCACATGAATGACAAAATCAATAATAAATATGCGATCTCCAGTCCATTTCTCACATGAGATACTGAGCCTTCATCTGCTATTTAATGTAATTTCCACCCTGTAACAAATACAAACACGACATCATCTTTTTATGTCTCTTTCTGTATTATTCTTTGATATTGTAGATTCATAATTTGCCTTCTGCTTTGACTGAATCTCTAGTGTTGAGTTTGAGGACTGTCAAAGATGAGGGGTATAATTTTTTTTAGAAGAGAGAAGTTAAGGTTGAGCCTAGATTATATCAGAGTATAACCCAGTCTTCTGCTAAACTCCCAGGAGCAATGAGCTCCAGCTAGGATGTTCAAGCCATTTTCTCCTACTGTCAATGTTAAGTCACCATTTTATCAGATGCCAGAGACTCTTTTATTCAGGTTTTAAACATGTTTTTCTTTAATTTCCAGGAATGGCAAAGTAGTATAAACAACATTTGGCTTTTTGGAGCAAAATAAAGAAACCACTAGGAACAAAAGTATTAGTAAAATATTTATCACAAAATGTGGTTTATGGCTAAAATTAGAAACACCAATGACAACTTATGCTGGAGAGGATGTGGAGAAAGGGGAACACTCCTCTATTGCTGGTGTGAGTGAAAACGTGTACCGCCATTTTGGAGATCAGTATGGCAGTTCCCCAGGAAAATGGGAATCAGTCTACCACAGAATCTGGCAATTCAGCTCTTAGGCATATACCCAAATGATCCACATCCATGCAACAAGGATATCTGTTCAACTATGTTCATAGCAGCATTATTTGTAATAGCAAGAACCTGGAAGCAACCCTAGATGCCCCTCAACTGAAGAATGGATAAAAGAATGGATAAAGAAGATGTGGCACATGTACACAATGGAATACTACTCTGTGGGGGAAAAAAAACAACTCAATCTTGAAATTAGCAAGAAAATGTGTGGAACTTGAAGAAAACATCCTGAATGAGGTAACCTAGTCACAAAATAAGGAGTATGGTATGTACTCACTCATGTATTGATTTTAGACATAGAGCAAAGGATCACCAGCCTATAATTCACACCACCAGAGAAACTAGGATATAAGGAGTAACCCAAGAGATTCATACAAGCTCCCTCACAGAAGGGGAAAGGAACATGATCTCCCGAGCATATTGGGCATGGGGGGGGGCAGTGAGTGGAGAAAAAGCTAGGAGAAAGAGAAAGGGAGGAGAAGAAAGCTTGTGGGACTAGGAAGATTAAGTCAGGGCAGGGAGAGAGAGAGAGAGAGAGAGAGAGAGAGAGAGAGAGCGCATAAAAGGCATAAAAGAGGGAGCCATTATAGGTTTGAAGAGAAAACTGACTCTAGAGAAATGTCCAGAGACCTACAAGAATGACCCCAACTAACAATCTGAGAAACAGTGGAAAGGGTACCTTGAATGCCCTTACCTGATGAGATTGATGACCAACTTATCTACCATCATGGAGCCCTCATCTAGTAGCTGATGAAAACAGAAGCAGACACCCACAACTAAACACTGAGCCGAACTGAAATCCAGATGCAGAGAGGGAGGATTAATAAGAAAATGGGGACAAGACCAGGCTACAGAAACCCACAGAGACAGCTGACCTGACCTCCAGACTTATAGCTGGAAAACCAGCATTGGACTGACTCAGAACCCCTTGAACATGGGTCTCAGTTAGAAGGCCTGGGCAGTAAGGGACCTCTGACAGTGGAACCAGGATGTATCCCTGGTGCACAAAAGGACTTTGGGAACACATTCCCCATGGAAGGATACTCCCTTAGTCTAGAGGCAGGAGGGGGGGCCTAGTCCCTACTCCAAATGACTTGACAGATTCTGTTGATCCCTCCTGGAAGGCATCACCCTCCCTGTGGAGTATGGGGGGTGGGGTGGGATGGGAGGGTGGACAAGGAAACAGGGAGGAAGGGAGAGAGAAAAGGAGGGAGGGATAGGGAACTGGGATTGATATGCAAAATAAAAAGAATAAATAATAAAAAATGTGGATTACAAAGAATATCTTTGAGAAGAACTAAGTATAAAAGTAATGAATAACACATGTCTTATACTGTCAACATATTAGCGTAATTATGATAATAAACTGCATTTCTAAGCTGTGCTTCTGAAAGGGTAACTGTTAGAGTAAGACCTTTGAGAGCTATTACACATGCTAACTGATAATGACCTTGCATTCCTGGCATACCCAGTACAAATCTTACAGAACAATAAATTACCAAGCCAAATTCTACCTGAAAACAATTCAGAATAGTTAAGTAGAATGCACTTGCAGGTAGTTTTCAAATGTTAGCCTGTAGGTGAGCACTCTGAGCTCTCGGTAACCCCAAAGAAAGAAAGAAGACTAGTGTCATATGCCAGGGCACCCGAGGCTTCTTCTAAATAATAATATCTCATTGTCTAATAATGACTCAGGAGCCACACAGCATTTATATAACTTTCAGGAATATGGTACCATGACAGAACAAAGCATTTTCTAGTTGAATGTGTTTATCTATGGGACTTTCACACCTTCTAACATGGTGTTGAAGAAAGTTGTTTTTGATAGAGAACAAGGGCATTTATCTCTGCATAAGGTTATTGTGGATGGATGGAAGGATGCGGGGGATGGAGCATCACCACTCCTGCCCTGCTTCCATTGGTGCTGCAACTGCTTGACACACAGGCCTCAGGTGGCCCTAACAGAATCTCTAAAAGTTTCAGACTCGTGATCTCTCTCTCTCTCTCTCTCTCTCGCTCTCTCTCTCTCTCTCTCTCTCTCTCTCACACACACACACACACACACACACACACACACACACACACACACACCACAGTAAAAACCTGAAATTCTTACCTCTACAAACTTTCTTAGTTAACAAATGAGAAAATGAAGAGGAGAAAGAAATGAGAAAAAAAGTAAACAAATTCTCATGATGAAGATATTTTTGTTTCTTAATTAAAGAAATGTTACGGTAGTAGAGTATATTTTATGGGTGATGATCAGTACAAAGTGTGTATGGTTTAGAAGTAGGATTTAATTACTAGGGTAAAACATGATGTTGGTCACAGCTCATTAATGGCTTCTCTCTACCTCTGCCGCATTCTCACATTCAAACTTTCTGCGTATTGAGCACTCAGCATTTTTGGTGAACCCTGTGGAGTCTGTAACTGGCCCACTTACCTTTCTTTGCAAGGTGCACAGCTTCTGCATGCTCAACACTGGTGACCTCAGTGCCATTGACAGACAGCACTATGTCTCCAATCTGGAGTCCAGCTTCCTCGGCAGCACTGTCTGTAAAGTAGACAGATGACAACAGTCTCCTTGACAGAGGGTCCCAAATTCAATGTCCTGCTGTTTGCATGTTGAAAAAAAAAGACTCTTTTTCTTTAGGGCCTTTCTTTCCAACTTTAGACAATTGCTTATGTCATTAATGAGAAAGAAAATGCTCTCCTTGTGGCCTCCCTTTCATTTCTAAGACTTACACATTCAGCCAGGCATTTGAGTGGCTCCTTTGCAATACAATAGCAACGCTGCTCTGAAACTCAATCTATTCATCCCCTAGAAGGTTGAACTAGTAGTTCTCATTCCCCATTGCTGTGAGGGTCCCTTTGTAACCCTGAGAAAATCACTTAACCTCAATATCTTCATCTATAAAAAGGGGGCTGGGGGCAGAGCCTCTCTGCAGGACTGTTCAGGGAACAAGTAATTGAAATACTTATGAAGTTGTGGCAAAAACAGATATCTTGGAGTAGTTGGGGGGGGATGGACAAAAGAAAGAATGAAAGAGCTGCTTTCCCTTGCATTGTTTAGGCTCCTTCCCGAGTCTTTTCAGATAGAAGACTGAAAATAGCCTCAAATTTATGGTCCTTAGCTGTCAAGACTGGAGGCCCATCCCACTGGATATTTTGTCCCTTGGATTTCTACCACATTCATTTATGCAGCACGCCCATATTTCCTACAAGTTAAAAATCAGTGTACTGATTTAAGGTTAATTTATTTTAAGAAATGTGGCCTCTTATAGATTTGGCTACAATTCTTTGGCTAAATCCTACAGCAAGCGGTTGAACCTACTTTTTCCATTTCTTCATTCACTTAAACTCCTTTCCTCTCTCTTTGCTGTGTTTGCTGAGTACATACAGGTGCTGTTCATGGGCTCACAGAGAAGTGTGAGCCATAGCAAGTTTTTAATATGTAGGACGTCACTGACCTCAAACAATATTCATGTTCCTTTTCAATTTTATTTTATTTTATTATGTTTTTATGCACCTGGATGATTTGTCTTCATGTATGTCTGTCTACCCAGTGGATGCCTGGTGTCTGCAGAGATAAGAAGAGGGTATCAGATCCCTGGAACTGGAATTATAGACAGTTGTAAGCCAGCAGCTTACTGGATGCTGGGAATCAAATCAGTGTCATCTGAAAGAGCAGCCAGTGCTCTTACACACCAATCCATCTCTCCACCCCCAAAGAATGTTATCTATCTTTTACTTTTTTATATTTTGGTTCTTTATAATGGAGTTTCTCTGTGTAGTCCTGGCTGTCCCAGAACTCCCTCTGTAGACAAGGTTGGACTTGAACTCATGAGATCTGCCTGTTTCTATCTCCAGAGTACTCGGGTTAAAGGTAGGTACCACAACACCTTGCCAAGAATGTTATTTTTAAAATGTGACTAGTTGCTGAGGGTAACATGATGTATAATTTTTTCATTAATGACTACAGTTTATTTAAATCTGTTCATAATGGTAGGGAGGTCTCTAATAACTCATTTCTATAGTTCTACTTCAAATCAGAAAGGGTAAGAAACAATCTTTGACAGTCCCTTTTACTTATATACTCTTTTTCTAGGAGCAATAGTACATCTCATGGCATGGTTGATTATTTGACTCAATTGCAGTGAACATGTGTTCTACTGTCTTGAAGGGCTTAGAGAATTTATGACATTGCAAATAACAACATAGATACAGTGATGTTTCTTAGCATTTTCTACTTTCCCTATAACACCAGCTATTGTCTTACAGGTTAAAGTCATTTAACAAATACATATTGAATAAACAAATGAAGCACTAAAAATTATATGCTATAGTTTTTCATCAATGACCTTCAATTTCACCGGTAATGAAATGAGGAACATAACTAAAAAAGAAAATTACATTTGAAAAGTGACAGATACAAAACAAATTATAAAGAGAATCTGTGCTGTGATTTTGGAAAATGGAATTCTTACTTCAATTTGGAGTAATTATAAAATGATTTTCAGATAAAGGAGACTATGGCTTGATACTAATCAGTAAGTGAGTTATATTTCATGAATACTAGGGAGGCCAGAGTGATGGTGACTGTTAGAGTTTACATAAACCTAACTCCTCTGTTGTCTGGACTCACAGTTGGTCAGTCTTTCTCAGATTATTTTGTAATTGGGCATGCAATCTGAAAATGTCCTAGTCACTGGAATGTGAACAGAAGTGGTATTCCATTTTTAGAACTACACCTGAATATACAGGAGGGCCACCCTTTCCTACTCCCTTCTTCATTTCTCTGACAGGTACCAGTGACTTCAGGATCCAAGGGGTTTAAAGATTCATAAGTAAAATGGAACCCAGATCATGAACCATTATGTGAGATAAAGCTATCTCCAACTAAGAAATCTACATTGGACTACTACCACCTTTCATTTTCTTGCCTTGAAAAATGCATATTTTTTTATTGCCAAAGTTAGCCTCACTTCAAAATACCAACACGCCCAAAACAGTGAGTATTCTGAGCAAAGGTATGCATACTTTCTAAATCCCCAAAGTTACTGAATCAAGTCAGCTCCAATAGAGGCTGCAAGTCAGGGGGCGTTAACCTTGGTGATAACATAAGGGAGACAGTCAATGGAGAGAGGGTGTTTTAGGTGAAGATGCAGAATTTGTACTGGATCCTCTGAGATTAGAGAGACACAAAATATCACAAGCATAAAACATGTACATTGTTCTATTCTTTAGGTTTTAGGAAGATTCATTTAGAGTAGAGAAGAGATTGAGTTAAACAGATCAGCATCAATATTATTATAGAATGTATGCAAGCCTATAACATAACTCTAGAGATTATAGCAGCCTAACAGTATGTCACATGACCTGAAATGGTCTTTGGAATTCATTTGGATACCTGTCTACCTATTACTAATAAAGCATAAACATGCTACCAGCAATTAAAATTTGTCATTCGTATATTGTGGTGTTTTCTGTATCAGAATAACCTCTGATATATGGAAGGAAAACTCCTGGTTAAATATGTGTTTGCTTTTAGATGCACTGAAATAACCATGGAGCATATTATCTTAAATATTCTTTGGGATGAATGAAAAATGTGTTTGAGGACAGAGGGGAAGCACAGTGGTAGATTGCTTGTCCAGAATGAGGTCAAGCCGGGGAAACAGGGGGGAGGCTTTGAAGCATAGCTTTAAGACAGAACCAACAAACAGATTCATAACTCAGACAATGTAAGGAGAAAAATATAGAGCATTTAAGATAAATTTACAGGGCAATTACTATTAGTAAGAGAGAGAAAGGGGGATGTACAAAGAAAAACAAAAATGAAAGCAGATAGATCTTAAAAATATAGTCAACAGTGATCACAACGAAGAAAGGGCTTAGCTGGAAAAGTGCAACCTGCAGACCTGATCTTGGTTCTCGAGCATCTGTCTAAAAAGTTAGGCTCAGCAGTAGTCAGTATATAGCTGTAATCTCAGTGTCGGGGATAGACACATACACAGGAAATGACTTCAAGTCAGTCAGTCTGTCCAAATCAGTGAAGTCAAGGTTCATGCAGAGACTTATCTCAAAGAGTAAGATGGAAAGCAAGTGAGGAAGGCATATGATATTGACTCTGGTGTTCACATCCATGAGCACATATGTGCTTGCACAATTACACACACACACACACACACACACACACACACATGCGGGTACTGAGAGTGAGGAAGAGAGGGAGAGAGATGAAGAGAATATCATATCAACAGTTCTATATTGAGGACGCTAATAATGATAAATCTTATTCTGTTCAAAACATTCAAAAATTAGGACTATCTAAAGCTTTTGGGAGAATAAAGGAAGTAGAAGGAATTTGAGAATTGTGCTAATCAATATGTTAAACAATTAACTAGATCAGAAAATAAACACTACAAAATCTAAAACCAAGTACATGTTTAATAGTAGGTTTTCTAAGTAAAATAATTTTTTACTTAAGGACTGTCACTATGAAGATAGATCTATGCTGATTATACAACTTGATGTTTTTTACTGTATTTTTTGCATGAGTGTGGTATTCTGAATTCCTTTGTATTCATGGTAGTATTTATTATCTGGCATTTTATTATAATCATACTCATGAGCAACATTAGTACATCTGTTGTTTTCCTCTCTCTGGTGAGTAGTGATGTTGAATACTGTCGATTTGTTTATTTATTATTTGTCTTCTTCAGGTAAATACCTATGCATATCCTTTATTCATTTTAAGTTGTGTGATCTATAGTATTGGCTATAATGCTGAGTAGAAAAGTTGTTGGTAGGGTTTGCCACTCTTGTGGCTGGCTCATGGAACTGCTTTTAATTTTAAATAGTGGGCACTGGCTGTAGTAGTCTGGACTGCCATGATCTTACAGCATCATTATCACCTGATGATGCTGGGAGTTGCAATGCCAGAGCTTCACTGAGGACAAAGATAGTTCAAGGTGACTTGATAATACACCACACATATGCTTGCCCTACTTGACTTTGGTTTTGGTGCAGAAGTGTTCAACATAAATTGCTCAGGAAGGTATGGGGTACTAGCAAAATAAGGCTGTGGTTTTCTAAATTTACAGTTCCCTCCAAATCGATACACTTTTAAGTGTATTAGGAAAAGCTACATGAGAATATGCCCTGTGCTTTCATGCATATTCACATATAACACAGATTCTGGAAAGCTTCCACTTAGAAAAAGAGTATGTACTTTTCACTTTGAAATTTGTACTCTAACAGTAGTGTTTTAAATTCTGGAGCTTCAGAAACAACACGGGCTTCTTCATCATTTCCTCCCTTGCTTATCCTATCTTAAATGTATAGTTTTCTTTCCGAGTTTGCTTGCTATCAGAGTTGAAACATCTGTTTCTTTTGTTTATGCCAACAGATCTCACAGGCACTTAGGCTTTCACAGAAACCGTTCATGCAGATGCCAGCCGGGTGTGGGCAATTAGCTGCGTAAGTGCCAAGCAAGCCCACACTCTGTATACTTACAGATAATCATTTCCACCCCACCTACAGGTCTCTTCTCTTTATCTTTTTTATCTTTAGTGTGTAATTAAGCCTCTCCACTGCATCCAGAACAATGTTTTATAGTGTGAACAAGATTCTCCGAAGGGCTCAAAATATGTGTGATTTTAAAGTCCCTCAACCCCTCATTTAGTAGATTTGAGTAGACAATGGATTTCAGAGGGACTCTCAGCACAGAGAAATGCATTTAAGAAAAAAAATATGAGAGAATACACTTAGCAGCTAGGCAGAACCCTGCCAGGGCAGCACTTTCTGATGTTGAATAAAATCCCGGGTTAACTATGTATTGTTGCTTCTCTGTGACAGAAACGATGTTTCAGTTCTCTTATTGCAAAACACCTTAGGGCCTACTGAATTGAAGTTCCCTGCAGAGCACACCGAGTTACTTGTTTTGTATTAGAATGACAAAGATATAGTTAACCATCACAATTGAATAGTTACAAAGATACCAGAAATTAACTCTGTGATGGTGAATTTTCATGATTAAATTGACTAGAATCTCCAAGGAGACACACCGCTGGGGTTTAGCTGAAGGTGTGCAGTACTATTCTGCCCACTGGTTTGGGTCTCAAATTGAATAAAACGGAGAGGGGGGAGAGAAGGGAGAGAGGGAAGGGAGGAAAGGGAGCAAGAGAGAGAGAGAGAGAGAGAGACAGAGAGACAGAGATAGAACCAGAGACAGGCACAGACAGACTCAGACAGAGAGTCACATTAACAACTAAGCATCAACTCTCATCTTTCATTGCTTACTGGTCTGCCCAGATATGAGAAGTCTTAGTCCCATACTCCTGTCACCATAGTCTCTATCAAAACTTACCAGCCACCGCCAAGGCCACTATCACACCTTCCCAGCCACCTTGGCCTGTATCATGCTTTCCCTGCCATCATGGGCTCTGTCATGCCTTTCCTGTTACTGTGGACTATTTATTGGTCAGCATCCTCTAGAGGAACAGAACATATAGGAAGAATATGGATTTTAGATGAATGTGTGTAATACTATTCCATCCATTGGCTTGGGTCTCAAATTGAATAAAAAAAAATAAGAGAGAAAAGGGAAAGAGAAATGGATTAAAAAAAATAAGAGAGAAAAGGGAAAGAGAAATGGAAGGAAGGAGAGAGATATAGATAGATAGATGATTGATATGATATATCAATCAGCTAAACTTCAAATCTCATCTGTCATTTACTTCCTAGTCTGCCCAGATATTAAAAGTCTTAGTCCTACTCTCATATGTATGTGTATGTGTATGTATGCATGTATATGTATATTTTTGTGTTCATTTATCATACATAATATATGCATCATTCATATATATATATTCATATATGTTAGAGGGGGGGCAAGCAAGTGAAAAAGAGCTAGCTTCCTTCTTGGGTCTTTTATACAGGCTGCCCGTAGAAGGTGTGACCCAGATTACAGGTTGTTAGGGGTAGGTAAGAAATGTTAGTAACTGGCCTACAGCTTTATATCAAATACAGTGTCTCTGCGTGTTATTTGGGGCTGGCATGGCTGTGGGATCAGACCAGTGGAAAATCTACTCATAACAACAGGTGGATCTTCCTACCTCAAAAGATCCAGATTAAAAGTGGTTCTTCCTACTTCAAATGATTTAATTAAGAAAAAAAAATCCCTCACATGTATACCTAGCTGTTTGAGTTTTAATTAATTACAGATATAGTCATCACAATGCTACCCCATGTCAACTTTGCACACAATCATATCTCCTTGAGTGATGCTTAATCTCCAAATGAAACCAAGGTCATAATTATGCCAAACATGATGTAAGTATCCCTTGTATAAAACACAAACAAACTATAAATTTTACCATAGGTGGAAATTCCCTTGGAGGGACATTCTTTTAGTATCTCAAACTTAAATATGATAATCACTGATACTCTCTTAATTGGTATTGCATTGCATGATAATGATTCAAGGCTAGAAAACATAAGCATCTGGCCAAAACATACTGTCAAACAAATGTAGCAGAAACGTTCGTGTCAACTATAATCTTCTTTTAGCAACTGGTCACATGGACAGCTGGTATTTAAAACTACCTTCTTCTACTATCTATTCTGTATTTCTTTTACCCTCAGCAAGCAGCTGATCTTGGTTCTTTTCCTAGAGGAATGACTATACCTTCAGCCCTGAAGGGTCTGTAGTCCTTGTCATCCTTCCTGGATTAGGCTGTTGTAGTTTCTCATTGTCTTTAACCTAAGGATGTGGTAACACAAAGCGATGCCCTAAAGGGATGCCTTTACTCTAGTTATAATATTGCTTACATCAATTGTGAAGAAGATATCCAATTTCATATAAGAAATCTGGATCAATCACACACCCAAATACCCCTTTCTTGGCCTGTTGGTTTGTGGACATCAATATCCCAAAATGACTTGTGGGGGGGATCTGAGCTTCCAGTGGAATGGATGTTTGTTGTATCTCCTAGAAGGATCACTCCACCCTCTGGAATCAAAATTTCTAGGTCAGTAGAGCTTGATTAAGGTCATGGAAACAGGAAGTAAATCTTGGTAGCGGATCATTGGAGATGATAATGGTGGAACCATTCCTTTTTCCACCCCCTTGACCAATGGATCCTGGCTGTGGAGAAATTGTACCATATCTTAGATGCCGATTCAAAGAATATATCACCTTCTAGAGCACCCTGCCCTATACCTCCAGGATGCTGTCACCTAATTAGCATTGTAACCGTGTCACTGTCTCACGAAAGGGCCACTGCTTCTTATATCATGGTAGCTGCTTCAGTATGGAGGGCAACATGGTAAGACCAGTGGATTCTGTAATCATGGCCTCACTGGTCATACTTTTCTGTCTGTGAGGTGACTCCTTGTTCAGAAGCAGTATTGTATGGAATTGAATGACAGTGAATAAGGCATTCTCTAAGTCCACAGATGGTAGCTTTGGCATAAACTTTACAAACAGGAAAGACAAACTCATAACCAGAATAACTATCCACTCCAGTAGTGACAAACTATTGTAATTTCCTTGGAGAAAGTAATCCAATGTCTGCCACCATGTCACTGGTTGGTCACCTGGAGAAATAGTGCCAGATCTGGGGCTCAACATTGATCTCTGATGTTGGCATATCTGGCATTCAGCAGCAGCTATAGCCATGTCAACCTTGGTGGTGGCAGTGCATTTTGTTGAACCCATGCATTACCTTAATCTCTGCCACCATGGCCACTTTGCTCATGAACCCATTGGAATGAGCAATGACAGGGATATCTGGGAAAAGAGGTTGATTGTTTACAGAACAGGTCACTCTATCTATTCAATTACTGAACTCATTTTCTGCTGAAGTCACCTTTGCATGTGTGTATGTACATGGCCCTTAAGTATCTTCACATCCTTTGCCCATTTGGAGAGATCAGATCTATCTCCTTACTTCTTACACAGATGTATTTCTCACCAATTTTCCAATAACGCTCTTTCCAAGTCCTGGACTATCCAGGAAATCCATTGGTTACAGTCTATGAATCAGTGAACAATCACATATCTGGCCATTTTTCCTTCCAAAGAAAATGAATGACCATGTGAATTGCCTGAAGGTCTGCCCACTGTGAGGATTTCCATTTGCTGCTGTCTTTCAGGGTTTTCGCAGACACAGGTTATGATTCTGTAGCTGTCCACTTTGGGGTGGAGCCTGCTTACTGTGCAGAATCACTATTAAACCCAACTCTTCTCTTCTTCAGTCAACAGATCATAGGGCATGCCCCATACAGTTATAGATGTATGCTTGACAGTAGACTAATGGGAGTAGAAACCATAGGCAGGACATACTTGGGCCTGACCACATATAAAACAACTCATCATGTCCAAGTGTGACTGTGTCAGTATGTCCTGAACTGGAACTTACATTCCACAAAATCACCTCTTTCTGTTTTCTATTCTCTGGAAACTTGTACAAGGTAAAGGGAATCACTAGGGAGCACTTAGCTTTCTAATAATTCTTCTGACCTAACTGAACCAGTTCAGTGTGGTCCCTAAGAAGTTATTTGAGATTGCAAGCTTTGTCCTCTTTCTCTGCCCCTGTGATTTGTGATAGGAAAGTCAGAGTTGCTGAGATTATTTAGGTTCAAATGGAAACTTGCAATGACAATGAAAAGAATGGAACAAGTCATGTTTTGGATGAAATGATTGCATCACTGAAACAAGCCCATCTTAGAACTATCACTATCTTAGAACCTTCAGCTCTGCAAGTCACATCACCTTCTCCATTGTTTAAACCACTTTGGGTCAGGTGCTTCATTGTGTACTAACTGAAGAAACTCTGGTTAAGTAGCTTGAAATTCTAAGACTTGAATTTTGTTGTCTACAGACATAAAAACACAGGCAAGTTGTGCAATGACTTTGAGCATTTGTAAAATGATCATGATCATATCAAGTTTTAAGTTCATATATATATATACACTTATATATACAAATGTATATATATATATATATACAAATGTATATATACATACACACATGCATATATATAAAACAAATATAAAATACTTTGCTCTGAATAGTTTTCTATAATGGATGTGACTACTTTTATCCCTGGTATACAACATGATTTTTATACATAAATGCATTAATTTATTTATACTCTGAAATTATAAGAAATTTAAATTATTTTTTGTAAACACTCATGAATGAAATAGATATCCAAAAACATGGCACCCTCTTGGGACTTAAAATAAGGATACATTTGGCATTTCTATAATATGACTCCTAGGTACAAGGCTCAGGAAAAGTTGAAGAAGAAGGGGTGGAAAGTTGTAAGAATGAGATATCAGGAAGTCTGGTGTGAGACTGTGTCTTCTACATATGACAAACAAGCTTTGACAATATGGCTGCTGCGACAAAATCTGAACATTTCCAATACTAGTAGACATCATAATATGGATGGGAGAAATCTCACAAGGTTCCCACCCATAGATGAAGAGCTATAGGCAACTAATGACTGTTGAGAAATAAAGAATGAGTCTTCTGCTGAAAAGAGCCCTTTAATTCATTATTCAATACCTAATGGTTGGTCCTGAAAACATACGTGTAAAAGCAAAGTGGAATCAACAGGTTGCATTCATATATGTATTAACATATTTGTAGCAATAATAATTGAAGGAAAAAAAGAGGGTATGGGAGGAGTTCAATGGAGGAAAGGGATGATGTAATATTTTAATTAAGAGCAAAACTTCACAAGGAGGCATACAAGAGGAGGCATAATAGAAATAATTCAGTGCAAATAGAACTCCCAGACTCCTTTGCACACCGAGAAACAGGCCCCACCTCTATGTTTATCAGAGAGGGCATTTCATACTGAAAGCCTGGACTTTAAAATAATATGTGGTCATGGTACGAGTACTTCTCTATGTTGTTTGGTCACCACTCTTAGAAGTTGCTTCTACTGCCCGTTACAAGATGGAGAGAGGGCAGGTCATCTCTTACATTTTGATAGGGTTGAGAGGACTGTTCTGGTATGAATTAAACTTGTCATGAGAGCACTTACTCGTATCCACTTCAGTTACCACGATTGGTTTGGAGAACTGAATCCGGAATCCCCAGGGGTAATCTCCAGTTCCTTTGAATAGCCTCACAGTTCGCTCTCGAACTGCAAGAAAGCAAAGGATCCATTACTTAGCACTGACATTCAGTGCTGCACACTCTTGTAGCACCATAAAAGCGGTGTGTTTGCTTCCTGGTTACATGTCAGGTCCAATAGAAAGGCTCCAAGCAATACTAGACAATACAATGCATTAATAATACTAAATTCTGGTTTTATTGTTGTATTTTCATGCAATGTCATATAATTAAACCTTCACAACAGATGATGATGATTAATGTTTAGAGAAGAGAATATAGAAATGTAGAGAGGCCACATATGCATGCGAAGAAAATAAAGCTTACTACTGTTAGGCAGCACTAAACCTTGGGTTCTATGATGACAATTAGGGTAGACATTAATCTGATTACAGGGGAAGGCTGCTTCAGAAATTCTCTCCACTATTGCTAGGAGTCTTAGCTGGGGTCATCCTTGTGAATTCTTGGGAATTTTCTGAGCACCCCTGAAGGGGGTGAAAAATTGTGGTTTATTTTTAGCCTTTCACTTGCTGTGGAGTCTCATCTTCAACATGGAGGACAGATGGCCTTAGATGAGTACTGTTAGTATTCTGGCATCTATACTGCCCTGCCCTTGGGGTTCTGGCAGGATTCTCCCTCAGCTGCAGCCACTGAGAGCACCACCTGTGCACATTTGCTACATTCTCTTTTAAAAGGGCCCTGCCCGCCTCCCATCCTTCTCTCTTTTGCCTCCTTCTCTCTGTCTGTTTCTGTCTGTCTCTGTCTCTATTTCTGTCACTCTTTCTACCTGTCTTTCCTCTATCCCAATGATCCTGTCCTGGATGCTAGTGTCCAACTTCCCCTTTCCCCTATTTATGATCCCTTATCCCAAAACAAAACAAAACAAAATGAAAAAACCAAATACTCTCCATTTAAACTCTGTCCCATGGCATCTTTCTCTCTCACACTGATTTTTAAAAATTACAACAAGCATATTTTATAACATTGGCAAAAATCATACTATTATAAACTCTGCAGAACTTGTAAGATGATTTGCTTGATTTTTCCTTCAATTATTCTGAGGCAAATCATTATATTTTGTACTAGGTTTCCCATGAGAAGTAACAAATACAGCAGAAGGCAAAGCATTCTGCCCAGACATGCTCAATTGTGACCACCTGATTGGTCAGATAAGAAAGACAAGCATCTGATATCATCAAGGAGACATTTCATCCTTTTTCACAGGTTCATTGCAGTCCTAAGGAGACATTCATTTACAAACATTTGCTGTGCTCTGCTTTTCTCCCTGGCACTGTCTGGTATAGTAGGATTGTAGTAGAAGAGTTAAAGAAGGACCATTTCTGTTTGAAGCTTAAGTGATTGACACTTGTTGCCTAGAGTGGCACTAATCAGGAGGGGTGGAAGGATACAGGATCTTCATGTGGATTCCGGAAGGGATGTTTGTTTTCTAAAATGCCCGAAGAAAACTTGTTCTTCTCTTTTCAGCAGGAAAAGTATAACAATATTGCTGAGAAGGTGTGGATTCTAGCTCTAAAGTTCTGTGTTCTGCATTACTCTGGCCTCTGGGAAAGTTTGTTACTCATTAAGGGAATTCTATCTTGGCATAACTACTTGGACAGTGCCTTATTGGATCTCATAACTTAAGAGGCAGAACTGGGAAATTCAAGGACTTAGGAATTAATATTTCAACACTATGAGATAGGCTGGTAGCTAATCAGGACCAATGAAAAAGAAGAAATCCATTTCTGACTGCTATAACAATGATTTCTAACCCCTCTACTGTTCAAGGTTTCTTGTTCCCTCTAGGTTACTCTCTTGATGCTATCCTCTGCTTTTGACAGATTGATTTACCCAACACATATTTGATTAATGGAAGATTTTTTATGTGCTGAATCAAATCAAATCACAATTGTTGTTTTGTTTTTATATTTCGCGAGACTATTAAAATAGCTATTGCTTTCAAGGTCATGTTTTTGTGGTTTTGCTTTTTTTTCAGTCAAGCAAACTGAATGTCAACAACATATATGGAAGAATAAACATTTCAATAAAGTCTTTAAAGGGTGAACCGAGCTGTAGAACTCTCCTGTGGGAGGGCACAATCCACATGTTTGTAACGTGTTCCTCTCTCATTCGGAACACAATTTTCTCGTATTTTAAGATTTATAGTTTTGCTTTCCCATGGCACTGTCTGGTGAGTAATCTATAAGTGCCACACAGCTGCTGAGAAGCCACAAATGAATGTCATTGTTGTTTCACAGACCGAGGATGTGTCCTCAAGTAATTTATCCCTCTAGACAACACTTCCTTAGCATCATATTGTTGGTTGTAAAAATCCAAATAAAGGGCAAATATTTCCATAAAAATGACAAGACACACACAAAAACACCCTACATTTTTGTATTTTTGGTTGTGAACCTAGCCTTTAATGGCCGAGCACTCTCTCCAGCCCATCACCCTACATTCTTAGGGTGGCCAAAGCAATACATCTTTGCAGGGAGAGATCACCTTGTTAGACTGTTTTCTAACTCAGAAATTCTAGGAAATCAAGGGTTGAGTTTCATTTTACAAATACAAAATTTATTAAAAAAAAAAAAACAAAAACCCACCCTAACCCATGTAAATTAGCATTACAGTAATTTTGAAGTATTATTAGGTTATTAAAATATTTAAGTTGAAAATTGTCCACTTGCCTGTGGCCCACTTTCCTAATGTTTACATTCTCTTCTTGATCTCTCAATGCTACTCCGTCAAGAAGACATGCATCCTAGCATAAATAACATTTGAAATCTTTGAAACAACCAAACAAGTAGGACAGTTTCAGTTTGATGTTCAGTGTGCTAAAGGGCTTTATAGTGCTCACTTGATAATGTAAACAGATTTCATACACACTCATATATGCCCATACATATAAGCATATGTATGCATGTGTATGTGTGTACAATAAGATATGTCACATGTGTTGTTATATGATAATATATACAACACATAACACACACTATATTATATATAATCTTATATAATGTCATATAATATCTCTGATACAATATAGACAGTGTTTTCTATATAATATATATGAAAGCAGTTCCATTTTTTTCTTTTACCAATACAAAAGTAGCGCATTGAGGAAAATTCTTGTTCTTTGATAACTGGAACACACTAATCATTACAGTAATTTCACATTTCTTTCAGACCTTCAATATCATCGTTTACACTACAGTTATGAGAGGAATAGCTGTGTTGTACTTATTACTATGTACCAGATTCCAGGGGGGGGGAGATAGTCAAAAATAGTTGTTTATTTTGTAAATGTACTATGTAACTAAATTGTGTGTAATTTGCACATGAACATACAAATACATTTATGTGAATATATTATTCTACACAAAATAAAGTGAGAGACAAATAGCCAAGACATATGAAAATGGCTGATTTTGATTCTTATGTCCATAATTTCAAGTTTTATGGTTCTATACATCAGCCAGAAGAAGAGCAACAAGCATCTTTTGTAAAGTTCCATGGCTGATGAGTTAGGCAGTACTCACTCAGAAGCACTCTACTTAACAGTCTTTCATTCATTCATTTATTCAAAAATGTGTGTTGATTTTCTAAGATGAGACAGGCCCATTGTAGGTGCCTGGAAACCACCCGTGAGCTAGTCATATTCCCTACCCTGAGGCTCGTACTTTAAGTCTGGGGTTCTTATTATGTCACAATTTGGATAAAAATTATACATAGAAACTTTTATGTTTTTAAGATCACTCTTGGATCTTCATCATGGATCTTGTAATTTTTCTGATTTATTTTATTTCCTTCTAGTAAGAAAACTTCCTGTAAGATTTATTGTCACATTTAATGTTCTCTTGTGAGACAGGTTTTATGGGCCCCAGGCTGAGTGTACACTCATGTACTGTGGACTGACTTTGGATTCTTTTTAATAAATAGTACTTTTACTATTTTCAATTATGCATATACCTGTGTATTTTGGTGGGGTATGTGCATGTGAACACAGATGCCTATGGAGGCCAGAGGCTTTTGAGTCCCCTGCATCTGGAGTTATAGATGAGTGTTTCAACAGGGCTGCTGGGAACCTGACACCAGCCATCAGCATGGGCAATGTGAATGCTACTGAGTCATTTCTCAGGCCACAACCATGCTTCCCCTTCCTGCATGCAGGATTTCCGGCATGTACCATAATCTCCAGCTTACATTAGTTTATCCTTCAAATCTGGAATTACTCTTCTGAAGCAAAAGCTAATTTTTATATTTTGAGAATTTTATACAGTAGATATTTACATAGTTTACCCTCTCCCTTTCCTCCATCCATTTGTCCCCCTACCCCCCCAACACCTTCTAAAAATTCATGGTCTCTTATCCTTCAGTTATTATTGTTTTACACACACACACACACACACACACACACACACACACACACACACACATTCATAAATACAATCTTCTGGATTCATTCATTTAGTGCTGTTCATATGTATAAATGGTCAGGTCTATCCATTTGGAATTATATGGCCTATTTGTGGGTTTTTCCCTGAAGAAGATTGATTCTCCCCCCTGTCATCAGCCTTTCATTGCCTATAATTTTTCATCTAGGAGTGGGGGTGCTGTGAGATTCCCCCATCCTTGTTGCCATGTTAATCCCTGGTGTCTAAGTTAGGGTTCCTATTGCTGTGACAAAACATCATGGCAATAAAGGAAGTTGGGGAAGAAAGGGTTTGTAGGCTGACACTTCCACATCACTATTCACCACTGAAGAAAGTCAGGACAGGAACTCAAACAGGGCGGGTTTCTGGAAACAGTTGATGCAGAGGTTATGGAGTGGTGCTTACTGGTTTGCTTGCTCAGGCAGCTGTTTTATAGTACCTAAGATTATCAGCCCAGGGATGGAACCACTCACAGTGGGCTGGGCCCTCCCACACTGATCACTAATTGAGAAAATGCCTTACAGTTGGATCTCATGGAGGTATTTCCTCAGCTGAGGCTCCTTCCTCTCTGATGACTTTAGCTTTCATCAAGTTGACACACAAAACCAGACAGTACAATTGAGTCTTCTGTCTTAGTTAAGATTTCTATTGCCATGAAGAGATACCATGACCATTGCAACTCTTATAAAATAAAACATTTAATTGAGGTGGTGGCTTACAGTTTTAGAGGTCAGTCTATTTTCATGGTGGGGCATGGTAGCATGCAGGCAGACATGGTACTAGAGAGGTAGCTGGGAGTTCTACATATTTCAGGCAACAGAAAGTGAAGTGAGATGCTGGGTGTGGCTTGAGCATATATGAGACCTCAAAGCCTGCCTCCACAGTGACAAACTTCCTTCAATAAGGCCGCATACTTCAACAAAGCCACACCTCCTTTTAGTGCCACTCCCTTTAGCGGCCATTTTCTTTCAAACCACCCTAGCCAGAACCTTTTTTTTTTCAGGAATATCTCTTAAAATAATTTTTATTTTAATAGTTTCAAGATTCTTTTATTCTTCTTCTTTTTTTCTCGAGACAAGGTTTCTTTGTGTAGTTTTGGAGTCTGTCTTGGAATTTGCTCTGTAGACTAGGCTGGCCTTGAACTCACAGAGATCTGCCTGCTTCTGTCTTCCAAGTGCTGGGATTAAAGATGTGCTCCACCATTGCCTGCCTATCAGATTCTTAAACTCATGTCAACTACCCATATTCTTTGGTATTCAGGGCTGGCAACTTCAGAGGCTCTAGCTATGATGTTTCTAAGGTATATGCATCTTGCTATAATTTGAAAGTCCTTACCAGCTACTGGTCTTGGCTTTTTACTAAGACACCTGGGGCTGTCTTCAGGATTCCCATCATCACCTCTGAAAACCCATGCGGTTGAATGGAAATTCTCTGTGTAGAATCCTTTTTCTTCAATATCAACTCGAAAGCCAAAATCCACAGAATGAGCGTCATCTGAGGTAACTGAGGAACAGAAAAGGTGAGAAATTAAGTTATAACCTGACAAGAAAAAAAAGATTCTGTGCTCCCGTGGTCAAGGTGAGAAAACCTACAGGTACACGTGGAGGTGAGGGCCCTAGGAATAAAGAACATTATCCTTAGATATAAGTAGCTAAGTTTGCTGTGCATTTTTCCTGGGAATAATTTACATATTCTTAAAATATCTTAATCAAAACAAATATTCCTAGGCCTGTAGAGAAGAGTCAGTAATTAGGAGTGCTTACTGCTTATCCAGAGGACCCAAGTTCAGTTCCCCCCACCTACATCTAGTGTCTCAAAACTATTTGTAACGTCAGCCCCTAGTTGTCTTTCGCCCTCTTCTGGCCTTCACAGACACTGCACTGGCATGTAGGTACCTCTCACACATGAATAAAAAAATGAACCTTAAATCACAACCCAAATATTCTTTCAGGGTTTGGGTTGTGGGAGTCTGGGCAGTGGACAAAGTATGGAGATACTCTAGATAAAGAAAAATGTTTCCCAGAAGCAGACACCCACAGCTAAACACTGAGCTGAACTCCTAGAATCCAGTTGTAGAGAGGAAGAAATGATGAGCAAAGGAGTCAAGACAAGGCTGGTGAAACCCACAGAGATGGCTGATCTGAACAAGGGGAGCTCATGAAGTCTAGACTGATAGCTGGGAAACCAGCATTGGACTAATTCAGACTCCATGAACATGGGTCTCAGAAGGCCTGGGCAGTCTAAGGGACCGCTGACAGTGGAACCAGGATGTATCCCTGGTGCACAAAAGGACTTTGGGAACACATTCCCCATGGAGGGATGCTCCCTTAGCCTACAGACAGGAGGGAGGACCAGCACTACTCCAAATGACTTGACAGTTTTTGATGATCCCCCCCCCCTGGAAGGTATCACCCTCCCTGTGGAGTGGGGGTGGTGGTGGAATGGGAGGGGAAGTTGGGGGCATGAGAGGGAGGAAGGGAGAGGAAACTGGGATTGATATGTAAAATAAGAAAAATAATATATATATATATATGTATATATATTTTAAAAGGAGGTGTGGCTTTGTTGGAGTAGGTGTGGCCTTGTTGGAGGAAGTGTACAATGTGGGGATGGGCTTTAAGGTTTCTTATGCTCAGGATATCACCCAGTTTCTCAGTCCAATTCCTGTTGCCTGCAAGATGTAGGACTCTCAGCCACCTTTCCAGCATTATGTCTGCATGCACCCTGCCATGTCCCCCCCCCCATGATGATAATGGCTGGACCTCTGAAATTGTGAGTCACCCCAATTAAATGTTTTCTTTTACAGGAGTTGCTTTGGTCATGGTGCCTCTTCACAGCAACAAAATCCTAACTAAGACACCACCATAAGTGCCCAGTATCTATAGAGGAGCAGAAACCGGAGGCCCTAAGCCATATCAACAATCCATTGGAATGAATAATTACAAATGGAGATGTATGGATTAAGGAGTATACTGTGTGATTCCCTGGGCCACACTACAGCTTCCACACTGAGATTTTTTTCATTTTCTTTGAGCGTGGGGGGCGGGATATGTTTTTATTTGTTTTTTGTTTGGGCTATAATTTTGAATTTTGTTTTTTGGGGGAAGGTCTTAAGGGCAGAGGGCAGAGATGAGGGGACAGGGAGATGAGTAGGATCAGGATGCATGATGTGAAATCCACAAAGAATCCATAAAATGTAAATGTAAGAAAAAATAAAGAAAACATTTCCTTCGAGAAACAATGTATTACTATTTAGAGGTCAAATTGAAACCAGGTAAGATTAGGAGTCAGTTTTCAGAATTCATTTAAAAATACCAAGTACAAGGAAAGGGATTATCAAGTACAAAATTGTGCCACTCTGAGCTCGAAGGAGGCACTACAAAGTATATTTCTAGAAATCTCATGTGGCTTTGCATGAAGAGAAGTACATACAAGGAGATACATATAGTTTCATCTACCAGTACTTCTGTAGAAGTTTAGTGTTTTCTCTGTGTATGGGAGTGTCTTGGATCCTGTGGAAGCTGTGTCAATAAAAGAAATGAGCATGTCTTTCCATATTATCTTCTTTGCTTCTTTATGTCCTAATTAGAAGGTTCAAACCTGAGTAAAATCTTCTCCAAGTCTTTCAGCCGTCCATTCAGGCAGGGTTGAAAAAATATCACTTCAGCATCAAAAATTATTTCCAAGAGAGCTACATCATTTATCTGCATCTCTTAAACAGCATTAGGAGCTGTGTATGTGTGTGTGTGTGTGTGTGTGTGTGTGTGTGTGTGTGTGTGTACGTGTGTGTGTGTGTGTGCAATATAAAGAACATCACAATTCTCTCTATTTTATAAAATAGCAAAGCAAGTTGACCTCCCAATGTCCTGATCCTTCTGTCTCATCTCTGAAGTCCTGGGACTAAGTCCTGTTATATGTAATGTCTCAGCAATACCACTTAAAGCACAATAGAATATCTTATTTCCCTCTATAATTCTCCTTCGACTCCTTGGGCACTGTAGTTGTTCCTGTGCTTTTCTCAGAATGTCACTGGATGAAATTGCTTCTTCCCATCCTCATCCATCCTAGCTAGGCAGACTTCTGCTGTGGGTTAGTAAGGCATATAAAGTACTCCATCCCACCCCCTTCCTTGCCACAGCCAAGGATTGGTCTTCTGCTGTCTGATTTTTCTCTGGAGAATCATTCTTAATGGTTCTTGTTCATTTCCACTTTTGCTTTCTTAGTACTAAAGAGGACAATTATTAGTCATTGTCCTGACACAGAGACAAGTGAACAATAGATTTCCAACTTCTCCATTTGCTTAACTAATCGGAGACTGCACTAGACATTTGATGGCTTGGGTAGGCACATTCATTCACTTGCTGAATTTATTTGAAATAAATGCTCTTCTTCCCTGATCCAGGTGTGATAGAGTGATGAGTAAGATGGGTTGTGGTATAATGTGAGAGTGCAGTAAAAACCAGGGCAGCTAGATGCAGACAGAGGCATGTCTAGGAAGAATATTGCTATAATCCATTCCGTTGATCAGGTGGGGAATAGCAGGTGGATATACAGGGAGGAGGGAAGCATGCCTATTATAAAAATTTAAATCTAAAATGATAAATCAGACACATTTTGAGTATTAGTATAACAACCACAGTATGAAAATACCACATGTGCTCTATTAGAGATGTCCCAGTCAGAATGGGGGTGCACCACAACAGAGAATAAAATATCTACAGGTTAAATGGATATCTATCCCAAAAGGATTTTGCTTTTACATTTGGACTCTATTTCCAGATGCCTTATAATATCTACACATACTCTAAAGTCCGCTAAAATCTGGAATCTGAAATAATTGTGTCTATAAGCATTGCAAACAAGGAATATTTCTCCCACACTTCCACAGGTAATGTTGATTGAGTAGTTCCACTTTGTTATGTTTGGTTGTAAAGAGAGATAGCATATGGTAAAATAATACAGTTATAAAGTTGGAATGTAAATGGTATGAGAACCTTATGAGATGCAATTCTTATTGGATTAATATTATGAAAAGTTTAGGACAGAAAAATATAAATAGCTTAAATCAGACTGTGATACTTTCTTCCACATAGCATATTTCAAAAAACACTTCAAGACTGTTTTAAGTAAATCTTTGTGTGATATTTGATCGTGACAGGAAAAGTAAACCAAAAATTTTATAGTAATTTGTCGGTATGCTTTTCTGAGCTTTACGCCTAAATGAAATGCTTTTTAAAGCTATAATAGGACTTTCTAAAGTCTAAGGTTCATCTTTATATTCTGTACCTTAAAAACTCAGTTTTTAAATGTTCATTGCTGTAGCTCACACAGAATTCTTGGAAAATCTGTTTTCCCTCTGGCAGCAAATGAAAGTATTGCATATGCTGTCGTTCCTGGTCATATGAGACCTGTATATGAGGACAGGTCTTCATATGCATCTTCATATGCACTTTTATCAATATGCACGAGGCTGGTCAACAGCTCACTTATTTACCAACAGATGTGATTCTGCACATGAGTGGCTCTGTGTTCATTCAGTTAGCAAGACAGAACTAATGAACAAACTCTTAACATAAGCTGAGACATAAAGTTTGTGTTAAACTCCAGTGAAGCAGCAAGCCACACACCTGCTGAAAATTTATAGCTGCTGGAGGTCTCAGCATCTGCTCCACGTTGAACTTCGGTCTAAGCAGGCAAGGCCAAATAACTCTGTCAGAAAAAGTTTGCTACCAAATTAGGATTGCTAAATTATTGCTAGATTAAACACTTAATACGTGGGCATTCCAAACATGAGCTATTAAATGTTTGGATATTACTGAAATTGCATTTCAACTCTTTCTCAATAAATTACGGGCATGTCATCTCCCTTTTGTTTGTAGCTTTGATCTTATAATAATAATACTAATGATAAATAATAATAGTAATAATAGTAATAATGATGATGATAATGATTTTTAAAGGACGAGAGTATGCACAGGTTAGCTCTGCACACCTTAGGTATCCTCACACTTCTTTTATTCTAGTGTATCATTTGAAGAAAACGATGAGATGGTGTGCGAAGATGCGAAGATGACTGTCCCAGAGAAACTAGGATTTATTTGAGTTTAAACAGCTCTAGCAATTTGCTGTTTTGTGTAAGAGCATGAGTTCCAGTTGGACTGTCTGTAGTTGGAACCCAGTTATCACACTAATTATATATAGCTGAAGGACTTCTCCACATGAGGCTCTGATTAGCAAAATGAGGTTAGAAATACAGTCACATAATTTATAATTCTACTAGGAATGTCAATAGGAAAACACATCGTAAGTGGTCTAGCATTGTGTAGACACATGACAATTCTTAGGTCTTATTGTTAAAAGTTTTTTTTGACAGATATTGTTTTTATTTTATATTAGATGGATTTTATCTTACTTTATGTGTATGAACATTTTTATGCATGTATGTCTGTGTACCATGTGCATACCTGGTGCCCACAGAAGTTAGAAGAGTTTCAGATGATTGTGGAACATCTTGTGGGTGCCTGGAACTAAACCTGGGTCCCTTGAAATAATTCCTAACCTCTCAGCTACTCTCCAGTTGACTTAGCTCTTATTATTAGGAATTGGAATTAATTCTCTTGCTTCCCCTCTCCCCTCCCCATCCCTGTATCCCTTCTATTCTTCCTTCCTTTCTCTCTTTGACTTTTCTTTCAGTCTATATTTCTTCTTCATTGGCAACTAATGTTTGAAACTATAGTCCCATAATAGTTTTATTAACTGAGTGAAGTCTGAGAAATGCTATGAGCTATACTCACATGATTAACCCAAAATTCCTGCTACATCTGTTTGTGAAACAGGGGCCATTTAAGATTATAAAAATCAGAGCCCCAGTTAGAAGTCCCTTCCTACTCCCATTACTAGCCTTGAAGTTATTTACCTAGTATCCCTTAGTCAGCATTGCCCATAGTCGGATGGATTGATCAACTGTGTCAACACACATAAACATGTCATCCTTAATGTCTTTTCCAGTTATTACATAGGAAGCCAGAGATGAGTGAGATTAACAAACTGAAAAAGCCAGCTGTAATGACACTCAATAAAGCTGTCAGGGTTTACGTCGTCTATTAGTAGCATGTGCTGAGTCTAGAAATGAGAAAACAATTCAAACCATGCATTAAACAGGACTAGCCCAAGCATCTCTGAGTGAAGTGCAGGCTATATGGAAGAATTAGCTTTCTCCAGAAATGGAGCATGTCTTCAATGTGCCAGTGGCTTGGATAAGCTGACATTCTGTGAGGCGGCAGACCCTTGTTATCACATAGACCACGAACAAAATTGTTAGGATAAGTTTTCACTCAAAACACAGTTTACCTCAAAGAGAGCACAATCATTGTTTAGTTAACATTATTATGTTTGGCCATTAAATTTTGATTTAAATTAGCATGCCAGCTGATCTTGTGTTTTTTCCAAGTGGAGTATTGGAAAAGGTTTTAAATAGCCTTCTAAATTGAAAAAAAAAATCTCTGATTTACTATGTTCATCAGGTTTCATTTTATAAATATCCCCGCTATGGCCACTATTAAGATGACAATGTGCTGTTACTGAGCTGTGGCCTAGAAAACCTGTAGAGCTCGCTTTGTGAACAGCTGTGAGATGGATCCAACACACGTGACTGTTCCTTTTTTCAATAAGTGCAAAGCAGACATGAATATCTAAGAGTAGTCGCATGGAAGGATTTGCCATTAAAATGAAAGAAAAAGACCCTTGCTGTGATTTCAAGCCACAGAAGGGTCATGATGATCTGGAAAGAACCAGACACCGTCTCTATGACACTTGAAGGCCATTTTCAGTTAATCACACTGCTCAAGTTCCCACTAGGTTTATATGATACATAGATAGTTCATTACCGGGAAGGGTTACCTATCTTATAAAGCAAGAAGAAGAGATTTTGAATATTCTCACTGCATAAATTCTTGGGAAGCTACATAAACTCAACTTGATTTAAAAACTGTATCACCACTTATTGAAACCTCTCACTGAATTTATAAAGATACTTTTTAATGTCGAATTTAGAGTAAATTTAAAAGTTTTTCCATGTGCAGTAGAAGCTTTACATATATAATCAGCTTATGTTAGTTACTACATGTAAATTTCTTGTCTCTTCTTTTTATATAACTGCAATAAAATTATTTGTCCTTCAGTTTCCTTGTTTTTAGTTTATGAAGATGGCTAGATGCTGGTTACTATCTTGGTGGACTGATGGATAGCTTGATGGTATTTTGTACAGATTACAGGTACAAACTGCAGATGAATGTTCCTCATATCCCCCACCCCTCCCACACACAATTATTTCAAGGTTCAATAAAAAACCTCAGAAAGAAGAAAACAGCAATAAATAAGTATGGGATTTTACAAGGGAATGATTGCTGAAAGGGGCTGCTCCTGGTGGCTACAAGGCAACATGAGTGCTTCATGAAATCAGAGGTAAATGATAGAACTATAAAAAAATTATTATGATTGAGGTATTCCAGATCTAGAAAAACAAATATAATATGCATCCATTTATATGTGGATATTAGCTGTGAAGTCAATGGCAACCAAACTACACTCTGCAGAGGCACAGAGGTTAGATATAGAGTAAGGTCCTACGGAACACAGATAGACCTTGTTAAGAATAAGAAAGAGAATAGACAGCTCTGGACAGATGGTGGTGGTGCTGGAATGGGAGGATCAAGTAGGGAGGGGGAGGAAGAGGAGGAGGACGGAGGAAATATAGAATGAGACAGCTAAAGTTAAAGGTCACTTGAGGTGTAGTATGGAAATTTAATATACTAGAAGCTGTGTAAAATATAGACATATATGAAGGAAATTTAATAAAATTGCAAAATTGTGGGATTGACAGAGACCCAACTGAACATCTTTCGTCACCAAACTAAGCTTTAAGTCACAGGATTAGGTTATGTGTAATTGAGTTGTTAGCCATAGAAACCCCAAAACAATTCAGGCTGTTTTTAAGACTATAGGTTCCTCTCCACAAACTAATGGCAAAGCCCCGAGACTGGACAACATCTGCACAATGCAGTGAACATGGAGAAATTGAGCTGGTGAGTTTACCCTTGTGTTCTAGCATCTTTGTTACAGGAATATGCCCTCTACACTACCAAAAGGGAAACAAAACCGAGCCAACCACAAACCCTTTGATCTACAATGGTGTCCTGCCTGCAAGATATACTAAAGATATTGTGGCACCAACCAGTATCTTATTCGATTTAGGGCCCACTTCACAAGTGCTTGAAAGGCCAAGAACTTGAGACTAGATAGCCCAGGGACCTAAGGTAAAACCAAATGCAAACCAAAGCCAAAACAACAGCGAAAACCAAACTATAGCAATCAATGATCCTGATGACACTTTGTTATACTCATAGGTCAGTACCCTGCTTAATCATCATCAGAGAAGCTTCCTCCTGCAGAAGATGGGAACAAATATAGGGACCCACAGTCAGACATTATGCAGCCAGTGAGCAACCTTGGGATATTCAGCCAAAATGGGATATCTCCAAGAAATTCTTCCCTTTATTAGTTGGGGAACCCTGTGGAAGAGAAGGCAGAAAGAGTATACAAGCCGGAGGGGATGGAGAACACCAAGAAAACCAAGTCCTCCAAATCAGCATAATAGAAGCTCATATAAACTTACAGAGACTGCAGCAGTGTGCATCTGAGTCAAGGTTTCTCTGTGTAACAGTCCTAGCTGTCCCAGAACTCACTTTGCTGATAAGGCTGACCTTGAACTTACAGAGACATGGCCTCTGCCTCCTGAGTGCTGCCATTAAAGGTGTGTTCCACCACCCAGCTCAGTTTTGTTTTTTTTTTTTTTTCTGGGATTCCTGAGTGCAAAAATGAGTGAATATGTTTCTTGTGGCTTCTCCTGGTGTCTTTCCCTTCTGTGTGTTCCTCTTGCCCAAATCTAATGGGTTCATTTTGTTTTATCTTAGAAACCTGTTTGTTTTCTGGGAGGGAGGGGTGGTGGGGAAGAACTTGGAGGAGTAGAAGGAGGGAAAATTGTAATTAGAGTGCATTATGTGAGGTAAACAGTTTATTTTCAAGGAAAAGAAGAATAAAAGGAGAAGGAATGAGGAGGAGGAGGAAGAGAAAGAGGAAGAGGAGGAGGAGAAGGAGGAGGAGGAGAAGGAGGAGGAGGAGGAGAAGGAGTAGGAGGAGAAGGAGGAGGAGGAGAAGGAGGAGGAGAAGAAGGAGGAGAAAAAGGAGGAGGAGAAGGAGGAGGAGGAGGAGGAGGAGGAGGAGGAGGAGGAGAAGAAGACACTTACCATAACCCTAATACCAAGCATGTGACTCCCTATTTCCCTGTTTTGAGTTGTTGGTTAATTTTCTCCTAGAGATTCTCCAAACATTATGGGCAAGTTCTATTACCCTTGGTTTCCTCCTATGGGGGTAGGTAAAACCCTAGTGCTTCAGATGCCATGTGCTTCAGGTACAGGTCCTAGAATGGGGACTGGCCTGAAGGCCTCCTCCCTGATAAATGGCTGTCATGATTCCAGTAAGCACTGTGGAGTCTTCCAAAGAAGGAAGCAACCAACAGTCTTTCCCAGATATGAAAGACTACTGACTACCTATGAATCACAACCATGACCTGCAGGACACGACACGATAATTTAAGGTGTAGTAGTGGCACATATACCTTGGTGGTAACTAACAGGTCTCTAATCATATGTAAGACCCACTTGACAGGAAGGAAACTATGCCTGGTACCGGAAATCTATCCAACTACCCAGAGGAAGTGAAGTATGGATCTTGAGAGAGAACCTACAGCTGCTACTTTACTCACCCAAAATAACCCCAACTATGTTCTGAATATTTGTCCTTTTATTTATAGATAAGTATAGTCCTCACTTTCATCAAGGAAACTTCACTTTGTAACAGATAGAGATCATTGCAGAAGACTATGATCAGTCAAATGTAGAGTTGTGGAGCCACAATGGCTACATCCACAAAACACCCCTGTACCTTAAAAGGCTCACGGAACATTGCGGAAGACAGGGTTGATGGGAGATGTTATTCTGTAAATATGTTCCTCATACTGGTTAATGAATAAAGCACTGTTGGCCAATAGGAAAGCAAGATAGACTAGGAGGAAAGAGGAAAGAGTAAGGAGGAGTCAGTATGGAGAGCCTGGAGAGAACAGCATTCTGGCCTGTTGCTCCCCGGTAAGATGACCACGTGGAAATACTTAAAATAGTAGAAATGGGTTAATCATTAAGACAGAGCTAGCTGATAAGAAACTAGTACCTGGCCAACAAAATTATATCAAATACAGAGAGAGTCTCTGTGTGTTATTGGGGGCTGGCATGATGGTGGGACCAGACTGGCGGCGGGAAAAACCTACTTGTAACACAAGGTGAGAAGCTTTCTTTGAGATTGTGTTTTCTAAGAATGTCAGAAGCTACACTCATAAAGTCGCACCAACATGATTGCCTAAACACGAGCTGAACTGGAAAAACAACAGAACATGCTCTAGTGGTTGGAGGGAAGCCCAGCAGGACTGAACCCTTCACAAACAACTACAGACAACTGAGGAAGGCTGAACAGGGGAGAGCACACTGACTGGTTATTCCTTCCACCACAAACAGCTAGCTGCTTCTGGAAACATTCACAGAAATCACATCACAGTCTGAGCAAGTTGTATAGGAAGAATACACACAAGTAGAAACATGCATGCAACAACCGCCAATGAGAAATGAAGCCATGGATTTGAAAGAGATCAAGGAGAGAAGGGCATCAGTGGGCCTGGAGGGAGGGAAGGTAAAGAGAAAAATGATGTAATTATATTAAAATCTCAAAAATTAAGACATTATCATAAAAGAAAACATAAACAAAAATAAATCAACAAAGTAAAACAAACAAACAAAAAAATCCTAACAATTCTTCAAGAGACACCAACAGCAGGTTATATATTCCTTTAGCTTCTTCTTACTTGTAAAATTTTTATACTAGCATTCCTGTTCCTTTTAACCTGTAAAAGCATAACTCTTGCTCATTATAACCAAGATCTCACATTGAAAAGTCTTAAAACAAATTTCAAATACCAATAGATTTCAACTTTGTTCTCTTACTTCTCAGTACCTATAAAGGCTATGTTGAGGGGGGAAATCCCTTATTCTTTTAGGCACAATGACCCAGGGCTGGATTATTCACAGGTGGTTTACAACATCAGAAGGTAAAGTGCTGGTGAACTATAGGATTATGGCACAAAAAGAAGGTGCCCTATAATGGATAACTTAAAGACAATTATTAATAATACTATTAACACAGTTTTGACAGGCTTTAAGGAAATTTATTATACTACATTAGAATTGAGAATAGCTTATCTCAGTACGAAAGAGAGCTGGTATCATCAGTCCCAAGAACTTAACATCATAGAAAGCTGTGTGGTATGGTTCACTGTATGGGACTGTGCCTTTAGAAACACAGCCAGCCCTTTTCCTCCCACACAGAAAGACCAGGAGTAATATCGTTTAGACCCTGATTCCCATCAGAAGTCTCTTGATATTACCACCAACCAAACCTAATAAAAAGCCAGAGAGCCCCTTGACATTGGCCAAAGAGGAGACAAAAAGAGTTAGAAGGGTAGGAAAGGAATCCAGAGGGGCAAATGGAAGGTAATTTTAGAGATGATTTCAAGAGAGTGAAGTAAACACAGACTTCAGCTTCTTTTCTTGATAGAAATGCTATAAAATGTGAATGCAATTATGTCCTAATTTCTGTAGGGTTTACATTAGAAAGCCCTGGCATATTCAATTCCATATATTTAGAAGCAAGATTTGCATCTGAACTTTACAAATGATAAAAGAATGTGGTGTTTCAAAGTTCAGATCAATATTAGACAGAGGGTAATTTGTTCTCTTTCTTCCTCCCTCCCTCCCTCCCTCCCTCCCTTCTTCCCTCCCTCCCCCCCCTCTCTGTCTCTCTCTCTCTCTCTCTCTCTCTCTCTGTGGTGTTATAAAATGTATAGATGAGCTTATGAGCAGTAAAAGAGTTCACATTTTGCCTTGAGCTATGTAAAACTTGAAACCAAGATGCAATCTATAAACTATGATGTGGAACCTCAGCATAGAATATATTTGAGTGTTTTTATACAGGATCATATGAATATCACCAAGAGTGTTGAAAGTGTGAAAAGACAGGAACTATAGGGACAAATGTCTGACATTGAGGACAGGAGACCCTGAATGGGATATGGAATCTCCTGGGCCAGAGCTAAGCCCGTCACTGCAACAAAAGAATCATTGTATTGGAGAAAGCAGAATCAGTCTGCCATGTTTCACTACCTGCCTGCATAATTTACCCAACTGGGGGCAGTCAAGGAATGAGCCATATAACTGACATTCATCTGAAATCCAAAGAAAGACAACAAACTCAGCCAATGTGAAATGTGTATTAGCAGAAGAGTTTAGTAGTTTATCAATAATCAGCTTAAAATCTCACACAAAATAGCTAATATTCTCAATGGCATAAAAATGAGAATAATCCAAAAAGTAAAGTTCATAAAAATTGAAAATATTGTTTCCAGACTTGGTGGTGCACAACTTTAATTCCAGCACTGCTAAGGCAGAGAGAGGCTGATGGGAGATGTTATTCAGTATATATGTTTCTCATACTGGTTAATAAAGCTCTGTGGCCAATGAGATAGCAAGATAGGCGGGGCTAGGAGACAAGGAGGAAAGAGGAAGTGGGAAGGAGGAGTCAAGATGTAGCCGGGGAAGAAGCAGGACGCCTGCTGCGGCTCCCCGATAAGACGACCACGTGGAAATACTTAGATAAGTAGAAATGGGTTAATAATTAAGACAGAGCTAGCCCATAAACAATAATGGTAACTGGCCAACAGGATTGTATCAAATACAGAGTCTCTGAGTGTTATTTGGGGCTGGTGCGGCTGTGAGCCGAGACTGGCGGGCTGGCGGGCTGGAGGAAACATACACGCTACAAGAGGCAGCAGGATCTCTGTGAGTTCTAGGCCAGCCTGGTCTACATAGGCAGTCCAGGACAGCCAAGACTATAGAGAGAGACCCTGTCTCAAAAGACTAATCTTCCCACCAAATGATTAAAAAAATAGAGTTTCAAAACAAGAGACAAAAATTTTAAAACAATAGGCTAAAACTCAGGAAGGACTTAGATGTGGGCTGAATTGCTAAGGTCACAGAGCCCTAAACCTGTCTGGGACTGTGGCAAGGACAGATGAAAGAAAATGGTGTAGAAAGGCGGTGCTAACATCTGCAGGGAGTGAATCAAAATTTTTACTTGTCCACCCAAAATCATGCCAGTAGGACACAGACAAAAAGAGAAATGAAAGAGAATAGACAAAGTAATAGATGACAATCTATGAGTTAAAGACAGTTATGAGTGAGGAAATATGAGTTTATGCAGCCAAGCATGAAAATATATTTAAAATACACATTGTGAAATTCACAAGAGAAGTTAAAAAGAATAAAAAGGATGAAGGGAAAACTCGGTAATTTATCCAAAACAAAATTGGATTAGTGACAGAAGTCATGAAAACCCTCCCGAATGGAAATTTCTCACTCATACTATGTTAATAGGGCAACAACACAGTTTCTTCCAGGGTTTGAATCTAGAATTTTATGTCAAATTATCACTAAAAATTAAGAAAGCAATAATACTTTAATATGCATAATAAATCAATTTTTCCTTCTACATGATTTTTTTTTCTGAAAAAGTAATTAGGCTTTTTCTAAAGAAAGAACTAATAAGTCTGGTTAGAAGTAACAGAAATGGTGAGGAAGAGCTTTAAAACATATTAATAATAGAGCTAAAACACATACAAGGTTGTGTAGTTTGGAAATAACACAGCTGATAAAATAAAAAGGAAACAGGAGGGGAAGATAGTGAATATTAGAACATTAGTGACACAGCAGGGTCAGAGCTTTGGGAGTCTAATAAACGATGAACATCCTCAGGGAGATATTGTGTATAAACAACAAAGGAGATTATGAGGGTCAAACACAGCACTAAATGCAGAGTATAAATGATACAACTCCAATTGTGGTTTCTTCCTGACCAACACAGAGAAAGACCTGGAGAGTTAGGCACTGATCATAGGACAAGAATAAAAACCCTCACAGCAAAATAAAACGTTTTAATTTCATTCTATGTGATCACATGAATATAAAACTCTGTGCTGGAAAGAACATAGCATTTGGTTTTCCACATTACTTATGATCTTTTCCCACATAGACATGGCTTCTTTCAACCCTTAGTCTTTTTGAGGCTTCTGTTTCATTCTGGAGGAATGAATGAGACACCCCTGCCTGTGCTGGCACCTGTGTCATTCCGTCAGCCTGTCTACAGGGCACAATCTGTAGAACACTGTTCTCACTACTGTCTCTTCCTAATGGCATCTTCTGTAGCACAACAATGTACTTTTCTGTTTTCCTCCTTTCAAAAAATCAGTCACAGTGCACTGCGGTTTTGGTATGGCTGTTTTCTCAGGAGCACTTTGCTTTTGTAAGTTATTTGTAAACAGCACATACTACTAGTTAGCGAAGTCTCTTAAACATCAACTGTTGCAATCTTAGATCCACGTTAGTTGTAGTATCTGCAAAATGTGCTAACCTCCCCCCCATAGATTAATTCATGTTTTGCTTCAGTAAGTTTTCATCAGTAATAGCTTATCATCCATTCTCAGCTGCCATTTTTTGCAAGGCTGAGGTACAATGAGGTTCAAGTTCACACTATGGCCTGAAGAAGCTCTATCTCACAAAGCTACAGATCTGATTTAAGACATTTCATTTAAAAGGAGAAGATTTTTTTACTTATAATCAATGATACTGATCTTATCCTCTTATGTTTTGCATATTTTATAATACAATTGTAGTTTTTTTTTTTTTAAAGTAGAGCACAAATTTAACTCAAGAGCAGCAGGCTGCTGCAGGTGTATTTTCTGAAGGTCATTTGGCAAGTAGACATTCCTTAATGTATAACAAGGAATCGATTATTTTAACAAGTATCTTTCATTAAAAAATCATATAACCACCACATCACCATGTCCCCAGAACAGAATCTATGTCTTAGAGATGAAGGAAAAGGAATTTAATTAAGACAATGAGCTCCTGCCTTTGCTGTTGCTTAGGAACGCAGGTTGCTACTCACCAGAGCCTTCAGTGAAGTTGCTGATGGCAGAACTGTCTCCAACTGAGCTGCATCTCTTGCCATCCTTGAACTGCTGCCTCCTCCTGGCCCACTGGTCTATTGCTTCTTCCTGAGAACCATCACTGGCTCTCTCGCCTCTCCGAACCAATTCCCGAGACAGCTTTCGGGCGTTATTGTTTTCCAAATTCTGGTCTAGATTTAAACATTAAATAGCAAAGTGAGACACAACTTCAAGATAGGACATGAAATAACTTTTGAAGCACACAGAGAAAAAAATCATTTAGTTTTTTCATGTTCCATTTGCTAAGATGGAGAGAGAAAGAAGGTGTCAATTAAGACATAGATTTACACAGTCCCAACGTATTGCTTTCTGTCACTACAAGCAAAGAAACTGAATTATTAAGTGAAAAATATTACCAGTAAAATATCACACTGCAATTAAACTGAAAAAGAAACAATACGAAAACCTGAAGTACATAAGCACAAAACATAAAATCTAGGAAGTAATTTCACAGTTTAGGATTGCTTGAAATTTTACCTTTTGATAATCTAAAAAAGACAAGCAACACGGAATTGAAAACTTGACTTTTATCCATTCTGCTCCTGAAAAAAAACTATAATTTTGTGTTTGTTTCCCTTTGGGATCTCACATATTCAAATTGGCAGAAAGCACATGGTCTGCAGTACACATGCTTTGATACTTAAGGGAGTTTACCCCTATTCTGTTAATCAGTGTCAGTATCCTTAGATTTGTAAACACACACTCACACACACACACACACACACACACACACACACAGAGAGAGAGAGAGACAGAGACAGAAAGACAGAGACAGAGACAGAGAGAGACAGAGAGAGAGAGATCTGGCCTCACTGTATGCATTTGTGCTAGTTAGTTTTTGTCAACTGTACACCATCTAAGTCACATGGGAAGAGGGGAATCAGCTGAGGCATTGTCTCCATTAACCTGGACTGCACTATGTCTGTAGGCTATTTGTTTGATTAATGATTGATGTGGGAGAGCTTGACCTCCTGTAGGAGGTACAACCTTAGTTGGTCCTGGATTGTATAAGAAGGGAGCTGAGCACTTTGCTTTTAGAGCTAAAGGGAAATAAACTATTGTATATACTGTATGTAAATTTTGTTTCATATTACATGTAAGTCACTGTTTAATCATGAATATGTCTATGTCATATAAAGCATCACTGAATTATTCTCATTGTCTATCATTTTCTCAGACTGACCTGGTTTTAGCTTTATCATTAAATTTATTTTATGATGTAAACTTTCTGGTTCATTGATACAAATCTTATACTTATCTTTCAGATAAGTTTTAGCTGAAGAAATTCTACTCCAAGAAAACTCACACTGATCTGGTCAAGAACTTAGTTCTTTATTCTTAAAGGGGTAAAGCCCATACCCTTTCCTGCATGTAGCACTGACTCTCTTACCTCCCGACACACTCAGTTTTATGTCAAAGTTTCTTAATTTCATGCACGTTGACAGACTTTGAGTGGGGAAGGATCTCTTGCAAAATGCAAATAAAGGTTTGTGCCTACAAAGAGTTCTTTCCACTTTTGGTGAGACAACACAAGTCCATCAAAGCACTGGATACATTGAAATTTTGTGTAATCCTGGACTGAGATGCCAGGACAATTGTATAGAGAAAGTAAAAAAAAGTACCCATGGTTCTAAGAAAATCAAAATCATGAAAACATTTATAAATGTAAATAGTCTCTGTAGCTATTTTAATTGCTGAACTGTTTCTGTATATAAGTACAGGGGTGTGCGAAACATTTCACAGAGCAACCTGATATGACTTCCCTTCATTTGATCAAGAAATGCTTGCCTAGTCTTTATGCTAAAGGATAGGTACTACAAAATGTTATAGAAACAAATTATCAGAAAAAAAAAAACAAAAACCTTCATGAAACCTACATTTTTGTGGAGAAAGAGAATATAAATAAACAAGTGACATATGCAACACACTGAAAGCAAAAATGTTATAGATGAGAGTAAAAATGTGGAAAAATGATGAACTTGGGCTGGAACAAGGACAACTTGCATTGTCATTTTAAATTTGCTCTCTGAGAAGGTCTAACTGTGATTACTCTGTGAGGAAGATAACATATGGAGACAAGCTAAGAATGACCCAGTATGGAGAAAGACTACAAGGGTCTAGATGTTCAAATAGGGTCAGCTGTGCCTGGAACTGATTCATCAAGAAGTAAGAGACTGAGAACAGAATTTTGATGAACCATAGAAATGCAGGGAACAGTGAGGACAATTTCCCTTCATTGAGCGTAATCTAACTTGTGGTTGGATCCTTATTTGGAGTATTAAGTATATGCAGTGTTGGGAGAGGAAGTAGAGGGAGCAACACTTTTGTAGGGATAGGAAAGACAGCTTTTGTTGGATAGTCATCTAGATGAGAACGTGTCCCCTCCAGGAGACGTAAGTGCTTATACTACAGGGGCTCTTGCTATTCTAAATATCCATGCACGACACAAATCTTGGAAGTCTTGGAATTTATGCGACTGGCTTGGTCTCTGGAGCTACACAGGTCCTGGCAAGCAGTCACGGGGAACATCAGAACTAGCATTAGGGTTTTCATACAAGGAAGGGCTGGTACAGTTTTTATGCTGTTGTTGTTGTTTATGTTGTTACTTTTGTTTTTTGTTTGTTTGTTTTCAGAGGATTACTTTTTCATGAGTCAAATTTCACATATTATGGCAATACTTATGAAGTAGATTGTGCTTCTTATATTTTATTTCTACTCCTAAATTTTCAAAAAAAATTTTGAGTAAAAATTGTTCCATTGAAATGTTAGAGGGAATAGAAGAACAGAAAAGATGGTGTCTTTCTAAGTGTCTTCATTTTTAATCTCATTTCTGAGTACATTTGCTATGCTATCTGCAGTTTTGGAGACAGTTTTTACTTATTCAAGATGTATTTTAATTTATACTATGAAATAATGCTAATATTAGTTACCAAATAATTTGGATTCATTGAGAAACACAAGGGACCTATTATGAAGTGACCAAAATGATGTTTTTCTGTATCAAGATTGAAACCAGACAGACAGCATTATGTGCTTAGGGAAAAGCTAGGATCTGAGCCCTTCTTGAGGTCTCAATGGTGCCTGGGTTGTATCAACTGTTTGAGCAAGAGCAGGCAACACAAAAGGGAGGTCAGAGGGCTGTTGGAGTTAAAGGTCCTATGGATGATTCAGTCAGGATTAGTTAAGGGTGCCTCTGGCTTTTGTCCTTTGCTTTAATGACTATTCCACATGGCCCTAGACACGTGAATGACCCTACCAATGCAACATTATAGCAAGGTTTGAGAACACATTTTATTACAAGCATATTTTCCTATTCTTTTAAACATGCTTAACTTGCAAGATTGGAAGAAATGGTACATTATTTAAGAGTGTCCCAAGATAACATTTTCAACAAAATTGATTTGCCAACATATTGATCTTTTAAAGAGATAATTTTTATTTTATATTAAGCTGCAGTTATGGTTATTTTTCTACATACTACTTATGGGAAGAGTTGGTTTCAAAGCAAAAAGACAGATTGATACATCCTAATTCGTGTTTTTCTAAGTCTGAAATATGTTCAACACATCTCTCCAATAAGGAAAAAGACCCCAACCCCAAGCAGTGAAAAGTACTTCACCCAAGACTGTTCAAGGCTCACACACATAACAATAATAAAGGCTTACAATTCTGTTTAACCCATTGTACCTTTCAGAGCCTTCTGCTTCTGCGGTGACAGCAACATGTCCACGGGGTGACAGGAAGTTTCTGTGAGGTCACCCTTGTCCTCCCTTTCTTCAGGCTTTCCACTTGACATTGTCCTTTGGCACTCTGCTGGCTCCTGCTGGAAGTTGTTTAGTCCAAGACTTTTGTCACCTGCATTACTATTTGGATCTGTGTCACTGGTTAGTGTCTTGTGAATGAGAAACAGCTCTTCTGTAGACTGCCCTGTACAGGCAGACTCAGTGGCATTTGGTGGAAAGTCCATTCCACAACATAGGTCATTGTGATTCTCACCAGTCAGGTCTTGTAAATCTCCATGGCATAAACTTTCTACTGCTGCTAGTGCCTGCCATTTGTCATCTTCAACATTTTCCAGAGGGTCTGCCAACTCTCTTGGGGTTCTTATTGCCATGGGACAGTTAGAATCAACTGTGCCTTCTTTGCAATGCTGAGTAGTGATTCTCTGCTCTAACTCATCTATGGAGGCCTCAACTGGCACTTCTGTTCTGCTGAGGGTTGCCGTCTCTAAATGATTTGCACAGTCCTCTGTTTGATCCCATTCCACAGGTCTGTGTGTAATGCTGTGAGGTGGGCTCTTCAAATCTAGCCTGCTGCAGGATGCAAGCCTGACAGTTGGATTTTTTGTGCACTTCTTTTCCAATAGCTGTGTGTTTGCAGAAGAGTCACTATGTAACACAGCCTCATTAGTGTCTCTGTAAGTCACATCACCATTTACTTTCTCCTGCTCTGTCTTAACCCCATTATATTGGCTAAAGGAAAACTTGTTCTTAGGAGTCTCTATAAGTTCTGAATGTCTGGTGGCCCAGTGAGATGGACTGAGTGAAGGAGAAGGTATCAGGACATGGTCACTGACAGGAACAGATACAGAACTTGAGTTGTCACAATCTTCTGCTGGTAGAGTTCTGTTGCCTCTGCAGCTGATGCTGGCTGCATTTCCTCCCAAGAGCTGCATGGTTAGAGAAGACAAAGGACAGACCTCAGAGTCTGAGGCATCCTGAATGGGAATTACACCACTCATTGTACTTAGGGGACCATTTGTTCCTGCTGTGCGTGGCTGTCCTTGGGAATCTGAGGGGATGTTTTCCTTGACATCAGAGCTGTTTTTTCTCTCTCTGTTCACATCCATGGAATCCTCAAAAGACATTTTACTTAAATCCAAGTTATTTAAACTTGTGGTCTTTAAGGTTTCAGATGGGGTAGGAAGACAAGTGTCAGCCATGAAGAAATGTTGCTTTGGGGGGTTGTCTTGAACAATTTGAAAGACCTTCCTCTGAGATGTGGCAGGATCTCTCTCTTCAGAATCATCTGGGTCAGAAGGCAGTGTGTTGGGATTCTTGTTCTCTCTCCTGAGAGGTGAGCTTAGAGAAATCACAATTTTGTTTGAATCCTCTTTCTGGACAGTATTTACACTACAGGAAGAATCATGCAAACCATCTGAACTCTGGTTCTGGTTTTTAAGCCCCCAGTTTTCGGGATGATTTATGGCAGGCTGTGAAGGAGACGGACAAGGTTCTTTCCTGATGTGATTCAAGGAACTTTTCCTATGTTTTGTCAATTTTCCTATGCTTTTAGGATGAGATACATTGATGAATATGTCCTGTTCTTTACTTGCGTACTCAACCATTATTTCCTTTCCTACAATGCTTATGTTTATTGAAGGGATCTCACCTCTAGAAACCGCTCCTTTGCATGTAGATGGAATATTGTGTTTGAACTCTTCTGATAATATGGTATTATATTTAGGGAAGTGACCCCGAGATCCAGAGCCTCTCTGTACTTGCTGGACAGAATAATGTTGGTGACATGTTGGGCATCGCTTTTTCACAGGAAACTGTGCTCCTGTTTTACAGAAAATGCTTTTTGTGGTTTCCACTTGTACATTGAAAGCCCCACATTTGACTTTGGTAATAAATTTGCCTTTTGTTGGCTTTAAGGCTTCTACTGTGTTTGGGAAATCCTGTGTTGTAATTTTCCCCGATAACGATTTTTCACAGTCATTAAACATGGCCACTGGTAAGACTTCCTCTAGTGGGTGAGAGATGGCTGGAGGAGGGCCATCATTCTCCATCCTCTGGTGTATTTTTCTGTCAGGTGGAGTTTTTTTCTGATCTTTGGGGAGAAAGGAGGAATTCTGCTTTCCATTTATAGAAGCAGATATATACTCATCTCCATTTTCATTCAATTTCCCTAATGCCCCAGTCTGATGAAACACAGCCTCTGAAGTGTGTCCCTTTATGTCCTTTTCAAAATCTTTTACATTTTTTTGACATGCTTGACCAGATGGCTGAGACGTACCTAAAAAAAGAGGAGAAGGGAAGGAAAAAATGTTTTATGTCCACTTAAAGAGCAGATGTTCCAAATCATAGGATGGATGTAGGAATATTATTTGTAAGTATTTTGGGTAACAGTTTTCTTCAGTTTTAATGAAAGTCCATCCAAAATGAATGTCTTATTTTAAATTAATTATTCAGAGTGCATAATAACACCTGGTATTTTAGAAAATAAACTTAATTAAGCTTTATTCAAAGGCAACGTCTGAATTTCAGAGAAATGCATGCTTCAAAGAAATTGTAAGCAACTAAAATTTAAATGCTACTCCTTGATAAGAACCAAATTGACATGTCCTGAAATTTGAATGTAGCATTATTCTACAGGCTATGTCAAATTTGATATAATTTAATAGATTTAAAAATGCTAGTAAAGAGCTTGGAAGGTATCTCAGTATGATCTATAGATTACCTTTCAAACACATCACATAGAATCAACTACCTTATGCTTTGCAAAGGGTATCTTCACAAATGCAAATTCCTGTGGCAACCGGGCTATGTTTGCAAATAAAATAAGCTTGGTATTCATATTCAGCTCTAGCCAATGGTTGGTATGGGAGAGGAGATAGCTTATTGTCACATAGTCTCATTTTCTAAGAAAACACTAGGATCTCTGTTGGTATTCTTTGAAATCACTGAATTATGAAGGATTGGCTCACACTGTTAAGCATCTTTCTAAAGTCAGAGGCCAGTACATGAAGAGACCACATCTGACCTGTGGATTGACAACTGCCAACTTAGTTCTTCTATTTCTTTTATTCTATGAAGTTTGTTAGCATGGACATGAGGCATCTGCTCTTGTACAAAATACCATGGAGGAAAAATGAAGACACCATATTTTGTTTCAAATGATATGTGAGGAGAAATATGCTAAAGAAAACAGAGAAGAAGGATGGCAATAACTACTAGTGCCATGACAATCACTGAGACAGATGGTCAAAGGGATAGCTTAAATGTTTCTTTGCTCCTATTTATTTATTTGCTTATTGTTTATATATGTGTGAGTGTGTGTGACGACATACATGTAGTGGCCATAGGCTAACTTGAGGAAATCAGTTTTCTTCAGAGATTGATCCCAGGTCACAAATTATGGTGACAAACATACTGAACCATCTCACATGATTCCTCAAAAGGAATGTTTTTTTTTTTTAACAATCTGATTAAGTTAAAAATTGATAATTTTTTAAAAAACAAATTTATCTTAAAATTACAGATTTAATAGATTTACATAGCATATACAATACTGGTAGTTACATGAATCCCTACACAGAAAGGAAATACTACAGTAATTGAAGACTCTGACCACTCCATCTGGTACTCTTCAGTCCTGAATGAAAGGCTTCACTTTCAGCTAATTTCCAAGAGTCTGTGTACAATTTGAAAACTGTAATGTGGATATCATGGGAGAGGAGACAGGGAGAAAAATCTCTCTAAAGCCCATTCACAATCAATCATTTACCTGGTAACAGTTTATAGACTGATAGATTCCCTTCCAGAACTAAGGATTATGAGTACATACCCTCCACAAATGCATCAAACTGGACTTACATACTGTAGTATTCAAGTGTTTCCATTTCCTATAGGCTTTTCTTCTTTTCCTTCTCATTTTTTGGGAGATGTAGATCTCTTCATTTATCTCTACCTTTTGAAAGTATCAAACTTGAAATTATTTTCAGTCAGATTTAGATTTCATCAAATTATAAATTAACCCATTTATTTACTTGTCAGCATACTATCTTTCAGTAGCTTGTCTGTAGTATTTTTTTTGACAATACATTATTGTCCTAATAATATTTTCTCTTCCCATTTAGTTGTATCTCAACAATTCATTGCAATGAATCACACCATGTGAAAATTCAAACATATATAACATATATGCATACAAGCACACAGGTTTTTCGGTGTTTAGGATACAAATTGTAAGATTGTATTGTTTAATGGATTTATTTTTTTATTTTATGAGTATAAGTATCTTCATGTGTATATATGCACCCCATAAAATGCTACTATCTGCTTAGGCAGCAAAGGTTGTCAGATCTCCTGGAACTAGAGTAATGGACTATTACCAGTTTCCATGTGGGTGCTGGAAACTAGATATAGGCCCTCTTCAAGAAGCATGAGTAAATCCTGATTTCTTATGTAATAAGCAATAATGTTTTCTCCTTAGGGACACATTGTGGGACTTTGATTTGGCACAGATTACAAATACATAATTTAACATCTTCAATTTGTTATCATTGTCTTATATGCATATTGGCTTTTCAAACTGTGAAAATGCTTCAAAAGAACTTGGGTGGTTTATAAATTATTTCTTTATGGCTCTATACAGTGGAAGCAGAAAATGGAGCGGTCCCACTGTATTCAGTGGAGCACACTTTGGATGTAGTCTCAGTAGATCTGGGTTTGTCATCTGGCTTGAGTGCACATTCAGCACTTCTTAAACTCCCTGTGAAGTTGTTTCCTTTACCTCTGGGATAGAAATGGAAATATATTCTTCATGAAGTGGTTGTCTTGAAGAAACACAATGGAAAAAGCTATTGATCATTCTGGTCACTTGATACCAGTTATTTTTTTATAATCATATAGTATGTGCAATTTAATAAATTACATTCATAACTAGCACTGTACAGTGACTGCAAGGTCATGTCAGTCAAGGCTGTCGTTTTGAAGATGAGAAACTGAGACTGAGACAAACTGGATCTAGACCCAGGTTACTAGGAATTAGGTCAACTTTCTGTTGGAGCAGACATTCCTGGTTTAGATGCCGTGCATTGCTTTTGTTCAGAAGTTGAAATTTTGTGGTTGATTTGTGTTTTAGCTGTGAGGCAGCACAACTTTGTTATTGAAAATTTAATGTATTGTTCGGTGTGTATCCATTATTGTATATACTGCTCGGCACATAAATATGGATGAATAAATGAATTTGATGGTATGTGCCAACATGTGTCTATGTTTTACTATAGTACCCTTTCTTACTGATAAATGTATTTACTATGTTTTTTATTTGCTGGTAGCTAATAAAGTTCCAGTTTTATAATGAAAATTGATGAAAATTTCCTCTGCAAGGTATGTTCCTTGTTTTCTACTTCTACGAGTGGAAAGTCTGCAAGCACAAAGTTAGATCATGGGTGTGACCAGAATAATCAGTCACATGAGTGTATATATTGAAGGGTATAATTGATCTTACAGTATTGGAAGCCAAGAAAATCTCTATTTGTTTGTTTAGCACAGTATGCAACAACCACAATTAAGGTCTATTGAACCTTAATAAGAGGGATTGGAGTAACGAACTGTGCCTTAGTATTTATTTATCCCTGACTCCTGTTTCTAGACTCTTGTACCATGGAACCCTTCTCCAAGACTTTCAATCATTAGAATGCCTTCTCTATTCTTTCTAATTTCTTTAGTAAGAGAAAATAGCCTAATAAACCTAATTTTAATTCTTCAAAGAAAATAACTAAGGCGGAGGAAGAAATTTTTACAACATTAAAGGATGTTTCTTTTCCAAAAAGATTTAGAGTAGTTATTATTATAAAATAATCAGAATAAAATCCTCATACATAGTTTAGAATTTTTTAATTTTTAATTTCATATGGAGATGCTATAGTCAACCCAAAGGTTCTCTATAAAAGTTGAAAACATTTTATGATGTCACATCTCTTAAGCAAGAGTTTTGCTTTCTTTTTTGTCCTCCTACCACCCTTTTTCCTAAACATGGGAGGATGAGCTTGCCACTTCATGCTAAAACAAGGCTGAGCATGAGTCTCTCTGCTTCCCAACCAACACAACAAACTTCTTTGAATTTGTGCCAGACTCTATCAAATTCCTTATTTTGTGGATAATGTAAGCATTTCTTGATGATACAGGTATCCCTGGACCATTTTATTTGCAATTGTTATCTCCTTTACCTCAGTGTCAATTTCTCTCTTTAGCCTGACTTCTCCATCAGCTGTCACGTACCTAGACAACAACACATATTGCACAATTTTGCTATTTTCTGACTCAACACTCTTCACCTTTTTGTCTTTTTCTCAAGTTCCCATCAAGCAGTCTATTATCACCCTGGACTTCACTGACAGGAGTCCTGGTCACAACTGACACCCAGATTGCTGAAGCTCAGTCACTTCTTGTTTCTCAGTGTGCTCATGCACTAAGTATCATTTCATACAGAAAAGAAGCACTTCGTTCCTTGTGCGTGTCTTCCTATGGGATGTCAGTTCCATGGAGCCACAACATCGTGACACTGTGATGGTTCATTTGTTCCTCTTTCAAGTTGGCTGATCGTCCCTTGCTCAGTCTAAACTCTGACACTCTGTTCGTTTCTTCATCAGCTCTCTTCCTGAGACACTTCTTGTTCCAGGACTTTAACATCATTGTTCCAAATGTGAACTCCATCACTTCATCCCTGAATTTCTTAATTTCATATGGCAAGAAGTGAGACACAGCAGTCAGGCAGATGTATCCTACTGAAAATTAAGCTGGAATTTCACTCAAACTAATGTCCCCACCTGAGTCCTTGATGACCTCTGCTTTCTCAGTTTTGTCCTATGATGCTGTCTAGTCTCCATCAGCAGAATCTCCATCCTCTCGGTTACAATCCAGCTTCTGTGCATTGTCTTAGATCCTTCTCCTTAACCTGCTTTTCCAACTCACCAGCAGACTTGTCTTATTCTGCCTCCAAGTGAACACACAGCATATGTGTTATACATAAACAAATGTTTAAAATCTGGCTTACTGTAATAGCTTTTTAAATGCTTTTCTTTTAAAATTCATATCCTTTTATGATTTACAGAGAAGTCAAGCTGTTTTTTTGTTTTCTGTTTTCAAATCCTAAATCACTCCACTTCGCTCTGCAATGATTTTGAGGACCTCTCATTTCATAGTTAAAATGTTCTAAGCACTTTTTTTTTTAAATATGCATACCTGGGATTTATTCTGTCTACAGACAAAATGTATCACTACTAGGTCTCAGGATATATATTGAGGAATCCATTCTGTTACAGATTTCCTGAGTCTGTATTTTTCATGAATATTTATTTGTTGTGTTGCAAGAGTTGGCAGTAGAGCTCTGAAAAGTTGTGGTGACTGCTGTTGTGGAAGCTGAGTCCCATCGTATCTGGTGTGCTGTGCTTTATAAGCTCCTTTCCCAATGGGCTTTGTCTCATTACACTAATCCACAGTAGAATAAGGAAGAGTATAAACAGGAAATGCTAGTACTGTGTTTCTGCTGCAGAACTAACTGAGATATGGTACCATTATGCTCTGAAAACAGAAAGGTATTCTTATTTTTTATTTTTACTGGTTTAACAGTTCTGACAGATTCCTTAAAATTCCTCTATTTTATTGCTGAGCTGAATCATTTCCTTGAAACACTGAAATATAATATTATATTACCAAAAAAGGAGAAAAATTCACAAAGGATAGATAATTATCATTATTAAAATTCTAGGAGACTAAATTATGGAATAAATTTCTTTGTTAAATGCTCAAATTCCAAGGTAGGATATCATCCAGTCCCCTTTGTGAAGGGGACTAGCAATAGTTTTTTGGGTTGTTTTATACATGAAATCAGTAAGAAATCCATGTTTTCTTTATATTACTTTTCAGATCTCATCACAAAGTTTGTGTCACAAAGACTAAGTTCTTGTGTTTCTCTGTGTGTGTGCACATGCATACACACATATGTAGAGGGCAGTGGCAGATATTACATGTCTTCCTCAATTGCTGTCTATGCTGGCTTGTTTTATATCAACTTGACACAAATTTGATTCATTTTGGAAGAGGAAATCCCTTTGGAAAATCTTTCCACCAGAGGACTATGGGCTAGCCTGTGGTGTACTTTCTTGATTAAAGACTGATGTTGGAGGGTCCAGTTTTCTGTGGGTGGTGTCACTTCTAGGCTGGTGGTCCTGGGTGCTTTAAGAAAGCAGACTGAGCAAGCCATGGAGAACAAGACAGTAAGCAGCAGCCCTTCTCCATGGCTTCTGCTTCAGTTCCTAAGTCCAGGCTCCTGTCCCCTAAGAGCCTTGGCTGATGATCTGAAAGAGAAAAATAAACCCTTTTCTTCCCATATTGCTTATGACCACAGTGTTTGATCACAGCAATAGAAACTTTAACTAAGACATGCTCCATCTCAATAACCTGGAGCTTCATCAATTTGGGTAGGCAGGAAGTATCTTGAAGAATCTGGACCTCATCTATCTGCTTAGACGAGAAGGCTAAAGGACTCCCAAGCATCCCCGACTCCATTTCTCCAGCGCTGGAATAAAAGATGCATGCATGTTGTTTGTCACTCACTCCTGGGTTTTCAGTAGATCATGCTTTTGCGAATAGCACTTTACATACTGCCCTATTTTTTTTTCAGGAAACTGTAACTACATAAGTAAATCAAATTATGAGATGTCCAAGTTTAAAAATATTAAAAGAACAGTATAGGATTCACATTTATTTTGAAAGTATGCTCAAAACATAAAATCCTGCCCTTGAACAGCAGTCTCCTCTTTGGATAGCATGTAATTAAAACTAAAGTCATTTTCCTTAATTTATAACAATACAGAAGAGAGGGATAAGAATAATTTGTAGGAAAACAGCTATTTCAGTAATACCCACACATCATTTTACACCTATATTCAATAGGCATACAGTGATGAGGACTAAAGCTTCAAGATATGGGATGTGAAGCTAGTTCTGGCTGAATAGTTTGCTAGTGTCTTAGAATTAGGCATACTTAGTGAACATTGCTTGAGGAACCCTCCGTGTTTTTTCAAAGTTGTTTACTACACCTTTGTTTCCTTGCCCCTGCGAAAGACTGAATGTATATGTATATGTGTACACACACACACACACACACACACACACACACACACACACACATATATATATATATATATATATATATATATATATATATATATACATACTGTTTTCTAGATACAGTTTTACGGACACATAACAGACTGGAACACATTTAGTTGAAGTAGAAACAACCAAATTTCATATCCATTAAAACCAGTTTTCCCTTTCTCCAAGCATTTTATGGGTAAGTTTGTGAGGTACATAAAGAGTGTTTAGGTCAATCCTGTAGTGAGCCCTTTGGTGTCCACTGGGCATGGTTCTGTTAGGGTCTTGAGTTTTGAAAGCTAGGAATGAGAGTCCTAACATGAGCATAAGTGTGGGACAGCTATCATCTTTTTTGACACATAGCAGAACATACATGACTAAGAGGCTGAGGCTAAATCTTTAAGAGTAGGAAAGTCTACCCCATGAATGTTAAACCAGAGTCTCTAGACTCTAGAGTCTACATGAATTAAATGCAGATAGGACAGCGTATTGCCTGCTATAATTTGTTATAATTTGTTGTTTTTGATGTCTTATGGTACCTGGAGACAGAATTATGCTAGTAAACCAAAGAAAGATGAATCCTACATGTAGTAAGGTGGATATATTGGGTGATACCAAGAAGAAAAGAACAAACTAAAATAAGAAACCCTTATAGTTTTTGGTGTCTATCATATGTTTGAGAAAATAAGAAGGATGCAAAGTATCCAAGGAAGGAAATGATGCCCTGAGTAGCTTTACTTCCCTTTTCATCATGTTAGACTCTAAAAGTCAAGGATGTTTTTCCTTACAGTGTTTTAAAGATTTCCACTGCTTCTTTCTGTTAAACACAGGAGGTCTTCTCTCATATCAGGTGCTCTTGCCTTCCCTCTCATTTTCCTATATAAGGATTCCAGTGAAGAACACCAAATTAGAATCCAGAAAACCTAGTATACTTATAATAGAAACAATCTTCAAATTTGGAATATTGAGATAAGGGCTAGTATGTGGGTTAGACTTTATGTAAGCATGTAAGCATGATGCAAATTTCAAGGACTGCCATGTAGCACAGGATCCTCCAATTCGATGTATTTGAGCCCAGTAGCATAATAAATATGTAGATTACAGACCTATCTTCAATATTTAAGATCTAAGCATATGCTTTTTTAATATACACATATCCTTCTGCTCCACATGTACCAAGTGCTTTTGATTACAGGGTTTTGAGTTTACCCACCCCAACATCTACCCTGTTTATGAGCTGCTGGAGTATGTGAAGGGGACAGTCACACAGAACCACAGCCACAGGATCCCCATGACTCAGGCCAAAGCAAGGTATCTGAGAGGAGTTTTGATGAGGATTCAGCATTGATGGTGCAGCAGAACCGGTAGGCTTTGAACCAGACCAACAGCTCATTGCAATAAACATTTACAGGTAAAGCTGCTTGGGCGAAAGGGTGTAGTTCTTGACACACCACAGCTCCCAGAGCGTCTGTGACAAATGAATGTGTGCTGTAGAGGCCAGTAAGATGGAGGAGCAGAGTTCTCGTTTGTTTCTTTTCTGTTTTTGTTTCTTTTGTTGGGGAGGCCATTACAAGGGTGGAGAGCAGATATGGAAGGACTGAGAAATAAAAGGGATTGCGGTGCATGATGTGTAATGCCCAAAGAGTCAGTATAAATTATGTTAGATTAAAAAAAAAGTTAAAACTTGACAGGGTGAATGGAACCTTACCTGGGGAATCTTGGCAATGTTAAGATGTCAGGGTGTAGAAACGTGCTATGGATTCAGCTTTGCTTTGTTCCACCCTGTGTCCCTTCTATCTATGCTTGCACATGAAAGCTTATATATTTTTCAATGTTATTTTGGCATAACAGCAGATTCTATTTCTTCCTGTATCAACAAGTTCCTAGGAAGAAGAGTCAGTGGCAGAAAATTAAATTCCTCCCTCAGCCCTGTGGACATTCACAGGCTGTACCCAGACTGTGTTCTAATCTCAGGTGTTACCTCCCCAATATCCTTTCACCTCCTGCTAACCATGACTTGTGACAAAAATCTAGCAAGTCAAATTAGCAGGCCAGGGCTGCTGGAGTAAGAAGACAAGTCATGTTGACTTTTTGATTGCTTGCATTTCCTGTGACATTGTGTTGACATTCAGCTTCACAGAGTCAAGGGGTTCCTGTGCTTCGAACCTAACTGCCTGCATGAGCTGAAATTGCTGCTGAGTACATGGGGGATTACAACACAGTGGAAACCTTTGGATTGCTCAGTGCAAAACTCTGTAGCATCTTTCTTTCTTTCTGCCTTATTTATTTATTTATTTATTTATTTATTTATTTATTTATTTATGTCTGAGGCTCAAGGAATGCTGATCTATAACCACACTGATCAATTCTAGACAGAAATAAAAATCTCCCATACTATTAATAAACACCAGTCTCTTCATAGCCCTGCTTTGCTTATTGGAGGCTAGGAAGTGTCTGTGACTTAACTTTACATCACCAAATCTTTGTGATGAGCACGATGAGCTGTTGTTTAAAATGCTTTATGGCAATAGTACTGCCTGCTACTTATTGAGCCAAATACCTCATTGTTTGTTCATGATTTTAATGTTAGGTACACTGAAATTATTCCTTACACTAGAATAAATTATTTGGGAAGAATACTAATGTAAGGGAGATAAAAGTGCCCAAGGAGGCTTGAACTAAAAGATTTAATAGAAAAATTACTGATAAGTTTAGAAATACAACTTAAAATTTTATCTGGTGTTCATTTTATCTATTAACAATGTTCTGGAGCATAATACAAACTAATATATTTGTATAAGCAAGAAGTAGGTGCTTTTAAAAAGTCATATTCTTGGTATTTTCTGCATACCTTTTTGTTTGTTTGTTTGTTTGCTTGCTTGCAAATTGGACCAGCAGGAAGGCTCAGTATGTAAATGGGCTTGCTTCTACAAAGCCTGACTGAGTTTGAGTTGCTTTACCCATGTGGTGGGAAGAGAACAGACTTCTAGATGTTGTCTTCTGACCTTCAGATGCTGCCATGGGGTGTGTGCACCTCTGCGTGTGTGTGTCACACACACACACACACACACACACACACACACACACACACATACACGAACACTACATTAAGAGTGTGCAAATTACACACACACACACACACACACACACACACATACACGAACACTACATTAAGAGTGTGCAAATTGCAATCTAGCCAATGGTGAAAGAAAGTGAAAAGCTGTTTAGAATTAATCCCCTAGGTTAACTTGATTGCTTCATGACTACATTTATGTTAGGCAAATAATCAGTGCAAACATTCCATCTCAGAATCAATGAAATCTGGCCATTCTCATATGAACACCAGTGCATATTTGACAACACGTATACATTTCACAATTCAGATCACATTCAGAACTTTTATTCAGCTCCTTGCAAAAATAACCAAGAACCAGACCAGAAAAGAAGTATATTTTATAAAGGCATTTAGAAGCCCACCCACCAAAGTTATATTTCTGTTGTACCATTTTAAAGAAATTTGTAAACTTGATAATTGAACAATTTTTCTCCAGAAGAGAAAGGAGCCAAGACTATTTTATGAGCACCCTAATTAAAAGTTCATTCATAGTTTACTAAAAACCTATTTGAATCGTTAAAAGGTTTTATGTTAAAGTTTACATTAACGTCAACTGCTAGTAAGAAAGCCAAATCAGGCTAGATGGTAGGAATGTGTTGTTTAGATTTATTTCCAAATAAGGGGTCTAATCTACTTATTTAGTATTATAAACTTTTACTAGGAGAAATGAGATTGAAATTGTCAGAGAGGAAATAGATATTAAAAACCATATAAATAGTTAAATTCTTTTTTTGTTTTTTGAGATAGGGCTTCTATGTTTAGCTCTGGCAGTCCTGGAACTTACTCTGTAGTGCAAGCTGGCCTGGAACACTCAGCAATATGTCTGCCTCTGCCTTGATTTTGGGATTAAAGGCATGTACCACCATTGCTTGGCTTAATAATTAAATTCTTAACAAGGAAAATGAAGATCTTTCATCCTAAGTGATGAAAGAAAACTTGCATTGAAAATGCATATCTGTCATAAAACTCTTGAGGCACATAAGGTCATCTGGCAGCAACATTAGTTTATTTTAATAAAGTCTGATTAGAGATTATTAACCCCACACACGATGGCCAGAATATTTTGATATATAGCTGACATAAATCACGTAAAAATTGAGATTTGTATTAAAAAAAATATTTTATTCTCAACTTTTTCTTTCTTGAGTTAAGGTTCCTCTTTTAGATAATTAACATAAGGTACAGATGAACACTTGAGTAGTATTAACAACAAAATGAGGAAACAATCTATGAACATAGAGAAGATCATTTTGATTCTCATTAGTGAGTTTAATTTAGCAATAGAAATAAGGACGAGTATAGAAATTCAAAACAAGGTCTACAGCTTTGAAATGAAGCTGACCCTTTCTGCATTAAGAGTGAATTTCAATTATGCTTAGAAGCTTTGCTTGTCATTTACATTCTCCTTGCTTTCCAAATGCACAATTTGTTTGGAATAACCAAATTAGGATATGGATAATGCCTCTTCAGATGAACATGTGATGTCTTTTCTAGCATAAATAACAGTGGCCTAAATACAGTTTTTAGGCTACTGCTGTGCATGTCTCCATCATATTTGTTCACAGAGTGTTACAAACCCAGTTGGATAGTTTGTCATTGGAAGGAAACATTATTAAAACAGCCTTCATACGCAACATACAAGTCATTTCTCTTGACTATTATTCTTTTGTCAAGCAACCACTTCAGACCAGCATATATTAAAATAGACACTGTTTCAATTCTGAAATATACACATACATATAATCGCACATACATATAATCAGCTTACCTAAGCAAAGCCTTCACAAATGGCTCATCTCTGAGAGAATCATTGATAAAATTCAAGTATGAAGTATGAAAGGCAAGAAGCTGGAATGGAATTTGAGTGACTAGTCTTGTTCTATTTTGGTTTTATCTAGGTTTGCTAGGTCCTAAATCTGATTAGCATATTTAATCTTATGCAGTGTCAGGAATGGTTTACCATCCCTTAATCTGTCTATTATTAGCTGCCTTAATTGTTCCTAGATTATTTTTAAACACACCTTTAGTGTACAATGATACATTGTGGGGCTATAGTTTAGAATTTTGATGGAGGTACATGAGAAATATATCCATGGAAAGCCCATGGGGCATACAAAGGAACCTGAACCAACATGGAAATGCAAATGATCTAACTCACTGTTTATATGAGTTGGGTTAGTTAATAAGAGTTTGGCATACATTTGTGTTGCTGTCATGGATGCAGGCAGCATATTGCATAATGGTTAGAGCTGATAAATATTTTGATCTGGAAGGCTAGAACTGATGTCTCATTTCCACATTCCATGAGTCAGAGTTTTTGAAATTCCACCAAAGGTGTAGTGTAGTTTAGGATTTTGAATGAACAAAGAGCATGATTGCTATTTGTAAGCTAATGTTATGCAAGGAGAGGGGGTTGGAATTGGAAGAGGAGACAGATTTCTCAGAAGCATCTTAAAACTTGCAAACATCAACACTTCAGCAAACCTCAAACTGCTTGTCATGCTAAAAAAAAAAAAAAAAAAAAAAAAAATGAAACAGAAGAGAAGCCTGGTGTCCCTAGACTGTACACCAAACTGAAGGTAAAACTGGTGACAACAGACAAATGAGCTGCTCCTTTGTGGTCCAAAGCTAAGGAAAGCTAAATGGTAAACTCAGGTAATAGCTGTGGTTAGCCAATCCCGTCAAACAGCATCCTGAGTATGGGGCTGCATCCCCCAGCCTTCAGTTGAAGGCAAAGTTGAAGCTAACAGTAATGGAATGTGGGGAATGTGGTTAATTATTTCTCTGTTGCCTGGAGTGGAATGAAGCTTTTGTGTCTGAGCTGTCTGTTGTCTTGGGTAAGCACAGAGGTCATCTCACAGCTGTAGTGGCCTGTGGAAGTCTGAGGCTCACTATTCTGTGTTCTCTCTGTTGTGCTCTTCTTACCTTCCATGCAGAATGCCCCTACTTAGACTTCAATAAAAGCTGCCTCAGCCTGTCCTCTGATCATTCTTTAGTAAGACACCGTCAAGGGCAGATGTTCTTAACCTTAGATTTCTCAGTTAAGCACCAATGTGATGCCCCAGTTCTCCAGGAGAAGTAGACTGTGGTGGTGGACATAATTATTAGAGTTATTTTTATCTTTCTGAAAAAAAAATGAGGCAATGAGACAAAAATCTCAGAGTGTAGCTCAGTCTTATCTTAAACTCAAGACACATTAAGGAGTTTCAGCCATCCAAAGTCTAGGATCATGGCATGCAACACCATACTGGGCACCTAAGATTATCTTTAATGAATGTTATTTATGTATAAAAATTAGGAATTTTTATCATTCTTTTCAAGGTCTTAAATTATGATACACGACTTTCAAAAAGAAGTGTTGAGTTGACATTGGGGAGCTGAGTTATACAAAGGAAAAGAGCTTTACCGTTTCCCTGAAGGGGATTCTTTTAGTAGATCTTTAAGACATTTATTTTATTTTTATTATGAGCATTTGCATACAGGTAGGGGGTGAGGATGTGGGTACAGTTGCCTGCAAGAGGTCCCTGGATCCCCTGAGCTGGAGTAACAGACAGATATGGTCCTTGACCTGAATGCTGGGAGATGAGATTGGGTCCTCCAGAAGATACACTCTTAACCACTGGGCCTCTCCAAGCCCTTTGATGTTTTAGGTAAGGTCAAAGAATGAGATAATTCCTTAAAGACATCTTTGTATGATAAAGAACAGATTTAGAATAAAACTGAAAGCTCAAAGATGAGGTTTGGAAGGGGATGTAGAAGCCAGGCAAACGGTGTGGGAAGGATAACAGTGAAGGGAGGGGAGGAGGAAGTGAGGAAAGCAGAGAAAGAGATAGAGGAGGAGAGCAAGGAGGTGAGCAGGGAGGGGAAGGAAACATGGAGGCAGGGAGCAAGAAAATGTCTGAGTAGGAGAGACTCAAGCATTAAGGGTGAAATGGGACAGCATTGTGAGCGATTTGAGTGAAGAAGTTGAAGGCCATGATGTCTAAACTCCCATGTTGGGAAAGGCAACATGTCTTTAGGAATGGCATCCTCTGTTTTTTAGATCATTGTTGATCTAAAAACATTGGGATAATATTGACAAGTGTTTCGTAAGGTAGTTGCAAAGGCCAAGCTCTGAAGCCAAGAAAGAAAATGCAGGAATCATATGCAAATGAGATATGTTTTATGCACTGAGGTGAGGCTACTCCAGATGCCAATAGGCATACAGGCAGGCATAAGGCAGTGGGCTGAACACAGGTGAGTAACTCACCAATGCAGACTTGCACATACAGGACACGTAGGTACATGCAGGCAAATGCAGAGAGACAAAAGCAACATTGCTTGTTTTGAACCTCAAGGGCATGTCTACACAAAACTCATTAAGTAATATTCTTCCAGAAATGCCAATTTACTTCGGGTTTCCTGGATGTCCAGGGTCAGTCATGTTTTCTGATTCATATTGAAAATTCCTAGCAATGTCATATTCTAAGTTTCAATAGCCCCCTGTGGCCTTTTATTTTTTTATAGTTATGTGTTTGTTATTTTTTACATTTCTGTGACTCAGTACCTGAAGAAAACAGCAGTAGGAAGGGTATATTTTTATTTTGTGTCAGTCCATCACTGTAGGGAAGGTGTGGCCCTAGGAGTCTAAGTTCTCTTGTCACTTTGCATTCACTGTTGGGAGGCAGAGACCCTCATGGTGGTACTCCATTTGCCTCCTCTTACTTAGTCTGGAATCTCAGTCCATAGAATGGCATTCCTCTTATTTAGGATGGATCTTTGTACTTCTACCAAGGACTTGTCCAGAGCTTTGGCTTGTGAGTGATTGCAGATCCTGTCTAGCTGACAGAAATGACCAGAACTGGGTATTTAAAGATAAAGCTATTAGAACATCGATTATGAAATATCTGTGTAAGTCTTACTGTGAGAATAGGTAACCAAAGAGTAGCTGTCTATAAATCGGGACCTGCTGTTGTTTGACACAAGATGTTACCTATAGTCTCATGTGTCTAAACACTTCGTCCCTGCATGAGGGTGTTATTTGGGAAGTACATGGACCATGAGGAGGCAGAGCCTTGCTGGGGGAAGTGTGTCTCTAGGGAAAGGACATGCAGTTTTCTGGATGTGCCTCTCTTCCTGCTTCCTGACTGCGGATCAAATAAGACCACCTATCTTTCATTTCTGCCTCTATATCTCCTCTGCTATGATGGATGGCAGCCTCTTGAGTTATAAGAGAACATAAATCTTTCCTCCCTTACGTTGCTTCTATCCAAGTGTTTTGGTCATAGCAATGAGAAAGGTAACTGATTTAAGACCCATAATGTAACATTTAGAAGCAACATGGGGCAATTCAGTATTAACTGAATCTTCCCTCCTAATTTTATTCTGTGTCTCTATCTTTTCTTTATTGTCTATAGCTAGTTTTTCCCTCATCCACACACCCCCACTCAGGTACGAACTTGGGGCCCTCTCTGCTAGTTCCGATTGCAGCCCCACAAAGACAACTTCCAACATATGGCACCTGAATGCGGGGCTGAGTACAGGGGACAGAAGTGATTGACATCCAAGAGGAATAGACACCAACAGCATGAAGAGAGTGCTCGGAAAAAAAAGAATTGAGGTGAGTGAATGTCGTAAGTCAGAAGTAAAACTGTATATAATTGTAGAAATGGGACACAGAAAATCATAGATATGAAACAGCAAAATATTAGTCAGATGATAAAAAACTGAAGTGTGATTAATTAACCCTGAGAGTGAAAATGTGTATAATTGTAGATGTGAAACATTAATATTAGCCAGATGATAAAGAAGTGAGTTAACCTTGAGAACAAAAATGTATATAATTAGAGATATGAGACAGAAAAACATTAGTCAGGTTATGATATATTTATTTGGGTATATTTTAATAGCCAGGAGAGCTGGAGTAAAGCAGGAGCAAGTACGGAAATGTTTGGAATTTGAAAGATTTGTGAGGATCCTTCTTTCTCAAAGAAGTCACCACTGTTGCAGCTGTCTCAGAGCTGCACATGAGCTTGGTCAAGCGAAGGTGCAGCCCCACATACGTGCTAGGACCTGCAGGTGCCAAAACTCAGAGTTGCTACAATGGTGGTTGCTAAACTTTAGAAATAGCTGCAGTCACAGATGACCTACAGTGGGCCATCCCAGGCCCAGAGAGCAAAGGCAAGGTCTAGCCTAGAAGCCCGAAGCCTTGGGAGATGCTGCATGGCTGATGACCAGCCAGGTGTATGGGAAGATTAATACAGACTGTCAGAAACTGTTTTAAGATCTTATAGAAAAAAAAGGTGACATAGATGGATTTGAATTTGTTCAGATTTTGGATGCTCAGATACTCAAGGTTTAGATATAGCTTTTGTATTACAAGAAATTTCAATTAAGGATGTTTTATTTCAACAAACTAATCACGGCCTAAGGAGAAGGAGAACTGAAAGATGTTATGTATGTTCTGCATGTATGGTATGGCCACACACGTGTGTGTGTGAAGTGTGATTGTGAATGTGTAAATCCTAACATAAGAACTACTGAAATTGCTTTGGATATAGTCAAAAAGGGCACCAGGACAGACAGTATCTTAGCAGGAAAGATTAGCACACACAGATCCCCAGAGCTCATTGGCAGGAAATCGCCTAAGTCAGCATGACCTATGAGCCAGAGGAATCTGCATGGATGGTTCAGTAGAGTTTAGCAGAAGAGAAGATACAGAAATTCTCTTATTTTTGTGGTTAAAAAAAATCTGGAGAATGGAGGATAATACTCTGATTTGAGAACAGTTATTGAGAAAAAGCCTCAGGGAGTAACAACCCTGTTATTCCCCACCAAGAGAGTTAGCTATGTAGATGCAAATGAGACCATGTCAGCTAATGAAAGCTTTACAGGTTGGATTAGAAAAAGAATTTACAAAAGTGATTTGGGACATATGTTACATTCTAAAGAAATTAAGCCTCAAAAATTAGAAATTAGAAAAGATAGCTTGTGATCATTGAATGGTTTTCAGAAGTTGATGGGAAAATTTGTTTTAAAGCATCTGCTGGTGATGCTTTAAAACCTTTAAGCGATATTCTGAAAAGAGATAGTGATCCCAAGTCACTTAGACAGCTAACTAAAGAGGGTAGACAAGTTCTCCTACAGTTGAAGAATACAATCCAGCATCAGCAGATATGTTATATTGGCTATGCAAAACAATAGGAGGCGTATGTGCTTCCCACACAGCATAGTCCAACTTCTGTCTTATGGCAAGAGGAACCATTGTTATGGTTGCATTTACCTGTTTCCCCAGCCAAAGTGTTAACTCCTTATTTTGAAGCAGTAGCTTGTAAGGTACAGAAATGCTGTATGGAGTCTAGCAGATATTTTGACAGGGAACCAAGCATAATACATGTTCCCTATACTAAACAGCAAGTTGATTGGTTATTTCAAAACAGTGATTCATGGGCAATTGCTATTGCTCAACTTTTTTGGGAAAAATTGATAATCAGTTTCCAGCTCATAGACTGTTAAAATTTGCAATAATGTATCCTTTTATATTCCCTAAAATTGTAAGGAATAATCTTGTAAAACATGGTATGTTAGTTTTTACTGGTGGTTCTTCTAATGAAACAGCAGCTTATGTTATTGATGGAAAAGAATATGTAGTACAGACAGATCCAGCTGCAGCTGAAATAGTTGAGTTATGAGCAATTGCAATAGTTTTTCAGCTTCTAGTGAATGATTCATTTGATTTGTATACCAATAACCATTATGTTTTTAGAGCTCTTCAAGTTATAGACACAGTTCCATACATTGGGACCAGTAAAATCAGGTTAAAATACTATTTGAGCAAATTCAGAGTGGCAGACATCAGAGAAAGTCACCTTGCTTTGTGGATCATATAAGAGCTCATTCAAACTTTCTCAGCCCACTGGCTGAAGGGCATGAGTCAGCAGACAGATTAACAAAAATGATTGCTTTATCTTAGGTAGAATGAGCTCAGAGGTCAAAAGGCTTTCATCATCAAAATAGTAATAGTCTAAGAAAGCAATTTGGTTTGACTAGAGAGACAACTTGTTAAATTGTCAAACAATGTGATGTGTGCCCACAATATTTACCTGTAACTAAAGTAGGAGTAAATCCCTGAGACCTGCTTCCTAATCACTTATGGAAAATGTATGTTAATCTTACTGCTGAATTTGGCAAAAAAATATGTGCATGTGGCAATTGATATGTATTCAGGCATCTTAAATGGCCACTGCACAAACTGGAGAAGCCACTAAGCATGTGATAAGTAACTGTTTAAAATGTTTTGCTTACATGGGAATTCCAAGAATTATAAAAACAGACAATGGATCTGGATATACTAGTAAAGCATTTCAGCAATTTTGTGCCCAATGGAAAACTGAACACAGAACAGGCATTCCTTACAACCCTCAAGGGCAAGGACTTGTGGAACATGCTCATAGCTCCTTAAAACGCAACTTCTAAAAATAAGGAAACGGAAATTGTTCCCCCAGTCTCCACATGATTCATTAAATCATGTACTATTTACTTTAAAATTTTTTAATGTGGATGCCTGTGAGCAATCTGCTTAGAACAGATTCTGGCATGATGAAACTTGATCAACTTTCACTCAAGCATCTGGAAAGATCCATGCAACAGACAATGGAGAGGGCCCAGTCCTGTCCTAATATGAAGTGGAGAGCATGTTTGTGTTTTCTCACAGGAAGAAAATGAGGTCCTGTGTCTGCCAGACTGTTTGGTGAGATGTGTGGAACAGACCTGAAACTATAGGATCCTGTCTAAGCCAGTTCGAATGACACCTGCTGAACCTGTGCTCCTGACCCCCTGATGTCATCAACTCTACAGTCTGAGAAAGAAAACAAAAACAAAAAACAATCCGTTCGAGATTTTCAGAAAAAAAAGGAGATTAGGGTTTCCAGTTTAGTTCGAGATTTCCAGTTTTCCAACAAGCCTGCTGCAATTGATTTCCCAGACCTGTATGTAAGCTTTCGTCCTGGAATCCAGCCAAGGACTGAACCTTTAACTGTTAGCTACATCACATCTTGGACACAAAACTTGTTTTGCCAGTTTTTTCCTTTAGGGGAAAAAGGACTCATTTAGGACAATTATGAAGGTGATAGGTGGCAAAAGCCCCTCTTCTGTATTTGAGCAGGCAAAAAGTTTTGTAGTTAATATTTAGTACTCAAGGACTGTGGCATCTTAAACTTATCTTTGGAAATTACAAGCAGCAGTGCATTGGAATTTAGAGAGGGAAAAAGAAAAGGTTCAGAATTGTGGAGTTGTTCATACTTCATTCACCATGAGAACATTTTATTGTCCTTTGACTGAATTGAAATTATCAGAATTGTAATTTATCCAATTATATGTCAATTGTTAATAATTCATTCTGGAATCATTAATGTTGCTATACTAGGTAACTGTTTATGGATGAAAAAGTCAGAGCTCACTCTGTTAGGAATTACACATGATGCTTATGAATCATTAGATGAGATGTAATTAAATAGGCAGATTTAGATTTTGGTATAGCTAAAGCCTCTCAGGACTTCTGAGACCAATTTTAAAAGGCCATTTTATCTCGATTCATCCTCTCCTTGTGCTGTAGCCACAAAAGCATATGCATTATCAAGCTTGCTCGTGAACTCTCCATGAACAGTTGGCTCAGAGATGCTTGGCATGGAGCTATGTTCACTGTAGTAATGATCTTTACTACAGAGGCTGGAAGTCACCAGTGGGTAAGATCTTTTTACCTGCAGGCAACCCAAGACAGGTCATGCATGACAGAATGTGTGTTCCCATGACCCGTAAGATTGGAAGGTGCAAGCAGACAACCTAAGACAGGCATAGCCATCTGTTCTGTAGTAGAAGCACAGGTATTATTTAATTATATTAAGAAGGGAGGATTTGTAAGTGCCCTAAAGATTGCTGCACTCCACCTGGCTCAAGGGCAGAAAGTTCAAAACTGTCCTCAGTAAGTCATAAGACCTACAGTTCGGCGTTTGGATGTCTTACTCTAAATAACAGAACTGGTCTGAAGTGTGGCTACTCCTGACCCTCAGGGCTAGAAGTGGAATCTAATGTGTGGTTCCTGAACCCTTAGAGTAAGGAGGGAGAAAAGTCTGTCTGTTCTATATACATGACACCATGTTCCCATTTTTAGTCAATGTGTATAAAAGTAGTAAAAAATAAACCTGTGGCAACTCAGTATTCCTTCCTGATTAAAAAAGAAGAAGAAGAAGAAGAAGAAGAAGAAGAAGAAGAAGAAGAAGAAGAAGAAGAAGAAGAAGAAGAAGAAGAAGAAGACGACGAAGGAGGAGAAGAAGACGAAGGAGAAGGAGAAGAAGGAGAAGGAGAAGAAGAAGGAGAAGGAGAAGAAGAAGAAGAGAAAAAGAAGAAAAGAAGAAGAAAAGAAGAAGAGGAGGAAGAGGAGGAAAAGGTGGAGGAGGAGGAGAAGAAGCAGCAGCAGCAACATGAAAAGAAGGTAAAAAATAACCTATAAAGCCTAGAAGAATGTGAAGAAAATGCACAATTTATGAGCATCAAAATGCAAACTCCTAATGATAGAAGAGTGCTAGGAACATGAGAGATTAGTATGGCAAACCTGGTGTATATGTGCAAAACAAATTAAGGGTCTCATCGGAAGTGATTATTAGATAGCACTACAGCTATGATAACTTCTGAGGTTTCCAGATATGTATTTTCTCAGCCCTGCCTGCCCAGCACATTACATTCCTATTGGCTCCCATTTACGGTTACACTTACAGCGGAATCCCTTACCTACGATGGAGCAGGGATGAAAGTGGTCAGGACCAACCAATCCCCTAAGGTTTCATTTTGAACATGTCTTTGAGGCATCTTTTTAATATTATGCTTACAGTTTAAAAAAAAAAAAAAAACACCCACCAATACAAACAAAAGAACTAGTACCTACTAGAATCTTCAGACCTGTTCAACAAACACAAGAAAACTTAACTAAGAAATTGCAGCACAGCTGCTGGGTAGATGGCATTTAAATCACCTGTTGTCTCCACGAACAGAGATGACTTCAGCTCTCTGCCAGCAGAGTAAATAAATATTTATAAGGTGCATTGCTAAGTCTGCAGGATGACACACTGCTCTAACAGACTACAATGTCAGGCAAGAGTGAAATGGGCAGGTTAAAAAGAAAGGAAACGAAACAAAACAATCAAACAACAACAACAAAAACTACCGCCTTCCATCAGTTGTCTGCTCTCTTCTCTAATGCAGGTGAGAGCACTGCTTTCAGTTTCTACTCCTGGCTGGAAAGGCATCCTGAAATTGAAGCCACTTCACAGGCTGAGTGCTTAGAAGCAGGTTAATCCGTCAGGACTGAGACAGTAAGTTGGACAAGTGTAACTCCCTTTAACAACCAGAGAAAGAGAGGACAATTTTTATTCCTTCAGCTGCAGTTTTTCTATTAGACTTCTATTTAGAAGGAAAAAAAGAAAAGAAATTATCTAATAAGAAACATTTATTAGGAGAGAGGTTTATTTTCTTAAACTTAACTTTTATGATAAAATTTCTTACCCCACCCCCCAATATTCTGGACAGTACTGCTATCATGGCACTTGTGAAAGGGAGACATGCCCATTGATTGTTTCTTTAGGTTCCCTGAGCAATAAAATGTGAAATATGCAGGGTGTTGGTGGTGCACGCCTTTAGTCCCAGCACTTGGGAGGCAGAGGCAGGCAGATCTCTGTGAGTTCGAGTCCAGCCTTGCCTACAGAGCTAGTTCCAGGACAGGCTCCAAAGCAATACAGAGAAACCCTGTCTCGCAAAACCAAAATAAGTAAATAAAAATAATGTGAAATACAATCTGGAAGAAACAGAACAATGCCCACAGTGCTACTTCTACCAAGGAAGAGATGTATGTTCCTTCAGTTGTATGCATGAATAGAACAAGTAACCTACATGCTGGCCCAGTTAACATGTCTTGATGCTTATGCATATACTTTTGGCTGTGAGCCTAGTCTTTAATGGCTGAGCTATCCCTCCAGCTCTGGGTGCTTATTCTACAGCTGACAATCAATCAATGCTTCCCAATCAGGAATTCAGGTTTTCCCATATCACCTTTGATTATTTGTTCTTAAATAACCACAAAAAACTATGTGAAATCTGTTATATATGACAAAAGCCAAACAAAAGTTAGTCAATATTGCAGCATAGATGGGGAGTGGTCCAGGAGGCCCACTTCACCTCTCTTGTAGAGACTACTGGCAGTTAATGTTAGCTGGGAGTGGGGGTTGAAACTTTAATTCTATCATCAGGTAAGGCTAGACACACTTGTAATCCAAGAACTTTAGGGGCTGAAGCATGAAGATTGTCGTTTTGAGTCTTTCTTAGGATACAATGAGACTGTAGCTCAAAAACAAAAGATCAAAATAAAACAAAGAATAATAAAAGGAAAGGAAAACAATCTTTCATGCACATGATGAAGGCTAAAATTTCTATTTTGATGAGGCAAAGAAACTCATCAAAACATTAAAAACACAATACACAACAAACAGAATATATTGTAATGCAGTGTTATACTGATTTCCATCAGATATCTGGGTGATACTTGTCTCTCTAGAACTGGTTAGCAGTCATTAATTACATTTACATCTCTCCTCACCTCTCCAAGATTACAATTTAGGAATGATTATTAAAAACAGTAATTTAACTCACCGATTTTTCCACAAGTACAGAAGGAACTGGAAACTAAATCTATATACTTTGGCATCTCTATTTTACTTCACTTGTTAACATTAAAGAAGCATATTTGGAACAAAAGTGGACTTCAGTCGATCGTATTTAATAAGAATCAAAAATATTTGTCGTGGTCTTGCAGTGAACTTGTAACGGTGGCCACACACTGTTGGGTGTGGCCTCAGGCAGATGAAAGCAGAAAGAAGGAAGCTTGAGGGGTGGCTTTCCCTTGTGTGGTCTTTCTGGTGGGTCAGCCGATCCAGTAGGAAGGGCAGAGAAACACTCGCATGGTCCTTTGCATTGTTCTGTGTAACTGTTCCCCAATAAACACCCATTAATCATTTATCTTGGGTCTAGTGAAATATGTATTAGTTTAGTGTAGTTATATAGCTCCAACTTACCATGTACATAAATGGCCTATATAGGTTTTGGTTTGATCTACAGTTCTGATTCTGACAAGCTTTCATTAACTAGGCAGTAGTATTCACTAGTGAAATACATTCTCAGAGTAAGTATTATTTGGGTTAAAAAAAAAAAAAACCTTAAGTACTGTATCAAACATTTGAACCCACAACATTTCATAAGCTAAGTTAATTCTTCCTATCATCATTCCTTTTAACCTATGTCGTGGGCAGGGAGGGGTAGAGGTGGAAGTCACTGAAGTCTTCAGTCACTCTGTTTATGTGTCTGTGTCTTATGTAAGCACACATGTGGGTGTCTGAGGAGGCCAGGAGATAGTCCTTGGAGCTGTGGAGCTGCCTAAGTAGGACCTTGGGAACCAAACTGGTCCTTCCCAAGAACGAATGGGAAGCACTCTTCTCCACTGAGTCACCCAGCCTTCCAGCTTGTGTTTGAGACAGTATCTGACTGAGTTCACTGATTCATTAGACTGGCTAGACAACAAACCCCCAGGATACTCATGTCTCTGCCTTCTTACATCTGGGGTTAAATATTTATGTCTCTGAACTAACCCTGTTCCTTAAATGGGTGCAGACATGAACTTAAGCCCTCATGCTTGCATAGCAAGGACCTTAATGACTGAGCCATTTTTCTAGGCCCCTATTCTATAGATGTTTTTGGTAGTAGCTTCTGTTTCCTATTACAGGGAAAATCTAGTTCTTAGTTGCATGCTACAAACTGTTACATTCATTATGTTCAACATTGATTGTGCCTAAGGTCTCTTCAAGTTTGAACATAATAGCTAAGAGGTCAAATGTGTACATTTATATAGTTAAAACAACCATAAGACAGCCAAGTAAAATGCACCTGTCTATTATAAAACTGTGAAATATTGTAATTACTTTTTCTAGGACCTAAGCAATTCAATTCTAAAGTATACTAATTAAGGGTGCTTAGCATATGATGAAATAAAGTCAAAGCCAAGATATCATATTTCAGTGTAATGAATACTGATGGGATTTATATATATAAATATATAATATATATATATTTATAATATATAATATAATATATATAATATATAATATTTAAATATATATAATATATATATATATATCCAAAAGAAATACATAATACATCCCTCATCACAAAATTAAATAACACCAGTACTTTATTTAATATGTAAATATACTTGAGATTTAGTTTCTGCCTTCAAGAATTCCTTTATAAAATGGTAAAGTCCAATGTAAAATTGGAGAATCTTCTGTAACGAGTATGTTTTCCCTGCCAGCCGCCTGGCCCCGCTGCCACGCCAACCCCCAATAACACACTGAGACTCTGTATTTGATACAATGCTGTTGGCCTGTTACTTGTTTCTTATCGGCTAGCTCTTTCTTAATTATTAACCCATTTCTATTACTCTAAGTATTTCCACCTGGCTCATCTTACCGGAGAGCGGGCCCAGCGTGCTGTTATCTCCAGGCTCTCCATGCAGACTCCTCCTCACTACTTCCTCTTCCTCCTAATCTCCTAGCCCCGCCTATCTTGCTTTCCTATTGGCCAACAGTGCTTTATTCATTAACCAGTATGAGAAACATATTTACAGAATAATATCTCTCCCATCAATCTTCACTTGAAACAATAACAACTTTAAGTGGAAGTAAAACAGACAGATGTAGTACTAGGCTTGGATTTAACAGTGAGGTCCCAAAGACATTGGTGTGCATGTGTTCTCTACCCATGACTGTTGTTTTCTGAGATCAGTAATGGGTAAATTGTTAAAATAAAATCATTATTAACACTAGTCAGATTAAGCTAGAGGTAATACTGTAACAGTACTACCACTAGTACATAGGCCGGGAGATGACTAAATACACATTGAAGCTCAAGATTCATTAAAGTTATTTTGATGCATTCCTCCAACAAGAAATCTAGTCTTTGCAGGAGGTGGGTTCATGTTCATCCCTTTTCTAGAGCACACTTCATTCCAACATGATCTTTCTTTGTACAAATACAGTTCGTTTTATGAAATAAAATTGTGAAGCATGACAAAAATGTTTACAGGTTGAGGCATCATTTCTAATTTACAAAACTATGAATTTTGTAGTTAATAATGGAAAGAACATTGAAAATGTTTTTGTGGCTTCTAAATTTTATGTTACAGGATTTAAAGATCAAAAAATATATCCAATCTTATTTGAGAAATAAGTAGTATTAAAATTAAATAATACTCCAGCAGATGCTAGTATTTTTCATTTAGAGATTGGGGTTCATTCCAACCCAGTGTTTGATTAACTGATGTGCAATAGCTCGGCTTGGTGGTACGAAGAATGCTTGCTGCTTTCCTTTGGTAAGAACATCCACAACCTAAAATGTAACCGAGAGACAACACATTAGAGGACCAGATAATACAGCATTCCCAGTGCCTTCAGTGAGTCAATGTTTCAGTTTTTAAACATTCCAGAAGGGCATATGAAAGGAAAGCTGCGAATAAAGGCAAAATACATATTCTGCACTTAACTTCAAAGGAAGTTAACTTTTTGGTATAGGTTCCTTTTCCTACAATTCTGAAACAACACTCTAATTTCTTTTGTGAATACAAAAATAATCAATTTTATAAGGGCAAAGCCTTAAATGATTCCACATCATTAATATTACATTGTATCCTTTTTTTTCTATACAAATTTTGGACTTTGTAAAATAAAACAAAAACAACAACAAACCTCAAAATCAGTCCATTAGTTTGCCTCTTTTACTTAAAGATGTAATTTTTCAAAGTTCTTATGAATATATATTGTTACATATTTATGTATTTAATGATATCTGTCTTGTCCTTCAGTGTATTTTTCTTTCTACTTCTTTTCATATACATGAAAATACAAATAAAAATATTTTAATATTAAAGTTGTAAACTATTTTATAAAACATGAGAAATATCAAACATTTTATGATTATAATTATATAAAAGAATAATAAATAAAAGCATAGTATAAAATACAAATATAAATAAATATGTATTTTAAAAGATAGAGTCTCACTGTGCTGTCCAGGCTGGCCTGGGATCCACTATATATTGTTCTCAAATTCTTGGCAAGCCATATTCTTCAGCGCTATCTTTCAAAATGCATAAAAAGTTCAAAGAGTTCAAGCATTTTTACTGATTTGTTGAGAGTTATTTGCTTTAATGTAAATATCTGAGATTAATACTTGATATGTCTGAACTAATATAAATACTTTGTTAGCCATAGAAAATGTGAAACTTGAAATGGCACACAAGCCATCATTCTAGGAGACTCTCACAGGACACATCAGCAATGCACGTTTCCTATGTGGAATTATCAATTACATTATCATCCACTCATAATGAGATGGCTGCAGCCATTCATCCGGTTTGCTGAAATCTGCTTCCTTGCTTCATGCCCAAACCAATACTATCAGGGAACAATCGATAGAATAAGGAAATTGAATTGAACTTTACCTGTTCTCTAGTGAACCATCGGGCATCCTCGATTTCATTCTTGTCAACTTTAATTTCTGTAGACACTGCCACAGCTAAACAGCCAATCATTAAGGAGGAGGGCATTGGCCATGGCTGACAAGAGACATACTGAACATGGCCAACTTTGACTCCGCTTTCCTCCTCTACTTCTCTCCGCACAGCATCTTCTATCGTCTCCCCTAATCAGATAAGGTGAAAGAACAAGTGGCTGGTGAACACGACTTGGATGCTGCCAGCTCCGAACGCTTCAGACATTTTGAAATCACTCTGGAAAGAGCCTCATTCAATGAATGCTAAGTCTAGACGGGAAGTGAAGAAAGTGTTACATCTGGAAGTCTCTGGCCACAGATAGAACATCAAAATGCCAACAACCAACGTACATTTGTGTTGGCCAACTATTTCTGGATCATGGTTGATATACTCAGTGACACTCTATTGGGGAAAACTGATTTTCCCTTTCACAGAAGATATCAGTTCCAAATAACTTCCTTATTAGAAGTGGTACTTTTTGTGTCCACATCTCCTCAGTGCAACATGACAATTAGGAGCAAGGACTCGGGAGTGGAACTGCCTGGGATTAAAGCCCTTTTCTATCGCTGAATTTGGGGCAAGTTATACAGCCTTTGTGTCATAGTGCCGTCACCTGTGAAAGTAATGCAGCAGTGCCCAATCTGCAAGGTTGTAAAAGGATCTGAATGTTTAATACAGGTGTTTCCAGCTGAGTGCCAGGAGTACATATCTACTACTATAACAGTGCAGACTAAAACTGTATGTTGAGATTAAACATTACTAACCCATACAGCTTCACTCATTTGCTTTGGGATACCTAATATTACATGTGAGGCATGGGCTCTGACTGACAAGAATGAAAGAGAACATTTCATCTTACAGAACCGTTGTGCTAGTGAAGTTGACAGTCTATACATGTGTATTGTAAGGTGCTGATGGTCACTGCAGGGAAAGGTCAGGGAGGATGCCCACACTTGTGAATGCAGGGATGGAGGCTAATGACTGTACTGGGGACAATCATACAGCCTGTAGAAAGGGTGCCACTTACATCCAGCACTGAAGAGTGGTGAAAGCCACCTGCATGGCTGGTCAAAAAGCAATGCACGTCAAAGCAATGCTAAGTTTTTAATAAACAAATTACCTCAATTGTTAAAATTTGAAAATGTTGCAGTGCTTAAACTTCTGGATTAAAATACTGTTATAAGTATTTTGGGGCTGGCCAGGTGGCTCAGCAGGTAAAGGTTTTTTGCCACCAAGCTGGATGACTTAAGTCTGGGACACACATGGTTGAAGGAAAAAAACTGAAAAAGTTGTTGTATGTCATTAACAGTGCACACCCTCATATATATATGTATATACACACACACATACATGCATACATACATACATACATATATAATAAGTACATACATTAAGAAAAATGCAGTAAAAGTTTTAAATGTTTCCATTTTATAGCATGGCATTTATTACAAACTATATCTCATATGGGATGTTTCAAAATTCTAAAAATGATTCAGAAAAGGCTTACCGGGTTCAATAAATCCAGCGAGACAAGTAAACATGCCTGGGGGAAATCTCTTTTGCCTGCCTAGAAGACATTTGGTTCCATCTGGGTGGATAACCTGCATGATCACCACTGGATCTGTTTAGAAAAGAACAAGCATACAACTAAGCCAGACACACAGGTACCAGCAAATATAACTGGACTCGTCATGCAATAATAATGTACAGAGACATGATTCTTACAGGAACAAGATTTCTATTTGTATGACACCTCCTCTCTGCTCTGATGTGCTTGATAAACAGCTGAGAAACTGCACAGCATACTTTTAGTAAGTGAAAGGAAGATACTTTTGCCATCCCTTATTCCAATCTTAGCAACATTTACTCTGTAATTAAGGTATAGGAGGCACAAGTTAAAGTAGATCATGGACATTGAAAAAATTCACATTTTTTACTTAAAAAAAAAAAAGTACAGTGAATTTCTTTCCTCCTTTCATCCCAATCCTCAATAAAATGCTTTTAAAGGTGAACGTGGCTCTTTAGTTAGGTTGGAATCATTAAAATAATAACACTTTGAAAACAGTTAATCTCTCTAGAAGTCATTAACTTAAAAAAACCGTCCTCACTAGATTCTGAAGGGGGCCAGGACACAGCGTTCCCTGGCAAGGAAATCAGATAGTCATTAAGCCGCCCACTTCCTCCCTGGAGACTTCATCAGGATCTCCTGCCATTTTAAGGGCTAGACTATGGGATTTCTCCAGCTAGAGCAGAAACACAGCAGTAACTAGGAGGAATGCATAACCACAAGGCTGGGTAATGTCTCTAACAAGATCTGAACCACGGGAGACTTTATGATCCCTGCGTGGAGAGGAGTCACACTGACTGGCTTTGAAATGAAGCTTTCCAACGCAGCAAATGCATGAACTGATTAAGCTACAAGCCAGCCGTGACCAATTGTGAACAAGGAGTCTTTTACTCAATAATCCAGACATACATCCAGTAAAAATGTCAACATTTTACCTCCTCAAAACTTACCAGACTATCTTCTGACCCAAGATTCCACATAGTTCAGATTTTCTTGTCAACAAAACAAAATAAACAAACCTCACTCCACCTCAATGGATGTCACTCACTTCTGGTCTATGGGGCACCTGCACATACAAGTTCATACTTACAGTTACACACACACACACACACACACACACACACACACACACACACACACACACACTCACACACTTCAAATGAAGAAAAGCCTTACCAACTCTTGGATAAGATGTGTTGTGGACGCCATGGAGACTAGGACAGTTCTCTTTTAAACACACTCTTTTATAGCCACCTTCTTCGATTTTAGTGGCACTACCACAGGTTGGGCAGAACTTGTATCGGCTATGCCACGCGAGAACAGATCTTGCTTGAGCTACAACCCCTTTTTAAAAAGAAGCATAAGAAGTTTTTATTTCCATGCAATAGTGATGTAGTATGCAGGTGCAATGCTTTGAAGCTACACTAAACACACACATTGTCTTCCGAATTACTGCTTAAGCAATGGCTGTAGTATTTATCTTTATGATGAACCTTATTATTCAATTTTTATACTTTTAAACACTATTGTAATAATCTCACAAATAAAAATATCACACAGCTAGATGAGGACAGTCACTCAAAAAAGCTATTTTTCCTTTCAGTTTAATTTTCAATATGGCAAGTGAAAAAAAAATCTATCTTCATTACTACCATTCTGATCTGCTGCCTCTCTCCTGGGCACAATAATAGATCCACTCTTAGTAAGGATTCTCGTCTTCACTCTACCTCTATACCTACAACTGTGCTTTAGGAAGTAGCTAGTATTAACCTTGTTCTTTAACACACACACACACACACACACACACACACACACACACAGCTTCGGATGATATTATAAAGCCCAACAACAGAAAACACAATAGCAAGGTCCTTGGCATCATGGTCAAAGTATAGCAGGGGCTCCAACATTAAGAAGAGTGAAAGGAAACCATCACACAGGGAGCTTCACTAGGAGGAAAGTAATCTTGGCTGACTGACACTGCTGCCTGCGCTGGAAGAGGGTCCTGGGTGTAAACTTGTGTGAGTTCTCCTGTCCACCGCTCACTGGCATGCGCCACCCAGACGCTGCATACACGCACACACACACACACACACACACACACACACTCACACACTCACACACACACTCACACACTCACACACACACTCACAGACACACAGACACACACACTCACACACACACACTCACACACACACACTCACTCACACACACTCACACACACTCACACACACACACTCACACACTCACACACACAGACACACACTCACACACACACAGACACACACTCACGCATAACACACACACACACTCACACACACACTCACAACACAGACACACACACACTCACACACAGACACACACACACACTCACACACACAGACACACACACACACTCACACACACACTCACACATTCACACACACACAGACACACTCACACACACACACACACACACACTTGTGTGAGTTCTCCTGTTCACCGCTCACTCGCATGCACCACCTAGACGCTGCACACACACACAACTCCAAACTCGCTTTAAAGCCAGACCGCTACCCACACGGGCGAGCATTTCCTTTCCTCACCGGCTTCTTTTTCTTTCAACTGCAGAAGAGCTGGCATCGGAGGGTGAAGAAAATAACAGTTTTCGTGTCTTTGCTTAAACTCTTCAGCGGCGTCAGGTTCGATGCCAAGAGCAAACCAAGCAACCAAACCGTCCTCGTCTTCCACGGGCCCTCCTTCAGCATTATCGTGCCATCCTTTTCTCATCTCAAGTTCTACTCCCAGGAACACCAAGGTGATCTTCTCAGGCTGTGCCAAGTAATCCTTTACATCTGCGTGGTTGAGCTGGCAGAGCCTGACTTCCGGCTGCTGCGAACTCTCTTTGTTGCCACCCAAAGTAACCAGGGGGTTTAAGTCTGAGAAAAGGATATAAACTGTGGCCGGGTGGCTCTCTTTAGCTTGCAGCCAGTCACAGTTATTCCTTTTGTCACTCTTCCGGTCCAGCAGTGTTCTGCTAAAATAGTTTTCACATTCATCTACTTCATTGGTTAGGAACCAAGGCTTCTTCCCGCCTTTTGCATTAGCTAACATGTTAGCTATGTGCTTATAACCCCAAAATACAGCGATATCCAGCGCAGTTTGCCTTGATTTATTGACAAGTGACCTGTCACATCTAGACAGAAGGAAACAAACGGCAAGGGAAATAAAATGAGAAGTCCAATTTTTCTCTTGTATTTATTTTAGTAAAATACATATATAGCCCCACTATTTCATGTGCATTTTTTTTTTTCTCTTTCAACATTTGGTGTTGTAACCTTCACGACTGAAGGTTAAAAGAATCATGGAATCATGGAATCATGTAACAATTGTAAGAAACGAAAGGTTAATGATAGTAGACATTTAGGTAAAATGAAAACGTGTCTCTCTATGCCATAAAGAAATGCAAACATTCTGTATACTCCATGGTAGCCATAATGAGAATTACACTTTTTATTTAGAAGAAAGGCATTAAACTCCTTACAGGCATTCTTTTTTTTTTTTTTTTTTTTTTTTTTTTTTTACAAAGCATGAAGGGTTAACTTCTCAATTAAGAAATTATTCTCTAAATTGTTTCTCAAATGTAGCTCAGTTAGAGAGCTTGCCTGACTCGCAGGAACACTTGTGTTCAATTCCTAACACTGATCCAAAACAAACAAACGTCTGAGCAGTGAGCTATTTCCTAGCCCATCAGTGTAAAGCTGTCTCCAGGACAAGGTGAAAGGACAAGATAGCAGACATTAAAGCACACACCCTTTTAGGCGATGCAGCCCTAAGGTGTTTACCCTTTGTCAAGCAGAAGCTGGACAACATCGGGGTGCCCATTCCTTGCCGCATACATTAAGGCAGTCCAGCCGTTTTCAGAGGCTGCGTTGAGCAGGGATGGGGAATGACTGAGTATCCCTGCCAACCTGGCAACATCTCCTTCTGCAGCACAACAGTGGAGTTCAGAAATGATTTCCCGTTTTAGATTTCTCTTTGTGGATGACATTTCTTCCTTAAAACAAAGACAAACAAAACAAGAAAAGCCTTATTTGCAGTTGCTTTTTTTTTTTGCTTGCATGGATGGATGAACATTATTTAAGAGCTGATCTTGGAGAACAGTAGGTTTCCAAACCAACACACCAGTCAAAAGATAACTCATGTTCAACTGCTACTGCCATATAGACTTCGAAACTGTTGAGAATTATAATTCCATTTATGCGCCTGAGAGTAGGTCTGCAGAGATTCAGAGCTTGGGACAGTAGAGGGGCAGTAACAACTCCAAAAGGAGTGGGCATCTGAGATACAGAAGAACATAGCAGGGGCACGGGCAGGAACAGGGTTAAAGCAGGTGACATTAGAGGCAGATGTTTCAGCAGATGATAAGTAGTATCCTATGCTATGTCATAGATGTCATCTCTCAAAAATTATGGCCCTACAGTTATTCAAGCGCTTTAAAAACTTCACATAAAAACAATTTACTGGTTAACCTTCCATAATTAATTTTGCAGTCCATATGGTACTGAGGTTTGTTCATGATGTGAGGTAGGCTAGGTCAGGATTTATTTTCATTTGTGGATAATTCATGACTCAGCACCATTCTTGAAATTATCGCTGTCTCTTTGCACTGCACTGTTATCCTTGTCACAAATTAGATGACAATGCACTTTTGTACCTATTGTTGGATAGAGTTTTTGTTGGCTATTCTGTAGTCCTTGAAGCAGTTTTTAAAACGTTTAACCTTAACTGCCCTGGTATTGTTTTGTTGTAAACAAAGCAAAGCCATTGATCTTAAATTTGTAGTTCTTAATATGTTGTCCAGAGTTGTGCTAAAAAACTACAGATAAAAAAAATAAATGGTTTGTGTTTCAACTATCTGTTCACTACCAAATAGTCTTGCTTCTTAGTTCTAGTGCAAGCTTTATCCTTTGGATTTTGAAATAGCAATCTGGCTAGTTAAACTTGCAGTGTAGTCGGTACAAAGTTGAGGAAAATAGTAGGTCAAAGATCAACTTTCTGCTTTGGCATCTGCTTTCCTGCTTGTGTCTTCTGTTATTCATACATAGTTTCATTTCATTTTACATTCCAACCACAGTTCTCCCTTCCACCAGCCCACCCCTTATCCACTCCTCCCAAAGGGTACTGCCTCCAAGGGGAGTCAACAAATCCTGGCACACTAAGTTGAGAGGAAGAACTGAGGTTGGAATGCAAATTTAAAAAAAAAAAAACAAAACAAAAAATTAAATACTTAATAGCTTAAAACTCTCCAGGCTAACTCAAGAAACTTGTTTTTAAATTTGTTCGCAGTGAAACCAGGAGTATCCGCTACATCTATCAATTTACTTTGATCTTATTTATTTTACTTATATTCCCACTTTTTTTCGTACTGAAGTTTAAAAATACTTTAAAAATATCGTGGCTATGGCTGTAATATTCAAGGACTTAACACGAAGCCCTGCTAAGTGTCTTCCGAAGTCCCTTTACTTAAATCACATTCCCACGCTCCCGTTGCACAGTTTCTCCAAGGAAGTTTACTTTGAATGCTCCACTATTCCCTGTTCAGAGGTCATGGTTTCAGAGTTCACGGTTACTCGTTCACTGTCCTCTCAGATCACCACGGGGTGACTGCAATACTTGTCACACAAACATGTCGTGCCATACACTGCCATCGATGCGATGCGTATGCACAAACATTCTCTGGATTAAGAAGTTAAAAAAAAAATAAGCTCCCTGTCCTTGAGCTTTCTCGAAACAAAAGTCATTTAGAAATACCACCCACCGGGACGACTTCCAGGGAAGGGGCTGCACTACCTGTAAATCATTTCTAACTGGGTGCTGTGGAAAGGGGAGGCTGGCGGGGCTGGATAAATACAGCCTTGCTCTTGCTTTTTTTCCCTGTCATTCTGAGAGGGCAATCAGAAGAGACTTGAGTTTTAAAGGAACTAGATTTTAAGCAAACAAACATCCAGTTTTACAAATAAGTAACCCGGGGCCCTAGACCTGCCCAGCATGGCTCTAGCAGGATACAACAGGGCCCGGGAGTGAACCTGTCAACTAAGCCCCAGCCATCATTGAATAAACCGCACTGGGCTGTCAAAGCCAGTTCAACCTCTGAGAGCAACCCGCGCAGGCAGGTCTCTCCATTCGGCCACACGCCTTGGGCAGGTATTGTTTCTTCTATTGCACGAGTCCTTCTCTCAAGGAGAGATGCATCCGAGGTAGCCTGCTTTACCCCATGGGAAACTTGGCTGGAAATTCTAGCAGCCATGGCCCGCAAGCTACGCCAGGTCCGCGTCCCGCGCCTGCGCCCTCTAAGCCCCTGCCAGGCTGCACCACCAAACCGCGAGGGACGCCCTGGAAGGTCTCGAGGCCGAAGGACGCCGCCGCTGGGGCTACTAACCCAAGTGTGACCCGAGAAACCGCGACCGCGACCCAGGACTCCGTGGGAAAACTCAGCTCTCACTGCTCCCTGCCCTGGAGGTAGCTTTCAGGACTTCCGGTGGAGGGCCACCGTCCTCGCACAGCTTTATGGGAGATGTAGTTTAAAGGCCACCCACCGCACCGGGCTACCGGGCTTGGAGATTGGGAAGGGGTGGGTGGGTGAGTGCGATGCTGTGGGGTGGGGTAGGGAACCTGGACTTCTGAGTGAAGGTGGGAAAGGCCGCTAATTCTTCCCCCAGATGGAGGTGTGCAGAAAAAAGTGATAATGATCTGTGGAAATGATCATGTCTTCCAGTATTTCTCAGCCACTTCGCCAAATTTCCTTTCTATGCTACAATACAGTTGAGTGCCATTGAGGACTTTATCTTCCCACTTTTTTCATATTCAAGGTTTTTTGTTGTTGTTTTGTTTTTGTTTGTTTGTTTTTTAGTTTTTGTTTGTTTGCTTTTCCAGACAGGGATTCTCTGTAGCTTTGGAGGCTAGAACTTACTCTGTAGTCCAGGCTGGCTTTGAACTCACAGAGATCTGCCTGTCTCTGCCTCCCAAGTGCTGGGATCAAAGGCGTGCGCCACCACTGCCTGGCCATATTCAAGTTTTAAAATATTAACAAAACTGTAATGTTTCAGGACTTTATTCGGAAGCAGCGCTAAGTGGCTTCCAACTTGCCTTTCCCTTACATCACTGTCCACACACTGGACTCTGTAAAACCTCAGTTCACATTATACGAAACAGAGTCTGCAGACTTACGGTGTAGTCCTTAAAGAACACTGTGTGTAGCTTCCACCTTACCTCCCGGATTATGGGCTTACATATTATAACACATGAAATACTCTCAGGATCAAAGTTGAAACCCCCAATACAAGGTTGCTGCGTTTATGAATTTAACTTTCTATGATTTCATCTTCCAAAGCCTATAAAAGTTAGGTGACTCGTTGGGTAGCTTGGTGTTTAGTGGTCTTCTAACTTCCAAACCAGGAATTGCCCCTGTCAGTCAGCCACAACTGAGGTGAGACTTGAGACTGACCGTTGCTTTCCAGGCTGTTTCTCAGAGTAAATGTTGCGTATCACCACTGACAGGACATGTGCTATTCTCAAACAGGGACCAGGCCCAGAGCCTCCTGTGTGCATGGTAAACATTCTGCTGCAGAGCTGCAACCTGCTGCAACCCATCTATACTTCCATGACTGCTTCTCAAACCTTGTCCCATGATTATTTCTCACTAGTTGTTGTGGTGGTTTGAAGAAGAATGGCCCCCCCACTCATACATTTGAATACTTGGCTCCTAATTGTTAGAACTTATTAGGAAGGATTAGGAGGTATGACCTTATTGGAGGAGGTGTTTCCCTGGAAGTGGGATTTGAAGCTTCAAAAGCCCATGCTATTCCCAATTAGCAGCACCCCTGCCTGCACTGAAGCTAGGTATGTAAGCCCTCAGCTATGACTCCAGTGGCCCGTCTGGCTTCCTGCTGCCATGCTTTTCCGTTATGATGCTCAGGGACCCATCTGTAGAAACTATAAGTATCCCCATTCAACCAACTCTTTCTTCTTTAAGTTGCCTTTGTCATGGTATTTTGTCATATCAGTAGAAAATAAGTAGGGTGAATATAATTACGAGTCACATCAGAAATAAGGCTGCTGGATATTTCCCAATCCCAGGCCTTATTGTCCCTCCTCTGCCAATTGTTGGTGACAGCATCTTTCCTGTGGCTCTTGCAGGAACCCTCCTCCCCTGAGACTGCTCTAAGAGCTTCAGTGGCCACGCCGTAGTTTCCCCTGTGAACTTCATTCTCAGCCTCTTCACTGCATCCATGAATATATGGGCTTGGAAGGTACCCTATGTGGCTGTTCCAAACCTTTGGGAAAAACAGAAGCATCTCCTCACTCCAACAACAGCATGGGGCATGAGCCAGATCATTTTTCTTCATAGAGTTTGCTCTTGCTCTGTGTGGCTTAAGAAATTTTCTGTAAATAAGGCCTTGTTTAAAGAACTGGGAGGGATAGGAATTTCTTCCCCGTTTAGCTTTCCTAATTATTGTGTGAAACATCCATGGACTATTGCTCGCAAGCCTGTCCTTGTGGGTTGTAAGGAATGCCTGGGTCATGAGCTATTTTATTCCAGGCACAAAAATTTTGAAATGCACAAGAGCTAAGGCATGTGCACAGTCTGTCTTGAGGCTCTGTGGAGAGACCAGCAGTGGGTGCATTGCTTAAACATTTGCATAGCCTGTTCTCAAGAGAGCATTATAAAAAGGGGGGGTTGATGGTACAGGGCTATTGTAAGCTTGTATTACAGTGGAATGCATAGTGGCAGGGAAGCAGAACAGAGACCTCAAGGCCAAGGTATTGATTGCCTTGTGTATTGCTGTCAGCCGGTGGTCAGGGAGACCCAAGAGCACATTAATTAATATGACCACTGCAGTAAGAATTCTGGTGCTGATGCAAGAGTTTCTGAGTCCAATGGAAAAGATGGTATGACTGTTGATCCCGGGCCCAGCAAACATAGGCTGTCCCCAAGGCTTGCATTACTCTCACTACATAGGGGCTGTCACTGTAAATATTGATGGGAGAAAAGGTGAAGTCTTCCAAAGCCATGCACACTGCCAAGAGTTCTGCTCATTGACCTGGGCTGGGGTATGGGATATACATTTTACTTTAGAACTTGAGGAAGCTGCTATGAGGTTGGCAGAACCATCTGTAGAGACAGTGTTAGATGAAGCAAGGGGTGGAGGTTGTGCGACCCCTGAGAAAATAAGCCCATGAATGGATACAAAGTATAGTACATTAGACCTGTGCAAGATGAGAATCAAATGGATCAGGATAAGCCAGTTTTTGCATTTGTGTTCCCTCAAGACTAATTTTGTGACCCAATCCTTGTAAGACATTACCATGGAGGGGTAATGTCCCAAAATGTCTTGCCATTGCAAAGTACCTCAGTAATGGCCACAGTCAATTTTAGGATTGTTAATAAAGAGGCAAAGCAAGTTCCCCCTTTGCACAAGACTATCAGACAGAGCCACTACCATTAGAGTCATCCTAGCCTCAGAAATAAGATGAAGTGGATAAAAGGGTTTGGTGCCTTCTTCTAAAATTTGGAAAAAGAGAACAAAGCCCCTGGGTAGTAAGGTTAAGCAAGAACCTGGCCCAGTTAACGTTCTCCAAAAGTTTTGGTAACCATGAAGTGTTTTGAGACAATTCTTGAAAATTTCTATCTTTTGAGAGAATACATTGTTCTCCTCTATAACTTTACATAGATACTGGAACGAAGCTGGCCCTTGACCCTTTCCTGGAGGGGTTCTTTAGTTTCAGAGGTTTAGTCCATTGGCATTGTGGCAGGAAGATCAGTGGCGTGCATGGTGCTGGAGTAATAGAGAGCTACATCCAGATCTACTGGTGGCTCTAGGGAGACACTGAGCCATTCTACGGGTCCAGCTTATAAGAGTTTCTCCACCAAAGCACTGGTAGCAGTCAATCTACCCCTAATACGCATCCCAAGTCTTAGTGTGCTTGGCCACAAGGGCCTGCATACTCCAGTAGGGGTGGCTTGGGTTCCCATGTTAGGGCTTGTAATAAATTGCTTGGTGGAACTAAGTTTCAATCCCCCCATCCACTGATGTTGCCTCATAGAGCTGATGAATGGTGAATTTTGGTGGCTGAGGGTCATCTATCTGCCATGGTATTTTGTGGGGTTCCTTAGGGTGACGCTCTCTAACGTTTGATTGGGCTAGGGCAGGCTGTTTCTCGAGCTTTTCAACGGGTTGTCTATGAATATTCCTTTGTGAACAGCATTCATTATCCCAGTGGATTCCCTAGGAAATCTCAGGCATAGAACTGTGCAGACCATCCAGGAGATACAAGGCCCTGCTTCTTTTACAATTTGAGGTCCTTATGGTGGTTCTCATTTGCAAAAATGCCCTGTTTCTTCACATGCACAGCAAGTACCACTTTTTTCATCAGGGCATACAATTCCCTTGAGGGTAGTTGAGAGAGCCTCTGACCTTGACGGTGGCTAGGACCAATACTGGCACCCAACCTAATCATCTTTTGGACATTCAAGCATTTATGGAGACTCCCAAGGGCCTCGTTGCAAATCTTGTTAGCATTTTCAAAATTCAGGTGTCTCATAAGCAAGCACCTTTTCTTATCTAGGGTCCTTTGTAAGGAGCTTGTAAGAGCTGTGCCATAAAACCTGTGTACAACTAACCCTGGTGAAAATGCCAGTGACATGGCCTTTTTGGATTAGTGGTCATGTCTCCATGCCCTTAAGACAGCTATACTAATTTGTTAGTAGGTCTGTGTAATTTGCAATTTGTTGGTAGGGCAGAGTTGTAATTGGTACCTAGAAGCGTGTCTGGGGTTGTAGAAATTTCATGGTGTAGAAATTATGCTGCTCTTGGTCCTGACATAATGCCATAAGCCCAGTTTTAAATAACAGGTAGAGTCGTGGGTGAACAGAAAATTTTGCCACACTTAACTCCTCAGAGGGAGGCCTGGGAGTGTTACTGAGGACTCGGTGAACAAGCCACTGGTTAAGTGGAGCAGGAAACCCAGAGAGCGTGCAGGACTGCTTGATCTTAATGATTTGAAAGGTACAGTCTCGTGGCGATGCAGACTTCCACCAGGGGATTTAGTTCAGGTTGCTTAATATGGGTAAGCTGTCCAACCATCAATGTCTTCCCCCTAATTTCTCCTAAAGTAGGCTGGAAGGAATGAGGCTGCTCCACCTTGAACCTCTCCATATCATAGACTCAAGGGGCAATTTTGCCACGGGTTGGTGGCTTTGTCTTCCTAAACATTCTCCTCAGGGTCAGCCTTTGCAGCATCAGGCATGTTGGGACAAGCTGGACCTGAATCACTACCTGTGACTATTTCTCAGGGACAAGTAGCTGATTCTTTATAATCTGAAGGGAAAGAGCTTTGGGAACCATCTGGCAAGTCTGCTATCCGGTGAGGTATGTGATATGCATCTATGGATAACAATATAAGGCTTTATAAGCTGAAAGTGAAAATGGGAACAAGTTTAGGTCATTCATTCCTGAACATACCCCCAGCTCGTGTCCTATTCTTTCCCAAGTGGCTAAATGCACTATTCTTTGTTGTGGAATACTGTATTATTTTAAGATGTCTTACTCTCCGTTATACTGTGATGTAGCTTGTCTGTTTTCTGCCAACCCGCCCACTGCTGGTCTGGCATGCTGGCTCCAAATAACACTCAGAGACTCTGTATGTGATACAATCCTGTTGGCCAGTTACCATTATTGTTTATGGGCTAGCTCTGTCTTAATTATTAACCCATTTCTACTTATCTAAATATTTCCACGTGGTCATCTTATCGGGGAGCCGCGGCCGGAGTCTTTCTTCCTCCCTGGTCTACATCTTGACTCCTCCTAACTACTTCCTCTTTCCTCCTTCTAGTCTCCTAGCCCCACCTATCTAGTTTCCTATGGGCCAACAGTGCTTTATTAATTAACCAGTATGAGAAACATATTTACAGAATAACATCTCCCATCACTGTGGAATATTTATTTAATGATGCAAAGATGTATTGTTATGAGTAGTTATCCCACCAGCCTGGTCCCAGAGCCACACAAGCCCCAAAATAACACACAGAGACACTGTATTAGATATAATGCTGTTGACCAGTTACTAGTTTCTTATTGGCTAGCTCTGTTTTAAATATTAACCCATTTCTATTAATCTAAGTATTTCCATGTGGTTCCAGTAAGATGTCTCCATCTTACTGGAGAGAGGATCCAGAGTTCTGCACTCTCTGTCCTCCATGTTGAATCTCCTCCTACCTCTCCCCGAATTCTCCTTCTCTCCTAGTCCCGCCTATCTTGCTTTCCTATTGGCCAATAGTGTTTTATTCATTAACCAATACAAGAAACATATTTACAGAATGGCATCTCCCATCAATGTGTTGCATTATTTTATGTTGCATTTGTTTAACTCTGTGAAGATGTGTTACTTTGCCTGTCTAAAACACCTACCTGATTGATCTAATAAAGAGTTGGAGAGGGATAGGTATGGCTGCCAGGCAGGAAGAATAAATAGAAGAGAGAGAGACACACACTCACACACAGAAGGAGATATATATGTAGTATGTATGTATGTATGTATGTATGTATGTATGTATGTATACACACACACACACACACAAGAAAGAGAGAGAGGGAGAGAGACAGTGGGGCAGGTAGATGGAGAGAGAGAAACAGAAAGAGAGAGGCAGAGAGAGAGAGTAAGGAGAGGAGGATGCTAGGGACCAGCCACCTCGCCACATAGCCAGCCAGAGTAAGAAGGAAAGAAAGCTATATGAAATAGAGAAAGGTAAAATCTCAGAGGTACAATGTAGACAGGATAATTTAAGAAAATCTGGATAGAAGCAAGCCAATCTAAGGCCGGGCATTCATAAGAAAGAATGAGCCTGTGTGTGTTTAATTGGGAGCTGGGTGGTGAGCCCCCAAAGAGCAAAGAGAGAAATGAAAACTGAAACAAGGCCCTAATGCCTCTTCTGGAAACCAGCCTGTCTTCTGAACATGATCTAAGAGTCGATTGACCTGTAATGTTCTGACTCTGCATCCACAGTTTCTCAAAATCTCTCACAGTGCTGACATACGATTGCTTATCTCTGGATTCTGCTTGTCTCATATTTCTGACAGTTACCAACTAAAATGTGCTTCTCCATGCTTGCACTCTGTCCTGCTTTCTTTCTCTTTGGTCTCTTCCTTTCTTTTTATTTCTTTTACTGAGAGTGTTTTCCTTAGGCATGCCCCATGCCCCACCCCCCCAATCTAACTGATGAGAGGTCGCTGTAGCCAGTGTCCACATCCTTGTCCCTGTTATGATGTTACTTGCTATATCCACTGTGACTCCCCAACTGAACCTGACTGGGGCAGTGTGAGCTTGAAGAAAAGATGGAGCACACACAGACCCCAGGACACAGACAAGCTGGGTTCAGGTTGGCAGGGCTCCCTGTTAGAGAAACTGTAGCAAGGGGAGCTCAGCGTGTACCACATACAGTTGACCTGGAGGCAGTGTTAGTGCTGAAATCTGAGCAAAGAGGCAGGATTAGCTCATCTCTGCAGGTGAGGCCCCTATAGGGGAGCAGCCTTAAAGTTCAGAGAGCAAGCAGGGGAGGGAGGCCACAGTGGACATTTACTACATACACTATGAACTTCCTCACATGGACCAAATGAAGGCTCTGCCATTCCTCTGAACTTCACCTCTGAAGGAAGACTTTGCCACCCCCCAAGCCTGACACCCAGAGGGAAGGCTTTGCCTTTTCCCCCATGGATCAGAGTCTAGGGGCCATGTTATCAGCTCATGTCAACAGCACACATTCACCCAGCACCTCACATACTTAGTGTTTCCTTCATGGTCAATAAAAGAAAAATACTTTTACCTCTCCGTGTGGGTGATTCTTAATATAAGATAGTCTGACATGTAACTGCAAACAAAGGATTTTCTAAACTTTCCTAACATGTACCAACATATGTATCAATAGGAGAGCTACGGCACACTGAGAAACACACGTATTACAATTTGGAATTCACCAGGTTTGCCGTGATCTTAGAACCTTGGATATAGCTAATTTTTTCTCCTCATGATTGTCTTCCCCTGAGTTTTCTAATTACAAGACCTTGCCATTTGTGTTTAAATTCAAATGCCCTTTATAAATCTTCTCTAGAAGCCCAGTTTACAGTAGCAGCTCCCTGTTGGCAGAAATTGTCAACTTCAGAGATTCTGGGACCACTTGGGAAATAGGCACCTGTGCACTTGTGTGGGAACGCATCTGGACTGTATTAGTTGAGGAGGCAGTACTCACTCTCTGTGGGTGAATTTTCCTTCACTGGGATCCTGAACTGTGTAAACTGGAAAAAGAAACTGAGCAGTAACCCTGAACACATTACACTAGGCTTCTCAACGGTGAGTGGGTTGTGACCAGAAGCCTAAAGTGTCTGTTGCTTTGACTTCCGTGCCCTGATAGTGTTCACTCTTGAACTGTGAACCAGAATAATCCTTTTGTCTGTCAAGTTGTCTCTGTCAATGCATTTCATCAGGCAATGAAAGAGAAACCAAAATAGTCTCTTATTTTCTTCACTTTTATATTTCTCATCTCTTATGTTCACACAGTGCACTTCCCAATCAGACTGTAGCTGACACCTGAGGACACCCTCAACCTTGTCATCGACTGTTTCTTCCTGATGTACACTTTTCACTTGGCATATAAGAGACTTTTAGGGAATATTTGGTGATGGTGAACAAACAAAAGTCTTCATATTAAATCTGGCATATGTGTGGTATTGCTGTTATACTTTCTCAAATAATATTTATCGTTCATTTGATTTTCTGTGGTTACGTTTACTTCGTGCTTATAGACAATAGACAGTGAAATCTCTCTCTCTCTCTCTCTCTCTCTCTCTCTCTCTCTCTCTCTCTCTTTTCTCTCAAGGTATTCCTTGTCGGGTGAAGTAATTTAAGGGACAAACAATTGTTTGTGCTATAATAAAAAAGGGAACTCATTGAACGTACTAAGTATAGATGTACAGGGAAGGGTCAAAAAAGGCTATAGTGGGAACTTAGTGCTTTTTTCTGCTCCAGACTTTTTGGAGAAGTCGTCTGCAAAGAAAGTATGACTCAAGCTCCTTGCATATAAGCATGGCCTTGGGGTTTGATAATTTTACATTAATTATCAGAAGTGACTGAAGCGGTGAGCTTCTGGCTGGGCAACACATGACCCCTCAGATCTTTGTCAATGTGCTTTGCAGTTTGGAAGCCAATTAAGATAAAGTTATAAGGATACAGGACTGACTGGCATTCACCCTTGGAAGGCAGGCATCAGGGAATGCTAACACATCTTCAAGAGATTTATATGAGCAGGAAATAAACCTTAGTATAAGAAGACATGGAGTCAGGTTTATGTTAGGACCACCCACAGTATAGTCTATTCTTAGGAATGTAGAAAGCAGCCAGGAGATGACCTCCGGACTGAGCTTAGAAGGGCCAGTAATGGGGAGATAGTATAGGGCACCTTCTTTGCCAGAAGTTTGCATCACCTCAGTAGAACCTAGTCATTAGGAAAAATAATAAAAGTAGGGTCAAGTCAAGAGCTAAAAGTAAGTTGAATACATGCCAAGGGAGTAGAAGCAGAGTGTGCTAGTGTCAGATATATCAGAAAAATACGCCGTAAAATCTTGGCATAATGTTCTGATATTCAGGAGTCCGGGTTGGATGACATGGCTCACTCAGCACTTCCCAGCCTCTCTGCATTAAGGCCTCTCCTGCTCACTCTCCTTTTGCAAACATTCTCCTTTACTGAGAATGACAGCATGTAATAGCAGTCAGCAGAGATGGCTAGAATAAAGCATCTTACCCTTTGCAATGTGTATGTCCAGAAATGCCCTTCATCTTTAAATACACCTCACTTACGGTTTTTATGGGTACCAAGCAACTTTTGTTCACGTTAATGGTTATTTCATCTGTCTTATGATTTTCCCAAAACAATTTTTCGGTTTTTTTACTCCTGGAAGTATGTGGAAATGACTGTATTTTTCACACAAACATCAATTTAGTTTATGCATTTAGTTCCCAAACATCACTTTATTCTTATTTACAGATCATCTCCCCACTTTGGCTGTATGAGTTATGGTTTATGGAGCAGCAACCATGATGTGAGGAGAAATTTGCCTGATCGGAGACAGAATTAACATTGCTTGAAAGAGCAGCATTCTTTCTGCGTACTCGAGTTAATTGATACAGCAATTTAATCACCAAGCTGCTGTTCCCATTTCATGTGTAACTTGAGTTTTTTTTTTTTTTTTTTTTTTAGAATGTCTAGGTTGATGAGCATTTAAATGGATTTGTAGCATTTTAAAATGTCCTCAAAACTGACTATAGCCTGACATCTATCAGGTTCTGTATTCAGCTTTAGTTTAGTTATTTTTGAAGCTTTCAGATGAAAAAGAAATCTACATTTAATATTCTGGTAGGCAACAGGTTGTCCCATCACCTTGCCAAAGCCCAGAGGAGGGCAACATATTTTTTTCTTTTGAATTTCAGTATTCTTTTTTTTTCCCCCTCAGGATATTTTTGACCCTAGATACTTTTTCCTTTAAATTTGATGGAGCTGTGATCATGGCTCTGACCTCTAGCCTTGAAAGAAGACGAGTTATGCCTCTCAGGAGTGATGCCTCAGGCACTTTGCGAGTAGGCTGGCAGGGATTATTTCCCAGGCTGTGAAGTGATGACCTTCTTCGGAGAGTGAATGTCTGCAGTGCACATAAATTCTCCCAGCCATGATTGAGAGCCTTAGCTTTGTTACCTGCTCTATGAATCAGAGTCCATTTTTTTTTTCCTCTGCCGAGGATGGGTAATTTAGTGCTGTATTTAAAGCCGCATGTTACATGCTCACATGTGGGTTAATTTACTGTTGCAGTTGATTATATTCTGTTTTTGCGCCAGATATAAGGTTGCTTGAGATGTAAATCTAGAATTTTGGAATAAATGACTGGAATGAGGTGCCTCTGATCCGAGGACGCCCTGCATATTATTTCCAAACAAAGTGTTCTTGCCCTGCTCTCTCAGCTGCCCACAACTTCTCTGATTTTAGCATCACAGAGAGGATTTCTGTTGCCTCCTCAGCTGTCATTACAACAATAATATGTTGCTGATTGCTAAGATATTTTCAGAATACATTAAAAAGAGGAATAACATTTAGAGTGATTAGTAAACACTTTTTGAGTCTGTAAGAGAACATTTGTTTTTATTCTCTGAACAGAGCTGTCAATCTGAACTCATTTACAGAGTTTTGAAAAAAATTAATATCTATTTCTTTTCCTAAGGAATATAGCCATTCCACAGCCATGAATTTGTGTAAATATGTATGTCTCTCTACATGTATCCATATAAGACACGCATGCACACACACACACGATAGATGGATGATAGATAAAATTGATTTTTCAGCATTTTCTGATGACTTTTACTGTTGGGGTCAAAATGCGTTATCTATTTTAATTTCCCATGAAAGAATCTTGAGAATATGTTTATTGTGAATGTACTGTTTAGCAAGTTTATAAATTCGACTGACAGGATTGTGGGGAAGCTAGATCTGTTACAGAAGGTCATGTGAAATACTTGCAAAGCCAGGATGAAGAATGATTACCTGTTTAAAAAGCACTGGTAGTGACAGCCCATATCATATCCCATTTTGTCTTAGTTCAAAAGTTGTCTGTGGTTGGTAAAAGTACCTCCAGTTTAGATCACACAGAGCTCTCGTGGAGGCAGCAAGCCTCCAATGTGATGTTGCCTATGAAGGATCAGGCTCATTGACCTGCAGTAAGGTTTAAACTACGGCTCATTCGTTCATTCAAAAACCCACAAGGCATTCTTAAAATGTTGTTGATGAATAGAACCTCAAGGAAGGTAAAAATTGATCACATTCTGTTACAAAGCTTTTTCTTTTCCAGAATTTAAGTTTAGCGAAGATTAGTTATACAAAATATCTCTAATTTGTTAAAAACGTATTTAACGTCCACTGGATAAACCATCATTGTTTCTAACCGTTCCTTTTGCTTATTTTCTTATTTCCTTAGCACAGGAAACTTGATACACTTGGATATGGGTTTATTAGCCAACCCCTGGCCTATGGAACCTGCCAAGCATAGAGGGAAGGAGAAACAGTACCACTTTGCCCATTCTCCAGGATGATGCAGGAGGTGATATGATACCCGACTTCACTGTATGTTAGCCAGTAGCCTCCCCATCACCCTCACACACCCTCTGCCTCCTCCTATTTTCCATGATCAAGTTTCAATTTCACTTACATGGGTAAATAAAGAACTATCATAATATGGTCAGGTAGTGATTGTACTTCTTTTTTAAAGTGTTGTCATGAAACCATAGCAATTTTATCATTGTGTTTTTATGATCTCAAGCAGGATAGCATATTATGGCTTGAGTTGTAAGCCTACTTTTGGAAGGATGTGGGATTATGTAGGACCAGAATGGAATAGATGATGAAAGCCAGCCTGATTTGTAGGTTGCAAACTTTTCCCCTCATGGTAAGTCTCTACCTTGCCCTTGTCATTCTGACTGTGCCCAGTTCATCATTAAGGGCTTTCTGTGGATATTACTGCACTGGCTTTGCAACAGTTTATGTATCCTAGAGCATGTGTTTATATGCCTGCCAGAAAGAAAGCCAAAAGTGATCTTTTAAAATTGCTCAAAGTATGCTCATTCTTCAGTTTTCTAAAATGTTTAATTACTACTCATTGAATTTAAGAGAACACACTGCCCTTCATTTTGTTAACTGCAATGCCACTAATGAAAATATGTGGCATTTTATGTTTTTATGTTTTTATGTTCATTTACTTTATACATTATGCACATATAAAAGCTTTATAATGCTAAATTTATAATGCTAAAATAACACATATATTCTATTCTGTTTAGGGAATTAAAAGTGATGTGGTAAGAATTATTTTAACAAAATCATTTTATTATTTATTTAACAACAATTATTATAACAATAAATATTTCTTTTGTATTCCTGTATTTGTCTTGTATAGCCCTAGCTCCATTTAGCCATACCTCTGGCAAACTCCATCAGTCCATTTGCTGTTAGAAATACCTAACTCTCCCCTGTCTCCTCTCTCTTCTCTTACATCTACCATTTTCTTGTGTATGTCCCACTTTATATACAAGACTAAGCCAAGTATTAGAGTCTCAAGAGAACAACTATATTCTACTGTCAGCTTCTACCAAAGCAGTACCAACTAACATAACATTTCTTTATAATATATATTTATACATACACATGTATTTCATACATCTTTAAATTAGTTATTTGAAAGTAGTGTAAAACATGTTTTGACCATTTTATATCTCTCATACGACTTATTCCAATATTTACCCCTCTCTTCTCTCCATCTGACTTTGTGTGCTTAAACAAGTTAACCACCAAAACCAATTTATGCTGCGTAAATAGTTTGTGAATGTGTGGTCTTCTGCTAGGGTATAGTCAGCTTGTCAGAGGCTACATCCTCAATGAAAACTGTCTTCCCCTCTCATAGCAGCTAAAAATTGATGACAGCTCCATTGCTAGGGATGGGACTTTATATACAACTCCCATCTCTATGTTGGAGATATCACATCTTCTGTGGTACCAAAATGGACAGGAATGCTTTTGAAAAATAACTATCTTTTCATCTTTACACTTTAAGCCTGTCTAATAATTGTCATAGCCTTCACAGTTGTCAGATCAGGAGGAAAGGAAGCGGGGGCAGGGGTGCGTGGTAGAGGAAGGGAAGGGAAGACTAATAGATATGTTGTTAAGGAATAGATGGGGGCCAGGGTTCAATGGTCAAATGTGTTTGCTGCTAAGGCTGATGACCTGAGTTTGATCCACATGCCTGAAGGAGAGAAACTATTTCCACAAGTTGGCTCTTGACATTTGCCCCATGTCATGCAAACTCTCTACTTTGACAAAAGGAACATAGTCAACAAAAATGTAAGATATGTTTTCACTGGTAGAAGTATGTTTTTAATCTATATGTCTATGGTTCTTGCCTAATCAATGGTAAATAAACAAGGAAGGAAACTTCATTAATTATATATGCTACTAATCACTATGTTCCTTTTTCTTGGTTTTAAATACTCACACATAACTTTTTCTTATTGAAATCTTCATTATTATCAATTTAAGTTAATATTTTTTTTCTCTCAGTCTACATTTCTGTGCTCTGCCTAACTCTTGGACCAATGGTATATATATATATATATATATATATATATATATATATATGTATAATTTATGTGTATATGTATATGTATAAGTATATGTATATATGTCCAATCTCAATAATCCTGGTCAGACAGAGAGGCTTCTTCTTGTGATGAGCAGCAGTCAGCAAAGAGAGGCCTAACTTCTTACAATGCCCAGAGAAAGAAACTGTGTGCTCTGCCTTAACTGAGCTCCTCTCCTGAGGCCCAAGAAGCACTGCAGAGGAGGAGTCAGGAGGCTGGGGGATGGGAAAGAAAGCTATGAAATGTTGTTGTCTGGACATGACAGCAATTGCACACATGAACCAGCTGTAGTTACCTGCATAGGTAACTGGTAGGTGTCCCAAGCTCCAGTGTATGGCCCCATTCTCGTGCAATAAATGTCACACTAACTGGATTTAATGGGTTATTAAAAAAAAAAAAAGGATATGAAATTGGGAGGAAGGAATGTTGTGTGGGGATTTTCAAAGAAATAAATAGAGGTAGGGGGAAGACGCTAGATATGAGTATTTTGTGGTATGCATGGATAAAATTCTCAAAAATAAAGAAAAGATGAAAATAATGCTTTCCTTTAGTTTTATACAATGCCACAAGACCAGCATATGCACATAAAACATCAAAGTCCTTAAAGTTCATTTCCAAGCGAGCGAGGATAGAGCCGATCACGGGAAGCACATTATGGGTAAGGATAATGTATTTTGATGATATTCAAATTCATTCAGCAAAGTCTCTGTAAGTCAGAGCAGATTTGCTGGTTCATCAGTTGTGCTGCTTCTGCATTCTTAGTAGTAAACTCTAACACATTTTACACAGGCTCAATTTTCCCCACAGGTCACAGCTCTAGGTTAAGCCTAAAGCGCAACTTTCATTAGAGACCACTTATTGAAAGTGGGCTAAAGCAATTACAATATTTCTCTGCAGAAGTATATTGGCTACACAATTGACTTTGGAGTAGTGTGTGATAGTGGATTAGTTACTTAATACTTTAGCTATTATTGAAACTTATAGATGTCCCCTTAGATTTACTGACAGTGGTTTTTTTTTTTTCAGATACACGATGAAAAAAGCCTTCAGTAGGACTCTTCATAATTAAAATGTGGGCATCTTCCAATTATTGTTTTGGTAAGAAAACTGACTTTGGGAATTTACAAAAATCCTGTAAAATTCTGATTAAAATGTAAGATCTTTTCATAATATAACAACCAGAATTTCAGTTCTGGATCATTTAAGGAAACTGAGTTCTTTGAAAGAAACTAATAGCTTTCCTCTAAGTGACTGGCTTGAGCGAGTAATAAAATTTTATTACCTTTCTCTGATATTTTCTCTCAATTTTTTGAAGGCTAAACTAAAATAATATGAATACACCTAATTTAGTTGTTTAAACTTGTGATATTTTGAAGTTTACAAATATTCAAACTTGTAAACATAATTTTTTTTCAACTAATGAACGATTTCTCAAGCCATGTATTGAAAATTTTCTACTTGCATGGCATACCTATGCAACAAAAACAACAGTTTATGAGAAATTGCCAGTGGTGTTCAATCCTTGATCCAAGAACTCTTCTTTAAGAAGAATTTTCACATAGTGGTTATGTATTTACATTGATAATACCATGACATTTTACATTATCATTGTTATATATTTTAATGAATGAACTAAGTAATTAATGGTGCTAGAGATTAAAGACAGGTCTGTTCACACTAAGCACATACTGAGTTATACCCAAGACTTCATATATTTGTCCTTAAAAGGTGCCGTGAAAATTTACTGTCTATATGTTCTGGGTGTATTCCAGGGGCATACTGTGTTGCAGCAATGATCTGTTCTAGGTGGCATAGCCCTTACTCACTGTTATACCATTACTGAATGTTTTCTCCTGGTTTTAACTTTTCCAGCTATATGTCTTCATCACCATGAGCAAAATCTGTTTCATAAGCTTGTATTTTCTATCCCCATCAAATAAAAGTGGTTTCTTCAAAGACAGCACAGAAAATACATTATGGCAATTGTTTTAGTTTTATTTCTGGTTGCTGTGATGAAGTTCTCTGTTAACTTTGATTTACCATCCCAGGTTCAGTTGATCATTGTGAGTAAATCACGGCAGCAGGAACTTGAAGCAGTTAATCAAATTATGTTCATAGTTAAGAGCAGAGGGCAGTGAATTAATACATGTATGCTAGAGTTCAAAAACTCTCTCCTTTTCATTGGGCCCTGAAATGCCGCCACCCACATTCAGGGCCAGTATTCTCACCTTAATTAATCCAATTAAGAAAGTCACTCACAGGTATGGCCATGAACCAGTGTAATCTAGACATTTCTTTAGTGAGGGTTCTTTTCCCAGTGACTCTACTTTGTGCCAAATGGACACTCAAGATCAAACATCACAGTGATGGATGTCATGAGTTCAGATGAAGAATGCACAGTGGTTGAATTCACCTTCTTTTCCTCAGCAGTTTGATTTCACTGTCCACCTGTATAACAACATTTGGCTGACAAAGAGTTTTAATACCACCTGCCTTGGTTCAAACTCCTCTTGTCATTTATAATGTATGGTTTTGAGGCAATTAATCAATGCCCCAGTTTTCTTATATAAATTCTTTGATGCTTAATATTGTTTTCTTCATATGAGTGTTATGTGGTTTAAATGCATACATATGTGAAAAGTTTAGAGTAATACTTGTTATTACAATTTAAGCATTTTGTTACTTCTTGATCTCCTTATTGGTATGGAAATTAATACAAGTTCATGGAATGGAGGGTAGTTATCTAGTGATCATCTGGACTACTAAGCACTGAAGAGTTAACTTCTCTAATGAATGTGGTTTGTTGTGGTTGTCATTATATGGTTAGTGGTGAAGTACCCATAGTTTTTAACTTAATTTGGAGGTACACACATGTAATCACTAGATTGAAATAATAACACAGTGAAGTTCCAGGCTAGTTAGGGTCACATAGCAAGAGTATCTATAAAGAAAATAAATAAGGAAGACAAAGAGAAAGCACATGGTTCTTCAATAGTCTGAACTTTGTGTTAAGGTTTGTGTAAGGTTTTAGGTAGTCCTCAATTCTCTGGCTTCACTTGTGACCACATGGCTCCCTTTGTAAAATTAGGAGTCATAGCTATATGCTATACCCTTGGATCTAGACCTTTAGCATGTATAACAGGCAACCCAAGGTATCTGAGAGTGATCCACAATTAAGTAGTTGTGATACCTTTAATTGTGATGTTTCCTATTTCATGCAGTAGGTAAAACTTACAGAACTAGTATTACATTTACTTTTATATTGACTTGAAAATATTTTTATAGTTATAAAACTATTAAATGTGACATTGTTTTAGGAAAAAAATGTAGCTTCATGGGTGATGAAAAGCTTAGCTGGTGGCAGTGTTTGCCACCGACACTGACTACCTGGGTTTGATTCCTGGAATCCACATGATGCAAAGAATCTTGCAAACTCTTCTTTAACTTCTAACCTCTGGATTCACACTGTGGTGGGTACCTCCCTAAACATATCAATAAAGAATTTCTTATTCAATACACATTATGGTTCTACTTTGGTATGATGAGAGATGTCATTCTGTAAATATGTTTTTTGTATTGGTTAATGACTAAAGCACTGTTGGCCAATAGGAAAGCAAGACAGGCAGGATTAGAAGACTAGGAGGAGAGAGGAAGTAGTAGGGAGGAGTCAAGATGGAGGACACAGAGAGAACGCCAGCCCCTCTCTCCGGTAAGATAAGACTACACGGAAATACTTAGATTAATAGAAATGGGTTAATATTTAAGACAGAACTAGCTGATAAGAAACTAATAACTGGCCTACAGCTTTATATAGAATACAGAGTCTCAGTGTGTTATTTGGGGCTGGCGCAGCTCTGACCCCAGGTCTGCAGGGAAAAACCTTACTCCTAACATTGGTAAAGCAACATTTTTATCACATTTAAAACAATAGTCATTGATGATTGAGAGTAAGGCTAATGCTAATAGTTGATTTTGTTGGAATTGCTGGAATTATACTGTTTGAAAGTTTCAGAATTTTGGTGTTGGGTGGTGTGCATAATGTGAAATGAAAGTATAAAACCTGTCAAGAACATTTTCTTAATGATTTTTTTTCCAGACAGGGTGTCTCTGTGTAACCATGGCTGTTCTGGGACTAACTTTATAGACTAGGCTTCCTCTGCCTCCCAAGTGCTGGGATTAAAGGCATATATATGCCACCACTATCTGACTTCTTAATGTTTTTTTTTTAAAGTAATGTTCAGTTTTTAGTAAAAGAATACATGCTAAAATTAAAGTGTTTTAAAATATATCTTAAGAGTGATTAGTTTATTAAGATTTATTTTTATTTACGTGCATGCATGTGTCTGTCTATGTGTGTATGTACCCTATATGTACAGGTCCCCACGAAGGCCAGAAGAAGGTATTGGATCCATGTAGCTGGAGTTACAGGTGTTGGTGAGCTTTTCAACACAGGGACAGGAATCAAATGACGTTCTTCTGGGAGAGCAGTAAGTGATCGTAACTACTGAGCTTTCTCTCTAATTCTGGAAATAGACCTTTTTGATAAATGTATTACCAATTTTTAGAAACTTAGATGCAGTATAAATGAATCCTTTAGCAAACACTGTAGGCAAAGAGTTTTAAAATCATTAGCAGCATGATTGCTTGAAAAGTGAAAGGGTTTATTTAAAGTGCAAGCTTATTAGTAATGAGTAAATGAACCTCACACTGAAATGTTCACATTCTTGTCCACTACCTTTTTTTTTTTCTAGCAAGTATCTATTTGTGACATTTGTAAATCAGTCTGGTGAGGCTGTATTACATACTAATCCATCCCCAAATTCCAGGACAAACACTATAGGCCTCTTTCTTGTTCCTGTAATATATCTATTGCAGGCTGGTTTGGAATATGTCCTTGCACTGTGTTTTTTTTTTTTTCTTATGTGGTCAGAGAGAAAGAAAAGCCATGGAAGAACTACAATGGGGCTAACTGACTGCTTGGAGTGTTACAAAATATATTAAATATCCGATTGTCCCAAATATATCACATGGTCAAGGCTGGGATAGAGGGGATAGGATTACATTCCTTTCCATGAAGGATTGCAGAAGGAATACACAAGGCACACAAGTGAATAGTAGAACTTATCCTACAGTTCAGTACAGGCCCCTAAGTCCTGGATACGGACTGTGTTCAAGATAAATACTATGGTTTTCTGTGAAGTTTGCTTTTCTCTTGAACATATTTTACAACTAGTTGTCTACATCTTTCTGTCTTCTATCATTGGCTAGGATCCTAGTTTTTGTTGCTCTTGTATTAAAAGTTTTCCTGCATTGTTAATGTCAATCAATTGCTGGAGTCAAAGATTTTGGCGATAAGAAATAGAATCCCATATGAAGCGTGTGTTGTTGCACTGGACAGGGGTATTCGGATTGCCTGCCTACAGGAAGATGTGTACAGAAGTGTGGCTGTGCTCCTGAGAAGCTGCCAGCAGTTACTGGCCTTCTTCCTGTGGTCATTCTTTTCTTATATGTGTGTTTTTCTCCTTATTCTTCATATATAGACATTTCTGTTTATTTCCAAATATTTATCATTTAAAGATAGCTCCATGTGTTACTTCTAAACCCACCAAAGACTGAACTATTGTTTCTAAATTCCCATTCTGAGCTCTCAGAGGAGAGAAGCACAGGCTGGTTGGGGCCATGGCTAGCTGCGGTTGTAGAATTCAAGTGTCTGTGAATAGAGGAATTAAAAGGGAAAATTCCCAGTCAGAGGGTGGAAAAGCCAAAAACTGTCTGCTCTTCAGTGGTTAGGTTTGTATTTCAATGAAAGGTTGAAAGTTAAGTTTCATTTTAAATAGTAATAAGATCCTCATTCCTCATGAAGAACATATTTGAAAATTCTTTGGTTTGTTTATTTATTTATTTATTTATTTATTTATTTATTTATTTATTTCCTGTCTGCTGGGGAACTAAAGTTCTTTGATAATGGTTTAAAGGCAACTAAACTGTCAGGTTTGAAGCTGTTAAATTGTTAAAGAAAAAAAAAAGCATTTGGGCATTTTCGAGTTCTTCTCTCTCTCTCTCTCTCTCTCTCTCTCTCTGTGTGTGTGTGTGTGTGAAATCCTTACCATAATCTACAAACATATTCCCATTATTCTTAGACTTCAAAATATGTATTAAGTCTGTCTGCCAGTGTCACTATTCCTTCTGTGTCACCAGGGGACCAGGGTCCCTTTTGTGGATTGCTGGTCTCATTGTTAAAAACATTTTTAAAAAGACTTGGAAAGAAGCTGAAGGACTGTATGTTCTTCAGAGCAAACGAGGAAGGTAATCAAGCTGTTTGCAGCTATGGATGGAAAAAAGAAGTCATGGCTTTTGAATTAGAGTCTCTGTTGTTGGAAAGAAAATGATACCCAAAGGGCAGGTACCTATTAGGGGGTGTGGCCTTGTTGGAGTAGGCGTGGATTTGTTGGAGGAAGTGTGGCATTGTATGGTTGTGCTTTGAGGCCTCCTTCGCTCAAGCTATGCTCCGTTTTACAATTCACTTCCTGTTGCCTGCAGGTCACGATGTAGAACTCATGGCTCCTTCTCTAGCACCATGTCGGGCTGAGTACCACCATGCCCCATCATGGGGATAATGGACCAAATAATCAGAATCTGTAAGCTACCGTCAATTAAATGCTTTTCTTTTAAAAGAGTTGCCAAGGTCATTGAGTCCCTTCACAGCAATAGAAACCCCAACTTAAAAGGAATCCAAGGAAGTGGGCAGGCTCAACATTGGAGGTTTGTCTGCAGGTTAGAGTGAGAGGGCCACAAGAGAATGGTGAGGATGCTTCGACTCAGTATAGTCTCAAGGCAACAATGCTTAGCACTTTGGTTTGAATCCAAAGAAGAGGAGAGGCATATCTCTTTAGTTAGAATTCAGAAAAGTAGACTAGTTTCATCATCATTGGAGGGGTCTGAATCTCATAATGGACACAATTATCCTTTTATTTTAGTGTGTCTTCAGGTGAGTATGCTTTCCTGAAATGACACTTCCTGGTGAGTTTTCTTAGGGGCTTTTACTGCTTTGGTAAAACACTATGGCAAAAAGAAAACTGGTGAGGAAAGGGTTTGTTTCAGCTTACAGTTCCCCAGCATGGTTATCAATAATGGCAGTCAGGGTAGGTAGGAATAGAGCCGGTATGGAGGCCGGGAATGATGCAGAGGCCATGGAGGGGTGCTACTTCCTGGATTTCTCCTAATGGCTTTCATATGCTGCTTCCCTTCTCTCTCTCTCTCTCTCTCTCTCTCTCTCTCTCTCTCTCTCTCTCTCCACTTCCTCCTGCATTCTTATAACACCTGGAGAACGCACAGGGGTATAGCTGGCCTTCACACATCAGTTATCAATGAAGAAAATTTACCAAGGGCTTAGTGGGGGAATTTTCTCAATTGAGGTTCTGTTATGGAGTTCCCACCCAGTTCTGCAGCTTCCTCAGAGTCCCCAAATAAACACACAAGGCATATTAATTATGAAACTATTGGCCGATGACTAGCATTTGTTATTGGCTAACTGCCTTAATTATTAACCCGTTTCTATCAATCTATGTATTGCCAAGAGGCTGTGGCTCACCTGGTTATGCGCAGTATGGTGTTACTCCTTCGACAGCCTACATGGTGACTGCTCAGCTTCTATGCAGAGAAGAGGAGTGATCTCCTGTTGTCCCTGCTTATATTCTGATTCTGCCTATCTGTACAGACCCTCAGACCTCTATGGTTAGCTAGTGGTAGGTTTCTGCCCTGCCATGTCACATGACATGGGATCATATGACATCTCCTCCCTGCCTTCATTTTCCCAAATCCTTCTTGTCTCCTAGTTCTACCTATCATCCTGCATGGCCAATTAGTGTTTTATTCATCAACCAGTAATATAAACATATATACAGAGTAACATCCCCATGAAGGTTCCCTCTTTGAAAATGACTGTAGCTCATGTCAAGTTGATATAAAACTAGCTAACATACCAGCCAACTGAAAGAACAGAAATATGTCTTTGTCGTCTTATGTTTTGGATAGCTTAGAATGTCATTATCTCCATTCTGGATCAGAAGTAGAACTGAGATTCTAATGTATTGACTAAGAGGAAGTACTTCTTCATTGATGGACCCCAACAAAATTGATACCCATACCTTCCTCAATTTCTTGTAGTATTTTAAATCTTACTGAGAGGCAAAGGTGATAATGAGGGCGAGATCTAACTCAGGTGGACCCCAATGCTGTAATGCATAGCTGCTTCACAGCTGCAGGAGCTTATGTCCATCCAATGGCCTCTTGTACTCCCTGTATGGAAGCCTCACAGCTGGTTCAATCTCAGGTGGATTCCAGTCCTGTAATCCTGCATAGCTGCTTTATAGCTGCAGGCGAAATCCATCCATTGGCCTCCTAGCCTCTATGTCTACCTTAGGTGGGACGCCATTCCAGTATTCTCTGTATGGATGGATCCCTCGCAACTGCAGTAGTAAAGCAATTTAAAGTATTCCCTTTTCCCTCAAGTTTTTATTTAGAAGTTTGTCTAAGTCTAAGCAAGACAGAAAAAGGTGAGAGCATTGAGTTCCCACATTTTTATCAACCAGACTCATCAGTTGTTGACCATTTAATTGCATCTCTCCATGATACTTACATCTTCCTGTGAACATTAAATGATGTTTTCTTGAGATGAAATTTGCTGGTTCCTCCCAAAAGGAGCTATTGCCTGTGCTGCTGCCATGTCTCGCCTCCTCTGGGCTGTACCAACTCTGTTTTTGTCTTATTAAGACACATTTGTTGAAAAAAAAATCAAATGAGAATAAGCACCAAGCATCAGAATCCCTTTCGGTCTCCTGTTACAGCAGAGCTATAGCTTTGTCTTTGCCAGAAAAAACAAAAACAAAAACAAAACCTGTCAGCAGCTTGCTCAGAAAATGCCTTTGGCATCATGCTGATACTTGTTTTCTAGACAATGTGCTTGCACTATTTCAATTGTTTATTTTCTTTAACTTTATATTTTAAAAAATTCTGTCCAATACATTTTGATCATGATTTTCCCTTTCTTCGATTCCTCTCAATTCCTCCCTACCTCCTTACCCGCTCACTCGCCTTGCTGTTTCTTCTCTCTTGCATGCAGTATCTTGTGCTGGAGAATTATCTGTAGCCAACAGCAGGTGGCAGTGGCAGCTAAGGTTGTGTTTCTGGTGTGCAGCTTGAAAAGGCGTCATCTTTCAAACCTTTGTGAGTAATACTGCTAGCAACGAATATTTAAATAAAGATGCCTATTTGTCTCTAATTAAATTCATTTTAGAAATAAGTTGAAAATTGTTAGGTAAATGTGTTTTAAATGGATGTTTTAGGCACTGAATTTTGTTATAATTGTGGCTCAAGTAATAGAGAATACCCATGTTGCTTTACTCCCCTTTCTTCCTATTTATAACCAGAAAAAGAGAACACTTTCAATTAGAAACATTAGGCAGCTTAAATTCTGTTCAAATTTATAGAAGGAATGTCACAGCAACATCATTTAATTCTATCGATGAATTCTGGTTGTTTTGAAACTTTGTGGCAAAGTTCAGTTAAGCTATTTTAAAACAAAACTAGCGTGGTTTTTAGAACATTTAAATTGCTCTGGACAGTTATGAGAGCAACCAAAAAGTCTTTTGTTATTTGTTGCATGCACCACAGTTTCTGTAACAACTCCCTCTTCTTCCATTTCCTGGAAAACTAGATAAGAAAGACAATTTTATCTTCATTTTGTTTTTATTTGATCTTTCATGCTTCTGTTCATTTTATTTGCAGCAATGAGAACATTTTGAGGATGGCATCTAAATCTATTTCATGTTGCTAGGATATTGGTAATTCTATATGGGGTTTCAATGACTTACATGTGACTTAGCCAAATTTTCATGTTTATATATCCATGTATCACTTAGATATCAAATTGGTTTGAGTAGACAGCAGGATGATTTTTGTTATTGATGTGGTTTTTGGACTTATAAGGAACTCAAAAAACATAAAATCAGAATAGGGCTCTAAGGTTACACAGTTTAATGATGTCATTGCTTTGATGAAGAAACTGAGCTCCAGGACAGACTGCAATGAGGGAAAGACAGTAGTGTGGACAGACCTTGTGATGGCTGACTGGATCTCTGCTGCCTCAGGAAGGATGCAGATGGAAGTTGATTTAGTTCATTAAGCTCTAAGGACACATGCTTTTACTGGGGCTTGTATTTCCTTTTAGGAAGAAAAAGAGTTAGGACTAAAGATGTAGCTTGGTTGGTAGAATGATTGCCTAGAATACATAAAGCTGTGGGTTGCATCCCCAGTACTATATAACATGGATTAGGTGGCAGAAATCTGTAATCCCAGGATTTAGGAGGTTGGGGCAGAAGAATCAGAGCGTTAGGCCTGCAGTTTGTTACATTGTGATGTCCAGACTCTGGGGAAGATAAGACAAGGAAAGAAAAGGGAAGGGAAGGGGAAGGGAGGGGAAGGGAGAGGAGGGAAATGAAGAGCAAAAGAAACAAAGAAAAGATAGACAGACAGGAAAAAAAAAAAGATGGCATTTTCCCCTCAAGAAGCATTTAGGCTAGCCATTTCTCTAATTAGCCGACTGATCTACTGTTCACATTTGTTTGCTTTGTAATTAAATTGTGGTGGGTCTTTCTGTGCCCCACATTCTGTGCTTTTTGAGAAGCACCCTGCATATGTGCAACTTTTATTGTCTCTACCTTTTAAGAGTCTAAAGGGAAAACTTGACACGAATGTAAACCACAGTAAGGAAAAGAGCGAATCATCAGGAGATTTGAGGAGGGCAAAAAGATGTGTGATTGCCGAGTGCCAAGGAGCTCACCCACCAACACTAAAGATGCAGCCAAGTGTTAGCTTTTCCTTCAACATTTCATTAGAAGAGGGAAGTGAGATGTAACTGTCTATGCATTGTTTATAGGTTAAATCATTTTTCAGATAGAAACACTGTTTCTTAATAAGACATCAATAGTTTATTGATTTGATTAACTCAAACACACATGTTTTGGATTACCTTTCATTTTTAGTTATGATACATTCTTAATCCTTACTCTATTAAAATCCATTATTGACATACAGTGGTACTTATTAAGGTTATGAGAATCACTGTTTCTTAAATTCTCAGGTCAAATGTACAGTCAAGTGAAAGTACCTTAGAAAAGGAATTTTATTATTTGTCCTGTGTAATAATCTATGTCTTAAATTATAGTACAATTCATTTCAAGTCAATGTAATGAATTGATTTGTAAAAATTTCAGGCAGGACATCTTTCTTTGGATTTTTGTCTCGAATGTGCACTGCAGTTAAATCATCTTTTTGTGCATAATTAAGTCTATGTTCTTGCCCTTTCACAGAGTTTGAACTGGTCTTAAAAGGCAAAAGTGTATGCTAAAGCAATATTATGCACAACCATTATTCTTAGTCTTATAAATATTGAAACATAGATTTTTTTTGTATGTGTGGGAGAGAAATAGAAGAGAAAATAAATGTGAATTCCCTTGGCTTTAGTGTCCTTTTCTGAGGACATTTTATTTAAAGTATTTTGTAGCGTATTTTAATTCTTAAAAAAAAAACTGAACTTAATGCCCCCAAGTGCCTAAATTGTTTGAATACACAGTGACTTTCATTATGTTTGTAGCTATGGCTATGTTTAATTTATAGCATATGACAGAAAGTAGAAAATATGGTAATTTGAATTTTGAGAATTCCGAAAGCATTTGCAGTTAATACATAAATGGAAATAGACACTGTGAAAAATAAATTCAACCAACATTCATTGAGTGTAGTTTGTGCTGCAGGCACTGGGCTACTAGTTTTGTGGTGTCTGAAAGGTACAAAACTAATTCCATGATGCTAAGACATTTTATCACAATGATAATGGAGACAATTATTTAAATAATGGAAAATAATTTTGTAACTACTCACATGAAAGGTGTAATTCTAAATAAGTAAATAGCAATGTTATATGACTAACAAAGGGCCTAGAGCATTACTCTAAGTAGGTTAGAATCCTAAGTATGTCAACTTGGGAACAACTTCCATTGGCTTCCTTAAAAGGTTTTTATGTAAGTATGAACATATTTAATAGCCATATAACTTGAATATATGCTCAGATGATGCAGAAATCCAAGTTATTGGATGTTAGTACTTGATATGAATTTTAGTCCATCAGGTATTTGCACAGTAAACTTTTATTGGGTGTGTTGACAAGGTGTATTTTAACAGTGGTTATTCTCAATGCCCACTCACACAACACATTTAGGGTTCTTAAGAGTATATAATTTCTTAAAAAATTAAGATAAGTTTCAATTTTCAGTGCTAATTATTGTGAAAGAACAAATACAGGGCAACACTGGTGCTGGCCATGTGTCAATGTCATAGGGTTCTCAGTATTTATGAGATAGCAATGTGGGATCATGCACAAAAACATACATGTTTGTTTTTGAGACAGGTATCTCCACCGTCTTTATGATATTAGAGTTTGGAAGTATAGTTCATAGAAGTTTAACTTTTGAAGAATATTTCTGGAGCCAAACACCTTATGTTCTCATGTATGTATCTTCTGTGTTTTGTATATAACATACACGGAGTTATACTTTGCCATGAAAACAGGAATTTGAAGACTTCGAGAGACTTTCAAGTCCTTCTTGTGTCTGACCCTATAAATAATGACATTTTCAGGCAGACCACTCAATTTCAATTTTTTTTAAAAAGGAATATTTATTTTTAGTTAATTGTGTGCTTGCCTGTGTGTCTACATGTGGGCATGTACATGTGAATCTAGGTACCCTCAGAGGTACCAGTAAGTGTGTCAGATCCCCTGGGGCTGGAGTTACAGGGGTGGTAAGAGGGCAAGTATGTGCAATGGGAATGGAACTCTGGTCCTCTTAACTCAAGCCATCTCTTCAGCTCCCATTGATTTTTAAATTTTACTTATAATTTAGGAATTAACGAACAATTTACGCATTTGACATACCATCTACATAATAACTTAGTTCAGTCTGACACTATTTTGTGTTCTGTCTCCCCAGATGTCACTCAGTTAAGATGGCATTTCTTCTTTGTTGCCTACTTTGTTCCCTTAAAGACAGTATTGAAAGTTATTATGTACCTATCTATTTATTTAATTTAGAGTGGCTCTCATGAAGATCAGACTGGCTTCTAAGACACTACGTAATTAAGCCTGGCCTTTACCTACAAAGACTCATGTTGTCATCTCCCAAGTGCTGTGACTGCAGATACACACTACCACACCCAAATAATAGCTTCATTTTGAAATTCAAATTATTGCTTCACACAGACACACAGGGATGGGACGTCAAGCACTTTTCTGCCAACTGTATGGTTGTAATATAAGTTAGGAAAATGATATTCAGAGAGGGCCCATGCTGTCCGAAAAGGACAGTGTGTAACATTAGCACAGAAAGAATGGAAACTCACATAGAAATGCCACACTTGTCATAAACATTTCAAGCAGCGGTTCTCTCATGTGATTGGCTTCATCAGTTATTTTTACTTATCATAAAGCCCGTGTCCTTATTACCATCAACAGCATGAACGCAGGAATTAGGCTTGTGATAAGAGATGGGTATGAGCCAAAGTATGTGATGGACATGAACATAAAAGACACATTGAAACTCAGTATTTGCTATAATGAATATTTGCTAATGAAATGGAAAACATCTTTATGATTAATTTTTATTATTTTCTATGTGCTACATGCCCATGAATGTATAAGTAACTGAAGCAAGGAAGATGATTTTCATTATTGATACCAAATGTAATAGAAAGGTAATCATTGGTCAATTGATTTATAATGATGTATGCGTTAAAGGAGTTTAATGTTTCTGTGACAGCATATAGCTAAGTTACAAAATATGTGTGTGTAGTGTGTAGCCTTGCTATCAATACTTAATGAGAAATCCTCATTTCCGTGATTATTTTTCCACCATTCTCCTTAGGATGCTGGACTGATCAAAGATCATTTCTGTGTCTTGTATGAACAGGCTCCAGTAGATCTCAATGGCTTTATCATAATTAGCATCAGGAAATAGGAACTGTGGTATCAATTGGTGGTTTTACTGTTGAATAATTTTGTGCCTAGAGGCAGAATCTTACATTCCTATAAGCTTGTTAATGTGTCAGACACAATTGGAAAATATAGAGTGTTTCCTAATTTGTTATCCTATTCCAACTCTGTATATTTCTATTTCTCAACAGTGTGAAGGGGTATGAGCTTCAATTAATGTTTGGGATTATGGAGGTTTTGGATTATGAAGATTATGAAGGTGCCAAGTGTGTAAATGTCATTATTTTAATAAAAAAACTTAAATTTACAAGATGAGCCCTTTGAATAGCCTTGAACAACTTGTTCTTAATAAAGAAAATCTGAAAACGACCATTAGAGGGTGCAGGGGCCTTGCGAAAATGAAGGAGCTCTTCCCAGAGTCAAGGATAGCTCAGATTGCATTGTCATCAAAAGCTTCCTATTTCAGAAAACGTTCAAAACTTTAAGAGTGTGTCCTTGAACATGTGATGGGTGTGTACTCCTCTGAGGATAAACCAACTTCTATCACCTGATTTTTTTCTGTCTGGGCAAATTGTTACCTTAGTGGTTATGAAAACTGTAAGTGCAGTAAATTTGCAAAGCGGTGTTAAAGGGGGTAGAAGATGACCTGCAGTTGTTGCTATTCAAACAGCTTTGGGTTTCTTTAGGTACAAATTTCTATGCTAGAAAACTTTAGATCCTCACCCCTTTATCTGTGAAAATTAAGGATTATGAAATTGATTCTTAGAAAAGAAAAATTTGGGGGAATTTTCTGAAAGACCAGAATGCTGAAAAACATCTTAATGAAATACAATGTAAAAAGTTGTTTTCAATTTGTGGTTTGAAAATTATTTGCTAGGTTTGTGGAACAGATTTGTAGGCTTACTAACAGAATCACCAGACCTCTGTAAAGTAAAAAGAAGCAGACTTGGTCTACACAAAATACATTTATAAATATTACTAGATCTACAGAAAGAAAATGCAAATTTCTTCTAAACGTGTAGTAATACTTTGTAAGTTTTCATTGTGTGGCTGGCCTTGTTCAGTTAAGTAATGTTAACTTCTTTTTTTAATGTAGTAGATTTTTGCTTATTTATTCTGTGATAGAAATTTTTGGACACTGTATTTCCTATGAGTTATGAGCAGAAACATATAAATTGTTTACTGAATAGCTAATTTTAAGGTTATACCTGAAGAAACTACTTTAGAAATTTTCTTCTTCCTCCTCTTCTTCCTCTTCCTCTTCCTCTTCTTCCTCTTCCTCTTTGTCTTCTTTGTCTTCTTCTTCTTCCCCTGCTCCTCCTCCTCCTCTGTCTTCTTCTTCTTCTTCTCCTTCTTCTTCTTCTTCTTCTTCTTCTTCTTCTTCTTCTTCTTCTTCTTCTTCTTCTTCTTCTTCTTCTTCTTCTTCTCCTTTCTTCTCAGTAGTAGTAGTAGTATTAGTAGTAGTAGTAATAGTAGTAGTAGTATTTCTTATTTTACATATTGATCCCAGTTCTCTCTCCCTCCTGTCCTCCCATGCCACCTGACCCCCCTCCCATCCCATTTCTCACCCACATAGAGGGTGAGGCCTTCCAGGAGGGATCAGAGGGATCATAAAATCTGTCAAGTCATTTGGAGTAGTGCCTAAGCCCTTCCTCCTGTCTCTAGGTTAAGGGAGTATTCCCCCATGGGGAATGTGCCCCCAAAGTCCTTTCATGCATCAGGGATACATCCTGGTTCCACTGTCAGAGGTCCCATAGACTGCCCAGGCCTTCTAACTGAGACACATGTTCAGGGGGCCTGGGTTGGTCCAATGCTGGTTTCCCAGCTATCATTCTGGGACACATGAGCTCCCCCTTGCTCAGGGCAGCTGTCTCTGTGGTTTCTGTAGCCTGGTCTTGATCCCTTTTCTTATCCCTCCTCCAACTCTGCAACTGGATCCCAGGAGTTCAGCTCAGTGATTAGCTGTGGGTGTCTGCTTCTGTTTCCATCAGCTACTAGATGAGGGATCAATGAGGACATGTACATCAGTTATCAATCTCATTATCAGGGAAGGGCATTTAAGGTTGCCTCTCCACTATTGCTCAGATTGTTAGTCGGGGTCATCCTTGTAGGTCTCTGGACATATTCCTAGTGTCAGATTTCTCTTTAAACCTATAGTGGCTCCCTCTATAATCCTCTATAATGGTATCTCTTTTCTTGCTCTCATCTATTCGTCCCTCCACTCAATCTTCCTCATCCCTCATGTTCTCCTCTCCCCTCTTCTCCCCTTCTCTTTCTCCTAACTCCCTTTCCACTCCCTGACCCCCCTCAGCTCCAAATATGTTTAGGAGATCTTGTCCCTTTCCCCTTCTGTGGAGGACCTTGTATGACTCTCTTAGGGTCCTCCTTGTATCCTAGCTTTTCTGGTAGAGTGAATTGTAGACTGGTGATCCTTTGCTTTGTGTCTAAAATCCATATGAGTGAGTACATATACCACGGTCCTCTTTTTGTGACTGAGTTACCTCACACAGCACGGTGTCTTCAAGTTCCATCCACCTGCCTGCAGATTTCAACATTCCATTGTCTTTTTTACACTGAGTATTATTCCATTGTGTAAATGTGCCAATCCTCTTTATCCATTATTTAGTTGGGGGGCATCTAGGTTGTTTCCAGGTTCTAGCTATTACAAATAATGCTGCTATGAACATAGTTGAACAGATGTCTTTGTTGCATGGATGTGGATCATTTGGGTATGTGCATAAGAGTGGGATTTCTGGGTCCCATGGTAGACTGATTTCCATTTTTCCAAAGAACCACTACACTGATCTCCAAAGAGGCTGTACAATGCACTCCTACCAGTAGTGGAGGTGTGTTCCTCTTTATCTACATCCAGCATAAGATGTTATTGCTGTTTCTAATTTTAGCCATTCTGGCAGGAGTAAGTTGGTATCTCATAGTTGTTTTGATTTGCATTTCCCTGATAGCTAAGGATGTTGAGCACTTTCTTAAGTGTCTTTCAAACTTTTTAATTTCTCTCTTCAGTTCTGTACCCCATTTTTAATAGGGTTATTTGGTGTTTTGCTGACTAGTTTCTTGAGTTCTTTGTAAAGTTTGGAGATCTGACAGCCCTCTGTCAGATGTAGGATTGGTGAAGATCTTTTCCCAGTCTGTGGGCTGCTGTTTGGTCTTGTCAACTGTGTCCTTGGCCTTACAGAAGCTTCTCAGTTTGAAGAGGTTCCAATTATTAATTGTTGATCTCAGTGTCTGTGCTACTGGTGTTATGTTCAGGAAGCAGTCTCCTGTACCAATTTGTTCAAGGGAACTTCAAACTTTCTTTTTTAAGAGGTTCATTGTGGCTGGATTTGATCCATTTGGACTTGAGTTTTGTGCATGGGGATGACATGGGTCTATCTGTAGTTTTCTACACACCATCATCCAGTTATGCCAGCACCATTTGTTGAAGATGCTATCCTCCTTCCATTGTATAATATTAGCTGTTTTGTCAAAAAATCAGGTGTTTGCAGATGTGTGGGCTAATATCAGGATTTTTGATTTGATTCCATTGGTCTACCTGCCTATTTTTGTGCCAATACCAAGCTGTTTTCAGGACTATAGCTCTATAATAGACCTTGAGGTTAGGAATGATGATGCTTCCTGAAGTTCCTTTATTGTACAGGATTGTCTTGGCTATCCTGGGTCTTTTGTTTTTCCATATAATGTTGATTATTATCCTTTCAAGGTCAGTGAAGAATTGTGCTGGGATTTAGATGGGGATTGCATTGAATTTGCAGATTGCTTTAGGAAAGATTGCCATTTTTACTATGTTTGTCCTACTTATCCAAGAGCATGGAAGATCTTTCCATATTCTGGTATCTTCTTTAATTTCTTTCTTTAAGGATGCAAAGTTCTTGCTATATAGGTCTTTCATTTGTTTGGTTAGCATTACTCCATGTTATTTTATGTTGTTTGTGACTATTGTAAAAGGTGATATTTTTCTGATTTCTTTTTTAGCTCCTTTATCATCTGTATATAGTAGGGCTACTGATTTTTTTTTTTTGAGTTAATCTTGTATCCTGTCATTTTTTTGAAGGTGTTTAATGGCTGTAGGAGTTCCCTGGTAGAGTTTCTTGGGTCACTTATGTAAACCATCATATCATCTGCAAATGGTGAAAGTTTCCTTCTTCCTTTCCAGTTTGTATCCCTTTGATTTCCTTTTGTTGTTTTGTTGCTGTTTCTAGAACATCAAGTACAATATTGAAGAGATACGGAGAAAGTCGACAGCCTTGTCTTTTTTCTGGTTTTAGAGGAATCACATTGTTTCTCTCCATTATCTTTGTGCTGATTTTATATTAGTTTTTAAAAATGAAATCTACTTTTGATGTGACTCATAGGAGATAATGAGTCAGTGAAGACTTTTCTTGTTCTTGTAGGTTGTCATCAACAAAATTGATGCCCCAAAGCTCACAATGTCTTTATGTTTTCACGGACAGTGTCCTTCAGGAAGACCCTGAGAGTCTTCCTCCTTGTTTCATGAATGTTACTCATAGCAGCTCAGTTAAGAGAAGAGTGGGTGACCTGGCTCTCAACATTGGCATAAGTTTGGCAAGCAACTGAACTTGCTCATAGAAATGGGTATCTAACAATAGCCCAGGATCTAAGAATAGCAGAGCCTCTGCTTTTTATACCTGAGCAGTTGCATTACAGACAAGTAATTATAGAAAATTCTTGGGGTGGTAAAAATACAGCACAGAATTATATGTGAATGCTAGAAATTATCACTAGGCTTTGTGGTCATCAGCCCCTCCTCTGACCTTCACATTTATAGTTGAAATACATGTGTATCTTTTTTTTGAATTTTTAAAAGTGTGTTTTAGCTGTGATTTGGAAGACCCAAAGTTTCCAGAATAATAATAATAATAATAATGGTAATAATAATAATAATAATAATAAAATACCATACAAAAACAATTCCTTTCCAAATACCAAAAACCTCAGCCATATAACTTAAGCTGTGGATATTATACACATAGGCAATTCTATTCTGAAATAAAAAGGAAAACAGTTACATCAACACAGACGTCATGTCAGAAGGACAGAGAAGTTAGGTAAGCTGTAAGGGCTGGGACAAACTCTCTACAAGGTTACAAGACAGACATCTTCCCGGTCTAGTCAAATCACTTAGAATTAAATTACTGTCTGCCAGGCATTGATCAACCAATTCTTAGCAATTATATACGTAGAGGAATTTAGGTACAGATTTTTTTCTTATGATATATTATGATAATTCTTTCCCCCAACAACACCCAGATCCTCTCCACCCACCTATTTTCAAGCATTTTCTCTTACTCTCTTTAGAAAACAACAGGCAGGTAAACAAACTAGAATAAAAAGAAAAATCAAAGAAAAACTACAAGAAGCATGCGCGCGCACACACACACACACACACACACACACACACACACACACACACACACAAAATCTATTAATGTGTAACTCAGAAACCGTTATATACAAGAAAGACCACTAAGATGAAACAAAATCTCCCAAACAAAATAATAAAGGACAAAGGTCTACAAATATACCAGTAAGTTCATTTCATGTTGGCCAACTACTGCAGGGATTGGTTCTTCCTTTGAGTTAATATACCCAGACTCTACTGAAGAAAACAGATTTTCTTTTGCAAATGGGTGTAAATTGGACATAGCTTCTTGATTTGGGATGGGAGACAATGTCTGCTCCCCTCTGTCAGTGCTGGCACATGGAACTTTAAGGGGATGAAAGTACTTCCTTTTAGACTCTGTGTCTTCTCAGAAGACAATGGAATCTTAGTATTTATATTAAAATATTGTATTCACTCTGCATAATTTCTGGAAAGGTCAAACTCAGGTATAATGGTGGTATGAAGATGCTGTGATTTCTAATTTATATAGACTATTGCTTCATATGGTTTATTGTGATATTTTGGCATAATGTATAGCAATAGTAAATTAATTTTGATCCTTAAATATACAAAATTTGTGCTGTTTTGACACCTAATGTCAGAGTGGCCTGGGATTTCATTTTTAAGAAGTGGAAAAAGAAAGCAATACTGGAAATAATGAGTTGATATTTAAAAAGAATAGTTTCATATTTAGACTATAAATTTTTCTTCCCTCACTCCTACCCAGGACACATTGAGGACAGCATGTCATGCTCTCCATCAAGCTCAGATTCATGGCTAGCCTCCTTAAAGTTGTCCAGGGACAGGTTGGTGACTCATGTTAGTAGGGAAGAACCCTTATAAATTTAGACAAGAGATAATGAATACCATTTCTGTTTGATGTGAAAGTGATTATTTATGATGAGCCTTCCCAACTACATATTTCTTCTCCTCCTATGGAGAAGATAAATGATACCGTATTTCTTCTACTAGTTTATGGAGAAGATGTGTCATATCTGGTGGACTTAACATTTTTTCTCATGTCCTGACTGAAGTAATTTTGATCTCATGACCATTAAATGAAAAGGAAAAACAAGAATAGTTGCTAGGTCAGTGCATAATTTGTGAGAATGGAAACTCAGAAATATATCTGAGTTTCTTCTTTATGGCCTACACTCACAAACCAACAACAACAACAAAATCTCCTATAGTTCTTTGATCAACCATCCTGGCCACATCTATTTCTCCCAAACCCTACTATTGAACACAACCTTTGATATTTACAAGGTGTGGAACTGTCTCAAATGCTGTGCTGGTATACCTTGAATGGAAAGAACCCCTTAAAAGGATGAGGCTGTGTTGGCTTACATTCTCGATGAAGCCCCAGGGAAGAGTGGTTAGGTGGTGGATATAGGAGCTGCATTCCTATAAGGCCAGATAAGAGACTGGCCTTAACAGTATCCTCACTCCCCATCCTGAAGTTTGCTGGCATGTGGGGGTTGATAAACCTGAGCCATGCAAAGTTGAGCCAGTGTAGTTTCTGAAGTTATAACAAATAGGATTATTTTAAAATTACAAATTAGCAGAGGAATTTGCATCTTTACCTTACTCTTCATCTATAATTTTAATAGTTGCCGTCTCTCCTGTGTACAGGGTTAGGAGGGAAGCTCTCTTGCTGCAGTGTCCAGTGAGGGGCAGCACCATCTCTCCCAGTGACAGTGAAGGACAGACCAGGCTGAGTATGGCCCTCTGATTTCATCACACATGGTTCCTATGGCTCTCTGAGGTGACAAGGGACACAGACATCAACACAGACCTCAGCTGCAGTAGAGCCACAGACCCGCAGTTGGAAGCCAGTCAGATCAGCTTGCCCCCAGTACACTGTTCCCTCAGACACTAACATAGCCCTAGTCCTCAGACATCTGCATGGCCTTTGATGGTAACAGAAACCTCAGACATCAACACAGACCCTGGCTGCATTAGCGCCAGGGATCCAGACATGCAGCTCTAGCCCAGTCATTACCATGGTTCTGGGTAGCAGGGCAGGCCATTTAGATCTGTATGGCCCCAGCTGCAACATGGACTCAGATGGTTGACTTGACCCTAGGCACTTGTGCAGCTCTCAGTGGCAATATGAGCCACAGACATCAAACCAGTCCCTGGCTTCTATAGGGTCATAGAGCCAGACCTGGCCCTCACCAACAGCCTGGACAGCCCCATAACATTAACTTTATATTTTGAGAGGTAGAACTTCCTAAGATATCCATTCAGGATTACTTAGGTCTCTTCAGTGATTTCCCAGTTATTGATTTGAATCTCAGAATTTTCTTGTATCCTAGAAGTGGCTTACATTCTTTATCTAGTTCATCTTTTTAATGCAATGTCTATTTTTTTTCTTTCCTCTCATTTCAAGTATTGCTCTACTGATGTAATTCATTTTTAGTATCGCCATCCCATTCCTTTATCCCTAATTTCCTCTTCTGTCTTCTCTTCTGTGGTATTACTTGGACATCTTGTAAATAATATTTTGTTTTTCAAGTGATAGTGTGCATGGAACTGAGATTTGCATGGTATGCTTATTCTCCACTCAGTATACTCCCAGTTGAGAAACTAGTTTTGCACATAGGCAAGGCTTAAGAAGTACTTTATGAGACAATGCTATTGGAAGAGTTACTGCTAATCATTTTTGCTTAGTCCTTGTTGCAAAGATTCTGACATTTCCAATTATCACTTCTTCTGTTGTAGTCTGTATGTAGAAGGAGTTTTGGGTGCCCACAGCAGCCCTGCCTGGGTGCCTCCACTTTCTGCTACTAATCTTGACATACAAGTAGATTTTTGAACATTTATACTTTATTTATAAATGAATATTTTGAACTCCTAAGGGTCCAAGAGACTGGCTTGTTTATTGTTGTATTCAAAGCATAAAGCATAAAATTGGTGTTCAATAAGTGCTAAACAAATATCCTTCAGTTATATTTCTCATTTACTGTCTAAATTGACTTATTCAAGTTGGTGGTAACAGAAATTTTGCTGATGGGTCATGCTATTTATGTTATTTATTCTTATGTGTTTAAAATGTGTTTATATAGTTTCTATTGTGAATAATACAATTAATTTATGGTCATAATATAAATTCCTATAGAGGTAGTGTTTCCTTCCTTTTTCCTTCTTAAAGAGTTTTTAGTTTTAGGTGTGTGTGTGTGTGTGTGTGTGTGTGTGTGTGTACATGTGTGTGCAGGTCTTGATGAAGGTCAGAAGTGACTGTCATCCCCCTTGAAGTGTAGTTGACAGGAGTTTTGTGAGTCATCATATGTAGGTTTTAGGGTCCAAGCTCTGGTTGTCTGATAGAGCAGTAAGACATCTGGTTTCATAAAATTAAAAAAAAAAAAAAGGTCCGAATTGCTGAATTATCTTTATTGCCTTTTATTTTCTTGATATTGAACTATTTTAAGAATTTGAAGGCAGACAAGGTTTCTAATTCTATAATGATTAATACCTACCTTATCACATAGTTGTATATGATTAAAATAGCTTCATGTAAAATAGCCAATTTATGCATATTTAGAGGTATATAACTACAAAATAATTTGTTTTCTTAAATAGTAACTAAATGTAAATATATACATATATATATATGTATATATGCAAAACTCAAAACTTATGTTTCCTTCTGTTTGAGGAAAACAAAAATAGTTAAAAAGAAATTATTTGTGTAAAGGAACAGAATTCACTTTTAGAAGAAACTTGATTAGCATGGTTTCCTTTTGTCAGGTTTTTTCTACCAGGGATCTGAGGCTCTAAGAATGCCCAAGCACTTGTGGGTCTTAAAAAGTCACTCCCATTTGTGTCAGCAAATGCTGATTCAGTCTGTGCTGTTATTCATTTGCAGATTTTTCCCCTTCTCTTTCCCATTTTCATCATTCAAACTCCTTTAAACTGCTCACTCATTCTGAAGATAAACTTGTATAAACACGAGATTATATTCTAGTTGTAATATGTAAGCTACTTGGGTTTATAATAGGACGGCACACTCAAATGAGCCCGTATATGATGAATGGATTTCTACTGTGCCCATCCCCAACATGACCCCTAGAGGTTCTACAGAATTCTGTGAATGGTGCACAGTTGCACCTCCACCTCCTCCACCATGGTTCATTCAGGTTCAGCGTGGTTCACCAAAGAGCATCCCTCGTTCCCCACTATCGTCCCGAATTTCACTACACTGCCAGCTCTGTATATGGGGATATGCTTACCTCCTTGTGTCACACTTGAGGATAGACAGGAGAACTCTTGGTTATTAGGGAAAGCAGTTATTCTTCATTTATTTAATTACTACAGCTACCCAAGAGAACAGAACTTAAAATTATCACATGTTTATAACTGCATTACCTTCTGGAAATCATTAATACAAATGACTCCATGCTTTATGCCCCTGTTTGCCTAAATCACCTTTCAAAGTCTCAGAATATTGAATTATACATTGCCACCTGGGCTTATGATGCATAATCCTGAGTAGGATAAACCCACCACCAACCTTCACTCAGCATTCCAATCTTGTTCACTCTGCTCTTATTGCATCATCAAAATTTAAGGCCTCTGGTGTCTTCAATTTTCTTCTTAAAAATTCCTTTAGCATCTCTCACTAACACCTAGCTCTCTCTAAGGACACTGGTAACTTTGCTTTTTGCCAAAGTGCCTCCACAAACACTGTCTTTCTATTCCTTGTTTCTGCTAAGATCACCCACGTCTCCCTGTTTCTACAAAAGACACACTCCTCTGAAGTACCTTCTTTCACGAGTGTCTACCAAATTATTCTGCATTTATTGAAGTTTTGAGCACCCAGATTGCCATGAGAGACTTCACTAGTGGATGGACCCACATAGACTGCTGAACTCCTCCTCACAATTCCTGACCCTATCTCTACCCATGTCATTCCTAGGCTGTGTATTATCAAAAGTTTCATTACCATCTGTAAGTTAATCTTGACTGTCAACTTGATTGGTTCTAGAATCACAAAGCTGGTGCATCTCTGGATAGATCTGGGAAAGTAATCTTTCCAAACTGGATTGACTGAGAGGGTAAGACATTTTTGCCAAAGTGGGTAGAAACTTTCAGTGAATAAATGAGCCCAAGGGATGATCAGTGCTTCTTTCTTGCATGCCTCATTTCTTGCTGATGAGTGTATCTTCCTGATTACTGCTGTTACTGCCGTCCTTTATTATACCTGTCATTACCTTCTCCACCTTCCAGTGTAGATGGATGATCAAGAAAGTTCAGGTCTCTATTACCAGATTGAAACTCTGAGGCATCCTGCTTCATGGACTACAGATACTAGATTATCAGCCTATCATGGAAAACCATTGCTTTGACTATTTAGCTCTGATTATGTAAGCCAAATGAACAAATTACTATATGTATATACATGCATGTATTATGTATAATCATATGCCATACACACACACACACACACACACACACACACATATATATATATATATATATATGTACTCATAATCTTCAAGTATATATGTGTATGCTATATTCTGTTCCTCTGGAAGCCCATAATGCACTGTCAAAATACTGATTTTTAAAAAAGCAGCTATTGGTGTTATTTCCCGCTTGAAGGAAACTCCACAACTTGCATAAAACCATTAACAAATCTTGTAGTTCAGGTCTAAGACACCTAAAATGGGGCTCCCAACCTGAAAAACAAAGTATAACCAGAGCTAATCTGCTTTTTTTTTTTTTTTTTTTTTTTTTAATAAGAGATGATGTCCTTCCCTAGCTTTCTCAGCTTCTATCACCATCTGTTTGCTGTGGTTGTAACCCTCACCCCCATTTCAGAGTCAGCAGCACAGCGTCTTCCTCTTCTTACAGCATCTTTCTCTTCTTATGGCCTTGCCTTGGCTTCCCAACCCTTGTGATCTCCACTGAAAGAATTCAGACAAGATACACAGGATACAGTATAGAAGATAGATTATATTGAAAAGTGAAAAGTGGAACTCCCTAAAGGGATGGGGGTGGGCACTGGTCGGAGATTTCATTGTGGGTGAGAATAATTGCCCACAATGAGAGTGCGGAATGGCCCGAGAGACCGTTGAATAGGGCTCACTCTTTTAAGAGGCAAGAGTGAACAGTGGTCCAAGGAATCCGTGTGACAACTTTCATTTTCAGGCTGGCTTATAATACTTCTTCAAGTCTCCAGGACAGATAGCTTTACTGAAGAGGCACTTTCCTGTCCAGATGACAGAGAGACCAGTTTGGATTAATTCTTAAGGGAAAGGACAGTGATGTATCTTTCTTCTTTAGCTGAAAGTCTCTCATGACAAAGTGACTTTACAGTCTTTGGGAGACTTCATACTAAATCTTTAGGACGGGAAGTGACAGCACTTTCTCCTTTCTTTTACATGACATTTGAAGTTCTAAGGGAAGAATTTGATAAGTCATCTGCTTTTCTACCTAACATTGTTTTTCACTTGTGGAATTAGTGTGTTAACAGGGAGGCAGGGCTGGAAGTGGATTGGAAGGACAGGTCCATTTTCACTGATTCTCAAAGCTGGGAATTTCTAACTACCAATGGCCCCGTTGTGACTTCAGTTTCTATTGTCTTGTTTCTCTTCTCTCTTTATCTCCATGCATTTGTCTTTAGGATTATGCCAGACCCAGTCAGATAATCCAAGGAAAGATCTCCCCATCAAAATCCTTAATTAAATCACATCTACAAACTCTCCTTTACTACATAGGTAAGGTAACTTTTTCGCAGGTTGCAGAAAACTGTATGTAGCTATCTGGGATAAGTTATTATGCTTCCTCTCTTTGAATTATCTAATATTTCCAGGACACTTAACCCATCTCTTTCTCTTTCACTATTGTAACACTTATTCACTATCTTAATGGATTTGGTGTCTCCTTATCCAATTTATATCCTGTGGTCTGGTAGTACAATCTCTTCCTGTAGATCTTTCTGTTGCCTCTCTTCCTATGCCTTCCTCTGCTCCCACTTCTGTAACTTCAGCCTCTTCTGCATCCCTTCCTCTTGCTTCCTTCCAGGTGGAGGCATTTTAATGAAAGGCCTTTCCTGTCTCTATTATCCCATGCACTCTACACCAGGGAACCAGTAATGACTTTGCTTACTTACGAATCCCGTGGGTGTTTCTGCCCAGGTGCTTTTGCATCAGCTGTGAGAGAAGTACGATGTGTTAAAAGTTAAAATAAATGGAAGTCACAAAAATATCTGCATACTAGAGTCCTTTTTAAAAATCTCAAAATGTTTATTCATGCATGTGTATGTGTGTGGGCATGTATATGCCTTATTACAATATGAAGGTTGGAGGATCCCCGTGTGGGTCCTTGGGATCAAACACACAAGTTGTCAGGGTCAGTGGTGAGTGCCTTTACCCACTAACTATTCTGCTTGTGTATAGAGTTTATATTTTAAAACTGCTTAGAATAACTCACATGTCAAATCTTTTAAGAACACTGAGCCATATATCAGCCAGAAATCTAGTGATCTGAATGTTGGAGATAACTTTTTCTCTTTATATGAATAAAAGGCTATTCCAGCCCTTCTGCCAACTTGGCAGTTCCCAGGAAATATATATATATATATATATATATATATATATATATATATATATATATATATATATATATACCTGTCTTCTTGGGAGTGAGGTACTTCAAAATCAGACAACAGACCTGGATCGTAGCTGTTGTTCCTCCTTCTTAGATACTTTGACTTTGATATCTGTAGGTCCCTCTAATAATCCATTAGTTTATTTCATTCAGACCACTATATAGCATGTCTACCACACAGACTCAAGTGGGTAACATTAAATTGACGAGCAAGTAAAGATACCAGAACCTTGCTTAAAGTAGAACTCCAAAAAATCAACAGGCCCAGGAGGAAGGGGCGGGGGGCGGGGGGCAGGGTGGTACTTGACTGTGGCTTCCACTATATCACAATTTTAGCAGGAAATAACCTGAACTGATGTCAAAGCAAATGGATTACTTGGTTCACACTTCCTTCTAAGTCCAATTTCATAAAGTTATTTTTTTTCAATATAGTAACAACAAAAACAACAAAACAAAAAACTACAACAAACCCCAAAACCTGGACTGCTGGATCACAGAGGCCACTCTGATGAAGTGATTACCCATGCCTTGCATTCTTTCTATGTAGTGCCTCCACCAATCTGTTAAATCTCTATCCTCTAAATTCTATAAATGTAAGAGGAGCTGTTAATGGTCTTCTATCCCAGCTTCCTTCACAGGGTGTGGCCCGGGTTACTGTGGATGCAACTTGACACCCATATCAATGTATTGCTTTGTTGATATCAGAGAGAATATTTATTATTTCAAACAGTGACAAGTATTACAGACATTCTCAGTCCATGCTGCTATGATCTGTGTCAATGCCAAGGCTTCTGATGAAGTTCATTGGACTGAAGTCTGTGTTTATCTGGAGTTGATCTTCATAGTAGTGTATGAGATTGCTGTTGCCAATGACCAACATAAAAATAAATTCTCCAAAAAGAAAATTTCTAAAATTTAATTTCTCAAATGAAAATTCTTTGTACCTCAAATCTATGAAGTTAATAATCTTATTTCTTTTAAGAATTTACAAAGATTGCCATAATTTGTGCTGTGTAAAAAGCTTTTAAAAGTTTCCTAGATTTTGTTTGCCTTCCTAGAAGCATTTTAAAGGATATTTTAACTGGTGAATTTTAAGGAAAGTAATATGATTTATTAATCATATGTATGTATGTATGTATGTATGTATGTATGTATGTATGTATATATGTATGTGTTTGTGTTCAATACCTAGAAAACAGAATTTATTAATCAATAACAAATATGAAAATGCTTTTAGTTTCTGATGTCAGATACTTTTATTGTTATTTTTCTTGTATTGTCCTATTTTAGTGCTGGCAAGAGTTCTCTGCCAATCTTACATTTAAATTTCAGTTTATTTATGAAATATAATAGGAAAGTTTAATACATAGATTGAGTTTACCTCTTACTATATAGCTAATTTTGTGCTGTATGCATTATTATTAGGATTGTAGTTGATTTATTTCTTCTTCAAATTCTTGTTTCATGTGTACTAAATCTTGTATAGTCACATAGTACATAGTATTGGTAATAATACATTCTGGCCATCACAACATGCTGTTTTGATTAATCCTTCCTGACCAGAGTCTCTGTGTGTTCCAGTTTGCCTGAAACTGATTCAGATTAGGCTGCATTCAAACTTGTGGTAGACTGGTTGCCTTTGCTTCCTGATGTCTGGGGTATTAAGAGATCAGTATCATATCTAGCTTCATAATTTTACCTCCTAAACAAGACTTATAATGAACCATTTCTAAGTTCTTGCATCCAAGTATTTTTTTGTGAGAAACCAGAATAATTTTGTATTTCTTTTGATATAGTTTTCCCCTAATTTCTGCATTTTTAATTTTCTATTGACAATTTCTCAATTAGCATATCAGTTTTATTTTTAGTGATAAGTTATCAAAATTTCTGCAATGTAATTATAATTTGAAAAAAAATTCATGGAATTGATTGTGGTAGAGAATTTGAGTAAAATGTCCTGAAATTGTCATTTAATCATAGAAAGTTGCTTTGCTGAGGTGAATTTAGTGTGGAACTGAAAAATAGAATCAAATTCTGACAACCTCATTGGAACACTGGATCCTGCTGTGCTTAAAGGCAGAGGTTTCAAATTGGCTTCCCAGGGAAGGGAACGGAGTGCCACAGATTATCACCCAGGAAACATGCTAGGGGGTGCTTTCAGGGTCAACATCTGGGAAGCCAAGTGAGGGCATCTGACTTGCCAGACAGCAAATATCTCCCAGTGACTGGAATGCCTTAGCCTTGCTCAACACTTTGCCTAGGACCAAGGAACTAAAGGAAACTGAATTATAATTACAAGGATATTAATAGAAATCACAAAATTGAAAGAATATGTGGTCGAGGCTAGCAGTAAATTCAGTGTCAAATTCTTAGGAACATTGCACAGTAAAGGGCTGCTTCTTGACTGTTAAGGTCTTTGGAATGTGGGATTTCTCTCCTGTGGAACATGTATAATAGAATCAGAGGGCCCATTTTAGCATCCTCAACTCAAAGTTTCCAGGTCTATGATTCACTGTTAAGTTATTGTATCATTTATTTCCCCTTGTTTTCTGGTTCTGCTGCAAACCAGACCCTCATTTGTAAACTATAGTCACCATCTAACTCTTCATGGTTCTGACTATTAAAATGAAACATATTTTCTCACAAATATGAATGGATATATGCATATTTTACTGGACAGACTATGAAAAAGTCTCCAAAACAGTGCTTTTCATATGTTATATAGGACAGGAGCCCACTTTTTGACCTTGATTGGGTGACATGGAATATGCAGGCAATTCCAATCGTCTCTGAGTGACTTGAAGAATATAAACCTTTGTGTCAGGATTCAGAGGTGAATTTTGTACAACACAACACAGAACAAGCTTTAACAAATTCTCTGAATGTGTTTTTTCTTTTTCATAAACTTTCCCATACATTTTATTGTCCATTAAGTGTTTATTCAGCTGTAGCCCCTCTACAAGAAGCAAGAGAAATAAGTTCGATTAAAAAATTTCTTGAGTATTCAGAATTTACTAAAACAATTAGAGAGGAAAGACCTCGGTGAACTGTCACTTGAGCTGAAAATCTACAGTATAACATTTGTCTATGCGAAGAGTCACAGGCAGGAAAACATTAGCATAGAAAAGAAACACGGAAGCAGGGAAAAGCTACAGGCAAGAGGTAAATCATATGTAATGTTACAGAAAGAAAGGAAGACATTTTAATTTTGGTTGTAATTGCAATGGTATTCCATTGCAGATGTTTAAATAAGGAAACACTATAACCTGATCCATGATATGAAATGACTGCTCTTGAACTGAGGGGGCATAGTAGGTCATGGACCTACTATGCAGAAAGGCAGGTTTGCTAGGGCAGAATTTGGAAAGAGAGAGATGGTGATGGCTAGGATTTGTGGGCTGATGGAGAACATGATGATGTGCTCATACTTGAAGGTATGAGCACAAGACTAATGACTGAGTTGATGTTAGGGGGAGTGGTGGTGAGGGAAAACGGAGCACCAAGGATGATTGCTCTCCTAATTCTCGTTTTCCTCACATAATATCCTCATTGGATATTTCGCCAACTTTGCTTGCTCTGTGCCTCACCATATACTGCACTAATGAACCCCTTCTCATGTTGTCTATAGTGACATTGTCTAGGAATGGAAGTCTATAACTTCTTATTGAGAGGAGGCCTCAAGAAGTTCTTTACTGAAGCATCTGCCCTGACACTATCTTTATGTTTATTTGCCTTTGTTCTTGTAGTTAACTTTCCCTTTCACTGTTCAACCTGTCTCTCTGGTCTCCCCTCAAAGCTCTCTCACCTCTACAAAGACATTTTTGTTCTTCAAAGATTGTCAATTTTCTTTAGTTTTCTCTATTGTCTTCAATGGGATTAGCAACTGTGCTTTCATATCTCTGTACTCCTATTTCAGAGTTGTAACAAGTTTTTTTTTAAATTTTATTTTAGTTGAGTATGTGACCTATTACATTTCTGTTGCTTTAATTTTTTTCTCTCAATATAGTCTAAGCTATTCAAGAGTAGAGAGAATGTGTGTTTTCATCCCTGGATTTCCATCACAGAACATGCTACATTCTAGACTTTACTAAAATGCTCATTCTAATAAATGGACTGCATGTGTTTCTACTATATTTCCATTTATTCTACTTGATAAGCACTTAAATAACAAAAATATCAGAGAAATGCATCTAAACATAATTTTTTACAAAACAATTCTTTTATGTGCTTAATGTTCATTTGGAGGGACCTTGAAAATGTTGCATTGTGCATTTCCAGCCTCCAGTATCTTCGCTGTACTGGAGCTAACAGATGGCTCAGAAAGTTAAATTTTATGTGTTCAGTGTAGAGAAAAACAGATGAATATTCATTGGCATCTAGCTTTTTTTTTCTCATGAACCTACTAATATCAATTCTTAAGTTTCAGCTCATGCAACTTGATGAAGACTTGTCAACAGCTCATTTAGAGCTCATTCTTTCATGTGAACTTTTCTGAAAGAGGGACCACCAAGCAACAGATAGGCTTCTCTAGACTATCACCTGACAATGATTGCATGAATGCTGATGTTGGTTGGGAGTGATGCTCTGTACAGGTTAAACAGAGATATTCTAATACAGATACATCTCCTCAAAACATGTCCACTTCTTTCTATTAAAGAAGGTGTGATTTTTCTTTTAAATTTGGAAGATAAAGCTTATTTTAAGAAAACAGACTAGAGAAACAGCTTGATAATTGGGTTGGGAAACGAGAGGCAACTGCATGGGTCAAATGTTGGCAGGAAGAAGCAGAGAGATAAATGCACCTATCACATTGTCTTAAGGCGATGATTACATCAACTTTAAGGCTAACTAAGAGACAGTATTTGTAGTAAATGTATTTTAAAATAGTAAATCTTTATAGCAGAGTCAAATGAATATGTTTTTCTGTGTTAATCACTGAAGGGAAAAGGAAAAGATTATGTTTCGATAAAATTCATTGAGTATTTAGTGTATTTAATGGCTCTACCATTAAAGACTAGATTCACAATAAAAACATCTGAAGTATGTAAATTGGAATAAGTCTCTGATTGTATTTGAATCTTAAGTATATTACAGCTAATACCTTTTGGAAACAACACTTCAATTCCATCCTTAATTCTCTCTCTCTCTCTCTCTCTCTCTCTCTCTCTCTCTCTCTCTCTGTCTTTTTTTCCAGCAAAAGAAACAGTTCTCTGCACTCCTTTCTCCAATTCCTTTCTGTATATACCTCTTATACTCATGCTTCTCAGGCTAGTGCCACTCCACATCTTGCCATGGTTGCTTTTATCGAGGTCAACAAAGACCTTCAGGCACTAAATCCAATTCTCAGTCCTCATCTTCCTTGACCCATTTGCAGCATTTCACACAGATGACAATTCCTATTTCCTGGGCCCTCTTTCTTCACTCAGCTCCCTGGATACCACACTTTCCTGAATTTCTTTCGGCAGCACTCAGAGTCTTTTCTGTCTCCATTTTCATTTATGATTTGTTCGTATTTATCTTGACCTCTTATTCTTACTTTGGCCTGAAACTCAAACCTTGAACTTCTGTCTATCCCTACTGCCTTTTTGATATGTTCTGCTTCCTGGATTAAATATTATCCAGTGTTGGCAACTGCCAACTTCCCATCTTTGACCAAGAACATTTCTATGATTTCAAAATCTCATATCTGATCATCTGAGTGTTTAGATATCTGATAGTTATTTCAAAATGGAGTACTACTATTATCTTCCATTCATATTTCTTTACTTAAAAATTTCCCTGTGTGGAGTAATACTGGCTCCAACTTCCTTTTTCCTATGGACAAAACTATGGATAACCCTTGGCAACTGACATGATCATCATGTTTACATGTAAACATTCAGGAAACATGTTGACTTCCTTTTCAAATGCACCCAGAATTTTGCTAGTTCTTAGACTCTCTTCTGCTACTATATAAATCCAACATGCTCATCTCTTTTAATGGAGCGACTCACACTGTTTTCTGACTGTTCTACCTGGTATGTACTTCCTTTACTATTATATTTTCATTTTTCAAAGCTAGAAGTTTGACCTAATTTGAAACAAAACAATAAGAGTAGTTTAAAAGAGAGATACATGTCATGTAGGACAGTGTGGGCATTCAAGGACCTTGAGAATATTTTTAACTAGCAACTTCAAGTATCTTGTGAAACTCAGTGAACATGACATGTTGAGCTGGTGACTATATAAAGCCTTCATGGCTACATTCTAACACCTTTGCTACAGAAAGCTACTATGCATGCTATCAAAAGAGAAGCATAAACACCAACCCAGCCACAAAATATTTATCTTCAACGATATATTACCTGCAAAATATGCTGGGGAAATGGTGGTACAAAGCTTGTGGTAGTAAAATTAAAAAACAAAACAAACCAAAACACCAACTTAATTGACTCAAGGCCCACACCATGAGTTGGAACCCATGTCGAACACTGGGTAACCAAGAACAGATACAAGATATCCCAGGGACTTAGAGTAAAAACAAATAATGCTTGATCTTAAAAAGGACAAAATGTAGTGATAAAATGACTCTTAATGACATTCTGCTATACTCAGATCACTGCTTTGCTCAGCCATCATTAGAGAAGTTTCTTCCCGCAGAAGTTAGGAACAAATATAGAAACCCACAGTTAGACATTGTGCAGAGCATGAGAGACCTTCGTACACTCATCCCTAAGTGGTAGGTCTCCATCAAATCTCTCCCCTCAGATCTTAGGGAACTGCATAGGAGAGGAAGCAGGAGTATATGAACCAGAAGGCATGGAGGACACCAGAAGAACAAGATCCTCTAAACCAAACCACCAAAGTTCATGTGAACTCACAGAAACTGAGGCAGAATGTACAAGGCCTGCAGGGGTCTGTGTCAAGTCCTCTGCATTTATGTTATGGCTTCCAGTTCAGTGTTTTTGTGGAATTCCTGCATGTAGTGAGATATCCACCTCACCCATACCTGTTGCACTGGCCACGCCCATTGGGGGAGTGGAGACAGGTGCAGCATAAGCTGAGGGACTATGTTTGGGGTCCTGGACTTCAGCTCCTCCTCTTGCTTCCTGGTGGGAGACAGAGAGCATCTGGAGGCATCCTTGGGACAGGAACCTGCTGGTGGTCATCTGTTTCTCGTGTGAGTGATTTCTTCCCGAATAAACATCCATCGGGCTATCATTTCCCAGATTTTTATTTATACACGCCACACCTGAGTGTGTGTATGAGTGGGTTTCTGATTCTTGTGCCTTCTCTTGGCCTCTTTTTCTTCTTTTGGTTTGCCTTATCCACCTATGATGTGATAGTTTTGTTTTGTTAAATTTACAAATCGAATGAATTAATGAATGAACGAATGAAGGAAAATTCCTTCCACTGGAGTGACACTGGGTATATTGACCATGCCAGTGGGAGCCTCATGTTCAGGACTAGTTGACCAAAGTATAAAGGACTCAAAAACCAAAGTATCTTGTGAAAATGTAACTCAGGTGATATAATCCTTCAACTCAAGTTTGAGATCAGCTGTCTCTTCAGAAGCACAGAACTTTTCAGTGGTTCTGGGTCCTTGATTTCTCAAATATTCTCCTCAGTAACTCTGGACAGCCCACTCTGGTTACATTTTCTGTTGAATCTACTAGGTGAGCCCTACAGTATGGCTTTGAACTGTCTGTCCCCACAGGAATTACTCTTTCATTGGTGTTTCGCTCTATCTCACTTCCTTTCAGAATTTACTTCTTGTCTTTGCTTCAATAGTACTCACTTAAAATGAGCTTTCCCCTGTATTTCTGATGTCCCTCACAGCACCTTTCTCTTATGATATTTTATATGTACCATATAGAGAATTCACATGTACACCACACTGCTGGGCCATTACTCTCCAGACTGTCCAACCTAAGCACTCGTTCTTTCTCTTGGCTGACCTCAAACACTTGATTCAAATGGTTCTCTTGGCTTCAACCACAAGTTGCTGAGACTGTAGAAACATGCCATGGTTTCAGGCAATGATTTTTTTTAATGAATCTAACAATTAGAAAGCCATCAGGATTATGTATGTGTTTGTTCTGTGTTGAGGCAGACATTTGAATCAAGAAGAACTCAATACCCCACAGCCTCTACATAGGAATTTATTGCCTAGATATATGGGCCCTTATTGGTAGAAAGATGATGGTCAAGGCTTTGTACTCAGCTTTGCTCTATCAGAATCCCCTAGCCCCAAGTGGTGGCCTGAAAATTGATGTTCAAATTGCAGGAGTCTGGAATTACAGATCAGCTGTCACGTCCACCCTCATTTCTCCATACTTCTTTCTTACTTCTTTCTCTGGTCTATGGGTGGGGTAAGAGAGTTTTGCTGGGTTATTCAGAGGTTATATGCTTTTGATCCCATGTTAAAATCAATCAAACGCAAGTACTTTCAAGAGACCACTGTATTTACCACCCTAGTTAGTGCCCTATGGGTCAAGTAGTGTGGCAGGCTAGCATTTAGGAATTTTTCTTTTTCTTGTCCCTTTAAAAATTAGTTTTATCTGTATTTAGTATAGACAATACATTGGTCACAAAACACATGTGAGGCAAAATGAAGGTAGCAGCTCAAGCTTCATGAGCAGCCTCTGTGTGAGGATTTGTAAGATGCTCTGATTTTCCCAGCTGTTCTCCCAGCCCTTGAGATGGGTTCCCTTGTGCAGCCCCTTGGTGAAAACAGAGGGTCTGCTGCTGCTGAAGCTCAGCCCAGCAAAGCATAGGCTCCACTTAGTACTTCCCTAAGGCTAGAGCCAGTGAGAAGACTAAATTCAGGTCTGGAAACCGAAGGACAAAGAAGGGTCTCTAAGAGAAAAGATAATTGCAACCAAACACAAACAAGCAATAAAAGCTGACAGAGGGGAATTTGTCTGTTCTGAAGTAAGACAAGGAGAGAGAGTTTTGTGGCTTCCAGAAGCAAAAAGAACTGCCCTTTGCTTCTAAATTAGGGATCGATCCTTTTCTAGCAGGAGGACCAAACACACACAGCCTGGGGCCAAGTCTGTCTGGCTGTCTTTCTTTAGAAATAAACTTTGCTGTAATGTATCCATGCTTATCTGTTTACCGGATGACTATGGCTGCTTCCCTACTGTAGTGTCCAAGTCAAGGAACCCCGACAGAGACTGAATGGCTCCAGCAACACCGGAAACATTTACTGTAATGTTCTTTAAACAATGTTTGCTGGCTCCTGCGCTGTGGTGTTGCCATCATCAAATATAATTTAGGCTATTTTATCTGATCTTCACAAAATACATTTCTGTGTCTTCTGACTCTTCAGTTCTGTACAATATTTTAAGAGTTGGACACTGTGCTAATTCTTGAACAGATTTCTGGTGTTCAAAGTATTTATAAAAATATCAGATTTCACTGTGGCTTCAACTTGCACGTCTTTCACCTCACAGAAATAAGCATAAAATAATAATTTTCTTAACTGCATGGATTAAATAATGGTTTTTGATGCAGATTCTGGAAGTGTGACATTTTCTCTTTTCTTAATTATTTTATTTTTGTTTGCTTACCAACCCCAGCTTCTCCTCTTTTCCTGTCCCCCCACCTCCCTACTTCGCAACCCCATCCACTCCTCAGGTGGTAAAAAGAGGGAGGCGGTATCATATGAGCAAGGGGGTCAAGATCATGATGGAGAAAAACACATAGCTAACCTGAGCTAGAGGGAGCTCACAGGCTCTGGACTGACAGTGGGGAAACTGTGGAACCAAACTAGGCCCTCTGAATGTGGGTGACAGTTATGTGACTTGATCTGTTGCGGGGTGGCTTGGTCCTGCCTCAACTTTGTATGTCAGACTTTGTTCCCCCCCCCTCTCTCTCTCTCTCTCTCTCTCTCTCTCTCTCTCTCTCTCTCTCTCTCTCAAAGCAATTGTTACTTTTCCCCCTGAAAACACAACTACAGATTCAACCTCCCTTGTAGCGTTTTAAAATAGTCCCAAGGAAAAATGCTGTCCCAGTCTTGGCTATGAAGTTGCTGACTATTTCCTTACTGTCTGCGGAAGAAAGGCAATTTTGAGCAAACATATTTGAGTCAAGGGCTGTTTGGCAAGGTCCTCGTGGTCATTTTCAGTTCCAAGAGGGTTCTGAACAAGTGGTGGAAATAATTTTATTTTTGTTGTGCTTGAAAACTCTGGCCAAATTACCATCTTCATACGTTTTAGTGAATTCACAATTATTTGGCTCTGGCAACAAGGGCACCAGAATAATTTATGATCTAAATGTAGCTTGTAATAGCAGAATTACTACTGGTGCTTGGAAATTAATCACAAATCACTGTCTACAGTGTAATGATTTACTGTTGTTTTTGAATCATGTTGTGCAACCTAAGAGTATTAATTAAGATTTATGTCAGAAGGTCACATAGAGTCTGATAGAATTGCATGTGGCTGCAGATGGACCAGATATCAGAACTGAAGATAATATGATTGTCTCATTTCATATCAGTTTGTGGATGACATCACTTGATGTCTGAGGGCCCAAATCATATCGATACCAGAAATTACCTATCAGCACCTATTTTATGAATTTTTGAAAATTAAGAAGGATATATCCAGTTACATATAACTAGATGTATTTAAAACTGAAATGACATTTAAAGAGAAGACTTATGAATCAGAAAAGGTAATCTTAATTTTGAGATTATAGTATAATTACATCATTTCCCCCTACCTTTACCTCCCCTCAAACCCTCCTATGTACCCTTTCTTGCTCTCTTTAAAATAATGCCTCTTTTACCATTAAGTATGGTTAAATGAATATATGTATACATATATGTTCCTAGATAGAACCTACTCATTTTCTATAATGTTATTCATATGTATGTTTTTAGACTTGGCCATATGGTATTGGATAATTTGTGTGCTCTTTCCAGAGGAAAACTAATTTTTCCACTCTCAGCAGTCCTTGGCCTCCTGTAATTCTTTGAGTAGGGCAGAGGCTTCACAGTCTTCGCCATCCACTTGGCGTGTCTATTGATTATGTCCTTCAGCTCATGTTCGCCATGTTAGTGAGACTTTATGGACACAGCTTCTGGCATTCCTAGGGGACACAGCACCCTGGCATTGTGTAAGAGTTGATGTCCCTTCCCAGTAAACAGACTAATTATGATCTTTGGCTTTTCATGTGAAACCACACCTTACTTATTTCTAACTATGAAATTTACCCTAAACCTCATTTTGATGAATTATAGTTCTTTGTTTATACATATAAAATTGGATAAATCTTATACAAGGTTTTAAAATTACTTTCTTGGAATTTTTTTTTTCTAGTACTTAAAGCCATTGAGATTGTTTAAGTATTTGAGTCCTATTATTTAGGAATCTTAAAGATGAAAAGCCTTTCTCACTATTTGTCACCCAACATATATTATACTGGAATAAATAAAAACTGGGGGAAACGGACAGATTGTTTGTTTGACAAAGATGAATCCTTTGTCATATTGGAATGAACACTATGTCTAATGTCACTTCTGATTTATTCATAGGTGGGGTTTTTATTAATATTGCAATGAGATAGCTCCTCTGATTTGTGATGGCATGGAGTTACCTGAGAACACTGAACTATTTTTTAATATTTTTTATTTTTGAAATTAAAATAATTACATCATTTCTGCCCTTCCCTTTCCTCTCTCCAACACCTTCCCTGTTGCCATCTCCTATCTCTTATTTAAATTCATAGCCTGTTTTTCTTTAATTTTTGTTAGACACACACACACACACACACACACACACACACACACACACACACACACACAGAGAGAGAGAGAGAGAGAGAGAGAGAGAGAGAGAGAGAGAGAGAGAGAGAGAGAGAGAGAGAGAGAGCTCAGTCTGTGTATTGTTTCTTGGCCATTTGGTATAGGATAACCCAAATGGTGGCTCTTCCCTGTGGAACACATTTTCTCTTGCTCTTAGCATTCCTCAGCTGCCCGTAGTTTTTGCAGAAGGTTGAAGACTCCTGAGCTTTCTCCATTCTCCATTAGGATGTTTATTGGTGTCATCCTCATTCAAGCCATGTTAGTGGAAGGTAGGCTGGTGAGACTTTGTGAGTGTAGTTTCTCTGACATTTCTAGGGGACACAATCTCACAGCAAACTCCCTGTTTCCAAATTATTTCCATATCTACAATTGGGAATGTTTCACTTTAATTAAAAAATGCTGGTCCCAGCTGGCCTCAGTTCACTGATTCAGTGATTCCGTGTATTTTGTGTGGTTTACATTTTGTCCTATTTTGAAGCTAGTATTCTCAGTGAGTAGATAGACAGTCATCAGGAAGGCTAGCCAATAAACGTGGCTGACTCAGTGCAACTTAAATAGCATATTTCCTTCCAACACAGGCAGCAATATTAAAAGGAAATGTCCTTATCTGATCCTATGAGCTAAGAAATCATTTTCCCCCTAATAAGGAAGTATTTGGGAAACGAAATGAAGCCACAGAGAATAACTTTGGTTTTGCTTAAGTAAGACGAAGCCCCTGCTACAGAGAAGGGATATTTCAATCTGTTGAAGAGGTAAATGAGAAGTGATGTCTCACTGTCAAGAGGTATCTTGCACGTTTGATGGGAAATTACTGAAGAGAGGCAGTCACAGTTCAGTGTCTCAAACCTGTTAGGGAGCGAGAGCAGTTTCTCTTCATGGAATTGTTATTGTGAAAAAAAAATTGGCTAGCTTTAAACACTGGGGTGCTTGATTTCAAGTCCAAGTTTATATTGGGTCTTCAGCAAGGTGTGGAACTGTAATAGGATGCGGTGGTTTGAGGCAGAGTAGTTTATAAATCTAGTCCTTAAAAGCCTATGAGTTTCTGCTGAGAATTCTTTTCTCTGATTTTCCTCAGGTAGGAAATACATGGGGGTTAAATATTCCGAGTTGTTAAATATCAAACAGTTGCTACTATATGGATATTTTTTCTTGAGAAATCTCTCCTATGGCTTACTCTAGCTGGTTTAAGTTGGTGGGGGAAAAAATAATCAGATGATGGCTGTATTGATGCTCATAAATTCGGGATGTTCAAAACACCCTTTGTGATCGTAGCATGCACTTGTTCTCATATTGTTTTTAGAAATGAGAATAAAATTAGAACTCATTCCTCCTTACCCCTTGCCCTTCGTCACCTGCAACAGACCAGGGTGCTGACCCTCTCCTTACAAGCTGGAGCCCCCAGGAAAGCAATCTCTGCTCCTGGCCCAGGCAGCCTGTTGACAGAGGCATTGGTGAGATAGCCTGGATGTGTCCAGCATGGGAAAGCTGTCCCCATTACTCATCTTCTGCCTGGAGGCATAGGTGGCAGGAGATGCCCCTTGCTGACCTCACCCACCACCCACCACCTGCCTGAAGGAGGTACAAGGGCTGCCCCTGAGGTCATAACAGTGGGAGAGCTGGCCCTGCCCCTCTTCAGCTACAACAGTCATGGAAAGTGGGCCTTATACCTCACCAGGGCTACACAGAGCTGGCCCTGAAGATACAGGTGCAGGAAAACAGACCTCGAGGACCCGAAATCAGGGATAACTGCCCCCACCCCACCCCAGTGCTGTAAGAGGTGAATTGGAAGGGCGATGCAGGAGAGATCACCCTGTTGGTGAGAACAAGGGAGAGCTGGTAGACCGACCAATCCTGCAACTACCCAGCCCCAGAACCCAGTGAATGTGTTGGCCTACCACAACATCTACCCCTTCTGTGATCTGCTGGAGCAGGGGTGGGGTGAGGGGTTGGGGTGGGGGGGCTGGTCGGTTTCAGTCCAGTGGACCCAGGGCTATAGTATCTCCAGGACCCAGGGAAGCAATGGGATGTCCAGGAAGAGCCCAGCGAGGGCCCAGTGTTGATGGTGTAGCAGAGACCAGGGGCCTCGAAACAGACCAATAATTCTTTGACTCACTAGCTTCCATTATGAGATTTTCCTGTTCTTCCTTTTATTTCCCATTTTCTTCTTAAGTTTTATTTTGTGGGGGGAGAGAGATGAGTAGGATTGGGAGGCATGATGTAAAAGATATGAAGATAAATAAATAAAAATAAAGTTAAAAATACTAATTCTAATAAAGCTGCAAACTCCTCCAAATTTCTTTTGGAGGTGGGGTAAGGCTCTTTTAAAACGCTGATTTATTTGTTTTAATGTCAGTGAAATAGTAATTACCATCTTACAAAGAGACATCTGTACTGGCCTGTCCTTGGGGTTCTGACAGGATACGCCCTCAGCTGCAGCCACTGAGAGCACCACCTCTGCTCATTAACGACATTGCCTTTTAGAATTCCCTGCCCACCTCCCATCCACCTGTCTTTCTCTCCCTCTATCTGCTTCTCTCTCCCTCTCTGCCTCTCTTTCCTCTCTTCCACTGCTCCTGCCCTGGAAGCCGGTCTCCCCCTTCCCTTTCCCCATGTTATGATCCGTTTCCCTAATGAGTAAAACTCCTCTGCTTGAACCCTGTCTCCTGGCTTCTTTGTCTCACACATTGATTTTCTTTTCTTTATTTAATTATTTTTTCTTAGTTTACATATTGATCTCAGTTCCCTTTCCTCCCAAGCCCCCGACCCCATCCCATCCCATTCCCCCTCCCACCCCATGGGGAGGGTGATGCCTTCCAGGAGGGATCATCAAAATCTGTCAAGTCATTTGGAGTAGGGACTAGTCCCTCCCTCTTGCCACTAGGCTAAGGGAGTATCCCTCCATGGGGAATGTGCTCCCAAAGTCCTTTCCTGTACCAGGGATACATCCTGGTGCCACTGTCAGAGGTCTCATAACTGCCCAGGCCTTCTAACATTCAGGGGGTCTGAGTTGGTCCAATGCTGGTTTCCCAGCTATAAGTCTGGGGCACATGAGCTCCCCCTAGTTCAGGGCAGCTGTTGCTGTGGTTTCTGTAGCCTGGTCTTGATCCCTTTTCTTATCACTGGATTCCAGGAGGCTCAATGTTTAATTGTGGGTGTTTCCAACAGCTACTAGATGAGGGCTCTGTGATGGCATATAAGTTAGTTATCAGTCTTATTATCAGGGAAGGACATTTAAGGTAGCTTCTCCACTGTTGCTCAGATTGTTAGTTGGGGTCATCCTTGTAGGTCTCTGGGCATTTCTATAGAGTCAGTTTTCTCTTCAGTCTCTCTCTCTCTCTCTCTCTCTCTCTCTCTCTCTCTCTCTCTCTCTCTCTCTCTCTCTGTCTTATCTATTCCCCGACCCCCTACGCAATATTACTAGTCCCACTAGCTCTCCTCTCCTCCCCTTCTTTTTTTTCCTAATTCCTTCTCCGCTCACTGACCTCCCTCCAGCTCCCACTATGCTCAGGAGATCTTGTCCCTTTTCCCTTCTGTGAGGGACCTTGTTTGATTCTCTTAGATTTCTCTTTGTATCCTAATTTCTCTGGCAGTTTGTATTGTAGGCTGGCGATCCTTTGCTTTATGTCTAAAATCCATATATGAATGAGACCTTGTTCCTCATTTTGTGACTGGGTTACCTCACTCAGGATGGTTTCTTCAAGTTCCATCCATTTGCCTGCGAATTTCATATTCCATTGTTTTTTTTTCTGCAGAATATTATTCCACTGTGTAAATTTACCACATCTTCTTTATCCATTTTTCAGTTGAGGGGTATCTAGATTACTTCCAAGTTCTAGCTATTACAAATAATGCTGCTATGAGCATAGTTGAACAGATGTCTTTGTTGCATTATGTGGATCATATGGGTATATGCCTAAGAGTGGAATTGCTGGGTCTTGTGGTAGACTGATTCTCATTTCACTGAGGAACTACCACACTGATCTCCAAAGGCACACGACACAGTTCAAAAGACCAAAGGGCAGCCCAGACTGGGCAAAGATCTTCACCAACCCCACAAGAGGGCTGATCTCCAAAATATACAAAGAACTCAAGAAATTAGCCACCAAAACACAAAATAACCCTATTAAAAAGTGGGGCACAGAACTGAATAGAGAATTCTCAATAGAGGAATCCAAAATTGCTGAAAGGCACTCAAAGTGCTCAACATCCTTAGCCATCAGGGAAATGCAAATCAAAACAACTCTGAGATACCATCTTACTCCTGTCAGAATGGATAAAATCAGAAACACCAATGACAGTTTATGCTGGAGAGGACGTGGAGGAAGGGGAATACTCCTCCACTGCTGGTGGGTGTGCATTGCTTTTCTTAAATTACAACAGTCCTTATACATACATACAGCAGTTTTGTTTCTGTATAAAATTTTGTTTCACACTCTGTTACACTCCTTCTTACATAAAAATTCTAATTCCAATACAACTATTTGAATTATCATATCCCATTTATTTATGTAAAATTTTAATGTTTTTTAATTAAATGTAATAATGTATTTCCTTTCTCTGGAGATTTAAATTTTATCATATTCACAAGTGAGTTGAGTCACATTTGGCATTTTGCAGACATTATTTGAATGGATTTTATTTATAAATTTTAAAGTCAGTGATATATAATTAGAGATTAGATGTTAGGGGTGGTATTTATAAGACCTAATTTCAAATGAGTATCATAGTAGGCAACAGTGTCCTAAGCTTGTGATATACTACACAAAGGTGTAAAGCAGCTTCTGCAAGGCTAGTTTCATGTTTTTTTTAAAATATTTTTTTAAAACTGATAAGTGAATGTTTCTGCTTTTCTAAGAAGTAATGTTGAATTATGTTGGCCCATTGAGACAAAAATGCCATTATGTTGAAGAATTATAGTCAAGGTCACAGTTAAATTTATTGTTTCATGTGTGGACAAGCATTTCTTGCACTTTAGATTTTCAATCCAATCCAATAGATGAATGATTATTAGTGGAAAACACACACACACACACACACACACACACACACACACACACACACACACACACTCATACACACTAGTTTTATAAACTTTTAACAGTGCTCCTGTTATACTATCTATTTTACTTCTCCTTTCTCCACCTTATGGACATTGCAGATTGAAAAAAATAATAAAATTATTTGAACCTTGTGGATCAAAGACAACAGGTGCTATAAAAAGACTTAATTCTAAAATGAACATAAACTCCTGAAAGTGAGTAAGACAGAGGGAATTCAAAGGTTTAAAGGTTAAATAGAGTGATAGCTCAGAAACAAAATGAATTTAAAATTTCTTTTAGTATTGTCTCAATTATTCACAAACAAGACCTTAAAAAGATACCTGGATAAATTTGAGGAGCTGCCAGAAGAGTTCAGGAAGATTACACATACAGTCTAAACCTTGTATTCTCCAACTTTTTCCTAGAAAGTGTAAACAATTTTAATGAATTGTGGATATCTGGATCATTCGTTGCAATACATACTTTATTTTTAATTAAAAATTTCATCTCTCTTAAATGTGGTCAACCAGTATCAATTAAAGAAGAGATATTAAAATTTTCTAGAGTTTTCTTGCATAGAGTTCTGTGTTGGGATGGTAGGATTTGCATTTATTAGCTGTATGGAACTACTAGTTTTACCATTGCATCAACTGAAAATTATTTTGTCTTCCTGTTAATCTTGTATAATTGTTGATGGGTTTTGGTTCACTAGGTTTGGTCAGGGACATGTCAGCCAGCAGTTTATGAGTGTATGTCTTTTGCTTCAATTATGGATGATGTGGTAGGTTATTAGGCACTTCCTGAATTTAAGTAAGAGCTCTGAGTGAAATCACAGTGAGCATTTAGTATTTAGCTTCTAGATCACATGGAATAGTAGTTAACAAAACAAACAAACGAAAAACCTCATAAGAGCTAGGTTGTATGAAAAAGAATCAAAAATGGTGCAGTCAACATTGGGCAGTGAATCTTATGTTAAGGCTGAGCCTCCTTGATTTCAACAGTACAAATATATATATATATATATATATTATATACATATATGTGATATACATTTATATATTACATTATATTTATATATTACATATATTTATATATTACTATATATATACATACATATTTATATGTATATATATATATGTAATTGGGGAGGCAGAAACACTAAAGATAGCATAAACATCTTAAATGGACTGGTAATACTTCCTTACAAGGTCACACAGTTCTTTCCGTAGTTTCAAAGGGAAAGTATACATTGTGCTTGCTAGCATTGCTTCATTGTTTTTCATAGACAATATACTTTAGGGAAAGTCGACAGTTTAATAATATTGTGGATGAAAAAATACCACATCCGAAGTTAGTATTGTGGATGCTCAAATGAGTACTTTAGTTGTGGAAAAGCTGAGAACAGGAATCTTCTCTCCATGTGGAATGTGGATGCATTCACATGAAGGGTGAAAGAAGCTATTCATGTTGGTATGAGTGCTAAAGTTCTGGGTGAAAGAAATTCAAATGTGAGAAGCTATTTTTAGGAATCTTGTTACTTGTAAGAAATTAAATAACTTTTGAAAGTAAATCTTAAGATAGTAAGTAGATGTATGGGAGATATGATCATGGGCCTACCATTGTCACTAGTCTTATTAAAATAAAAAGTAGGAACTATAGGAAAATAAGGAATGCAGAGAGCATGAGAAATGGTTTTGCTCAGGGAAGAGCACACCAATCAGTTACCTAATATTAACTGGTTAGCTATGTCCTTAATTGCATCTAAAAATAATTAATGAAAAATTAGGAGTATATGGCAGGGGTTAGATGGAGGAAATGGGGAAGAATGGTATAATCTTATTATAATCTCAAAATTGAAAAAAATAGTGTAGAAATTATGTCATAAAGTGACAGCAGATTCATGAAGCAGGGAACCCAGACAACTAGATGAGCTCTGCTCCAAGAAAAGGACATCGTATTTAAGTGGGGAGGGAGGGGCAAGTTCAGTAAGACAGGAGGGACTGCCCCATGTGAGACAGACTCTTCTGTGTTATTCATTGCTGAGCATACCAGACTAGCCAGGCCACAAACGTCTAAAAATATTTCTGTTTCTATCCCCCCACCCCCACCCCATGTCATTATGACCCCTGGGATCACAGAGGTAGCCTTCTATACCCATGAGTTCTGAAGATTCAAATTCAAATCTTAGTGCTTGAAGGCCATGAACTATATCACCTGAAGCATCTCCTGAAACCCTTATATTTTCTGGCACATGGTATCAGCTTTTCAAGTAAAAAAATTTTTTAAAGGAAGTATATTTAAGTTTAAAAGTGATGTACTGGGCATGATGGTACATGCCTTTATTGCCAGCACTCAGGAGACTGAACCTGGAGGTGTTTTGAGTCCAGGATAGCAGCACTGCATAGAACTATCCTGTCTCAAAACAAAACAAAACAAAAATAAACAAACAAAATCAGAAACACCAGACCACCCCCGCAAAAAAAAAACCAAAACCTAGAATATTAATACTTAGGAGTGCATGGCCTTACAGGCGTAAGATACAAGTCGAGACTGCAGGATGCAAATGAAGGGAGTTTAGCCTACACTGATCCAGGAAGATGCTTGAAAATACTCTTTTATTTATGAAAGAGTCTGGGAAAGTTTCACCAATCAGCATGCCCTGAAAAGTCTCCAGTGTACCCTCCCAGAATTAAGAACATAGATCCCATTGATGTATGTAAGCCTCCTCTTGTCTAACATTAGGGAAAACAATAAGGGGGGGAAAGAAAATAAAATAAAGGGGGTAGCTTGGATGGATGGATGGATGGACTGTGCAGATATGAATACAAATGAACCACTCTTGGAAAGAAAGACAGACTGAATACTTTGTTCACCACCAGACAGGCCTACTTCCTGTTTATGCAAATTAGCTTGCAACCATAGAGCATATTAATTCTCATTAGTAAGAGAATACATAAAGCAGCAGTTTCTTCCATTTTCTTTTCACAAAATAGTTTATTGTACTGGTTTGGAATTTAAAAATAAAGTATATTTTCTTAAATTTAGAAGTTAAGATACTAGAATGTCAGTCATACTCAGATTTACTATTATTCAATAAATCATACAGTAGCTTGTGTCAACATACTTCACTGGGAGGGAGTGGTTCTTGAATAGCTTGGGATGTATGATGGTGAGCATAGTTGATTTTCTTACTCTGCTTCTTGTTTGAATTTGTCTTATCTGATTCATTCAAGAAATTTGTACTCAGCTAGTTATGAATCAGCAGCAGATACTTCATAAATGCAGGGCTTCTTGCTTAGATGGACAATCAATAGTAATGGGTTGTTTTGTGGGGTCTTGCTAGCCTCTAGTAAGTATCGGCTAATGTGATTGGATAGATCTAGAAGGTTTGGCACAGTCACCACTCTTTACTCATTGCAGCACCATGGGCATTAAAAACCAGTTGACTAATATGGCAGTGTAGGGTTGGCTGTGTTGTGTACAACATGGAAAGAGACTGTTGAGTAAAAGGTAAGAAGATAAGAAGATAAAGTAATGTATATTTTATCTCCTGGGATTCTCTCATGACAGATTGGTCCAAAGCAGATTTCAACAGGTTGTGAAGTATGAGCTCAAACTTCCATGTTCTTATTGCCCTGGGACTGAAATTACTTTTTTCTTTCTTTCTTTCTTTCTTTCTTTCTTTCTTTCTTTCTTTCTTTCTTTCTTTCTTCCTTCTCTTTCTTTCTTTCTTTCTTTCTTTCTCTCTCTCTCTCTCTCTCTCTCTCTCTCTCTTTCTTTCTTTCTTTCTTTCTTTCTTTCTTTCTTTCTTTCTTTCTTTCTTTTTCCTTTACATTTTCCTTTTAAAAACCACCTCTCATTCTCATCACCTTTATTCTGTAGCACAGTTAGTAGTAAATATCTGTCTTTTACTCTAGGTTTAAAAGATTTAAGTCTTTGGAGAATGTGTTACCCAGAGTAGCCTTTCAATCAATCCTTCCTGAACTGAATCTTCAGAAATTCTTAGTCTGCATCAGGAAATGAGCAGGCTGCCATTCTATCCTTTACACTTTTGCTTAGTGTGTGATGTCTTAATTTCTGTAGTTATGAAGCAAGGTAATAGGACCTCACTATTTGAAAACTGAATAAAATACTGTATGTAGTAACTTAGAACAATGCCCAGAAGATACAGGAAGAGGCCAGTTATTTTAATTTGTAGTAGTAGTAGTTTAATACCCTTTCTAAGGAATGCTTAAAATGGCTTACAGAGAGCCACGTTAGAAAGAAAACCAGGACCCGAAGTTTTCATCATGTTTCTGTCAGAGTTCACGTACCTTCCCCTGAGTAAGGGCATGTATGCATGTGTATATGTGAATGCCAGAGGTCAACCTCAGGTGCCTTTTTCAGCCTTGTTTGTGGAGACACAGCTTCTCACTGAAATTGGAGCTTGCTGAGTAGGCTGATCCAGCTGGTCAGCCAGCTTCAAGGATATGCCATCTGCTTTCCCTGTCACAGAGATTAAAATTACAGAAGACCATGTCCACTTTCCCCCATATGTTCTGGGGGAGAGGAAGCCGGTGCTCACACATGCATGGCCAACACTTAACTGACTCAGCTCCCTTCCCAACCCCAGACTTACTCATTTTCTATTTTCTTAGAAAAGCTTAAAGCTGAATATATGATAAACATGTGAGATTATTAAACCAGGGATCAATGAAACTCAATAAAATGTCACACAAATTTACTCTAGGTGTCACCTTCCCAGAGAGAGTTTAATTATTGTCTTCCTGAGTTCTGTGTCTTTGATGCTTTCAGATGGGCCATTAATAAATTAACTTGAGTTTTTTCTGGAATTCTCTCCTTGACCCAGGTTACAGAGAAAGTTGTTGTCAAAGTCTTTGTGGGCAGGAAGGGGAAGTGATCCACTGGGTTGATCTTTAACCTTGGTTAGAAGAGACTACAATGGAACACTCTAGGTTCTGAAACACAACACATCACAAGGATGACCAAAGACTTTAGTTGTTTTAATTTCTGCTGCTACAGCCCTGTCATTTCTGCAGTCAAACTTTGATATTGGACATTAGTGCTATATCTAATTTCTTGCCTGTCACCATTCTTAACCCTCAATTTTCTCTTCCATTCCATTGAAGTCTTATTGGCAAAGGATAAATCAGATAGCAGGGTTTCCAACATTGGAAACCTTTAGACAATGCTGTCATGCTGGTCTTTGTAAACTTGTGTAGTCTGTAATTCTTATCTAATTTTCCTTTATTACTGGTTGATTTTTAAGATTTATCTATCTTCTATTTTATGTATAAAAATGCTTTGCTTGTGTGAATGTTTGGGCACTGGAGAGTTGGACCTGAAACTACCCATAGTTGTGAGCCATGATATGCATCCTGGGAACCGAATCCCAATTCTCTGTAAGAGCAATGAGTGCTCTTAACTACAAAGCTGTCTTTCCAGCTCTTAACTTATTCTTCCGATTTTAGATGTTTTATTGTCTTTTGAAAATTAATTTTAGTCTTTCCCTTCTTTGCTGTGTGTTCCATTTGTGATTACAATTTTAACTGCCGACACTGTTCTTTATTTAATGGTACAGCTTCCTGAAACAGGATACTGATCTCTCTTCTCCCTCTGACCCATTAGTAGGCTCTGTAGATGATAGCAGAAGAAGCCTATTACAACCTAAGTCATGTTGCCTTTCCAAAACTAGTATCTAATGGCTTCTTTGTATTCAGGGTAGGAACTGAAGTTTGTACCATGGCCATTAAGTTCTTCTTGATGTGGCCTCTGTTGTTTTTCTGACATAGCTTTCTTCTTTCTTTTCTGTTAATATTCCTTCATTCATACCAGTCTTTTGATGTTTCTCAAATATCCTAAGCATACTTATTTTTACCTTAGGGATTTCATATTTGTGGTTTCTTCTCTCAGTAAGGCTTTCCCAAGATAGTCCTTAGAATTTGTGTCTCACATACTTAAGAAAATACTCAAAAATCATCTTAAATGTAGCTAACTTCTTGACTAAATAATTTAATTACCAACTCTCCCCCTTCATGCTATTTTGTGTTTTATTCATGTTCGTAAGCTAGCCATCACTGCTAAATATTTAGTTTTGACTTCCCACCTAGGCTTATTGATAAATATTTCCATGTGAACTATCCCACAGCTCCTTGTACATATATGTCCCAAACTGAATCCTATTTAACATGCAGGTAATGCCCAACTATTTGCAAGCCGAACAAAATCTGTGACTTCATGCACCTACGCAATTACTTAATCACTTTCACACCTGGGACTCTACCTCTGCTAATTTCTCCTAATTCTGAAAGATCAGATTTCATTTCTTCCTGTAGCTTTTCATTAACAGGAACCTCGTCCTCCATGACATTCATTGTTCCTCTTCTCTGCTTTTGTAACATCTTGAGCTTATCTTTAAATAATGCATGTATTCTGTCATAGTAATATGGTTCCTTTAATTATTTCCCTTAATAAGCTGTAATCTCTTTAAGGGTGGAGATTGAATTCTACGTATCTTTTCATTGTTAGCCTTATAATATTGCCAGAATAGAATGTGCCATGAGAATGTTGGTTAAACTGATAAATGTTGCCTGGGCATAGGTTGATAGTGGGTGTACTAGACAAAATATGCAGAGACTAGAAATAGGAAGGAAGGGCCCTGTGGCTTAGCCTGGTTAATTGCCAGGATTCATAGAACTTTATGAAACAGAAGTCTTGGTGGCTGGAGGCAGGGAGTGGGTTGAAATAAAGTTGGCACATGTTTTTAGCTCCAGCTAAGGATTTCTTGGAGGAGAAGACAGACAATAGAAGCAGAAAAACAAAGCTTGATTATTTTAGTTGCCTCACAACACAGAGAGGCATTGAAGGAAGCTAGCTCAGCTTTGGCAGACCTACTGGGATAGGAGCAGGACAAATGACATAAGAGCAAGTTTCCAAAGACTGGGAAGCATCTGTCTAATGGAGGGAAGTAGAGAACAACATCGTGTTTCGCAGAACCACATGAGTAAACAATTCACAGAACAATTGTTAGTGCATTTTCAATGTACAGATAATTGGATAATGGATTTTCTTCAATGCTTCGCTGTTTTCTTATCCCCTTTTGCTTAATGGCAAATAAGACTTGCTGAGCTGAGGTTTGGAGTAGCTAATTCAGTGGTTGATGCTCCCATAGATGGTAATTACAGAGTCACCATAGAAATCCACTCCTCCCTCCAAATATTTATGTTCAAGTGTTTGGATTTTTTTTTAGAAAGAAATGTTTCCAGAGATATATGTTCAAGGGCTGGTTTCATTCCATACGATTAATCAGATTTTTGTTGCCTGAATTTAATTTTCTGGTCTTAAAAATTAGAATAATTTTGCTTCTTTCTAGAACCCATGTGGTTTTGAGGCTCCAAGAGAAACTGTAAAGTGCTGTGTAGTGGAACTATTTAAAGATCATCATGAAGTAGAAGATCATCATTCTGGTACACATTAATTTCATTTTAAATTAATTTCTATTTTAAGATGACAAAAACATGTAATTTATTGAAGCTAATTATATTTTGTTAGAGTTCCTTCCAGAATGACAACTATTCCTGATATATTGATTATAACTAAACTGTATAGTGCCTATATGACAGAGCCTCTGGGATTTATTTTTAAACAATTATATAGAAACATATGTTTTTTTTTTATTGCTGCTGTTGGATTATGCTGCCTGGTGGATTCTTAGGACAAATCTTGTCATATTGATTTTTCTATCTGTAAAAGGTTGTTTTATACCCAGTTTGTAAAGTATGATTGTAGGAATTAGTAATGTTTATTGCTGGAGGGAGAATGTCTTGTTTTTTTTAACTTTTAAAAAGGCACTTATTGAGAGAGAGAGAGAGAGAGAGAGAGAGAGAGAGAGAGAGAGAGAGAGAGAGAGAGAGAGAGAGAGAGAAAGGAGGCACCTGTGGCACAGCAGATGCATGTAGATAAAAGGTCAACTTGTGAAAGTTGTTTCTCTACTTCTCCCAAGTGGGTATCGGGAATTGACCTCAGGTTGTCAGGCTTGGTGGAAAGTGGCTTTATCCACTGAGCAATCCTGCCAGCCCCCAAGAAGGTCTTTATAATAATACAATAAATACTTCATAAGAAGGTTTGTATGTGTGTTTGTGGTATGCATGATACATGTCTATGATCTATGTGTCTATCACCTGTCTGTCTGTCAAATATGTATCTATCATCTATTTATGTATGTAACAATCTGTCATCTATCTATCTATCTATCTATCTATCTATCTATCTATCTATCATTTATGTATGTATTATCATCTATCTATTATCTATGTATGTATGTATATATATCATCTATCTATTATCTGTGTATGTATGTGTCTATCATCTATTTATTTATCTATTTATCTGTCTATCTACCTATTATGTATGTATGTATTATCTATCTATCTATCTATCATCTGTCTGTCATGGGCATGGACACACATCCATGCATATGAATGAATGTGCAGAGGCCAGAGGTCAATTGGTTATTTTCCTCAGCTATAGTCACGTCATAGTTTTAGACAGAGCCTCTCTCCAAACATGTAGCTCATCAGCTCAGCTAGACTGACAGACATTAGTCCCAGGGATCCACTTGTCTCTGCTTCCTCGATGCTGGGGTTGCATATGCATGCTTGTGGCTAGATTTAAAATGGTTCCTAGTGGTCCAAACTCAGCATGCATCAGATCCTTTGTTGGCTGAGCCATCTCTGCAGCCTCAAAACATTTTCAATGGAAAAAAAATTGTTCAAATACTAACTAGTGACAGTAACTGAATATCTCATAGGGTTCTCTAGTGGATCATTAGAACTGATAGAAATTGAGACCTGCTTTGCTTTCATCATAGACTCCCAAGTTCATGTATTATCCCTACAGGGATGATCATATAGAGGTCTCTGATTTAACGCATTCTCATTTGTGGTACTCTTTCGTTGTGGGAAATTGCACCTGAGGTCATAGTTTGACTCTATTTTCAGAAGGGTAGTTAATGATGCTTCTTGTTAGTCTGTTTTGCCTTAAATTGCAGTAGATCAAATGCTACTATATGTGAAATTCTATGCATGTATATCAGACACACTTTGATTCAGTAAATAACATTATTTGATGCATAGTGGTCTAGGGCTCAAGAATCATATGGAACTGTTTATACAGGTGACATCCATCATCTAGGAACAGCTGTGCATTTTTTTTCTCTCATGTTTATATGGGACCTCATTCTTGATCTTTCTTTATTCCAACAACACATGCTTCTGTTTAACCTGGCCACAAACACTATAATGTGAGGGGTATGAACACAAACTGTATTGCTTGGATGAGTGGCATCACTATGGACAGATAACATTTTTTGGCATTGAAAAGGTGTGTGTGTGTGTGTGTGTGTGTGTGTGTGTGTGTGTGTGTGTATGTGTGTGTGTGTGTTAATCACAAATTATTAGGTTTCATTTTGGCTTTTTCTTGCATGCATATTGTGTATTTTAATTGCTTTCACTTCCTCTTATCCTCCCTTCCTTTGCCTGGTCAATCCCCCCACTTTTTTGCCAAATAGTTCTCTACTTTTATGTCCTTGAAAATAATCTATGGAAGAACACATGTGAAATTGTCTCTCTGTGTTTGGATTACTTTTTTCTTTATTCTTTTCTCATACAATATCCTATTCCATCTATGTTTCTATAGATTACATACTTTTTTTGTTTTTTGTTTGTTTGTTTTTCAAGACAGGGTTTCTCTGTAGCCTTAGAGCCTGTCCTGGAACTAGCTCTTGTTCCTGCCTCTGCCTGCCTCTGCCTGCCTTTGCCTCAGGACTGCTGGGATCAAAGGTGTGCACCGTCGATTATTGCGATTTAATAAGGATCAGGATAAACAATTAGGCCAAATAGATGTTTATTAAGGGAGAAATAACTCACAACATAGGCAGATGAACGCGGCGGGTTCCACTGGATCCTAAGCCTTCCAGCGTCCATCACGAAAAGGAGCGGCCTGACCCTTTCCCAGCCTTTCCCCCCCAGCTCACATCAGGCCCTGTCTCCGCCCCAATGGGCATGGCCTAAGCCACAGGTGCAGACAAGGTGAGTATCTCGCTACAATCGATGCCCAGCCAAATTACATACTTTTGCTCTTTTTATATGTCTGACCAAAACTCAGTTGTACATAAATACCATGTTTTCTTTACCCAGTAATCTGCTGATTTTAAAGAGTGGCTACCATGAATAGTGCTGTAATAGCTATTGGCATGCAGCTATCCCTGTTGTATATTAAATTATAACCCTTAGTGTTGCTACACAGAAGTGGTAGAGCTAGGTCATATGATAGTCAGGAAGCTTCCACACCAATTTCACACACTTCATATCCCACGGTTTTTGTGCTTCATATCTGTCCTCTTTGTGATTAGTCATTTTGAGATGAATTCTCACTGTAGTTTTCATTAATTTGCATTTCATGTGTGGCTAAGAATGCTGGGCATTTTCATATACCCATCAGCTGTTTACACTTCTTCTTTTGAGAACTGTCTGTTCAGTTCATTTGCTTGTTTGTTGAGGAGATGATTTAGTTTGGAAGATATTATCTAGTACTTCTCCACATAATCTGGATATCAATTCCCTGTCAAATGAATGTAAAGATTTCCCCCTCTTGTAGGCTGCCCCTTTCTTCCATTATTGTTTATGTGGAAAAGCTTTTAAACTCAATTCTTCTTATTATTTCCTGGGCTATTGGAATCTCTTTTCTGAATAATTTTGCTTATGACTGTATCTTGAGTGATTTCCTATAGTAGTCTTGTAGTTTTCAGTCTTACACTTTCATCAAAGGATAAGCTTTTGACATCTACTTGGCAGCCGATCAGCCTCTCCACCCCACTTCTATTACTAGCAAAATTATGTTTTGAAAGCAACATAGGAATAAGAATAATAAAAGTTTAAACACAAACCCAGACAATAAGCAAGTGACCCAATATTCTTAAAACTTTAATGGTACCAATTCATAAAAGCTCAATGAAATTAAACAATAAGTAGGATTTTTAAGGTTGTATAATTATTAGTCTTAAATAGATTAAAAAGTAAGTTAATTCGCCAGTGGAAAACGTTAATAAAACTCTGCTAGAAAAAATAATCAATTGGACTTGGTCTACAGAAAAAGTTTGACAAAGGACTCGAAATAAGACCAGCAATAGATTTTGATTTAATTAGTAATTACATGTAACAAAGGAATTTATTCAGAACTCAGCAAAATAAGAAAAGGAAAGATGAAAGTCATTAAAAAAAAGCCACACAGGTCCATAACTCACTATATGTGGGGCTAGAGAAAAGGTTCAGTGGTTAACAGCAAGTCCAGAGAACCTGCATTCAATTCCCAGCACCCATATGGTCTTTAATATCACTTTTAGGGAATACAGTGCCTCCAGTACCATCTTCTGGTTTTCTTGGATATTGCATGCACATGGTGTACTTGCACACATGCAAACATTCATAAATGATAAAAATAAATAAATTAATAAAAATTATGAAAAGTGTGATGTGGTTTAATAGATTTCCATGTGGAGGGTACCTGAGTTTCTTGGTAGCTTTATTAATTGCTTATAATTTATTAAAATAATACTGAAACCTGAAAGGTTCAAAACTGCTTCTCTGTAGTAGGATGTACACTACTTTGGTTATATGCCAGGAGTAGAATATCTGGGCACTGTGCTAGATCTACCTTTTAAAGATGTCGCCCTACTGGTTTCTATTATGGCTGAACCATTTTATAACCCTACCAACAGCAAACAAAGGTTTCTATTTCTTCACACACTTTACAACTGTTTTTTTTTTTTTTGTCACTTGTTTATTTGATGATAATTATGGATAGCCAGGAATAATTTTAAATGTGAATTTATTTGACACATGTAAATTTGAGTATCTTTTACTGTGTTGTCTTTGCGTGTGTGTGTGTGTGTGTGTGTGTGTGTGTGTGTGTGTGTGTGTGTGTGTTAGAGAGGGGGGATTATCATGTATAATTCTTGGTTTATTTCTTAAAATTTTATTCAGTGTTTTTGCCTCTCTCATGATTTATTTTTGTCAAATAACAAGTTAAATAAAAGTCTCATTTTAGGTCATAGTCCCATGAGTGTTAGTGAATTTGTAGGGCCTCCTAGCACCATGCCAATGAAGATATGGAATCATGATGACAATCCTAATTATTTGGTGCACCTTTGAGGTTGAGAATTTTTCCCACTCAGTTCCTGGTACTCTCTGATTTATGTTTGGCCTTTATAGGTTTATATTTATGAGAATGGCATGTAGATGATACTCCGTAGACATGAGTCTCAGTTCTTAGTGCAAAGCATTCAAGACTTATCGTTGTTTAATTCACCATGACTTAAGTTGTTGCTGAGTAACTGGATATTTAACACTTATATCTTTCATTCCATAGTTGAGCAACACTGGACTGTTTCTAGTCATAAGACATTGTGAATAGGCCCAGTTTAGTAATTTGTATTTGAGCATTTATTTTTATTTGCATAAATTTAATTTTATTTTACTTGATTCAAAAGTGAATCAAGTGTTGAGTAAGGCATTATGGGACTAGAAAGTCTGAGGCTAGGAAGAACTTGCATTCAGGTAATTGCTTGGTAGTGCTGAGCTCTTGTTCTTTCCTTTTACAAGGTCTGAACCACTCCTTTGTTGCCACTTAGCTTCATCAAATACAATGATATCCTTTCAATCATCAATTTCTTCTCTTTAGGCAAGTGTACATAAAGCTCTGGTTCATGCGACTATGATCCTCAAAGCAGCTAGGTACTGTTCTGAAGCCTTAATATGTATTTTTCCCCATAATTTGTGAGCTAGGATTCTTCATTCTTTTCTTTCATTTGTAATGAAAAATTAACATATTATTATGAAAGAGAGAGAGAAGGACAAATAAAAAGTAAATAATTTTATATGAAACCCAGGCGCTTATTGAAGGGCTATAACGTGCTGCCAAGCACAGCCAATGAATTTCATGTTTTTGAGAACTACATATTTCATTACAAATGACCTTATTGTTTATTGTAGGCATTAAATGCTGATAAATAAGGTACAAGCCTACTTTGCATAAAAGAACAAGTCATGTTGCTATGAATTCATACATGCATATGTAGATTACTTCTTTGGTGTATATATTAATAAATAAAATATTCATGAACTAAGGCCTCACAATGAAAGATTTAACACCACGATGGCTAAAACATTTTGCTCTTTACATTTGTTCTAGCAGTATTGAGCTTTGTTGTTCCCCTGGGAGGAAATTTTAAAAATATAAATGGTATGAAAGACCCCTACATATGGCCATGACCTTTATTGAATAATTTAAAATATTCTAATATCTCTTCTACTTTGGGTGGATGCTCTTTTAGCTAAATAATTTTTATAAATACATATGTCACAGGTGCTATGTAAGCAGTTCTGATGGCTTATGCAGGTCCCAAGGAGATGTAGACTCAGGTACTGGCTTAGAAGTCTAAGGGAAGGATTCATGATAAAGATGGCACTAGATATAGGCCTTATAAATTTTTCATGTCAAAAGACAACTGATTTAACAGAAGTCACTTTATAAAATTATGTATGCAATGTACCAAGCTGATTTCAGATAAAATAGTAACCTCTTAAAATATGTGCTTTGTTTTTTTTGAGAATTTCATGCATCATTTCCCCTCTCCTCCCTCCACCACTCTCCATTCCCCCCTGCCACTATTCAGATTCATGGCCTCTTATTCCTTAATTTTTATAGTGATTTACATATAAATATAAATTTATAAATAAACAAGCTGAATTCAATAGTGCTGCTCATTTAGGGCTGACTACTTGGAATTAGGTAACTATTGGGGACTCATCCGTGGATAAGGCTTGTTCTCCACTTTGCAGCAGCCACTAATTTCTTGGAGCCCTACATCTATGGGTATGGCATTGTGAAATTTCCTGTATTCCTGTTGGCATGTCAATAGATGTCATCATTTGATTTCATGGTTGCTGTTTCCTTGTCATATACAGAAAACACTATCTCACAGTAGATGCTCTGGTCCTCACTCCTACACATACCCCTGCCTCCCCTCCCCGCCATTTCCCCTTAGCCTTAGGTGTAATGGTTGTGTTTTAGATGTATCAATTGGAACTGGGCATCCTATAGTCAGTTGCTCTCTACATTTGACCAGTTATGACTTTCTATAATCGTTTTTGTCTGCTGCAAAAAGAAATGTATTTGAGGAAGCATGAGAGGTACACTTATCTGTAGGTACATGGACAAGTATTTCAAGGGCACTTAGATATTATATTGGTTTAAGGAAATGACAGTAGTAAGTTTTCCTCTAAGGTCCATGGTCTTACCAGCAATGGATAATGGGCTAGGATTACATCCAGGCACACATTATCTCCTATTGGGCAGTCCTTAAGTCCAATTAGAAGGCTGCTGGTTACTCCTAGGATATAAGTGACACAATTGCACCATTCAGAATATCTTGCAATTTTGGCCATTGTTGTGTCATTACAAATTGGTAGGAGTACTGATTGCTCTTTTTTTCAAGGCAGCTTGTATAACTCCTTCTGGTATTATGAGAGCTAGTCTCCAGGGAGGAAGTGTCTGAGTAATTTCAGCTTGATTCCTCTAAGTCCTATATAAGAAGTATGTGGCATTTTAAGGGATGGGGTCTTTCCTTTAATTTCTGTGAGGCAACTAAGGACAAAGGTTATAGTTTATATTGTTTTGAGGGTCTTTTATACTTTACTTACCAACAACTCAAAAGGCAGTTCCCTATGTTTGGAACTGGTATTTTGCTAACAGCTTATGGCTTTTGTTGGGAGTACTGTCACCACAAGTGTTTCAGGATATATGATCCCACTGTGAACATTGAATTTGTGTTCATTTATGATGGGAGATGTCATTATGTAAATATGTTTCTTGTATTGGTTAATGAATAAAGCACTGTTGGCCAAGAGAAAAGGAAGCTAGGAGAAGCTAGGAAACAAGGAGGAAAGAGGAAGTGGTGAGGAGGAGACAACATGGAGAGCCCGGAGAGGTAGAACACCAGCTGCTCTAGCTGGTAAGATGAGCCACGTGGAAATACTTAGATTAATAGAAATGAGTTAATCATTAATACAGAGCTAGCTGGTATGAAACGAGTACCTGGCCAACAGCATTGTATCAAATACAGAGTCTCTGCATGTTATTGGGTGCTGGCATGGCGGTGGGACCAGACCGCCGGTGGAGGAAAAACCTACACGTAACACATGTAATTAAATAAAATCAACCTTAGGTCTGGAGGCAGAGCCAGAAACTGGTTGACAGAGAGACAGAAGGGGTCTAGAAAATGGATAGAGATACATACAGAAAGTAGTAGGGAAGGACTCTTTGTTCTGGAGCACCAGGGAAAGACACCCACTTTCTGAGACACCAGAAAAAGAGGGAAGGTCAGTTAATTGTTCCTCAACCTCTCTGAGCCAGTATGTTTTCACCCCAGCCCCCAACCCCCATGTCAGAAGTTTAGTTTAAAACTACAATTTGTGGCAGTGGAAGGAGGCAGATCTGGTGGGACTTGATGTCCTGCTGGAGAAGCAGGCTGCAGTTACTGGCTGAATCTTCAGTTGATTCAGTTGTTGTGCTGGAGGACAAACAACAACCCTATATGTGTGTGTGGCACACACACACACACACACACACACACACACACACACACACACACACAAACACACGTACTTATGATTCTAAGCGAACATAAAATTATAGTCTATGGTATTTACAATCATCTTTAATATAATTTATTCTGCCTCTCTGACTTTCCCTCTGTGTTGCCTTTACCTTCTTCTCAAGTAATTCATTCTGTCCTGATTTTTCATAAAGTTTAACATTTATTTTCATTGCTATTTGATATAACTGAAATAAATAAATACCTATAACTCATCTGGTGACTATTTTTAAAGTGTTTTTTGATCCTTCTTCTGGCTGTTGTGTTAGAAAATAACATTAAAATACATTGCCCATGATTTAATATTTTTTATTATGTTACCAGTATCCTGCATTGTGTCCTTATTTGCTGTCAATTGGCATGTTTCAGCAGGAGAGTTATTTTAAAATTTAATAATGCTTTGGAAATGAACAACTAATAGATCATTAAAAACAAACATTACCCTCTAGAGATCAAAGAATCAATGTGGTCACTTAGCTGAATATGCTTTTTAAATGTAAAAATGACCCAAATGGCTTTTTAGAGTAATAACAATGATCTAAACTGTAAGAAGAACACATTTTCATGCAGGAAAAGCTGGCATGGCATTTTGAAGCAGTAGGAGGAACAGGACCCACCCAGTACGTAATCGAATACAACAGGACCTCTGACATGGTTGTACTAAGGGGCTCATTGAGGAATCCACTGCTGAATAGAGAAGTGTAGCCATTTGTTCACAGATCACTTAGGACACATGTCTCCCATTGACAGGTCTCATTTCTATCTCCTCAGATTTTGTATGAAATATGTGCTTGTATTATAACTCACATCATCTATATGGAACTCTAGACCTTTTACGAATGTGTTTGTGCTTAGTAAAAGGCATGATGTACCTATGGTACTGCCTGACCTATAAGTATAATGAGTTTAATCCACTGTTTGAATGAAGTAGACCATGTGCTCAGACATGTTTGTTTTGCGCCATCACTGGTTGTTACTCAGCATTAAGTACATCAGTATGTAAGTGGGTTGGCCACATCTCAGCCATTTCAATAAAATGTTGGGAAGAATTGAAAGCAGTATTTATCAAATGAAACTACATAAAAGATAATGGCCTGTGAACTAAAAGTGGTTTAAAAATAACCAAGATATTTTATGGTTTTAAATGTATTTATACCCTGATATTAAAAATGTATAATAAATGGAGATAATAACTATGTCAGATTTATAATTTCTCTTTAAATGAATTCACAATACATTTCAAGATCCTATTACTTCTGTTACATAAAACAACCTTGGCACATCAAAGTAGCTTTCAGGTTAGATCTGTGTTTTCTGGACAAACCAGGTCATTGTCAAGCTTCTGTGTTATCCATTTCACTAGTCTGTTCCAGGCTTATGATACCTCTTCATTTTCCAGGACTTGACTTGAGAGCTTTAGTGCATGCCTTGACTTAACATCTGTCCTCCAAGTAGACACCATACATCCATTGCTTTGCAAAGTTCATATTGTGCTGTAGAGCCCCTTCTCTTCTTACCATTTCCCCTTCAGGGATGCTGTGTATCTTAATGTTCTGTTGCTGAGAAGAGACACCATGGCCATGGTAACTCTTATAAAAAGAAAGCATTTAACTGGGGGCCTGTTCATAGTTTCAGGGATTTAGTTCATTATCATCATGGCAGGACATGTTGGCAGGCAGACAGGCAAGGTAGCTGAAAGTTCTACATCAGGATCTGCAGGCAGCAGGCAGAGAGAGACACTTGTCCTGGCATGGGCTCTGTAACCTTAAAGCACACCTCCAGTGACATAATTCCTCTGTAAAGGCCACACCTACTCCAATAAGGACACATCCTTAATCCCTGTCAACCATCACCACTCCTCAATGACCATACATTCAAATTTACGAGCCTGTGGGGTCCATGTCATTCAGAACCACTGCAACATGTGTTAGATATCACCCATCCTCTGTACCTCATTGGGAAAAAGTATTTGGGATTCTACCCACTTCCTAGTAGGATTCTGGGAAGGATAGAAAATGTGCTAACTCTCAAGACACTTGTCTGCTGAGATTTGCCCTGCATATACAAAGCAGCAATTTGCCAGTTGGCAATCTCACTACTGGGATTCATCTTTCCAGAAACAGACGTGGGAAGGAATTTTTCTGTTTTTATATTCTGACTACTTTGTGACTCCTATGACCCAGCTTCTCTGGCTACCAGAACTACAGTGGAAGGCGTGTAAGCTACAGAGATGAATTCCATGTAGCTTTCATCACAGTCTTTCCAAGTCACCTTGTCCATCTCAAAAATGTATATCATCGTCCATCTCACAAATGCATATTCACAATTTTAACAGTGGTGCTTCCAGAAACATATGTTTTCATTACCTCTTCTTCATTTATAATGTACAGTGGGATTACTTTTTTTTCAGAATTTTTTTGTCAGAAAACCTTTATGTGAAATACAATTTCTAACTAGTCCTGGGAAACACATTGAATTTTCTCTTAGTAATTTCAATTCATTCTATTTGATTTTATTAGCAAAAGACTCTCTAGATTATCCAACCTCATTTCCTGATCTGTTTTTGGATCTTGAGAAGAGGTTTGAGAAACAATTCCACAAATCTTTATTCTTGAGTCCCACTTAATTCTTATGATAATATGGGGGTTTTAGAAACTTAGTATAAACATGCCCCTCTCAAGTAGCTGCATGTTACAAATGGGAAAGGCTTTGACCTATAGTGACATTGTCTATGTTGTATGCTCAAAAATATCTATTCAAAAACTCATTTGAATGACTTTTCTGTTTTGTATACCATTCTCGGTCCTTGATAACAAATGTCCCTAGCTACATAAAATGAGAATAGTAAGAAAAATGAGAGAAAGATCCTACAGGATTTCAATGTGCTACATATAAATCAGGACTGATCCACACAGAATTTTAAAACAGCACACAAGAAAAGAAATAGAAAGGAAAATCAAACACAGGGATTGATTTTTTTCTCAACTTAGTAGTTCACCGAAGACCTACCGGTCATCTGACTTGTCCTAAGCTACAAACCTTTGCTGAGACCAAACCCTTGGCTGTCATGTCACCATTACTTTATATAACACTATCTAGACATTTCTTAAATAGACAGTGCATATGCTGTACCAAAATTTTAAAATGCTTAAAAAGTACAAATGCAACCCTCAGGGCTACTCTTTCCCCCTTGAATTTAGAGGGTCTGAGGTTGAAGTACCCATTACATTAGATTCTGTTCTTAATTTATCGTGTCTTTAACTCTTTCCCTTTCATCATCCTGGGCATCAAGTACTGTCTATACTTTGATTTGCTCCTGTTCTTATAGAGTCCAACATATATATCACATGCTATAAAAACATAACAGATACCATTTCTTACCCTGGTTTTAAAATAGTTTTCCTTCCTCCAACTGCCCCTGGATCTTTCTGCCCATCCAACTTCATGTTCTTCCCTCCCTCCCTCCCTCCCTCCCTCCCTCCCTCCCTCCCTCCCTCCCTCCCTCCCTCCCTCCCTCCTCCCCAACTCTGTCTGTCAAAATTACAAAAAAACAAACAAACCAGTAAGACAAAAGTACCCCAGACAAAACAAAATGAAACAGAAACAAAAAGTCCCTCAGGAAAATTGTTGAGTTCATTTCATGTTAGCCAACTGTTACGAGTAGGTTTTTTTCCAGTAATGGCACCCAATGTTGCTAATAAGAACTTCCACTGAAAACTAAGAAAAGCTTAAGAAATGTTTTAGAAACAAAGGAAAAAAGACTTCTTGGTAGCAGCATTTTTCTCAGTTGGACTTTGTTTTGCTAGAGACAGAGATTTGTGCAGCTCCTTTAAAGGAGGTTCCTGACTCAGCATAAATGGCAAAAGACTGCACAGCTTTTAAAGAGCTCTGCTAACAACTAAATGGTGTGTACTAGAGCTGGCAATGGCAGTGAGCACAGCTCCCAGTGCTGGCAGTAAAATAGCCGCCGCCATCTTTGATAGGCCACTGCTAAAACAGCTATGGCTTTCATTTTAGCAGTGTTGTTGTTTAGCAGATAAAAAACTCATGGCCAGAAAAAGATAAAGACTTACAATAAAGACAGATTCACATTAAGAAACCGCTAAAGGTTTACAGTATGTTTTAGGCTTGGGAGAGAAAAAGAAACAGGATACAATCGTTTAAAAAAGAAAAAAGGAAGTAGAGTAACTGGGTGTGGTGACACACACCTTTAATAGCAGCACTCGGGAGACAGAGACAAAAGGTCTCTGAAATTTCAAATAAAACCTGGTATGCAGAGTGAATTCCAGGACAGATAAAAGTTACACAGATTAAACTCTGTCTCAAAATATATGAAAATAGAACTAGAAGAAATAGGATAATAAAAAAGGCACATAAAGGGGGAAAGCACAGAAAAACTTTGGATAACACTGTTCTGTTATATTTAAATTATTTGACTGCTGAGAAAATAACAACTCTTAAAAGAAATGCTGCTGGGTTAATTCAATTTATATATTTAAAAATTTATATATTTTAAAAATGCTTTGACTCTAAAATTTAAGTTCAAGGACAAGTTACTGGGGAAAAAGGATTTCTAATTTTGTTTCCACAGAAAATAAAAAGCTGTGGATTCCTTCCAGACTGATATGGTTTGATCAAGCCAGACCCCCTGAAACAACATCAATGGAACAATGCAGCTATGCAGACCACTACAGCCACGATTTATGCATCTTCTTAGGATGCCCCATGACAGTGCCCCCTACCAGAGGGAAGCAGTTTGGAAAGAACAATGCCCAAATTCCCAAATATTGTTTATAAATATTTGTTTTCATTTAAGTGGGCTTAGTAATAAATGGTTAATAACCACAAGCAATCTTTTTAAAGGTAAAAAGGGAATTATGGTATAGATATAAATACTTTGCCTTGGAATGGATTTTCATTTATTGATATAAATTTAAGGTCAATTTTGTGATATGAATATTTCTCCTCTTGTTTAGGTATTGTGTTTATACCTAAACTCAGTTAGAAATTTAATGTATAATTTAGTACAGATTATAGACAGTTACCTATGATAGTCAAAACTTAAAGTTAAGTTTCAAGATGTATTTGAGGTGGATAGGAATTCTTCAAACATTTCAAAGACCTATAGAAAAGTGACTGACAAACTGCCAATACAGGCAGACAGTTTAAAGTTTGCTGCTTTACTGAGGAGTCTGGCAGACACACTTTGGCCTATGGGCTGAAGATGGAACATTACAGAAGTAACTTCAGGTGACTGACCAGGCAAGTTGTCTCTGTCATTCCTAGAGTTTATATATTATCCTTCTGTGGTCTTTGAAGGAGTTGAAGGCAGATAGTTATGGTTATAGTTTTCCTTAGTTAGGATTAAAGATAAGTTACATATAAGATTTTAGACTCACAATGATAGGATAGATGATGGAATATTTTCTGTAAATCTTACTAAATGTTAATGGACAAAATCTTGCTAACTGTTATTCTTATTTGATAACTGTTGTGTGATTTATTTTGCTATATTAAGGTTAAAACCCTTCTTTATATTTTCGACAAAAAAGAGGAGATGATGGGATATGTTATTCTATAAATATGTTTCTCATATTGGTTAATGAATAAAGCACTGTTGGCCAATAGGAAAGCAAGATAGACGGGGCTAGGAGACTAAGAGGAAGGAGGAAGTAGTAGGGAGGAGTCAACATGGAGAGCTGAAAGAGAACAGCATGCCGGCCCGCTGCTCTCCAATAAGATGATCACGTGGAAATACTTAGATAAGTAGAAATGTGTTAATCATTAAGACAGAGCTAGCCAATAAGAAATTATAACTGGACAACAAAATTATATCAAATGCAGAGTCTCTGCATGTTATTGGGGGCTGGTGTGGCTGTGGGACCAGACTGGCTGCGGGAAAAGCCATACTCACTACAGTCAACTACTCCTGAGTATAGGGATAGCCCCTCTATGTGTTTGGTATACTCAGTGACAATCCATTGGAGAAAACTGTTTTTCCCTTTTCCAGCACATACCTTCTTGGTTAGGAGTGGGACCCCATGTCCATTTTCTCTTCTCAATGCTGGCATTTTGTCTGGCTTGAACCTGTGTGGGCTTTGATCTTATTGCAAGAATCTTCATGAGTTAATATATGCCTTAGTCATCATGCCTGGAAGACACTTTCCTTGGTGTCATCCCCCACCTCTGGCTCTTACAATCTTTCTGCTTCTTCTACAAGATCCTTGAGCCTCAAAAGGAGGGATTTTATGAAGGCATCCCATTAGGACTGAGTACTCCAATGTCTTCCATACTCTGTGTGTTATTCAAGTGTGGGTTCCTGTGTTAATTCCTATTTACACTTTTGACAACTAAACCAATTGTTAGGTTGTCTTTGGCTGATTTGCTTTGTTATATAGGACCAGCCACACTCTTCCAACTTCTCTTCAATAAAAGTCGTAATCACACAAGATTAAATGGACAGTTCTGATAGTTTATATTGGGGTGGGTACAAGAAGAGATTGATTTGAGAAAATATGCATTGTAAGAAAATAAAAACCCCACTTCATTCTTGTAAAAAGTGATTTATCAAAATATTTCAAAGACATTGAGTACATAGTAGTGTTTATATCTGGATTATGTGTAAAAATCAAAATACTCTGTTGATTATAATTTGAATATAAGCAGTAATGAAATGATCATGGTGCTTTATTGAATTTTCAGTTGACCTGTGCAGATCTCTGCTGAACCTGGGACCTGAAGACCTAAAAGGATGGGGTGAATTATAGTCAAATGCTATAGACAACCTTACCTTAGTTTTAGTGTACTTTTATGTACAAATGTAATAAAGAAAACAATGATACAAGGAAGGTGTTTTTAGTTCAGAGAAACACATAAATAAACATCACTAAGTACTTACTAAATATTGGCAGAACATGCTTTTACCAGAATTTACATAGGAAAGAGCAATGGAAATATAATTGTCTGTAACTTACTATAGATTTTATCTGGGAAAGCACAAAGGCAGAAGGCCATATCCAGACTCAGGGGTCACTGACAAGATTGGGTTCCATAGCTATGTTCTGACATGGAACAAGAATAAACATGTCTTATAAATTGAATGTAAATGTTTAACACGGGAGGCACAAAATCATACCCAAAAGCAATTCAGCGATTAAAATGTACCTGAGATAAAAGGCCCTCTGCCTTTTTTATTTTCTGGATCTTCTGTCAGAGTTCCTAAGTTGTTCACTATTCATCATTCTTTGGGTAATGTTCAGACAGTACTTGTGCAAAAATAAATCATAATATACTAAAATGCAGTATTACTGGTGTTAGACAATAAAGATAATGATATGTCTTAAAAGTTTTACAAATGACATAATATTCTATCATCATCATATAGTTAGGAGAAATAGATCAAAATATACCTGTGATTGGCAGTGGCAGATGGACTTAAAGTAACCACAGATTTTCTTCTTCCTGGATTTTAGTTTTTCTTTCAATTATCAAGTATTACAAATAAAATGAGTATAACAAACTCATTTAAATGAGGGATATGGAAAATAGGAAAAATTCTTAAGATCTTTAAATTGCTTTTGAGTGCAATGTTCAAAAGAGATTTTTGTATTGGGGAATTAATACAGTTTTCAGTACTGCGCCATCACAGCAACTTGTAGTAACACAAAATATGAAAAAAAAGGTATTAACTAGCAAGATCATCAATCTTTAGACACTGGAATGATTTCTTAGCATTTTGAGTGTGGTAGGATGTTTGCATGTCTCCTGCTGCTATTTACAGTTGAGCACTGCTGTTATTAGTTCCAGAATGGAGGACACCACAGGTTGAAAAGAGAAAAAGCCTTGAATAGCTCCCCCAGTTTCTCCCTGAGAAGCTCCCTGCAATCAATCCTGTTAGAATGAGCCGCAGATACAAACAGATCTGCTTTCTTGAATTCACTGGCTGTACCCACACTCTACAATGCACTAGCTGAAGCAATCTTCCTTTCAAAATATCGATTTCCTATGGAATTGCCATTTGAAATGATGGATCTGCCATTGGGCTGGGACCTAGTGGAAGCCACTAGTTGTGTTTGTGTTGCAGGCATGAATCCTGATAGGCTTTGCCCTCTACACAAAGGACAAAAGGGAAGGAAAGACATTGTTAAAGTTGGAAAACAGATTAAAGCAAATACTCTAAAGATCTTCCAATTTTACAAAGCAATTCCAAATACTTAGCACAAATTTATGCACCTATCATTTCTCAGCTGAAATTTTGTTATTATCCCTAACACTAAAGTGTTCAAACTTATAGTTGCATCTTTTCCAGCAGAGATGTGGGACACTTTGCTTTCTTTTTGGATAGAATATTCTTTATTGTGATTTTCTATGACCTGGAACAGATTTGAAGGTTGATCATTGGGTCAGGTTGATCCACAGTCTTCTTTGTAGGCCAGATGTTTTCCACTGCTGTGCATTTCTGACTCTGCCCATCCCCTTTCTTTCTTTTTTTTGCTGTGTCTGTCATCTATGCTGCATATATAAGTGTGCACTGTATCCATGGGTTTGCTTGTTCATGAGTGTGCATGCATGTGTAGGCCAGAATTTGATGTGGCATTGGCTGCCACTTGACTTTTTTTTAAGTGGAGTCTTTCACTGAAGTTGATCCACATTGTTTCAGCTATACTATTTTTTCCAGATTGCCTTGCAAGTGAGCTGCCTGTCTCAGCTTCTCAAGCCCTGGGTTATAGGCACACTGCACAAAGATGCTCAGAGTTTTATTGGCATCCTGGGGATGTGAACTCAAATCCTTATGATTGCACAGCAAGTTCTCCACCCACTGAGCCATCTCCAGGGCTACATTTCCTTCTATGGTAATGTTGGATTTCACAACTTTCTTCCTATTCTCTGAAATGTGGATTTCCTCTGATGTATTTTTTTTTAATGTAGCACATCTGCCATTTTCAGACCATTTGTTCCATCTTTCTTTTAATTTTCATAATGTCTTTCCCCTTTGTTTTCTGTGTATTTAATGTGAGAATCAGTCAACTGTCATTGGCTTGGGGTTTATTAGACTGATTAATTCTTTCAATATTGACTCCTTTTATTATTCTGGATGAATAGAAAATTGTTAATATTTCCTTTTTCCTTTAGTACTTAAGGATAGCAATGCTTTTTAGAGACTTAAAATGTAGTATAAGGATATGCTGAGTTTAAAACTAATGTATGATGATCACTAATGAATGTATATAATACATGTCTTTGTTATTGGACTAGAATTTAAACTATTTTAAAGGGAAAACTTTATCTAAATTCATTATTTTTCTGTATATATCAAGTATAATGACCACATTAAGCCAGCTCAAAGTAATAAAATATAGTTAGTGGAAATTATATACTAGATGCTGTGAATAACTTTATCATGTTTTTAGCTGATACATGAAAAATATGCAATTGCCCAATATGTACTAGGTGCTAGTATATACATATCAAAATTGGGTTAAGCATTTGCTCCTCAGACATTTATTATTTTTTTTTGAATCTTAAGAACTTTGGTCTGATTCTCTGGTTTAAGGACCACTTGACCATTGGCATACAATTCTTGTACTTCTCTGTCTTCAGGGTATGTAGTCACTATTTTTGTGCACTAATATAACATGGATCTCAAAAGTATTATAAACTTTGTAGAATTCTGTTCTAAGTAGGATTAAATAGTAGCTGTGTGTGTTTTTTAAAGTACAAGTTTCACTGATAGAGCTTAAAAGTTTTTTTGTTTGTTTCTTCATACACTTTGATTTCTCTTTACTTTCTTGGAGATTTTTATACAAAACTGTAGTTTTTGAATCTTATTAAGATTTCAGAGGTACCAGTGGTGTTGAAATATTTAATCATTTGTAAACATTGCCACTAATGAATATTTAGATTAACTGTCAAGGAATTGTAATAATTAAAAGTATTTAGGGTGAAAGCCTTTGATGCCAGGGGAAACACACACACACACACACACACACACACACACACACACACACACACACAGACACAGAGACAGAGACAGAGAGACACAGTCAGAGACAGACACAGAGACAGAAAGAAAAATTGAATGAGAATTGACATTAAATTCTAGGAATTCCCACACATTTCCTGAATATTAACAATCATTTTTGATGTCATTGTCAGACATGCCCAGCCATACTTGCATTTTGGTTTATGGTACACTTTCATTTATTTGTTTATAGTTTGTATTTATTTTGGAGCTGGTGATATAGGTGACTATTAGGTCAAATAGAACATAAGATATGTATGTGGAGTTGTGACTTCTTTGGTTTTGTAAGTCAACCAAGTTTGTAGAATAATAAAGAAAGTGGTGTTTATTTGGAAGCTGTTTGCTGATGGTGGGTTTACATAATGGCACAATCTTGTCATTGGATAATTATACTTACTTTCTAATAGGAAGAACTCCGGCTTTGGACATAAAACACATGCCAAGATCAGGAGGCTTATTTATGTGACCAGTAAGTAAACCCTTAATCTGAGATCTATATATTAGAAGTACTAATTATATAGATATGAAGTGGGAGGTAATTTTGACCCTTAAATAACAAAGCAGCTAAGTACTTTAAAGCATTCTTCCATAACATGTTAACAGAAAGAATAAACAAATGTTTTCTAGGTAATCTTCAGCTACCCAGCTTCCATCTTTCTACCTTAAGGTATAGAAATTTTAATTGAACTTGCATATCAAACCAACAGAATATTTTTTCAAGACAGGCTTTCTTTGTGTAGCCCTGGCTATCCTGGAACTTATCACATAGACCAGGCTGGCCTCAAACTCACGGATATCTGCTTGTCTCTGACTCGAAAGTGTTAGAATTAAAAGTATGCACAACCATGCTCAGCTCCAAACAAAACAAGCAGCCTTTTTAAAGGAGAAATCTGTCTTTTTTTTTTTTCATGAGAATAGCCGTGTTTGCCCTATAAAATTATCTTACAAAGATATCTGATTAGACATAACCATAGAAATGTGCCTGACATGCCTTTTCTGTATAAAAAAACATTCATGTAAGACATTTTTTGTTCTTCTGTGATACTAACAGGAACTGATGCCATTTGAAGAACCTTTTGCTTATACCACCACATTTGGTTTTTAACAAAGCAAGCAAGTTCTGTTTGGTGTTAAGTGAAGCAGGTTATGTTTTGCTGCTGAGATCTTGGTAAATATGTACCATTTCTTGTTCATCTTTCTTCAGACAGGCACGAGTTTCTGTTATTTATCCATCTTATTTACCAGTCACTGATATTTGTATTAGTAAGCGGTGCTATTTCCTGTTTAACTTATGTATGATCACCCTGAATGTATAATTTTGAGCTTAGCTGTTTACACACTGTCATGCAGCAAATAGGGATTTTCTTTCTAGAGAAAATATACCAAGGGAGTGAAGTAATAGCTTAACTGAGGGATTTGGCAGTTCTAACTCTAATGTAGATTTAAATTATATTTCTGAAAATGGTTAGACTGCATAAGTCCAGAGGATATCTCTTTGTAGAATATTATAATTGAGATGTTCGTGAGAATGAAAGAATGATTATTGATAACTCTTGGATCTAAACCTTCAGCTTATATATATATTTAAATTGTGTTAATATATATTGATTTTTAGTCATGAACTCTAGGATAGTGAGATACACAAGGAGGTTTTTGAATATATAACAAGCTAAGGGGAATTACAATGTTTATTTACTCTCTCATGGAATTTTCACATGTGGAAACTTTATTGTTGGTTATTTGGAAAGGAAGTAGTATACAAGTGTGCCAAAATTCAGAAGTTGACAAATTAAATTTCATTGCAAGCTTCTAGAGATTCCTGAGAGCCATGTTTGGTACAGTCCTGTGTTATCCTATAACTCATAACCACCATGAAATTCAGAGAATGGATTCAATAAACTGTTAGGCGAATATTGTTTTAGTGAGTTATCAAAAAACTGGATGAAATCTCCACTGTCAAATGCCTCATCCTGTATGGAGTAACGGGAAGTGTGTGTAAAGAATAATTTAAGTTGGGCATGTTAACACCTGTTCTTGTCAGCTCTACACAAGCTACAGTTCTGTGGGAAGAAGGACTCTAAATTGACAAAATGCCTGCAAAAGATTGGCCTGGACGCAAGTCTATAGGGCTTTTTAAAGATTGATTATTGGTATGGGAGGTCCAGCACACTGTGAGTGACCATACCCTGGGCAGATGGTCATGGATGGTGTAAGAAAGCAAAGCAAAGAAACCCTGAGTGAGCAAGCCAGTAAGCAAAACACTTCTGTCAGCTCCTCTTATGTCCAGGCCCCAGGCCTGTTTGAGTTGCTGCACTGACTCTTTTGAGTGATGGACAGTTCCATAGAACTGTAAGCTGAAAGCTCCCCAAGGTTTTTTTTTTTTTTTTTGTGTGTGTGTGTGTGTGTGTGTGTGTGTGTGTGTGTGTAGCATTGGCTGATCTGGAACTCACTTGGCTGTCCTCAAACTCAAACTCAAAGAGATGCCTTATCCTCCAGAGTGCTGGGATTAAAGGTGTGTGCCACCACCTTCCAGTGTCTCAAGTTGTTTGGGGTTGTGATGTGCTATAACAGTAAAGGGAACTTTAACCAAGACAGTACCCTCTCAGATATTTGGGAGGCCGAGACAGGAGAATCTCAAATTTGAGGTCAATCTGGGCAGCATAGCAAGACCCTAACTCAAAAGAAAAAAGATACAACACAAAATTTAAAGGCTACAGTATGGTAGAGCACTTGCCAAACTTGTGGATACCTCTTTGTTGGATCTGTAGTAACACACACACACACACACACACACACACACACACACTCATACACACTTACTTAATTTGTGAAGATAAAATATTGCAAGTATCATTTTATGAAATAAAGATTCACCCTTTCTGAATTAGAAACAACCTGAAAGAATAAAGGAAGAAGAGTTCTTCTTGAGTAGAAGTAGTTTATATTTTTTTTAAAAAATAATAACATTTAATATCCTATTGTGTGTGTGTGTGTGTGTGTGTGTGTGCGCGTGTGTGTTTGTGTTGTGGAATGTTGTGGAAGGAGATAGTTTTTTTTTTTTACTTGTGGAATAAAAGTTTTGGCCAAGGTTTTGCTTTTATATCTCTGAAAAGAATTCTATTCTCTGAGTTCCAGTCCTAACAATATGTGTAATCAGAAATTTGGAGGGGAGAAGAAAAGAGCCTCGTCTTTCAGGATGTCAGGAAAGGTCATGAGCAAGCGTTAGACAAAAAGAGCACACACAAAAAGGACCCCTAATGGGATGAGTATCCAGCTTGTCACAAAAATGCTTAATGATGGAGTGAAGATAAATTTGCCAGTTTCTCATGTTGAATATTCATCATACAGTCTATGCAGCTGTATCTTAAATGCCATTCCCTTTTTGAAACATAAAGCAGATTACTGGTTTATTCTTAGGCAATGGATTATGCACCTTACATGCTGAAGTAGGCTATTGATAAACAGTAATCTAAGTGGATATTATGTTCTCTGTGCTTGTTTTATTACAGTGCGGCCATACTTATAGTATACAGTTTACCTACTTATTTTTTTAAAAGTGGGGTTAAATATTGTACAAAAATGAGTATTTTCTCATTTTACACTATGGAATTCTGATTAATTATTAAATGAAACTAAAGCATATATATATATACATATATATATATATATATATTTTATAGAGTTATGGATTTTAAGCAGCACTGATACTATTTTATTAAACTTCATAATCATATGTCTCATTGTAATTTAAATGACCCTTTAAAGTAGTTAAAATAACTTAAGCATAAAATTTACACATCTATGTATCATTGTATTGATTAGTTCATTGGTCTATTAATCTGTGTATAGTTCAGTATTTGCTTTTAACAGAAATTTCAAAATAGAAACTGCTCATGGTCAAGCTTCAGGTCATCTTAGTTGTTTAGGCTTCTTTTAAAATACTCATGGTATTTCCCCCTTGGGATACAGGAGAAGAAGCCTAGGGGTCAAGCTGGAGTTCATAGTCATTGGGCAGTGAATGGTGCTGGGCTGCTAGCATGTCTGTATCTCTACATTCTTATTGAATCCTGATTCTGGTAAATTCCAGTGATGGTATGGACACTGCCATTTTTGACTTTGAGTAAGAACAATCTGAGCAAGTACTATCTTCTTGTATGAAACAGAGGGTTCTAAAAGTTCTGACTTGTCGTTTGATTTCCACACTTACTTTTTAATTCATTATTTTCATAATTTTCCAAGCAATATAAATATGGATTCTCCCTCCTGACACACAGACACTGTTAATATATTTTACTGCTATCAACATTAGGTAGATATCAACAAATGTATATAGTTTCTGTCAACATTTTGCTGCTGCTTATTATAAAGTTATTGATTGTTGAAAGTTTCTCAAGTTATGTTTACTCCAAATCCATGAATTTGTGAATATTGTCTTATTTGGATAAAAAAAGAAAAAAGATCTCTAAAACAGTAAGTAAATTAAGTATTTTGAGTTATGGAAATCAACCTCAATTTGCCAGGTAGATATTAAATTTAATGATAAGAGACACACACAACAGACAGAAAGAGAACAGGAAAGCAGCATGACTAGAGGTGCGGAGACAGGAGTGGTGATTGTATAACTCGAGGAGTATGGTCACTCACTTGAAGCTGGGCATGATGGGTGAGGACATTCAGTAAATGAAGTCGCACAGCACCTCAATTTCTGAGTAAGAAAGGAAATTACTCTGTTGGTTTTTTTTTTTAATTTCACTTAATGTGCGATTTTAAAAATTTATTTATGTCTTTTGCAGTAATCATTGGAAATTAATTCTGTCTTATTTTATAGCAAACATAATCTAATACCATTATTAGTGCATTAAAAGTGTCATGATTTCAATTTTAGCTAATATAAGTGGTCAGAGGTTACAACATGGATTTAGAGGTTGAAAAATGGGGAAAATGCAATGATAGATCAAATTCAGAAATTTACATTTATAAATGAATAAAATTTGGAAGTAAATGTTTTTCTAATACTAGTTCTTCAATATCTATTGTTTATTTGTGTTCTATTTTTTATTACTTTGTGTTTCTTGGAAGTGGCTTAAGAATAGACTTTCCCTTGATATTTTGACAATTAATTATTACAGAGTAACAGGACATGCTGTGAAATATATGTTAAAGCACACAAACCTTTGAACTTTTAACTCAAGAGAAGGAAATATGCTTCAGCCTAAATCTTTCTGTGTTTTATACATATGTTCAAATGCATATTTTCATAGCATGAAATGGTGGAATGTTCATATTTTCTAAGTTCAATCTGTTTATGTTATTGGTTGTCTGAATGTATGAAACACTTATAATATTTATAATGTGTTTAAAATATGTGCGCTTAAATAAACTCACCTAAACTATGTGGTTTTATTTTGTTGTACACATACTTTAATATATGCATAGTTCATAAGTAAATAATCCCAGAATGATAGATGGAAAAGTGTTCAATAGTTATGGATAATAGACATATGTATGTATGTTACAAAAAAGTCATGAATTTGGAAGAAAGCCTAGGCAGGGAATATATGGGAGGGTTTGGAAGGAGAAAAGGGAAGGGAAATTGGTATAATTACATTATAACAATAAGAATTAAAAACAATGATAAAAAAGAGAAAGAAAGAGTCATGGCTATTAGAAAAATCACTGTTCATTTGGAGATGCCTTAGGAAATATGTTCTACTAACATACAAAGAAAGTTTATGTGCGCGCCCACCCCGCCAGCAAGAAAGACATGACTCCTGGAAGATCATCTTCATGCAGTTTATTTCAGGATCCTTGAACATGCTTCTTCTGACCCGTGGGGACCCTGGGGACCCCTGCACAGGCTTAAATCCCCTTGCACTAACCAATCCCAGCGAGCTACGTGGACCCTGCAGATAGGCTACTCTAATGCAAAAGCAGACATGCTGAACAGACTTAACCAAATAAGGGCTTGTTTATGCCAGAGAGCTCTCACCCTCAGGGAGGTGGAAGTGGAAGCCAGCGCCATCTTTAAGGCATGGCACTTCGCAGCTCTCTACAGTTCCCCCTTTTTGTTTTAATAATACAACAGGCAAGGGAGTGGCCTGGTTTCCAGTAAAGCAGTGGACATTGTAGTGACCCTGAATCCTGGTAGTCAGCCAAGTCAGTGCCACACCCATCTGGCATCTTTATCCTAGAGGTGGGGCCTCGGACATCAACCCACATGCAACCAGACTTGCCCTTCTCAGAGCTAACTCGCAGTGCAGTGCTAAGCCATACAACCTGAGCGTGAAGGATAAATACTTGTTCATGACTGCGAGCCATGCTTGGGGAGACTGTCCTGCCTCAATGGCTATAAATGCCTGGACAAACATAGCTGCATACTGCTTCCGAGCAAACCTCATCTTGCAAAGGCACCACAGGCCCACGAAGGAGATAAGCAACAAGAGGACAACCATGGCTCCCATTCCTGTCCACACTTTCAGATGATCCATGGCAATGGGAACCACAATGACAATCTGGCAGCCAGTCCTGCATCCACATGTGTCGAATTTACTGCAACGATGGCTACTAGCAGCTGTACCATTAAGTCATCAAAATTGGCAGACCAATTTCCTAAAAGATGGCTAGACAACTGTTGTGACAAATTAGCAGCACGTGTAAAGTTCTCATATGGAACGCTGGTAAAATACAAACCTGGATATTTCATTTCACATTACAATTGGGCCAGATGTCACAAGGTATCTATTTGCTCCTGCACCAGATCAATTCTTTGGTTTACAATCATTAAACCTCCTTTTAGTTGGGCACCAATTGTGGATTGAGCATCCAAGGCAGTAGCCACATTCTTGGACAACTCATTTTGCTTAGAGGCTGTCTGCACCGATGTGCTCATAGCCACGGCAGCTGTGACTGAACCCACAACTGCAAAAGAGATAGCTGAAACTATGGCTGCTGTAATGCCAAAGTCTCTCCCTGCGCCCTCTAACAAACAGGCCATAAAATCTGAAAATGGTTCCATTGGGCCTTGCAGTATCTTAGTGAGGTTACCATTCACCTCTCTCTTATTGGGTAATGACTTCCATGCTTTTATGGCAATCTGATTTACTTGTTCAAAAGCCTGTATTTGATATCCTGTTTGTTGGTTGGCAAAGTGTCCCTGTCCAAGCAACATGTCCCTGTCCCATGCTGTGTTTCCAGCTGCCAGGTTAGTTGCAGCCTGTCCATTGACATACTCAATTAAAAAGGCTTTCCAATCCAGATACTGTCTGGGGCTTAGGCATGCTCTAGCCAGTGCACTCCAACCACTAGGAGTCATGCTATGCCTATTTAGGGCTTCAACTTGAGCTACAATAAAAGAAGCTGAAATTCCATACGTTTTCACAGACTCAGCCAAAGCCTTGATGACCTTAAAGTCTAAAGGCTCCTCATTTCTATTGCCTTGGGCATCCTGGAGAACTGGATAGGCCAGGCTTAAGTCATTTTGTAAGGCTTTCCAGATCTCAGAGTAAAAGGAACGCCCTGTACCTGGGCCCCGCCCTTCCTCACTCTGATAAGGAGAAGGCACGACAGCATTGGCCCAGGAGGGTTTTCCTCTTCCTTACATAGCCGTTTCTCCTTTCCTTCCCTTCTGTGTTCTTTAAGGGACTGTTTCTGAACCTTTTCTATGAGGGCTTGTAATTCTTCCTCAGAATCTGTTTTGTCTGTACCTAACTCTCCTGTGCTCTCAACCTCTTCTCATCTTTCTTCCTGTAACATTTCTAGCGCAGCTTTCCCTTTCTCCATTGCCTCTTTACACAGTACCTCTGGCCTTTAGTACAGCTACACACTAACTTCCAAACAAGTTGGACTCTGGACTTTAGCGTCCCTTGTTCCCAAGCATCGCTGCCTAACTTGTCCCAGCACGCTACCTTGAGGTCTACTGAAACTGTGAACTAAGTTACAATGGCATCACATTCGCTCAGGAATCTTTCTAGTGTGCTTTTCTTTAAGTTTCTTTGACAAAAGTAGCCCCTGAAGAGCCTGAAAAATTGGATGAGACTGAGAAGTCCCCATTTTGAAAATTTTACTTCCGGTTCGTTACAACCTCTCCCTCATTGCCTGAGACTTTATTGCTGCTTATTTCAATGGTCTTTATCTTGGTCCCAACTTACGTGGGACTTTATTGCTCCTTACTGGAGACCTTATTGCCTCTTTACCAAGGGCCTTAGCTTGGTCCAAACTTACCTTGGGAACTCACCCGTGCTGCACTGACTGCAAAAAGTTCTGATCTGAAAGTCCCCGTACAGGCCACCATTTGTAGGCGCCCAACCTTGACCAGCAAGGAAGACGCGACTCTGGGAAGATCTTCATGCAGTTTTAATCAGGTTCCTTGAAACATGCTTCTTCTGACCTGCGGGACCCTGGAGAACCCCTGCACAGGCTTAAATCCCCTTGCACTAACCAACCCCAGTAAGCCACGTGGACCCTGCAGATAGTCTACTCTAATGCAGAAGCAGACAGGCTGAACAGACTTAACCAAATAAGGGCTTGTTTATGTCAGAGAGCTCTCACCCTCAGGGAGGTGGAAGGCGGAAGCCAGCGCCATCTTTAAGGTGTGGCACTTTATAGCTCTCTACAAGTTTTCAATTGTATAAAGAAAGTAATTTTGCTATATGTATGAAATGGCATTCCAATTTTGAGTTTTTGCAGAATGTATTCTTATATATTACATTAAGAAGATAAAACAAGTTTTCTTAAAAATTGATGAAGGCATTATTATTTACATCCCTCAGACATATATGAATCACACTCAGACATGTCTCTTTCCTTGTCCCTGAAACAAGAAGAAACTCAAACTGTAGTACCCATCCTTTCTGTCCTGTTCATCTTCTCTATCCAAATTGCTGAATTCTCTATGGCCAATTCCAGTCAACTAGTCACTGGTTAAGACCCCTGATTTAAGGCATAACTTTGTTGAGCAGTCTTGGGAATGTCAGAGTGTGATCAAAATATCCCACTAAAATTAAGTTCAGTGTTATATTTAAGGAATCAGATTAAGTCAGAAGGGCTGTTTTCTGTATTGAATTTTGTGTTAGAGAGAAATTGAATGGATGTTATCATTATTGATGTAGATTTTGTTGGAAGTCACTGTTACCAAGAGACTCTCTTATTTTGGTTATTTTTTCGTATCTTGCTATCCAAAACTGTCCTTTAAATTAAGTGGTATATATAAAAGCATATATATATATATATATATATATATATATATATATATATATATATATCAAGTGTTATATATAAAAACATATATATATGTATAATGCTTTTAAAATATATATATTATTTATTATTTTTTTCTTATTTTACATATTGACCCTAGTTCCCTTCCTTCCTCCCATAACCCTTGACCCCTTCTACCATCTCATTTCCTCACCACTACCATGCACACACACTCCACAGGGAGGGTGATGCTTTCCAGGAGGAAACATTGTCTTGTCTTCAAGGTTTTGAGATTCAGGACCAAGAAGTATGTAAATGCAGGTTTTATTCAACACAGTAGAATCATCTTCAAAGATTAAGACGAGAAACAATCTAAATTTCTAGTAAAATTTTGAAAAAAATTCACTTAACATTGTTATTTATATTTTTCTTTTTCATTTAATCATAGGTGTTTGGTATAATCACAAAATCCTGCAACCTCAAATTTGTCTCACTGCAGAATATTTTCATCAATGCCAAAATGGGCATCCAATTCCCATTAAGCAACCACTCCTGTTACTAGTGCCCAACAGTCACAAGCATGTTTTCTGTCTATTTGTGGATTTGCTAGCTCTGGGTATGTCTTTGAAATAACTAAAGGCTCTTCCTCACTTAATATGGTATGCTTTAACTCAGTCCTTATAATTTATGGTAGGGCTTCACGTCTTTATGTGGCTGAGTCACACTTAGCTGTTATGAGCACTTTCTTGCCAGCCTGGTCCCATGGCCGTTTAAGCCCCAAAATAACACACAAAAACTCCATTAGTTATAAAGCGGTTGGCCAATGGCTAGAGCTTCTTATTGGCTAGCTCTGCCTTAAATATTAACCCATTTCTATCAATATAAGTGTTTATACATGGTCTTATCTTACTAGAGAGAAGGTCTGGACCTCTTATGTCCTACATCTTGAGTCCTCTTTATTACATCTCCCAGAATCCTCCATGTCTCCCAGTTCCACCTATCTTGCTTTTCTATTGGCCACCAGGGAATAATTCATTAACTAATAAGAGAAACATATATACAGAATGACATCTCCCATCACTCAGTCTTGTGAATACATGACCATTTTTGTGTATCCGGCTATCATATGCTAGGATGTACCTATGTATTTTTATCTTTTGACTACTATGCATAATAGTGTTATGAACCATCATATGCAATGTACTGTTTGAAGTCATATTTTTTTCAGTTCAATGGGGGAGATGAATACCCAGGTGTGGTATTTCTGTTTGAATACTCAGGAATTGGTATTTCTGTGTGATTCTCTGAGAAATGACTATACTGTTAATTTCTAAAACTGAACCTTCATTCCTGGTCACACAACAGTAAATGAGGATGCCAATTGTTCTTCATCTCTGACACTTTTAACTTTTCATTGATGGTAGCAATCCTTAGGGGTCATGGATTATTATAAGCCACCACTGTGTGGACACTGGGAATGAGAACCAGGTCCTATGTGATAATAGCAAATACTCTTAACCTCTGAACCTTCTCTCAAGCCCTAAAGCATCAATATTTAATTCATAAATAAATATGCTTACTTAAAGCTTTTACTTATGCTATTACACTATAGTTTTACTTTGTGTAGCTCTGATGTCTAGTAAATCTAAACATTTATTTATGTGTTTATTATACAATTGCTTAATGTACTTCAGAAAAGTTCATCAAATTGGGTAACTTTTAGTTCTAGATGCTTCTACTGTTCTTTTTCTCTTGGTATTGCAGATATCTTTTCCTTTTACTGTGTCCACTAAAGTCCTGTCTCCAAAGCAAAGCACTCATGTTTATGCTTTTCCTTGATATCTGAAATTTTAAATATTGTATTAGTTCTTTGGCAATTTTGGCCACAGTTAATAATGTGAGTGTGTGTGTGTGTGGGGGGAATAATTATTGGTTGGTGCTAAAATGTGGTTAGACAAGAGCTACAGATTCTGGAGTACTTTTGTATGTATAGTGATTATTGTTAATAATAATACACTATGCATTTCAAAAGCTAGACAAGTATTTTGGAAGTTTTCACCTTACAGGAATGATACATGCTTTTGGAAATAGGTATTAATAACCTGATTTAAGCATGTTATAGAAGATGTGGGAAAGGAGGAGGCCTTATACATTATCTGTGAGACTGAAAACTAGTATAGCCAATATGGACATCAATATGGAGGCTTTTCAAAACTCCACAAATAGAATTCCCATATAATCTAACTATGCCCTTTTGGGAATTTATATTTCCAAATAGGATCTCATTTAAACCATGTTAGCCTAGAGCTCTCTCTGAAATTGAGAATGACCTTGAACTTCTTGTCCTCCTGCTTCTACCTTGTAAGTGCTGGAACTTCAGGCATACACCACATCTCTAATTACTTCAGGGTGCATCACTGAGGATTCTAAGCCAATATACCACAGAGGTGCTTGCACATCCTCATTTATTATGATTATGGTTCCCCTTTCCCCAAACTCCTTCAAGTCACCCCCCTACTCAATCCAAATCCCTTCCTGCTCTCTCTCATTATAAAACAAACAGGAATCTAAAGAATAAAAAAGAAAGTAAAACCACATGAACCCAAATAGAACAACAACTAACACAACAACAGCAAGAAAGAGCTGTTTAGTTGAGGCTCCATCTCCTCTGTCATTTGGTGATTCCATTTAGATCACCTTCACATGTGCGCATATTTTAGGAATCTTCTGCTATATTTGGTTGCCATGCCATTAGTCCCTCAATGGCTTTTCTTTTCAGTTGTCCCTTCTCATATCCTTCCCTCCCCATTCTGTTCCCTCCACATTCCTGTTTAATCTTTCCATTGAAGCACCTCCACAATCTATCCCTAACTACTAAAGAAGTGCTTACAATCCTTAGTCATCAGGGAAATTCAAATCAAAACTATCTTGAGATTTCTTCTTAAACCTGTCAGAAGATCAATAAAACAAATGACAACTCATGTTAGCAAGGACCCAGTGTAAGAGGGAAACTCATTCATTACTGATAGGAGTACAAACTTGTATAACCACCGTGGAAAAAAATGAGTGTGGCAGATTCTCAGGAAGATGGTAACAGGTCTACCTCAAGGTCCAGTTCTACCACTCTTGGCCATATACCCAATGAGCTTCACATCTTCTTAGAGATGCTTGCTCAACCATGTTCATTGATGTTCTGTTCATAATAACCAGCAATTGGAAACAGACTAGATGTCTATCAATTAATGACTAGAAAAAAGAAACATGGTACATTAAATGATGGGATATTATTCAGCTGTTAAAATGAAATAATGAAATTCTCAAATAAATGGATGTAAGGAACTATGAAACAAATCATCCTAATCGTGGCAACTCAGACCCCAAAAGACAAATATGGTATATACTTGCTTACATGTGTATGTTAGCTGCTAAGTGTTTGATAAGGATACTATAATCCATATTCTTACAGAGATTAGAGATGTAGAGTACAGGACTGGGAAAAATATAGGATCATCAAAGGCTTTTTGTTTTAATGTGCATTAGATCCAGGCATAATAAGTGTAAGAATCATCTTAAGACAATTTTAAACTATTTTCATCAAGGTGTATGATTGCATATATGAATATTGACACTAAGGGAAAATACTCTGATTTTATATTAGTTAAAGCCTGTGCAACATGGAAAAATGGATGAAGTCTGTCTAGTGGATTGTTGACTTGTTAACTTGGGAATTGGAATGCAACATTGGGCTCAAACACTCCTGTAAATTGTCATATATAACTATTATCCTGCTTTTGGCTTAGTATTTACCTAATCTTCATTTCTTTCTTGTAGAGTTCCTCAAAGTTCTTCTTTAATGGAATTAAGTGTGAGAATCCTGCCACACTCGATAGTGATTTACACCGATTAAAAGGAAACAGAATGATGTTGGAAGCAATTCTAGCCCACATGTGTGTTGTAAACAAAGTGGCAATTAAATTTTGTTCTATTCATATTTTGTTACATGAGAATGTATTTCTTATTCCACAATGCTGGTATTTTTATGGTATGTCAAGTGATAATAATATGATTAAGAAAGTTACTAATTCCCAAGCATGTTCTAATAATGTATCATTATTAACTGTGATGATTGTCATTACCACATAATATCAAACATTTGAGTAATAGTACTGTGTATAAATTATTAAATGTTTCTGTACATTAGATCATTTAATTGGCATAATGTCCTTAAGAAATAATCATTCTTTATTAGACAGCTCAAGAAACTGAGGCCAAATGAACTTTAATCCTTTATTCAACATCACAGGGCTAATATACACGAAGAAGAAAAAGAATTGAGAATGTCTGGACTGAAAAGTGTTCTGCACACCAAGTGGACTCTGTAGCTGATGGTAGTGCTCCCATAAAAGACTGCAGAAAGAGTAAGCGTGCAGCAAGCACCAGCAATAGATGAGAATGATATAAACTCAAAGCATCCATGTCTTTAGTGTGGTAGGTATATCCTTGTATTTTCAGGGTATTCATTAGGTTGAAATGAACTTGGAAGTTCTTGCATATGCTAATGAGCTGCCCTGTTTACCTTTAAGCTGAACTTTACAGATGGTATTGTACCTTTATAACCTTGACATTTATTAGAGCTGGAAAAGTGCTGTTCACTCCTTGAAAGAAGAGTGCAAATGCACTCCCTGTTAGTTAGAGTACAGTAAAAAAGAGAATCAGTGTTCTGTCTGCTAAGTGTTTGAGTGGTTCTTTATGGCATAGTAAGCATCTCTGCCATTATTTTATTTTATTCTTAAAGTCCTTCGTGAGAAGCAGCATGAGTATTTTTGACCCTTCTATTTTAATACAAAAATTGATGTTCAGTGAATAAAAGGTGGACTAAAACTGAAAATGGACCATTAGCAGTCTTCTACAGATGCTACTTTCTGTTGTTTAATTCTTTTAAAAAACATACTTAAAAATTTGAGGTTATAATATAATCACATCGTCGCTCCCTTTCCTTTCTCTCCCTAAACCCTTCCTATATACCATAGCATACTCTCTTTAAAATTCATGACCTGTTTTTTTGTCTAATTATTAATAAATACAGGTTGAAGAAATGTACAGGGAAAATATAAAAGTGATAAAGGGTACTCTCCATTGAATATTTTAGAATGTGAGACTGGCTCTTTAATGGTAAATAATGCTAGGTATGACTTGGCTGATCATGTTGCTTCAGATAGAGCAATTCCCTATTGTCATAACTAATTATGTTACATGACATTGTTCTAGTCCCTTGTCAGTAGAAAATGTAACTTCGTGGACTTCAGTTCTTTACCTACACTGACATCTATGCAGAGTATGGACAGGTGATTTCAGTGAGCTGCCTGATAAATTCTGAGGAAAATTTGGGAAGCATCATCGTACATAAGAAGCTATTGAGATTTCTAGCATAGATTTAAAAGCAATTTGTTCTCTTATTAAATAAGTCTATAGTAAAATGATTCCAAAATCCATGATAATATGAGTAAACTCCATTTTTATCAACTTCTGAATGTACTTGGTTTGTTGTTGATATGTATCCTCCAAGAATCTATACAGTTTCATAAATTCATTTGGTAACCAAAATATATACTATCACATTATTTACTGATGTAATTAAAAATAAGAGTCAACAGGCACAAAATTCAGTTGGCAAATCATAAGTACAAAGGAACATATATGAAGATGTTGGTAACAGACTCAAGAAACAGTATTAGGTTAAATAAAGTACCAGAAATACTATGTGCACACAGATATATGAAGATGAGTGAAGCCAAATGAAAAGGTTTAACAAGGTACAAGGTAGCGGTTATTAAGTGATAAGATGCTGTGCTGGCTAATTTTATGTCAACTTGTCAGAAACTAGTATTATACGGGAAGTATCAATTGAGAATGCCCCACCAGATAGGCCTGTGGAACATTTTATTGATTACTGATGTTCTTGCTCCAGATCTTCATGGGCAGTGTTATCCTGGTCTGGTAGTCCAGGTTTATGGGGAAGCAAGCCATGGGGAAGAAACTGGTAAAGAGCAGCCCTCTCTGTATTAGCTTCTACTTACAGTTCCCTGCCCTGTTACCGTTCCTGTCCTGATTTCCCCCAATTATGGACTAGTGTAAGATGTAAGATGAAATGAATCCTTTCTGCCCCAAGCTGTGCTTGGCTAAGGTGTTTAGTCACAACAGTAGGAACCTTGACTAAGATGAATGCAGGGTTGAGGTATTTTTCATTAAGATAACATAAGTTTATAATTATCACACACCAAGGAAACTTCATAGTCTTCGATACTGTCATAAAAGAGTACTTTGGTTTGATTGGAAAAATACTGTATTGCTAGGCAGTTTCTTGTGCTTAGAATCTCAGGTAGCAGAACTGCAGATTGTCTTGGTCAAAACATTGAGCTCTATGCAGACCTGAAAGGCAACAATGTGAAGAAAGTAAATGACACAGGTCTGACTTGCTGAGTGAAGGCACTTTTCGAAAGAGAGATTGAGGTCTCTCAGGGCAAACACTTCATGACTGTTGTAAGAAGGTGCAAGGCCTCTGCCTCAGAGATGGGGCCCTTAATCACATTTGTTATAGGGAGGGTTGAGTTCAGCTCCAGTTTATTTAGTTACCCTTAGTGGAATCTATCATGGATCTGCCACAGGCCAGCTTGGTGACCTTGAACTAATACTTAACCTCACTGAGTCTTTCTCTACAGCACGATCAATACACTTCCTGTTCTTTTTAGGTCTTAACAGAGATGCCTGGGAACAAACAGCATCGTTAATGTGAAGTTGTTTCAAAGGGTTTACAAGAAAGACACACTAAATAATGAAGATCATCACTATTATTAAAGCTAGTGATTATTATTAGCAGTGTTTTGAAATGAACACTGCCAATCAGGGTTTAAATTACTCAGCCAAAAATCAACAAAGATTTTGGCTTACCTCTTCATAAAGTTAGTGCTGGAGTAGATGCAATGTTCTGGTATAATAATCACTTAAAGGTTTCCCTAGAAAGGCCTTCCAAGGTGTGGATTGATTTATCACAAATGAAAACAATTCCTTATTTTTAAAAATTGAAAATGAAAGTATTAAAAACAGCTTACTCTGTTAGAGGCTGGCTTATCTCAATGACAGCTGACTACCTACAGGTTTTCATTCCATTTTCTCAAATATCTACCATCTTCCTATCTCTGATTTTAATCACGCACCAATGTGAAATAATTGTAAAGGAGATGTGTATTGGACAACACAACTCAGCAATATGCAAACATGTTACCTTCAGCTCTTTCTAGTGCCTAATTAATACTGCTTTCTGTTCTGGTTGCTGATGGTAAGGCTGAGGAGGACAGAGGCAATGTCTTCATGGACAAAGACCTTAGTATTTTAACACAATTGGAGGAGTACTGTAATCAATATTTGATATGGTAAATATCTTTTCCCAGTGGAGAAGGCTTGCCTTCTCTGTCAGTTGTGTGTACTAAATCGAAGCCTGGGGTATGGTGTGGCCCTGCCTTCTCCTATGAGAGACTGGATGTTATTTGTGTGGAATTCGGATACTTATAGAGAAGAGCATTGCCTCTGTTACCACTAGCTGCATGTACTGCTCAGTATAGCTAGCTTCTAAATGCTGGCTCCCTCCTGTCTAGTACTTGAGATGAAACTTGCTGTCTTGAGGTTGAACTCTATAGCTCTTTAACTTCAGAAATCCTGTGGGGAAAGTATGGACTGTCCATACCTGTTATCACTACCACTTCCCTTTGATGCAGCCCACATAGAAACTTCTCTACCACCTTACTCTATATTGGATTTGTTTAAAAAGCTTTGATTTCCTTGGAAACTGCTAATGCTAGGCAATTGGAAGAGAAAAGAGAAAACCCTTCTGCATTTAGTCTTCCTAAGTTACCATTGAAAAGATCCAAATCTTTTACAAATAAGTTTGAAGAGTTGTTTTTTCCTATCCCTTTTAGCTTCCAAACAATACATAAGTATTTTTTTTATCATAAATGAAATTTCTATCATAGGTGCCAAATAGGGGATAAAAGATGTAAGTTAATTATAAACAATAGCTACTCATTTTGAGTATAGATTATCTTCCACAGAAATCCATATATTTAAAGCATCTAAACATATTCATAGATTTGTTTCCTCCTCATAAAGCACACTGTAAATATTGCTTCCATTGTTTAAATAAATTAGGATCTGCTTCTAAGAGAAGACACCACATACATAATTAAAGGCTGGCCGAGGAGGTAGAGGTGTTCTAGATTATCATCAAACTTTTATTTTTTTCTGCTACACAATGTTGTTTAAATGCCTGCCATTGCTCTTTCATGGTCACAATCTAGACCTAGTTTTCAAGTGTGGAAATTCCTTTTGCCTTATGAGCCTTGGGTGGGGGATACTTACTTCCTCCTACTCAAAGCAGAAATATTAGACACTCACTTTCCTAGTGTCGTTTGCCACTTGGTTATGGGCACATGGTCTAGATAGTGCTTAGTCTGATGCTGTGATCACAGAGAGGTATGTGAGGATTTGCCTCTGTCTCCACTGGCAGTTAAAGAGAGGTTGGACTTTAGGATAGCAGGAACAGTGTTTCCAACACCTGCACTTAAGTTTCTGGGCTAACAGTACTAGTACAAGAACCATAGTCTTACTGCACTGAAATAGTAGCCATGGAATATTTCTCAGTCAGGTTGGTTGCCTGATTTGGGGCATTAAGTCTAGGTACATAGTCAACTGCTGTTAAAATTTTACCTATGTATCTGAGATCTCCTTTATATACATACAATAAATCTCCCATTCAAACCTATAGCCATTTAATCACTGGAACTGTATTTTCTTCTATCCTTAAAGCATATTTTCTGGGTTTGAAGTCTTCATATGTTCCCAAAGGACTAGTTATTTCTTGGGTAGGTTATATTTTATAAAATATTATATATGATAATATTTTCTTATGACACACATGCACATACACTGGATTTCATATTTATTCTAGTGTAGATGTAGCATAGCATGTGCAGTGATCTCTCTGAAGTCATGCACATTGCCTGATACTGAATAGGCAGTGAATATTTATTTTACGAACTTAAGAGAGTTATGTAATTCTGTACACCACTTCCCTTGAACTTGATTGTTGCTCAAGTCAAAGTTTCAAGAGAGGTTTCCCTGCATGATTTACATAATTTCTCATTAACCTTTCAGTATTTACTTGGCTTCTTACAAAGCCTCAGGTTCCATATTAATTCCATCAGTCCCTTTTTCTCACCTGTCCCTAAACAGGTTCACATAAAACTGCATATAACCCACTTGTCTGACACGAGAAAATGGCCCAGATTCTAGTATTGTTTTTGCTTTAAAAATAATCTTTGAAAAGCCTTTGTATTAATATCTGCACATTTAAACAACTTTACACTTCTTTTCTCCTTGATCACAATCCATTTAAGCTACAAACGACTCATCGACATAGAGGATAATTTTTGATTGGCCAGCGACTGATGATTTCTGTTTGACATTTTCAATACAATTTGTGGAAGAGAAGTTTAGATTGGATTTAGACATGCCTTTAACTTCCAATGCTTAGAGCCCAGCTACCACAGTTCTAAGGTACAGTCATTATGCTAGCCTGTCATGTGAAACTCTGTTTGTGTTATCTGTCTCAGAGTTCTGAACGTCAAGCTGTGAAATATGGGGGTTCTATTTTGTAATACTCCCTTTCTAGAACCTACTCTTTATTTTCAAAGAGAACAAGGGCTGTAGGGGAAGAAAAGAATGGAGATAATAATGTCTCCATTTTTACAAGCGCCCTGTCAGGTTTTTGTGATGTAACCTCTGTAAATCTAAGTAAAGGCAGGTGAGAAACACCCAGGGGCTCCATCCAGACAAGGCTGCCCTACATGCGCCCACAGTTCCATCTAACCCTAACTCTTTCTTAGTCTTTTAAAGGAGAAAAGAAAAGGACATGAATAGTTCCTGTCCGCTGTACTGCAGACTGGATAGGATAAATCAGAGAGGAAATTACACGTCTGAGATTTGGAAAACACCCATTAAAACTGATCACAGAACAAATTCACATAGACCCATGCAATGTGCTGGCCTTATAGTGATTTAAATATATAGGACAGGCCAAGGGCAAGCCAGGGCATGGCCTAGATGTCCAGTCAATTTCTTTAAATGTCTTTTTTTTTTCATGATTTTATAAAGAAATCTTGAGCTCTTTTAAAAAGAAATAACCAGCCAATGTTTTTTTTTCCTCTAGAAAGTGACTATATTTAATATTATAGTATACAAAGAGATATCTTGAAGTCATATGCAATTTAGTGGAGAAGGAGAAATGAGAGTAGCATATCAAATTAGAATACAGTGTGAGGTTTAGTAATCATTGGTAGTTTGTATTAAGTTATCACTCTAGAGACAATAATTATAAGCAATTAACAGTAAGCTTTCCTTCGCCTTCACGGTGAACCTATTAATGGATTTTATGAAGAAGGAAACTGAGCCCGGGGTAGTTGGGCAGCATGCCTAAGGCTAGAGAGCTACTGAAAAGCAGGTAACTCTTCCTTCTCGCATGAGTATCACATTCTTCTAATATATTAGACAGAAATGAGAGGGCAAAGAGCACTGCATGATAAATAAAGGTACATTTCAGAGATGGAAGAAATTACAGCCTGGGATTATTCTGTTCCTTAGGTGCTGACAGTACATGAAATTTCCTGCATGTTGTTTGAATGGTAGCTATATGCTTAAAACTTTTAGATCAATTAGTTAAAACCAGGCCTATTTTTGTATAAACAGGCAGTTAAATTTAATAATAATAATGACAATAATAATAATAATAAACCTCAATTGTGAAAAGTGCAGATTATCAACAACAATAAAATTTCTCAAGATTTTCCTTATGATGGTTTGGGGACTTCTGAGGTTGAACTGTATAGCATGCTTAAATGTATTGATCTTTAAACAGAAATACTGAACATATCCTTTCTTTCCCCTGCACCTTATTTCATAGACACAGATATGCTTAATATATACAGAGCCATACAACGATTGTACATGTCCATACATACACACTAACACATATGTAAGTATGTAAGGATTAACACACTCAAATACACACATACACACACATACACACAGACACACACACACACACACACATATATATATATACACACACACACAGACACACACACACACATACATACACACAGCTTTTCTCTTTACATTGTTCATGCTTTAGGAGATAGGAGATATGAGATAGAAGGTTTGCATTTATTCAGCAGTAATTATATTGTTAGGTCCCAGTTTTATCAAAAGATTCAGGTAGCAATATTAGAGAGCTACCTTCAGGAACACAACTCAGCCATCCAAAGTGCTGCAGGCACATTGAGGACTGAAGAAGCAGCCCTTGGTGCTTAAAGATAGATAATCACACCCATGTGATTCCCAGTCAATTAACGATCCATCTTTCCAAGTTTCTTGACCTAAATGTTGGCTTCTCACAGTCTTCTGTTTTCATCCATTCTTTATTAGCTCTGAGTGCTACCTCCCCCAACCCTTCCTCCAGCTGGGGCGTGGCACTGATTATTAAAGCGTGGCTTTTTGAATAGGTTATTAAACAGGCATCTTTCGGAACGATAAAGGATGAATTTGGAACTGTGCTTAAGTACACTTGACTAGATCATCTTCACATCCAGTGAGCCCCACTGAGCATCTGTTTGACACACTTGACTGTACCTGAGGTGGTTTCCAACCCGATAATCCGTTGCAATTTATTTTATGCTAGGTAAATGACTACTTTCCAGGCTTCAGAGGCAATTTTTTTCCTTTCTTATGTATTCTGGCCTGGAAGACTACTCTATTCACATTCTAACAAGAAGCAAATATTTAAGATTCCCCCCCACTCCTCCCAATGCCCATCTTTAAAAGATCAGGTATCAGAACAGAGTCATCTGTAGTAAGTATGCAAATCTTTACCATTTAGAATGAGCAAGGCACCTCAGTGCATAAAGCATATCTTTAAATTCCTGGAAGCAAAATAGAGATTCACAGGTGTTGCATCTATTTTTCTCTCTTCAAATATAACTGCTGATTTCAAATGTGTAGGTATAGGGTCCATGCCCAATAAAATGGCTTTCCTGCAGGTGCACAATACTAAATACACATGAAAGTTTGAAAGGATATACAAGGCATATGTTAAAACAAGTATCAGCAGTTTTTAGAACTGAGATGTATAGTATTGGTTGCAGTGAAAAGGGCATAGGTATTTGGAGATTGATGGGAGATGTTATTCTGTAAACATGTTTCTCATACTGGTTAATAAATAAAGCCCTGTTGGCCAATAGGGAAGCAAGATAGGAGGAGCTAGAAGACTAGGAGGAGGAAAGAGGAAGTTGTTAAGAGGAGTCAGCATGTAGAGCCTAGAGAAAACAAGATGTCAGCCCGCTGATCTCGGATAAGATGATCACGTGGAAATACTTAGATAAGTAGAAATGGGTTAATAATTAAGACAGAGCTAGCCCATATACAATAATGGTAACTGGCCAACAGCATTATATCAAATACAGAGTCTAAATGTGTTATTGAGGGCTGGCGTGGCAGCAGGGTGGTAGGACCAGTCCAGCGGGTGGGGAAAAACCTGCTCGTAACAGATTTTATGCTGGAGCTGGAGCCAATCATTTCATAGCTAGGGGGACTCTTTTCCATCTCCCCCATTCTCCTAAGTCATCCTTTCCTTCCTTTGTAAATTGGGCACCTACTATGTGCCATTTACAAAAGCAGGTGCTGGAGGTACAAATGGTGTGTGTGTGTGTGTGTGTGTGTGTGTGTGTGTGTGTGTGTGTGTGTGTTATAACCAGGTTATCGTAGAAAAATATTGAAGATATGAGGATTAAACAACTAAGTTTATTTTTCACAGTTCTGAAGAGTATGAGTCAAAATGCATGTCACCTGGCTTGGCCATCCTGAGACTGCCACTCTGTGTTTAAGGTAGCTGTCTTATTTCTACGTTATGCAGTGGCCTTTCTTTTGAGCACACACCCTCTGGCATCTCTTCATCCTTTGAGCGTACCCATTTAAGTCACTTTAACTTACTTACCCTGTCCAAAGTACTGTTTCCAAAGACAGTCATGTTTAACATGTTAAGGACTGGGATGCCAACAAACATTTCATTTTTTTAGTGGGGGGATAATTTAGTGCAAAGCACATGCACAGGTAAAGGACTATCTAGAAGAAGTTTATAATGGGAAATAGGAAGTTATGATGTAATGGGAATTGGGAAGCTTATGATGAAATGGGAAATGAGAATTTGGATGTAATGGAAAATGAGAAGAGATAGAGGAGCAAAACACAAAATAGGCATCAACTGATCAAGGTTACCATGATAATTCTTAATTTAATTTCTCAGTATTTAGTTCTGAAAGTGAGGTGTGTAATATCTGGAATCCTTATGAGTCTGATAATTTGTGATCCTCACTATATGTCTAAACATACGAAGAATGAAGTTAGAGAATGTGACTGGAAACTCTATGACAACCTGTCCTTCCCCAGTGTGAAAATATCACTTCCATCATTTTTAAAATTTGTACAACAATTGGTCTTTATTGCATGCATTTTTAAGAGTTGATAATTTGTACTTCGTAAGTCAACTTTAAGGTTTCTATTTTGAAAGGATAAATAATAATAACAAAACACAGGTTCTAGAAGCAAAGCAAAAGTATATCTTCAAACATGGATTTGGGGAGACATTTTGCTGCTTGAACTGGTTATCTTTTCCTGAAAACATTCCAAATATGTATTTTCACATAAATAGTGGAATTTCCTAATATTGAATAAACTCAAAATAAATCCTTAAGTTGTACATTCAGGCACAGATATATAAGGCTGGTTTGCATGAATTGTTGTTCCTCTCTGTGAAATGAATTTCGCTTTTTCCTTTCACCTTTTATCCAGTGTGAAGTAATTTAAAAATCCATTAACACATATTGCCATGTTAATTGGATGATATTCTTCAAGGTCAAGAAACTATCAATAGATATTGAATAGTGACTATAAATAAACTCATCACAGTAATTAGATTTGTCAATTAGAATTGAAGATGGCTAACTCTTTATGACTGGATTAAAGGTGGATCACTTTGGGAAAATAATTTTCCTCAACACAATGGATGGTGATTGGATGGTGATCTTTTATGTAAGTTTGACCGTGAATGAAGAAACCTGTGATTTTAAAAGTACCAAAAGATTCAGAAACTCTTGGAGATATTGACAATGATAGATTTTCCCAAAAATGTATTCAAACAGTAAAATTTCAAAGTGACACTTATCAAAAAAAAAAAAAAGGAAAAAAAAACCCCAAAAACCCTGAACTATTAACACCTAATATTTATTAAGAATTTGGTCTATGCTGGGCTGTACACTGAAACTTTAAATGCATCATCTCTTTTATTTCTCATGAAAACTGCATGAGGTATATAATTATCTTCTTTTGCAGGTAAAACTTTTCCAAGGTCACTCAAACTACTAATAAGTGCTGAAGCTAGATTAAATTTAGGTCCATCTGACTCCAAGTCTAATGCTCTCTGCACCTCCCTGCATGTGCATGACTAGATAAATATTTTAATTAGCTTCACTTTGTCCATTGTTTCTTCATGTGGGAAGGTTTCTGGTGAAGTACACTATAACCTCTGGTTTTAGTTTTCATGCATTTGGAAAGACCATTCCCAGACTGCAAACATATCACGTAGTTTTCCATTTATTAGTATGGAGCTTGGATGTTGTATACAAATGTGTAGACACTCTTCTCACTATTTTCTTGGTTGGAGAGTAATATATATATAAAATAATATATATATATATATATATATATCCCCACATTTTCTCCTTAGAAAAGTTAAATATTTTATAGCAACCTTACAGTTTTATACAGCATCCTTAGCATTACTGGTATGACTGTTCTGCTTTTTTTTTTTTTTTAACATAACTTGTTGCAGTTAGCTAGGTCATTGGGAGACTGTATAGAATATATTGGCAATAGTTAAAGGTATCACTTTAAACTTAGCTCATTTTCACTTAATGAAATATCATATCTAAGAATACAAATATTGTCCTTCCCCTATAATGAGACTGATGACTACCTTATATATCATCATGGAGCCTTCATTTGGTAGCTGATGGAAGTAGAAGCAGAGACTCACAGCTAAGCACTGAGCCGAATTCCTGGAATCCAGTTGTAGAGGAGAGGAGATGAGCAAAGGGGTTAATACCATGCTGGGGAAACCCCCAGAAACAGCAGACCTGAACATGGGGGATTTATGAACCCCAGACTGATAGCTTAGAAACCAACATAAGATGGAACCAGGCCCCCTGCATGTGGGTGACAGTTAGGAGGCCTGGGCAGACTATGGGGCCCTTGGTAATGGAGCAGCATTTATATCTAGTGTATAAATTGACATTGGGAGACCATCCCTATAGAGGGATACACTCTCAGCCTAAACATATGGAGGGAGGGCCTAGGTTCTGCCCTAAATGATGTGACAGCTTTGATGATCCCCCATAGAAGGCCTTGCCCTTTCTATGGTGCAGAAGAGGGGTGGGATGAGGGTTGGTGGGGGACATGGGAGAATGGGAGGGAGATAGAACTGGGATTGATATATATATATATATATATATATGTATATATATATATATATATATATATATATATAAGGTTGTTTGTAATCTGAAAAAAAAAAAGAATCCAAATGTTGATCCCTGGCAGTAAGACACTGGAGGGAGAGGTTTAAACTTTATATTATAATTGCACCAGGAAAAAAAGAGAGTATATAATATACTAGATATCTGAGGGCAATACCCTCAGAAACTTCGGTAGTGAGCCACGGCCAAGTGTCACTATTTAGAGTACCCATACATGCTGAGAAGCAACTTGAGCACCATATGAAAATGTCTTTCGATGTTGTAATTGAGCTCTCACTATGATACAGAAAAACACTGATAAAGAGAAACTTATACTCAGTGTTGTATGACACTATTTCTCAGAAAACTTGAATAGGCATCTATTTACCCAGATACGGTGTTGACAACAGACTAAAGTACCTGCGTCCAACTTGATGAATCAATTACTTTTACTTCTCATAGGAATATGACTGTGGTGGTTCCATTCAGAAGCAGAAATAGTTCAAAGACAGGTACATCACCAAAAGCTCACCACAGTATGGGTGTTAGCTTACAGAGTCTAGAAATGGAGCATGTCCTTTACCACCCCATTGTTTCACTATCCCTTTAACACCCTGTGTCTTAACAAGCTTTCCTCCAAGATAGACCATTTAAATTTCAGAGGAAACTGCTACTCAACAGATGTTCAAGGTTTAGTAGAAGAAATCTCCACAAAATAATCACAACCTTATTAGACACTATTATATAAATACGTGTAACTATATACTTATATAAACTGTAAATATTTATAAATCAGTAGACACAAAAATAAAAGAGCAATTTCTCATGTTTATAGAAATTTTAAAATGGTTTCCCACAGTATATAATATTAAAACTGGATGATGAAGGCTTAATAGGAATTTTCTAGGGAAGTTATGAGGCTGGGTAAACCATGTTTTCTAGATAACTAAGTGCAAAACAGAGATAGGAAAATAGGTTTCATTGTGGTATGTGTAACAAATATCAAGTATTCTGTAATGTATTGAACATGTGCTGTGTGTATCTCTGAAAACAAGACTGTAAAGAGCAAATTGTGCTGAGTTGGAATGCTATGTCTCTTGTAGGGAATGCAAACCATTTGATAGAAATTGTGAACAGATCAGTATGCATATCCAGACTCTCTAATACCAGCTTTCTCTCAATTATGTTGAGGGAAGCAAAGGACTCTTGATTTAAAAATAATAAGCATGATAAATTGTGAAGTGGAACCCAAACCAAAAATTTATATTTCATTTTTATATCTATTCATTGAAATAGTAAGAACAAAGGAAAGTTAGCATAAATGTAGAGATGGCAAATATTCATTGATGACAATGACGTACTGCTTATACATTTTATTTGAATCCTCCCCAAAATAATATTTTCTTTTCTCCTTGTTTGTATGTTTTAGTTTTATTTTAGAGACATGTTTCTCATGAGATAGTCCTGGCTAGCTTCAAACAAAGTATACTACTTTGGCTTCTGTTATTGTTTCTCCACTGCCTGCTGAGTGGGGTAATAATAGGGATGGGTTAGAATACCCAACCACACAGTGATAATTTTCATAATTTCTTGGCACTTGTATATTCTTTTTGCTCATGTGTTTGCTCATGAATGATTGAATTTTTTTGCTTGTTTGTTTTTCTTCTATGGACACATAGAAGTCTATTATATGCACTGATACTGGTTCTTCTCCAATTGCCTGTATTGAAGTGTCTGTTCTCCTACCGTGTTGCCAAAGGCACATTTTAACAGAAATAAACACAAAAATGAGACTCTTCTCATGTCATATCACTTTGTATTATGTCACAATCATGAAAAATGGCTTTGTTTTCATACAGCTTACATGCTCACCCCAAACTCTCCTCTCCTGGAAGATGTGGTAGATGGAGGTTAGGGGAGCAATAAGGGATGACAATGATGAAAATACTTTGTTTGAAATTCTCAGACTCAATAAAAATATTACAATAAAAACAATAAAAATCCAACGGAAAGCCCAGATACCTAGTATTTGCTAAAATGCACAATAGACTCAGGAATACTGTGCTCTGGATGAAGAATCCTTAGTTGATATGAAAGATTAAAATTAGAGTCCATATGAGAGGAATGCATGCACAAATAAATGAACTAATGGCAATCCCTTTGGGACAGGCAGAAGTGGTCTCTAGAAAACTCTGCCTTGAGAGGGCATTTAGAGGTCTCAAGCTCAGGACAGAAAAGTTCAGTCAGTCACATAGTTCTTAGTGATCAGGTGTTCCTTCATTATGGGGCGTTTTATTCTTAGGGATCTGCGACTTGAGGGTCAAAAGATGGCTTCAATGCATACAATAAACAAATATGCCCTTCCAGTTTAGAAAACAACAAAGTAAACATCTTTATTTTTCTTCTTCTTCTAGTAGGTTTCGATTACATATATAAAATCTTATCTTGAGGACTCTGCCTATTTCTTGTGGCCTGAATTTTGACTTTTCTACACAAGCAGCTCATAGAGAATCTGAAAAAGGAGTTATTTTTGCCTTCTACCTGTTGTAGGAGTTCTCTCTGTTATTTGTAGTATAGAATGCAAATATGTCACAGATATGTAAGGCTCATTTTAAGCTCAGGAAAAGATCCTTTTGTTGCTTAATTCCACTACCCTTAGCTTCCAGGATGTTGCTAGTCTCAGCAGGTTATTTCTAGCAAGTTTCTTCTACTTTTTTGATTATTTTCTGTGTGGGGACTATGTTGATTTTTAATAAAATATGACTTGGTATTTGAAAATGCTCTATTACTATGGCCTTCTGATTATATAAATTTCCTCATGTTAGGGTAGGCATTTTGCCCATTAGAGAGCAAGCTTAGAGATATCAGGTACATCTGAGAGTTCCTCACCCCTTCTGATTTCACTATGCTTCCCTATTTAAACACTAGTGCTTTGTTTGAAAATTGGAAAGAGCTATGGTGTACATTGAGTTGTATTTATATCCTTCCATGAACACAATGGAAGCAACACGTTATTGTGTCGTTGGTGAATGTTTTATCTTGTGATTCACTTGCATTTTCTCTAAGTTTGTCCTGTGTGTACAGGAATAACATAGTTATGAGAACACAACACAAAATAGCGATCAAGGGGTGAAACTGATAAACACTGATGGAAGAAAGTGGGGTGAGGGGATTACAGGCAGAGAAGCATTTCCTCCCTGAATATTTAAGTGACTGCCTCTGCAAGCAGCATTGTGCTGGCTTGGAGAGCTCAATGCAGTCAGGGAGAGAGTGCTAAAACGATTTGACTGCCATAAAGATGGAGTGCAAAGCCTAGGTAGCAAAGTATTTATGGACTGAGCAATATCTGAAAACTATTTTCAAGGTGAAACTGGTAAGACGGCCCTTTGCCAAGTTTTTGGGAACACACAGTCACCTCCTGATTACATAAGGGAGCAATGGTGTGGAGAATTAACAGTGTAGGTAGCTCTCCACACTTGTCTGTTAACACAAGCAAGGACAGAGATTGGTTCCAAGCTTTGGTCAACAAAGGACAGGGAGGCTTTAGCCCTTTCTTTTTGTTTTGATCCCCTGCCCCAAATGTTTCATGATTCTTCCTTCTCTTTAGTTCTTATTTCACAGAGCAAAAGAAGCCAGAAGAGATGTTTTGGTCTTCCCATCACCACATCTTTTAGCCTCTTGTTTCTACTGGCGTAAGTTCTCTCCTTCAGTCCTTGTGGAGGCAATGGGTTCTTAGATACAGGTCTCCTCCATCACTGCCCACTCTTTAGTGTCAAGACTCTATACCCTTGGCCTATTCAAGGGCATCATGTTGGCAGATATTCCTCTTCCTTTCCTGCGATATTAGATTCTTTCCGAGACTGCCTTGTCTTACAAGCAACAATCAAGTACTTTAAAATTCCCTGTACATTTGTTTGCTCTCTTTTCGAGTAATCCTAGGAAGGGCACCTCTATCTGTGTTATGGACTATCTTTCCCCTTGAAGCAGTCCTTTATGAGAATGCATTGGGTCATCAATTCTAAGTCTTCCTCACTCAAGCTCAGTATCACTTCAGCAGAGTGAGCACATTCTCATTCCTTGTACACGCCTGCCCTTGCCAGCAAGGAAGACACGACTCCGGGTAGATCTTCTTCATGCAGTTTTAATCAGGATCCTTTAAACATGTTGCTTCTGGCCTGCAGGGAGGGAGGGAGGGAGGGAGGGAGGGAGAGACAGAGAGAGAGAGAGAGAGAGAGAGAGAGAGAGAGAGAGAGAGAGAGAGATAAAGATAGAGAGAGGGGGGAGGGGGAGGGGAGGGGAGGGGGAAGGGGAAGGGGATGGGGAGAGAGAGAGGAAGAGAGGAAGAGAGATAGAGGGGACCCCTGCACAGGCTTAAATACCCTTGAGCTAACCAACCCCAGTACGTGGACCCTGCAGATAGGCTACTCTAATGCGGAAGCAGACAGGCTGAACAGATTTAACCAATTAAGGGCTTGTTTACCCAGAGAGTCTTCACCAGTGGGAAGGTGTAAGGCAGAAGCCAGCACCACTTTAAGGCGTGGCACTATGCGGCTCTCTACAATTCCTCAAACACAGGATTCTCTGTCTTTGTCGTGTTCTTCATCATAACCACTATCCCCCCTGAACCCCAAACCCCACTGCCATACATTTACCTTTGGAATTCAATTACTGATTTAATTCTAGTGTATTTAAATATTACAGGCATACCAAGGAATTCTTTGCCTGGAGATTCTGCCTGAATATAGTTTTTTATTTGTTTATTTTGTTTTTGGGGGGCTCTGCGTATATTTAAACAGCTCCACCCTCATTTTTTCTTTTAAGGTTTCTGATTCTAGTCTTCTCCCATAAGAGACTCAGTTACATCTCAGTTGCATCATTTGATCTAGGTACCAAGGAGGGAAACTTGTGCTCCCTTCTGACCCTCTTCCACTTGGTTAACACTAAAACTCTCAACCATATTGGTATGTCAACTGGTGGTGTCATAAGAAGGCCTTGTTTAGGCAGCCTTATTGTTCAGGTTTTATGGGTGTAGCTTCCTTGTAAAATAGAGAAGGCACTAACATTATACTATACTGTACTTTTAAAAAATGTCTTCCTTGCAAAATCAATACAGAAAAGCAAGTACCCCAGGAGCAATCCATGTGTGACTGATGTATGACTGGCCACTTTATCCATAGCCTCAGCCTGAATCAACAACTGACACTCTCTTTTTTTTTAAATTTAAATTTGAAACAAGGTTGTTTTACGTGTCAGTCCCAGTTCCCTCACCCTCCCATCCTCCCCTATCACCCCCACCAAACCCAAGCCCATTCCCTTTCTGCTCCCCAGGGAAGGTGAGGTCTTCTATGGAGATCATCAAAGTCTGTCACATCATTTGGAGCAGGGCCTAGGCCTTCCTCCATGTATCTAGGCAGAGAAAGTATCCCTCTATGACACTCTTTTTTACTTGTAAAAACTTAAATGAGAATATAACATTCTGTTGTCAGCCTTTTTACTTGATTTATTAATCTCAGCTCCCCCAACAGCACCTGCCACAGGAAAGGTACTGAGTTTGTTTGCTGGCTGGTTGATTGGCAGAAATGAACATAAATAACTTTATTCCTTGGTTGAAATTTTTAGAAGCTGGTTTTGTATCATATTTGGATGACATAATAGCAAGAGAGAGAGAGAGAGAGAGAGAGAGAGAGAGAGAGAGAGAGAGAGAGAGAGAAGAGAGATTTGTAGGATCTCAATTCAGCTTGGAGACCAGAGCCAGTTGGTTGAAATCAAACTAAAGTCTCTGGAGAGAAATTTGTGCTCTTCAGGATGAAGATATGTGCTTGGTTCACCGGGAATCAGAATAGCAATTGAGAAATTCTCATGTGGAAGTGTACTGTGCCAAAATAGCTTTGGCCGGTAGGAAATAACCCTGAATTGTGTTTGATAGGAGAAGCTGGTTTTAGGTGTAAGTATTTAGTATTGTCATGAGTTATAACTTCATCAATGATATGTATTAAAGAAAGAAGAGGGACTAATTTTTTTCCCTTGGAAAGTATTTCTGTCTTACAAAGAAAGGCAGGAGAAAAAATAACCACACATTATGTATATGAAAATCAGCAGCTGCAATGTGATGAAAATCAAGCAATGAGGTTTTTAATTAAAATATTCTAATTTTAAATCTCCTGTCCTTTCCTTTTGGAAAGAGGTTTTCCAAAATTAATATAAGATATAATTTTAATCTTAGTGCTACTGTAAAACTTATGGAACACCAAAGTGGGGTATTATTCACCACATTATTAGTTTAGTTGCTATATTTGTATATTAAGACTCCAGGACTGGTATAACATAAGCAAATTCTTTTTGGGGGGGGATTAACAAAGACAGCCTAGACTGCTACATGAATTCACATTGGATGCTTCTCTGACTTCCAGAAGCAGAGACCTGAAATTGACAGGTGCAGTTTTCTTGGGATTAGGAAAGACAAATGTCACCAGTTTTTGTTATGTTTGTTATATTTCAGTTTTAAAATCTGTGGCTACAAATGCCTATTATATTAAATATAGCCTTTGAAAACAGTGGTAGTATTTATAAGAAAGATGTTGATACATATATTCTTTTTAGTATTTTTTGGAGAATATAAAGGTTTGGACACTATTCTGAGGGTCCTGAGACTTGCAGATTACAATAGTTTACATTGTACACTAAGCAAGTGCATGGTAATCAGACTATACAGACAGCTTGCAGAAACAGTGGTCATATTTACACATGAACACATAGACCCTTACACAGCAGCAATGGATGGAAATTGCAGAAATCAAGCTATATTTGAACTGAAAGTATTCTCATATTATTCTTCATTGGCTTTGTCTTCTAAAATAGCTATAGGAAATATTTTCTATATTTGTTTTAACAGTGTTTTCCAAGTGACAGTTGAAACATTTAGAATTGAGTGCCATAAATGGATGATCTTGATTGTCATCTCACTTCTTTCTCAGACAACTCAACGATGCTTTCTAAGTCAGAAATGTAAGGATGTGACATTAGGGGATATAGAGAGATATTTACAGATAATTCATCTTTAAACAGAGAGTTAGCATATGGGAGTACAATCTGCTCCACTTTGCATTTCTTAGAGTAATTATTTCTTGCTCCCTACCTAAAATATACTGTGTAAAAGGCTGGGCAAATAATCACTGAGTAGTGGGACATGGAAGACTTGGGACAGTATGTGCATGGGATGTTTACAAAGTTTTAAAGGCAAACTTCAGCAAACTCCACAGGTATTTACGGTCACCAGAGGAGCCACTCTCAGAACCATCAACACTCTTCAGCAATTGTTTTCTCCTTTATCCTGTTACACCCGAGCACATTCCAATTTAGGGTACTTTAACTGTCAGAAATATCAAACAGAGCTTGTGCACTTTAAGCAATCTTTCTGAACCCCTGTCTAGAAAACACAGGGAGAACAATTTGGAAGCAATCTTTGTTTTGCCTTCCCATTGCCCTTTCACCCTAGATATAGCTTTCAGCTAATTAGCGCGTCCTGGCATTACAATGAGAGTTATACTGTGCTCTACCCAGAGAGGTAGATTGGGCAAGGTCAGACAACTGCAGCCTTGCTGGGATTTATTTGTAAAAGCCATATTTTGTTTAGCTACTCGACACCTAACATTTCATTTGTCCAAGTGCGCAGGATTTCAAGTTTCCAATAAACTAAAACTTAGCACTTTGCCTTCAAGTCGCTTTCTTTATTCTGTGTCTGCCTCTTGGAGTCTGGTAGTACCTGTTCCTGCTTATTACGAAACCCATTGATAATTTCGGCTTTTTTAAATGCTGGGGGGAATATTAATTATCAGCATGGAGTCTCCTTGACTTATGCATATAGGCACTTTACCTAAAGATTAAAAAGGCAGTGAAAGAACAAAGACCTACTCAACATTTTATCATAAAGTGTGCTTTGGTGACAGCAAATCAGAGGGCACTTCTCTGTTAGACCTTCAGAGTTGAATGAAGCCAATTAATGCACAATTACTGGCAGCAGTGCTGTATTGAAGGGTTTCTTTTTTTTTTTTTTTTAATGAAACTTTTAAACAGGATAATTGTAGACATCTGCTTTACGTACCTTAGCCATGGCATAGCCAGTGTTTGCTGAGAACTTCTGAGCTTTTACAGTTTCACACAAAAGGACATATTGCCAATTCTACTTTCCTGCATAATAGGCAGACAGCAAAATATGAAGCTAGTATTCAGCATTGTTACAGAAACGCTCAATGTCACCAGAGCGATTGACTTCTTCCTCCTGGTTCTCAGACATTTGTAGAAGCTAAACATATGTACCTTAACTGCAAAAGTGTAGGCTTAATGAACACACAGGCGTTATGTTATACCAAATGCAACAATCAACATGATGGCAAGCTACTTAAGAGCATGTCACAATGTTTGGCTGTGAGGAGGTTTGCCTTTGGCAGTGTTTCAGAGAAGAATGTGTTCCTTGCGTTTGCCGTCCTGTGAGCCAATAATAAAGTGCTCAGCATATGAAGCTGGTATTTATTTTAAATTGCTATGTCAATATTTTTGTTTAAAAGAAAGCTTGATTCCTTGTGTGGACTTTGTTGAAGCTCTCTATCACTGCTTTTTATTGGAGTTTGATTTGGCTGCTTCTCTCCCTGATTTTGTGTTTTGCAGAATGGCTGCCTTGAAAGCCTTCTGATTGGGATGGGGAGGGGGTGGCAAAGTTGCTGTGTGAATTTCAAAGCCCAGAGTGTGTAAAAAAGAATCCAACAGTTGCTGGAGGCATCTGAGAAGCAACTGCAATTAAGCTGTGTGTATTTTGTGACCTTGGAGCTTCTCAAAATAGCCACCATGTCTGTAATAATGGAAGCTCTGGATTCAAATGTCTCAGAAAGACCTCACCATCAAAGTGCCCTTACTCTGATGGGAATATTTCCAAGTCTAATAACTGTGCTTAGTTGGCATGTAAACAACCAGAGATTATGCTTTTGCTTTCAAAGTTATAAATGGAATTATGGTATTATAAGATATTGCACAAGCAATTCAATCATGGTGTGATATCAAAACCTAATTTTCTCATCATTGAGGGGATGCTTTACCTACTGCAAATGCAATTGTTTTGTAGATGCCACAGATACTTCCAACAAATTGTGGGCAGTTTTGTCCTGGACTTTGTCAATATGCCTCTATGTGAGGCATATTTCTGTGAGGTAATAAAATAGTCTTTTCATAAGACAAGAAAAACAGTATGCATCATCTGTACACTCTGAGCTAAAAAGTACTGTATTCATAAATTAAATTGGACATTTTAAAATGTTAACACAAAAAGCCACTTGCTTTTGATAATCAATCAGGAAATGGGGATTTTAGGTAATTAAAATCTATGAAGTGAACATTTCTCATTTGGAGCCCATTAAGAGGAATATAGTAGACAAAGGAAAGATATAAATGCAGAAAACAGTGTTTAAAAATGTTCCTTTTTATGTTGGTAGGGAATATAACGACATAGTCTGAGGTCTAAGATAATACCAAGTATTATTATACATAGTTAAAAAGAAATAGAATAATTTAAGTTAGAAAAGCTAGCTAGAAACAAGTCAAGCTAAAGCTGAACACTCATAAGTAAGATTATGTATCCACGTCTTTGAGAGCTGGTTGGTGGGCCCCCCAAGAGTAAAATAGCCAACTACAACCTTGACCTTGTCTATAGATAACAGACTTGAAGCGAGACTATTTTTTTTCTGTCACAGATCTTCTTGGTATATTTGTGACCATATATTGATGAAACTTGGAAAGACATAGAGAACTTACTTCTCTTTTAGATCAATTCTCAGCTAAAGACATCAGAACAAATAGTACTTTAGTTCAGCTTCATTGTGCAATAGAAAGTTTATTGGGTTCCCAACCAATAAACGACTGTCACGGTTATTTAAAATGGGAACCCATCCATCTGAGAATGCCTGTCACAGCATACCTTTGTAGAACTATAAAGCAAAGTTTCATGTGCCCTTTGCAGGTGAGTTCATATTTGACTTTCTGATGATCCATATATCTCTCATGAAACATTAAATTATCAGTCATACAATTTTGGCTAGCTAAAGCATCGTGGAGGCTCATTTTTCTCTTCATTTTTTAATATAATGCTTGTGACATTGAAGTGACATCTGTTGCTTTCTAACTATTATAATGTATCAATGCAAAGACACATTGGTTCATGGTATAAAATTTTTGTAGGAATTAAAATAGATGATTTCTTGATAATAAATATCAGTTTAATATGTATAGAAGTATTTTCCAGTGAAGGTTGCATATTGTTAAGGATGAATGAGAAAACACATGGTCTCTAGTGCCTCTGGTGTAATAACAGAAGTATAGGTAAGAATGTTCTTTCTTTCTTTTATGTTTGAGGCAGGGTTTCTCTGTGTAATAGCTTTAGCTGTCCTGAAACTTGCTTCATAAACCAGGCTGGCCTGAAACTCACAGAATTCTGCCTGCCTCTACCTCCCCAGTGCTGTGATTAAAGGTGTGTTACACCACTGCTCCAGTTTGTTATTTATATGAAATAACAAAAGATAGGAAGGGCACAAAGAGCCCATAGTAGGAATAAACACTATCTAGTTATTTGTGAACAGGTCCAACAAGAGGCCACATCGAAGAAGAATGGAAACAACATTGGGGAATGGCATTACCATATCAGAGCATAGTAAGGATATGCTACAACAGATTTACATAAGTTGTATTCAGATAATAATTAAGATGTAAATGAAATGAGATATGTGTAAGGCAAATGGTGGGAAACAGTAGAACCCACACGTACAGTTGGCTGAGAGCATGAACTGTGCCTCTGGAAGGAATATAACCATTAGTGATAAAATTGAAACAATGACACAGAACACAAAGCTCAGCAACCTAAATGCCAGGTTACTGGAATGTGGCCATGACAACAAGCAATGAATTAGTGGTGATGAAATTGTTCGTTGTCTTATAAAGCAACATTTCTTGTTCATCCAGACAGGAAGGCATACATCAGAAACTGATGGCACCAGGTTTATCTGTGAGCCTTGCAGCCTTGAGATCTGAGCAATCTCCTGACTGAGGATCCAGCAATCTTGCCTATTATTAGGCTTTGCAACTAATGGGGTAAACAATAGCGGTTAGTTTTTGTGATCTGGAAGAGACTAAATAAGGCAGGGATGAATGGACAAGAAGACCAAGCCAGGACTTGAGACAGGGATTATAATCCAGTGTCTAATCCAATTCAGAGTGTGGCTTTTGACAAATTGTTACCTTCCTGGACCACACTGTGCTAAGGAACCCAATGAAACAAAGGTAAAGATTTCTCAACTGTCTTCCAATGTCTAACAGTCTTGGCCACCAGTGACTCCGAGGAAACAAGTTTTGCCTAATTTTCTATATCTTTTGAAGATAAGACTGGTGATACAAATTCTAAATGGGAGCTCATGTCAACAAATGGAATGAAGTGAACAGTTCAAACTCTTCTCTGAATATCAAAGCAATTGGGTTGTTCTTCTTGTTGAATCTGTCATTTTGCTTTTCCTGGAAGCACACGTTCCCAGTTACACTGGTAGTGATGTTTAGCTGCTTACATGGTTCAAGTGAGGCCCAAAGACAGAGTTTTAGAAAAACCAGTTGGACCAGAATTCATATTATCTGCTCTTTGTCCTCATGCATTCCAGAGAGGGAAGGGGGAAGTAGAGGAGATAAAGCTACGGGATCTCAAGTGAGTCAGGAAAAATGAACATAGGGTTGGTCATAAAAGAAAGAAAGGAGAAAGAACTGGGAGACATGCTTAGTTGTGAGTGGACCCCAGGGCCAGTTGGAGTGAGGATGCTGAGGTATATGCACAAAATCAAAATGCATTGCATACATATATTAAAATTTCAAAGATAGGGAAAAGTTACGAACATTATATTCTGCTTCCCATCTCTGCCTGAGTCTAGAATATTTAGGCTTCAAGTGAGATTTGACTGAGTTGGTACTGTGGAAGACCTTAGAGCCCATTGTGATGAAGACTTCTGTAGCCACTGCCACATAAATTATATGCATGGGAATGAATGGTTTTAAGATAATGCATTTCTGTAGAATTTATATGAAAATCCTAGTGGCTATAATCACCTCTAAGTATACTTTTCTGCACAATTTAATTTGGAATGGAAAGTGGAAAAAATGGGAAAATAGGAAAGTTGTATTTTTCATGAATATATTCGCAATTAATGCCACACAAGTTAAACTCCTACGTGTTTAAATGTCAAGGTGAAGACGATGCTAATTTGACCTTCAGGTTTCATGCGCAGTCTTGTGCAGTTTGGGTAGGATAAAGAGAAGAACACCTTTTATTCCCACCGGCTTTTAAAGCTTGCCTTTAGTAGGCACTGTGTGTCTTCTTTTTGTGATCCGGTTTTACAGTCTCCTTTATCAATTGTAAGAGGTGTGGAAGGCTAGTTTATATCTTTCAGAAGGGACATCTGGGTCAACAGGTTGAAAGAACTTTGAAAGTTATTTGTATCTTTTCCAGTCACTTCATTGTGTGAGAATTGCCAGAGCTTGTGTGTAAACTACCTTTGAATAACAGGCAGAAAATGGAATTTATCAGGGGACAATGCGCTTTGTTTATAAGGAGCAACCAAAGATGAATAAAAGGACACAGCTAGTCTTCTGTGTTTAGTGTCCTATTTTTCCAGATAAAAAGGAGGATAATATTCAATCTTGATTGTGCACAGGGGCCTTGGTTACTTAAAGGCGATGGAGGAAGGAGAGCAATGAAAAGGAACAAAGGCAGCCAGTGTGTTCCTGAACTGTGACTTTAGCAGCAGCATTTAAAGAGTAGTGTGTGTGTGTGTGTGTGTGTGTGTGTGTGTGTGTGTGTGTGTGTGTGTGTGGCTGTATGTCTGTGGCTTATCCATTATCCGTGCAAACACCATCTGATTAGTTTTTGTTATAAGCTTGTCCTGTCTGTTTTTATTACAGACATCACCTTCAGATGTGAGGCCACTACAGCTATTAAATCAGGAATATTTAGCTATTGTTTGTAATAAATGTCAGCGGAGCTGAACTGAAGCCAGCAGGAAATGTTCAGGGCAGAAAACACACTGACATCCATTCATGCAAATTTGTACCACTGGCAGAATTAATCATGAGGAGGGAGGGGGCATCGACAATGTATTTATATTACTGGTGTGGCCAATTCCTTTCTTCCTGGGTGAGAAAGTTACAATGAACAAGAAAGCAATCTGCTGACAAATAGTCTCGTGTAAAGTGTAGTCAGTGAGATTAACTTTCCAGGCAGGAATATCTGGTATATTGGGGACAGCCCTTCTTTAATCTACATTGGCTCTGGACCTCTAAAGCTGCTCTATGGTGTCCCTTTTCCTCCTTAAAAGGTGCCTGGATTTAAGATGTTCATAATTCTTCCCTTCTAAAATCACAGAGATACTGTAAAGACTAGTTCATGCATCTTGCTGAATATTGGGCATGCCCTGTCCTGTATAAATCAAGGTTTTTTTAGACTATACTGAGATGCTATGGCAGTGCAAATCAGGCTGCTGAACTATTAAGTTATTGCCATTTACAAAGACAAGATGGGTTTAATCCTTTTCAGTTTGCCAATGTGTAAAGTGAGATAAAACAATCCATACAACTGAATAATTTAATTTTAGAGGAATTTGTAATCTGATGTCATGCATGCCTGTAGTGATGATTGTCAAGGAGTATCTATCATCTAAGGACAGAAAAAGCTGGTAGGATGAGAATGTATCTCAGTGGTAAAATGGTTGCTGGACAAGGTTAAGAACCCAAGTTTTATTCCCAAAACCATGGTAAAAGCTCCCATTCCACCTAACGTCTGTCATCCCAGTCATGGAAGGCATAACTAGGATGATCCCAGCTTACTGGCCAGCCGAATCTACTGATTGGTGATCCCCAGGCATATAGAGACGCTGTCTCAAAAAACTAAGATGTTAAGTTATGGAGGAAGATAACTGACTTTCACAAAGATACCACACACATGCAATACACAAACACAAACACACACAAATACAAACACACACATATACACAATACACACATACTCAAACACACACATACATACACAAATGCAAACATACACGCACAAACACAGAAACACATGCACACACCGATGAGTTGATATCAGAACATTTTAGAAATGTTTTTAGAAAGGTGAGAGAATAAATAAATTTATATCTTTTATTTTTGCTCATTTTCTCATCGCATGAAATTATTCACCAGAAAACAGAAGCCGATGAAAGGAGCTGACATAAAAATTATAGGGAACTGCAAACATATTAATTATTCTTTTGTCTTATTACTGTGATTAGGAAAAAAAATCATGGAGAATATGAGTTAAGAATATTCTTCAAGAAGTTAACACACAAATGCTTTCTAAGATAGTATACTAATATTTACAAAAATAAAGGGAAATATTCTAAAATGTTTTGTGTATTATGGATGTCAGTATGAAGTATTCCTTTCCCAAATAGTGTCATTTTTTTTCCTCTTTCTGCACTGCTCTAAATCATATTTACAGGATGCATATCAGCAACTGAAGCACTTTCCTTCCTAATTCCATTTTTTGGTGGGGTTGTTTATCACACTAGCTTTCTTAGTGTAGGTGTTAGGAGAGTGTCTTAGCAAGTTAGCTAAAAAGAGGCATTTCTGTTGATTAAATCAAAGTTGTTCTCTTTTTGTATAGAAAATGATATGACCGGTTTATTCTAGAATTAGAGAGATCAGTAGTGGCTTCAGGGTGAAGGGTAGGAGCCTGTTCTCATCTCTGGGATGTGTGAGGAACAAACAGAAGACTGGAAAGCTTGGACAGCTACGGTGATTGTTTTAATTACAGAGGTCCTTGCATATGTATGCTTATTGATGGAATAATCTCACAGCAAGAAAATACAAGAAGCTTTCTTGTCCAGAAAAATCAAGAATGGAGAACGATTAGGAGGCAACTATACAAATGGGATTTCACTCACTAAGAAAAATTAAATTATGAAATGTGAAGGAAAGTGGATCTAACTGGACCGGAACTTTCAAAGGCAGTGCTCTGCTGTACCTTTAATTGCTAATGATAGCTACTCTATTCTGTGTGCTGAATATAAAGTTGTGTATAACTTTCCTCATGGTAGCCTCAAATGATAAAATGAGATGAGACCATTTCATTATTGACTTATGAAATGGGCAACAACGAGTCAACTTTTATATAAGGAGACTCAAAGAACTGTGTTTGCAATCACGTTGTGTTTCGAGGTGGTCACATGACTCAGCTCTTTTACTAGGATGCTTATTTCACTATTCATTAAGAGTGTACATTATCTTTCGAGTTGATTAGTTCCTTTGAGTATGTGAACTTAAGCAACGTAATTAACCAGTGTGTCTTTCAGAGTGGGTCACTTTCAGTGGGTCACTAATATATATATATTAGTGTGATGGTAAAATTTGTGTCTACAGAGTTGGTCCCTGATACCCAAATTTAATGAGAGATTGTGTTAGATTTTTCTGAGAGTGTTTTGGGTGACATCAATGTTTCAAAGTTTGTAATTCGTATAAAGTGCATCAGTCCCTGTGAGAAAGGTTGAATTTTTCCATCTGGTTGAACACCTGGTGAGACTAGAGGACTGACCTCTGTAAAAGACATCCAGCTGGCAGATGATTTTGCTACTTGAACAACAGTATTGGCTCTTCTTTGGTATCCAGCACCCTAGCCCTCCCTCTAGACTTTGGACTTAGCAGACTCCATAATTTTGTAAGCCACTGCTTAAACTAAATCTCTTTCTTTATACAACTGCACACACCTTGTTGATTTTATGCTTTGCTGAAGAACCAGGAATAAAGAAAACACTATGTGTTTTCTGGGACCTGTCCTCCCTGGTGTGAATATGAACTGTGCCAGTAATTTTACTTGAGACAATTGGGGAAATATTTCCTCAATGATAATAGGAGACATGGAAACAAAGATCCTCTCTTTACAATGAACTCGGTTGAATTTTTTTGACACCAGAAGTAATGCTGTACAATTTACATAATGGGGAAAGTATTGGAAAGAGTCATGGCAATATGCTTGGATGGCTAAGCAGGAGGCTGGGAACTCTGGGTGCTCAAGTGATAATGTACTGATGAGATTTAAATGAGGCCACCTAAGAACCCGGAGTTCAAAACTTTCTGACATAAAAGATAACAGATAACTGTACAGCTTAAATTAATTCTGGTTAGGTGTTAATTTTATTTGCTATGAACATGCCTAATGGATGTTGTTAACTATAATAGATGTCTCCAAGGAAATGAATTAATGGAGCTCTTATGTGTAGTTAGTAGGTATTGATTATTAGGGCAGCTTACAGTGTCATTGAAACAGGAGTTCTGGTGTATAACATTTTGGAGTAAACATTAGGGAACAGTGAATACTACAGGGTACCCGAAGAGGGTAGGATTGTCCAAAGAGAAAAATACTGTGCTTGTGTTGATTGTCCCATTTGAAAATTCAACCTCTGTACTGTAATTTTAAAAAAGAAGTGTAAAATTCTGCATTTTTCTGTGAAATTGCATGAATTTTGAATGCTAATGTGATATTTGTTATATTATTCCTTCAACATTTGAACTTTTAAAATGAATTGTTAATGCTATGATATGTACAGGAATCCTGATAAGTGGGATTGACCATGCCACCCATGGAATATTTCTGGTTGTAGTTAAAAATAGTTCACTAAACTAATGGAAGTTTTATAAACTGGATATGGTGATTTCACTATAACCCCTTATAGTGATATTAAACAAATAAGCACTAACAATGAAAGCTAGCACATTGCCATATATAAGAAGATAAATACTATTTTCTAGGTCATTGATTTTCAAAGCACATGACAAAGACATTTTGATTATTTCATTTTGATTCATTTTTATCCCTTTTTTAGGCTCTTGGTTGATTATGCCAAGTCATATGAGTCAATTTTCTATGTCAGAACAAATACATGTTAAGGAAAATTGAAGTTTGTTGTTGAATGTACACACAGAATTCAGCATCTAACCCTTGTGTCTAAACTTGGTGTGAAAGAAAAGGGAAGCATAGTGGTCTAAAAATTAAGCTTTGGTTCTGGACTGAAGAAACTGAACAGTCTAGTGTTTCGTTGAACTTGGGGTTGGACATCTTCTCAAGAAGATCCTCTATACCTTGTAGTCATTTAGTGACCATTTATGCAAAATAATGTTTTAAACAAAACACGGCTCCAAACTTACCTATTTGAAGCTAGACTATTTAAAAGAGTTTTATCTTGCTTTGCAGTCAATTTTGGTTGTGTTCATGGTTAGGGAATTTTTAGAGGGCCCAGAATCAGCATGGGTAAAATTTTGAGCATAATTAAATCCAAGTTAAAAATTCTGACACAAAATTCCTCAGCTGACAGTTTCAAACCAGAGCATTTAGGCTTGTTGAAGATTGATTTTTTACATAGCTAAGGAGTTGATTTATTTTGGTTTCCTTCAACCACTCTTTCAAAATGGAATTAAAATGAAGTGTTTTATGAAATTTACACAGTGCATCACTTCTCTTTTTTGACAACTGTGATTTCTCTGGTTATTTGCATATAATATAATGATCCCATATTGCTATGGTTTCAGAACTTAAGTTTCTTTTCTTTAAGACATAAAACATGTAGAACATGTGCCTACATACCTTATTGATTTTATAATTGGCTTCTTAAATTAAGGTTTAGCATGATACTCTTAAGTATCATTAATGTTGACTATTATTAGGATCAAATCAATATATTTTCATAGTGGATGTTGTCACAATTATTTTGTTGTTGTAGTTGTTACTATGATCTATGTCTCTTCTTTTGTTAATAACCTAAAATACAAACTCAGTTTCATTTTTATCAAAGGTATATTTTGAATATAATCTATCAATTTTTAGAGGCTATGTATTTTAATTTTATGTTCACTAGTATTTGCCCGAATGTATGTTTGTGTAGCACATGCATGCAGTACCCATGGTGGCCAGAAGAGAGTGTTGAATCCTGTGGGAGCTAGAGTTGTTAAGCACCATGTGGGGTGGTATAAGAGCAGCCAGTGCTCTTAACCTCTGGTCCCTCTCTTCAAACTCTCATTCTTTTCTTATGAACTCAGTCCTGTTGCAAAAATAAATAAATAAATAAATAAATAAATAAATAAATAAATAAATGAGAAGAAAAAAAAAGATCCTTCTCAATGTAATATTTTCTATACAAACTCATTGGCAAGTGGTACTCTGGCCTCTGGTTCAGTTGGTGGGATCAAGAAGCACTACTAGCATAGGAAATAATAGATATAAGGAGGTACCTGAAGTCTTGAATAGACTTTTGGGAATTTAGATTGAAAATTAATTGAGAAATCATGGCTAAGGAGGGATGCCAAAATTTAAAAATGCCTGGGGAAAGAATCAGAATGAGAGTCTTTACAAATCAAACAGGAGGAAACAATATTCCCACCGCATGTATGTTTTAGAGGAGAAACAATTGTGTCTGTTGGTAGCTGTGCGAACAGGCACAGATAGGTGACTGTTCAAAATTTTCTTTATTTCTAAAATTGGACTTAATTCAATATTTTTTAAATAGCTGAACTATTTTTTAAGTATAAATTATTTTTATTTCTGTAGCATTTTAGAAGTAGCACTCTATTGAACACTGGCCACAGCAATCAGAGTTAAAGGACCTATCAGATTATTTCCTTTTCTTTGCCCAATCATTTGTGTTGTGCCCTGACATTGACACACCTGCACAGAATCTTGATCCAACTAGTAAAATTACTAGCTGGAAATAAAGAAATGCATCAATTCATAAGCACATGATAGAAGATATCCAGACATACTGAGACCCTTTTTCTCTCTTGTTGGGTTTCAACCATTATGTTGTCATGTATTTTTGGTCATGAGACCCCGTCCCTGTCTAACTACACTCATCTCCCAAACTTTCTCAAACATCTCCAGTATAAAGATTTTGTCTCAACTCTAGAATCCTGTGCTGAGGTGCCTACTAACCATCCTATTTATGTATTTTGTTTAGGCATCTTATACATTACTAAAAAAAAAAACAATTTCATGACTCTATTGAATAGTTTTTCTGAACTGCAGACCAACAATGTTCTAACAGTAGCAGTGTGGGTCATCTACCAGTGGTCACATCTGCAAAGAAGAGTGAACTTCCCTCAGTAGTCACCAGCTGTTCCTTTGATAGGAGGAGAAACAGCACAACTCAACTCATGACTAGTGTTCCTGATGTTAGACTTTATCCAAATATGAAAGCTTGCTTATGGCCAGGTAAGATTTCTTACACAACAACTACTTGTAATCATCTCCCATATCTATATAATTATTGATTTGAAGCTAATAAAACAGAGGTATTGTGGGATATTTGTATGTCATTCTGTAAATATGTATCTCTTACTGGTTAACAAATAAAGCCCTGTTGGTCAATAGGAAAGAATGATAGAAGGGACTAGGAGATAAGGAGCATTCTGGGAGATGGAGTAGGAGAGTCAAGATGTAGGATGTGAGAGGAGTAAGGTGTTCAGACCCTCTATGTGGTAAGATAAGACCATGTGAAAACACTTAGATTGATAGAAATGGGTTAATATTTAAGACAGAGCTAGCCAGTAAGAAACACTAGTAACAGGCCAACAGCTTTATAGCTAATACAGTGTCTTTATGTATTATTTGGGGCTGACGCGACTGTAGGACCAGGCTGGTGGGAAAACTGTGAAGTCATGTTGCTGTGATTGGTTTAATGAAGAGCTGAATAACCAATAGCTAGGCAGGAGGTATAGGTGGGACTTCCAGGTAGAGAGAGGAAGTAGAAGGAGATAATTGAGGTACAGAGGAGAAGCAAATGAGACATGGAGGGAGTCAGACATACAGAATGTAAGAAAGGTAAAATGCCACATGGTAAGATATGAGTTAATAAGAGCAAATTAGTTTAGGTTATAAGAATTTTTTGGAACAAGCTTAACCTAAAGCCAAACTTTCATTAGCAATGACAAACCTCCATGTTATTTGTGAGCTGTGACCCAAAGAAAAATCCAACTACAAGGTATCAAGTTGTTAAGTAATGTTCCCCAGGAGAGACAATGAATAGTTTCAAACATAAGTTTGTCTGTTTCCATACTCAAACAGTAAGCACCATATCATATTAATCAAAAATAGAAAGATAATAACTGGACATGGGACATTACACATTTAATAAAACATTGGGCCTCTGCTTGTACAAACCAATTCTAATGTTAACCCCTATATCTAGCCTTTAAATTTTACCTTTTCAATAAAACTATATGAAAGAATACAGTTTTATACCTGTAATTTCTAAAGTATCAAAACAAGTATGTAATTAGTCATAGGTGTGGCTTTTGAGACAATTGTTGATACTTCACTTTCATCTTAAATCAAAATTCCTCTTTAAGGTAGGAGGTAATCTAATAAGGGTAGGAAGCTAACAAAACCTAAAAGCCTCAACAAGTTTATAAAACATGCCAAGCCCTGGTAGCTCCAAAATTTGCATGGTTCATAGGGCCCCGCAGCAGTTATATGAGCAGCAAGCAGCTGCTTAGAGGAGGGAACTCTAAGCTACCTACTGAATGTTCAGCGAACTCCAGGCATGTGGCTTCTGTGGGTCCTCACTAATGCAGAAGGGGACTCTTTGGTAATGAAATTGCCTGTGAGTTGTTCACATTCTGTGAGTAACCTCTCACCTCAGCTCCTATAATTAACCTAATAAAGAAATTGGCTCACCAAATTAGATTTGAGATAATTGCTTCTTCAGTCTTTTGTTTGTTCTCTGTCTGGGGTGACAAAATTTTTTTTTCATATATTCAAAGTAAAAATCATGCAACAACTGTACCAACTACAGAACAGAGCTCTGTTGGACACCTACCATCATCAGAAGAGAGTTCGGCTTAAAAATCCATAACAATGTATTTCACAGGCATGCAACATACATATTTTACTGCTGGGATTGCTTGCATTTTTATTAACTTTAATACTAGTTTATGAAGTTGTTGGGGTTTTTTGTTGGTTTACTTTTTTAGTTTGTGTTTGCTTTTGATGCTGTACTGCCAGGGAGTCTTGTTGGGTTCTTTCTTCACCTCTGCAATTATTGATTCCATTACTTCATGGTTGTCATTTCCAAAAATCAACTCCAATATTTAGTTATGATCCCCATGAATTCAGCAATAGCATGAGGGATGTGATAGCATCTCAGGAAAGACAAATGAATGGCAGCCAGGGAGCAATACTTCCTGCAATGGCTCCCCAGAAACCTATGGCAAATTCAATGTGTGTCTGTTGTAACTGCTCTCCCCAGAAATCTATGGTCAGATTCAACCCATGTCTGTTATAACTAATACCCATTCCTGGTAAAGCTACTTCTTATACCTTTGCAAGTTTTTAAATTTCTCTTTATTTTCACTGTTTTTATTCAATAGGTGTGTTTTGTTTTGTTAACATAACTGTAGTCTAGACTGTTACCAGGTCTTTTAGAAAAAGATTATATTTTTCTATTGAATAATATATTCCTATATTTCATCAACTAAAACCAAATGATTATGTAGTTATTAAGTCTATGAGAACAGGGAAATTGTGACTGGAAGAATAACTTCATTGAATGAATTAGGAAAATTTACTGTTTTCTCTCTGTATTTTATATGTAATAACATTGTTATTCTTCAAAAAGTAAGTTGAAGAAGGTTGCTTTTGTAGACTTCTGGTGTCATATTAGCTGCTTGAAAATGTGAAAAAGGCAAGCTGTATGCTATAGATGTGTTTAAAGGTTGATCTTCACAGCTAAGAAGAAATAGTGGCTTTTAGCTTTTTTATTTATTGCACAGGGCAGAGGAAAGCGTGGCTGTTGTTGAACACCAAGGGCTGGTGAGATTTGCTGTAATCACACAAACAAACAGGCTTAAGCCTTAGAAATGACCTTTCAAAGGGCAGGCATTCAATTTTGACAAATATAACCAACAGCAGGCTTGGTGGGAAAATGTAAAAATTTAAAACCCTATAATTAGATAGCTTATTTTGAAAACAGGCGATGAGAGGCACAGGTGGCCCATGCTTTAAAAGTCAGGCAGCCGCACAAGATGAGTAAAAAGCTAACAGTGGCAAGAAGCAAGGTGTTTTTTATTTTATTTATTTTTTTTACAGGGTGGCCCGAAAACATTATCTTTGTTCATTCACCATTTGTTGGGAATAAGAGGTAAAAAGTTGCCATTTTTTCCTTTCAAGAAATTATTACATAACTTAAGTGGCAGAGCTTATTTCACTTGGGCAAACATATGTGCTAATGAACCTTTGCTCCATGAACTTAATTGTATAGGAGTATGAAACAAGTATTGACATATTTTGTTTTCAAAAGTCTCATTCACATATACAAGCATAAAGGTAAATTTCTATGCGGGACTCCTGCCAACACTCCCTTTCTCATTTGTCCAGTCAAGTTACAAACAATTAAAATCCTGGGAAGGAACATTTGTGTCTGGTAGCAGGCATCATACTCGACTCTCAGACCATCGGTGTGATGGTATTTATGGAAGGTGTCTACTGTGTAGCATATTTGTTTTCCTCTTTCCTACTTCTCTAGTTTGGACAATTTCATGCACGAATACAATGTATTTGATCATATTCATCCTCTATAGTCCTCTCCTATCTCCCTCCCAACCCTTCTGACCTCTCCTCCTTCCAAACTAGCCCCCTTTTTGCTTTCTTTCTTAACTTTTTGGTATAGGTCTATTCAGGTCGCCCTAACTGTTATATGCTCACAATTGCTGTCACATACAGAATACAGTGTTTCACAGCACTTCCCCACCCTCCAGCTCTTAGAATCAGTTTACTCCTTCTTCCTCGATGTTCCCTGGACCTGATATCAGGTGATATTGATGTCTAATTCAGAACTGAGCACTGAAGACTCACCTATTCTCAACACCTTGACTAATTACAAATCTCTATTAGCTTTCACCCATTTCAAAAAGATGTCTCTCTGAGCAAATCTGAGAGCAGTATATTTAAATACATATATTTAAAAGGCCATTTAATAACATGACTATTTAACCAAAGAAAAATAGTAGGTTGCCTTGCCCACTAGGGTCTGGATTATCAAGTCATTAGCATTTGAACACAATTACACTACCAAATATGTATTCCATCCTGAGGAGAGGAGCCCAAGTCCAATCAGTTTGAGCAGTTGGTTATTTCCAAAACAGCTGTACCATTGTTGTACCAGTGGGTTTACCTTTTGTGCAGTTTTCTTATAGCACAAAATGTCCCTGGCTAGGTCAGACAACTGATAACACTTTCTGGCACTATGAAAGCCAGATGGGAGGAAGGGGGATCCAGCTCAGATCATATATTCCATGCTGTCTTAGCAATGTCATTTTCCAATCAGCTTCAGTGGACAGCCAAGGGTAATAATGATAGCATCTATTGTAACGGAAGCTTCTGTTGTCTTACTGGCCAGTGACTCACAAGGAGATATTTTGTAATGCCGCTGGGATTTATGTTTATAGTTTATTGCTTCTGGGAAGAGAACTACACAATCACATAGGATTCTCCCATTCAAATGCCTCTTCATTAATTTTCATTTTCTGGTTAACTTATAAAATAGTAGGTTTCTATACGAATGTTTTCGTACACATCCTTTCTTGACCCTATTCATGGATATTTCACTAAAGACTGGGTATGACTGTGAGCATGGTAATTTTAATGGAGTGTTTCTAAGCAATAACATGGTATTTTCTTTATGACCAAGGTGGCTATAGATTAAAGAAAAATGTAGAGTGGGAACATATGAGACTTAAAGTTTGTTCCATAAAATGTTCTTTGCTTCCTTGCCTAGATTATATTATCTTTCTTTAAACATTTTTTTCTTTTGATGTTTTCTTTCCCAGATGATGAGTCAAAAATTATCACAGGAATAGTATGTTTTAGAGATGTGAATATATGTGTGCATTTGTGTATGTTGGGGCCATATATGTGCCATGGCTTGAATGTGGAGGTCACAGTTCAACTTGTGGTAGTAAGTTTTTCTCCTTCTATGATATCATATAGGAGATCAAACTCAGGCAATCAAGCTTGGCAGTAAATACCTTTACATATGGAACCAAGATAGCTTAGACCTCAATTATTTGTTTGATATTTGGTAATGTTGGAATCTTCTTCATGAATGTTCTCTTCTTAATACAGGAAGAATTATACAAATTTGCTTATATGAATGGTTTGACTCTTTGATCCTAATTTAAAAAAAAAAAAAGCTTAATGTTCCCGTGTAAGAACAGAGAAGGTGTTTTTTCAGATACCTACCAATACCAAATTTGGGTTTTATGAATGTCCTAGGCATTTGCTTGTTGTCCTTCACAGATAGGTACTTTCTGTGCTAGCATGTAAGCCTGTCAATAGGAAGCTAATCTATTTGATCTCTTAAAGTGAATGATTTCAAGGACACCTGCTTATGTGGAACACTATTCTATATCAAATTGCTTTTATTAACTTATTTTATAAATTGAAATACTCAGTAGCATAGAAAGTTTAATGACTTTCCAACACTGCTCAGCAAGTCATTGTCAAGATGAAGTAGACTTCTGAAATTGAACGGAATGCCTAACAATCAGGTAATTGTGTCTGTGCATTTTATGCTCTGGCCTCTGATGGGCTCCATTATATTTTGTGTGGTTGCTTGCTTCTTTCAGCTGGTCACACTTCAAAAGAACCAGCACTCAGAAGCGGTAGCTCTGGGAGTGGCACCATCAACAGAGTTTGGCTCATCATTGACCTGGAGACCCTGGCTCTATACAGTAGCCTATCCACACAAATGTGCCTGTGATTGACCCACAAAATACACTCCCTCTGTGAGGGCTGCTGTTCAACTGATTGAATGAGTTAAATGGCCAGAGGTAGTAATGAGTGTCTAGATATCTACACTATATTTTTTCTTTTTCAAAGCCATGAACTCTACTTGTCAGAATAAAGAATTTTCTTTCCATTTGCAAGATTCCTCACTCTGATTTCCCCATGTCTCTTTTCTGCTACATTAGCCTTGGATGAGCTATAAGGGGGATAATGTGGAGCATAGGTGCATATGGTGTATAGGGAAGAAAGTAGGAAGACCTATCCTTTCCAGAGCCATCTTCTAATGATGTGTGCACTCTTCCAGGTGGTCAGCCCAGCCATGACTGTTGCCACTTTAGACACTGCACTCTTCCAGCTGCTCGTACCTCTGTCATACCTACTTTTGCATTGAGTGACAGTGTGGCAGGACAGTGTTGACAGCATGTTTCTTACCTCAGAAGTAAATGCAAGCAAAACTGTCATATGAAGAATGAATCAGAGCCGTGTCTTATCTCTCTATGAAAGGAAATGCTCTTTTGCCCTGTGTTCTTCAGACAAACTAGGGTGAAATAAGGCAGGCATGACATTGCCAGAAGAGAGGCAAATCAGAGGATCTCCTTTTGTTTCAATCAATACTAAGTGCTGCCTTGACATATGTTATCCACTGGGAGAGCAGAGCTGGAGTTGTCATAAAGTAATTAGAGGCTGGTTCAGGGAGCATTGTGCATGCCCTTCAACCAAAGACCACAGGTAGTTAAGCTTCTTTTGTATGCCTCTGTGGCAGAGACCCTAATTCCTGGTGGTGATGGAGATGTGTCTACAGATGTTTCCTGCAGCTGCCTCCCAGCAGGGGCCCTTCTTACTGTCTGCTTCCTCTTGCTGCCTGTCTCCTTTCTTAGTTCTCCTCCACATCACATATCCAATAAGTTTCCTCCCAGTGAACTTTCCTGCTGCTCTTTTGTCTCTCACACCTGCCTCCAAGGTCCCTTATTATCCTGGTCTCTGGCAAAAATACTACCTCCTTCTTTCCAGGTATCTTGTTAAAACTCTCTTTCAGAAAATATCTTCAGTGTCTCACTACAGTAAGTATATCTTACTTACACTGGATATTTAGAAGAATCAACAAGCAAGAATATAATAAAAATAGACGTTATATCTCTAAGTTAATTTGTGTATTGTATAATAAGAACATGCGGCACCTAATACATTAGTTCATTTAATTAACATTTACTCAAAGAAAGAATGTGCTAATCTTGGTTTAGGAGTAATTCTTCTGATCTTCAGTGAAATAATGACCAAGATATGATATGATATAATATAGCAAGCACTAAAGTGACATATGATCCCTCACTCAGTACTGAAACTGTGTTTCAGATTAGGGGTTGGGGAAGCAGTTGTTCTGTAGACACAATGATAATACAATGTATACATATAGGATTCTGTCATATTCCTCTATTCTATTCTTTTTATATGAAACTTGCCACATGGGGTGACAATGCTTGATTCAAGAGCCTTGAACTGTTATAACAATCCATTTGACATAATTATGTAGACATAATGTAATTCAAATATAGAACCTGGAAGAATTGATCTAGAGTTGGCACAGAATCTCTGATGGGCCCTCATATATCAGGAGATGCAATACTGGCTGACCAGTGTAGGGAGAAATCAGTCCAGTGCAGCTGTAAAGTCTACAAGTCACAATAAATATTGAACAATGGTTCAGTAGTAATACCTTTATGTCAGGGTAAACAAGAGTTGTCTAATTGGGTCTTAAGCCCCACTCAACAGGAGAAAATTCATGCTTGATACTGTAAACCTAGTCAATTACCCATGGTTGGAGTGGTGATAGATATCAAAGGGGAACCTAATGCTGTTTTCCTAAACCATTATAACACTTAATGATGTTCTAAATTTATATTTATTCATACAGGTAAGTGGAGCTCTCCTCCCTCATCAAAGAGACCTCTTTTTACTGCAGATAGAAACTATTGCAGATACGTACAACTAGTCAAAATGTAGAGAATTAATGTGGGGAGCCTAACCCCAACTTATACATCTTCAGTTGAATGCAAACACATTAGACATAGACAGCATCACAGAAGAGAGAGTGGAAAGATTTTAAGGACTAGAGGCCTAGGATATCAATAGTGTCCCCCCTAGGTATGACAGAAAAAAATGCACCCATGGAAATTTAAAAAAATATGGTTTCTTGAACAAGTCTAGCATAATGACAATACAAGTTGGCATGACAACGTGGACAGAGGAGATTTCACAGGGTCCCAACCCCTAGATCATTGGTTCTTAACTGTGGGTCATGGTTCCTTTGACAAACCTCTAACTCCAGAAATATTTATGTTATGATTCATAACAGTAGCAAAATTACAGTTATGAAATAAGCAACAAAACTGATGTTATGGTTGGGGGTCACTACAACATGAGAAATATTAAAGGGTCACAGCATTAGGGGAGTTGAGAACCATTGCTCTCTAGATCAAGACCTACAGGTTATCAAAGGATGCTAAAATATGGAAAATTAGCTCCTTTCAATGATGAGTTTTCACATAGAATATCTAATTCCACATGATTAATGCTGACACAGGTACATATGAACAACTTTAAATGGACTAAGTAATATATATGTATGTTTATGTATTGCCACACCAGCCCCAGTGGAGACAGTGTAGCAAGGCTGAGAGAAATCTCAATGGCTATCTGTCCAGAGGTTCGCACCACACTTGGTTACGCCTCCTGGGGAAAAGTGGTTCAGGTCCCTGCAGCTGCTTGCATGGCTGGCTGTTTGGAATGGGTGCTAGATGTGTTTTGTGCTATGATAACAATATTGCCTTTTATTCAAGGGATATTTTAGCCTGTAAGCTCCACTAGTAATTCAGAGATGCCTAGAGAACACTTAGATATAGTTTCAGGAACTGAAAGAGATACAGATCAGCAGCAAATAGGTGGGTATTGCCCTCTGTGCCTTCAGACACAGATCCTAAGGCGCCAGTTGTGACTTCAGATGTCAGCCAGGGCCTGATAAATCAATTAGGGCTAAGGCTATAGGAAGCAGCCCACAATGAGACCCTGCCTGTAATTAACCTGCCCACAACAAACATGCTGTGGGATTCACAACAATACTCTAATTTGGGATCTTAGGGCCCCTAAATCAACACTATAAAAGTTTACTATCTAGAGACAAAGATTAGCCTCTAAACTCAACAAATCAAATCTCTGCTATGCTGACCACAAGCAGGCCAAAATAAACAGAGGTTCCTAATTATGCACTTGCTGAGAAACTTCAAAGGGAATTGTTGACATCTATAGAATGCCTGTTTATCTTTAAACTGTGACCAAAGATCTGTTCTTTGAGCTTTCTGTATAAAAACCCAATACTTTGAAGTAAACTTTGCAGCAGTTTGCAAACCTCCTCAGGTGTGTTTGTGTCTGTCTGTCAAGCTGAAGCCATTCCTGACCTGGTCATCTGAGTCTTGGTCTCCACACAGACCTGCAACCCACTGAGCAGTCTGTGGCAATGTATATGTATGGGTATACAATTATGGGTAATTAATGAAGAAACCATCAATTTGGGAGAGGCAATGGAGGAATGATACATTTGATATGGGGGAGGGATGGGAGAAATAAAGATTAAGTGTTGTGTACAAAATTCTCAAGAAAAAGAAAAGCAAAACTCTAAAAATATAAAGAAAAGGGGGTGAAAATGTCTGTTAAATTTGGAAACATTGATTCTGTGGGCATTAGTTTTAGGCTAGTTTTATCTTTTTTATCAGTATGCTTTGTCTTTTTAATGATGATTTGGTTGATCTTTCAGCTGTAATTTATAGCCTGGGAGATACTAATGACTGAATAAAAATCAGAATTGTTTTATAAATATTTCAAATGTTGGAGAATAATTTTTTGGTAGTTATATTTTTGTGGTCAAATGTAGTTGGGGAACACCCGTGTTTGTTACCTCTTTGATTATTACATTTTCTTTGTCGTGAGATTAAGCAATATATATGTTGCTCAAGATGTATGCGAACCAATGTGAATTATAGTATCTTTGTTTTTGATGTTGAGGATGGAAGAGAAATGAGATAATAGATAATAATGCTTCACCTAGAAATCTTATTACAAACACACCTTTTGGGTGACTTAATGTAGGGAGGAGAAATTAGCACACTTTATGAAAAATAAGACCATTTCAAGGGCAGACAGACAAAATCTAATGAAAATTCATTAAAATATTTTAAAGTACTCGAGAAAGTGTTTATGTGAAAAGGTCCTTTAGAAGTACTTAGGTGGAAATGTGTGCAATTCCAGGTACGGGCACCTCTCTGGCATCATTACACAGAGACTAAAGGACTATCAGAACCACTCATCCACAGAGGGCATGAAGGACTTGAATGGAATGAAGTGAGTAACACTCTCCAAGTGAAAGGATGTTTTTTTTTTCCTTTTACGTCAGATTGTATCTAATTTATAAGGTTAGAAAGCAAAGTTTCAAAGTTTGCTTCTGCCCAGAGTTCTTTTATAAGTCCTTCTCTCCTGTATTGTTTTCTTTTGAGTGGGCAGTCATGTCAGTTTCCAATAATGATAGTCTCATGAGATTACATCTCCTAATGAGTTCTGGGACATCTTAGTCTGTGTAAGCACAAGCCATAATGTTTGCATAATGGCAGTTTTGCTTAATAACAATTTTCTCAGATGTCTCTCTGTCATTAAATGATACATATTATGATCATATTATCAATGCAGTAGCTTTCTATACTTATACTACTAAAGTGCATATGATGTGCCCTCATATATGAATATACTTCTAAATATATTTTAACTTATGTCTAATGTTTAAAATGGAAACAAAATATTTATTTTTTGTTGCTGGAAATATTTTTCTTGGGTGTATTTTATGAGAAAACTTCTAAAGATCGTTGGTATATAGGTGAGGAGTAGATGCAAGAGGCAAGGGCAGATCCATTTGGTGGGAATATTTAGAACACCTGTGTTTAAAGATCACTTAGAGTTCAGTAATGACAGAACAGCATACTGTAATGAGAGGCATGTGAGCAAGTAGAAAACAGCCCATCTCTCTCCAACACAGTACTTACCAGAGTACCACCATGATCTCTTCTTTTTCTTTTCTAATAAAAGAAGGCAGAGGAATTCGTTGAATATCATTGCAAAGATGCTACTAACTTTCCTCTGATATTGCCTTCATGAGACTCTTCATATATGGATTGTTCCTAAGATGTTTCTGTTATGAAAAGATGATGTTCTGCATTGTATGCCATTAGAGATTGCAAGCTAAGACAAAACAATGATGTAGCATTGTAAACCTTCCCAAATGACCCACATCTAAGTCATTGGCTCCATCACATGTAAGCATGTATGGAGGCCAGTAGTACCTTTTATTTATGGCTGATGTTATAGTTGCTTTGGAACACTATCTGGTAATTTCTCCGAAAATTAAATCTACCCAGATAATTTGCCAGTCACACATTTTGTTATTCACCCAAGTCTATTGAAATTGCATGTGAACCCATTATCCAAGGTAGTTGTTTTCATAAAATTTAGAAGTAATCAAGGTGCTTTTCATCAGGTGAAGGACAAATAATAAATCACAGCTCATCCAGAGGGTGGACTATTATTCAGTGCTAAAAGTAAATGAATGATTTCAAATTCATAGCCCCATTTTTTTCACCAACATTTTATTTTACTGTTATGCTAGATAATATTACAAGCCTTGATACTTTGTCTTATTTGGGACATACATTTTTAATTTATAAAGAGAAATGAAATTTCTTTGTTTTTATTAAACTTGCTAAAACTTCCATTTTCCTACTTGATAAATTGAGATTAATAGCTCTGGCACATTCATCCCCTGGAGTTAATATACACATATACATTTCATCCATACTTTTTTTCAGTTATGTATGAGTAGGTTCACATTCTAGCCTGAGGCCACTTATGAGTTTTATACATTGGATAAATTGAGATCTTAGTTGCAGTATGCTCATTGGTAAAATGGACTCATGATTGATGTTATGTCATGTGACCATGATGACAAAGTTAGGAAATTGTATGCATACTATTTAATACCAGTTGATGTTTCTTGTGATGTTGTCATTGTTCGGCAATCTCAGAGGAAGACTGGCATATTATATGTCAAAAATACATTTTTTTTCGATGTTGACACGAGGCCATCGACCTTTACCTCATGATTATTATGATATTGAAAAAGAGACCCCATTTTGGGAGTGAAGTTTTAAACCAATTATTCATTAAGCAATCGTTTTTATGCAACCAATTTTCAGAGAATTTATCCATATTTTCTTGGGGTCAGACCAAATGGCTTAATTGATTTCTCTATGACCCTGTGAGGTCAGCTGGTTAATGACAGTAAAGCACTTAATCATGGCAGAGTTATAGGTCGTGCTTCCCAGATGCCTTCTGTTTTACTGAAGATTTGCCTTTTGTTTTCTCTTTTCAACCCTGATCTCAGGTGAGTCAGGTTTCAGGCGACTGCTTCTTTGTAACCCTGACAACACTTACTGTGTATGTCCTGTAGTGTGCTTGGAAACTTTCTACATTTTTCTCATGATGCATTGATACAGCTGCTTATATTGCACATGAGAAGGGAATCGATATGTAAGTATTTGAATTGAGAGGAAGATTCTAACAAGACTCAGAATTAATTCTCTATTGTAAATTCAGCTGCTAGCGAATGCGAACACATTTAGTTCCTTGGCTGTTTGAGGCTGTGAATCTTTGATAAGTTTCTGGAAGAGCACATACTTTATTTTCTTCACATGATCATCATGGCTACTTGGTGATAAAATTTGGAATCTTCTGTTTCATGGACTGTAATAAGCCATCCATCAACTACAAAAGCAGGAGAAAGTAGACACAATAGAAGATTTCACGAAGAAATTTTGCTTCAATCTATGTAGACTAGCCCAGTTTAGGACCTAAACTTGCATGTCTCTTCAGTGTATCAGTGGATATTATTTTTTTAGAGGTTGTGTGACTTTTCTTGCATATACTGTATTTCTTTTCAGACATGGTAGAAAGGAATGTAGGCTTTAAAAGCTTTTTCTATTGCTCATTTGCTAGATTGTCTCAGTAGCATATGCATATCAGGTTCAACCACAACACTTAGAAGCATTTGGTATCAACGTTTCATCCCATACTCAGTTCCATGATGGGAGATGTTATTCTGTATATATGTTTCTCATACTGGTTAATAAAGCCCTGTGGCCAATAGGAAACAAGATAGGCGGGGCTAGGCACGCAGGAGGAGGAGAGAGGAAGTAGTGGAGTCGACATGTAGCAAGGGAAGAAGGAAGACGCTTGCCGCGGCTCCCCATAAGATGACCACGTGGAAATACTTAGATAAGTAGAAATGGGTTAATAATTAAGACAGAGCTAGCCCATAAACAGTAATGGTAATTGGCCAACAGGATTGTATCAAATACAGAGTCTCTGAGTGTTATTTGGGGCTGGCGCGGCTATGGGCCCACGTGGCGGCGGGACCGGGAGGCCGGCGGGGAGACCTGCTGTAACAGTTCCAAAATGGGGTGAGGAACAGAGGTGAAAAAGTTTAACAGTCTCTTTAGGTCATTTTAATTCTCTCATAAATTTGACAATCATCACTAGGCTTGGCTGAAGATAATACCAGAAGTTGTTTTTTTCAAGTGTTACATAAGTTCAGAAACTTATGTAATACTCAGGTCATGTTAAGCAAGTTGTTCTAGCTATGGCAGGAATTCCATATAGAATGTGACAGCTCAACTTAGAGAGAATAAAGTATAGTGGTGGTTTTCTCCTTCTTGAGGCTTTGGTTAGAGAACACTGGGGGGAATTCTGCCCCTAGAGGACATCTAAAGAACTACATCTGTGTTGCATTTCCACACTGATTTTGACAAGCCATTGAAACATTCTAGGTTTTATTTTATTTTTTACTTCATTGGATTGTGATTAAAAAATAAGACGTATTGGATATTTTGGGGACAGCTTAAACTTTCTGTTAATAACATATTATAGATATTTGTCAATTCCAAAGTTGAAAATCTAAGAATAAAATACTTAGTGACATAATTTGAAAGTTTCTTGGGGGCAGTTTCTGTGTGTTGTTCACAGCTCTGTTTCTAGATTTAATTCATTCAAGCATCTGATCCAGGGCCTGATATATGAAGTAGCTCAACTAACATCTAGTAAATGAGTAGTTTTCCCAACGTTTGGCTATTACTGCTATTCTTACTTCTTTTAAGTTGCTGGAAATAAATGGCGTGCTTCATACTTTTAAGTATACATATTTATGTGAGAAATAATCCCTTTGCTGGGTATATAAACAACATCCCTGACAGATGAGTCCGTCTCCAGATTCCTTTTCCACCCCACATGACAACAGTTCTCTGTGCTACAGTTTTATGATGTGCACTGGCAATGTTAACCATTTTGTCCTTAAGGGCTACATACATTTTTTCTAGAATCACCACTGAGCACCCTTCTCTTCACAATAAGAATAGCAATGTTGCAAGTGCAGGTTTCTTAATATGAAGTCAAGTCCAGGAAAGTGGCTTTGATAAAGACAAAACCAGTGTCTGTTTTGGGCTTTGCTAACAGAAATTGATTTCTTATGCTTACTCATTTCTAGATCTTCAATGCAACTTTTCAAATGTTTGTATCTTTGCTCTTTATCTTGTTATCTTTTTATTACCGTAACTGCATCAATGAAATTAATGAAAATGTGCTCAGCATTTCCATAAATTTTATATTTATCTTTATTTATTTTGTTAAATTAAGGCTCATAACTCTGGGAAGTAAAACTATATAACTAATTCACTATTGATCAATGCATAACATATTCGTGTGATATGATTTTGCTTTTGTCCTGTTTTCTAGTTTATAGAATAGTATTTTGATTATTAATTTAATTTTATTTTATGAATTATTCTTAGAGGACAAAGTTTCAATCCGGTCAAGCAGTAATTTGCTTCTGTGTGAAGTAGAGCATGTTCACAGGTGTTCTTTAGGGAAATTCTCTGGAGTCATGGTGACATGAATAGCTGGTACATTAGAAATATCACATATTACCATAGCCATGGAAAGACCAGACATTCTGGAGCTTGAGAAAAATCCATCTCTTTGAGCCAGTCTTCACATTTGCCCTTTACTTGGTGATGGGCTGGGTCTGTAATGCTTCTGTAAATGTGTTGTTCTTAGTTCATTTTACTGGCCAGATGCCCATGTCATAGAACCACCATTACCACCATTACCACCACCACCACTTCTGCTTCTAATTAGCACCCCATTTGTCAGCTTCAGCTCTCAGTGAGGACTTGAGTGGTTATAAATACTCAGTACCTTCTAACCTGTGAAAGTAATGCTCCCAAAGACAAAGAACAAAACCCAACAGGCAGGCAGCCTGCATTATTGCCACCTGAGCTGGCCCTTTCTCTGGACAGCTTCAAGCTTTAACATCTGCTCACAGCACTACATTTATTAAGCTATATAACAAAATACATTCATCTGTATATAATAGTCTTCCCACGGGGTACAGGATGGGATTTACTTCTTTTTAAAGAAAGTGAAATAGAGTTGACAGAGCTTTGCGTCTGTTTAGTGTCAAGTAAAGTAACCTGGGAAATGTGAGAGGAACTTATCAGGAAAGATGTCCCCCTTTGACCGTAGTATGACTGTTGCCGGGGATATGCTTATGTGTTCTCTCTTACAATTTTTAATTACTGGGTTTAATTGTTGGCAGGTGGGTAAGAGTTCTGTTACATGTAATGCTTAATTGTTTATCCTTTGCTCTTTGTTAGAAATTGAATGCATTTTAGAATGCATTAGTTTGAAAATGAGGCTCAAGAGGTCTGTTGTGGTAATGTGTCCTTTTCCCTGTTAGAGGACAAAATAAAACTCATATTAAAGTTTTAATTCTTGCAAGGTCAAAAACTTTCCTTGCAGGCAGAAATCACATGACTTCCAATGAATATACAGGTCATCTGTTTAATAAGTTTAATAAATGCAAAGCATAGTATGAAAGTGTAGCCATTTCAAGTGTATATGAAAGTCCTTTTTGAAATCAAACATAGAGAAAGGTCATCATTAAATAGTCTAGTTATCCCTTAATTTTTAAAATTTGTGGCTATGACTTATAGCTATTCTTTTTTCCTCATTTTACCTCTCAATCCTATTTCATTTGTAGTTTGAACATACCCCTTTCCATTCTCTCTCATTCCTAAATGTTTAGCAGAACACAGAGCTCAAAATTTTGTCTTTCAGAGAATAGAAAGAACACTGAGAAAGTTTAAGTGGCTTCAATGAATTAAGAATAAGTTGTATAAAGCTCTATAGTGAATATTCCATCAAGCAGAGAAAAGTCTACCTACCTATGTAATGGAGATCAAGATATGACACAGGTGGTAAAACCTTGAGAAATGTTGCTGTAAAGATGCTGACAACTCCTTGGAGCAAGGGGAAGACATTGACCACATCTGGGTTTTATTGGTTTTTACCTACATTAGTGGTCCAGGATTGTCACATGCCTCAGAAGACATGCTACTTGTCATTTTGAGCCTCATGTAGTAGCATGTTTGTACAACATACATGATTATTAGCTCATCTGTTCAGTGATATGTGTAGCACAATCTTTTGCAAAAAACACCCAGACATGCAAAGCAAAAGGAACAATACTGAATGACAGATTTTGTCTGTTTTGACTCTGACCAAAAAATGTCTTTTATTTGGTCTTTTATTTGTCTTTTATTTTATTTCTTGTTTACTTAAACAAGAAGTAAAATATGATTTGCTAAGAATATATTTTTGAGTTTTATGAACCCAAAAGGGAGGTTACATTTATTTGTAGTGAGGCACAATGTGATGATTTGTATTGCTAAGCTATTCTACAGTTTCTCTACCACCATCTGAATCTGCTTCTCTATTATTTTTTTCATTAGTCACATTCCTATATAATTCAGTCCTTTCAGAAAAAGTACCCAGACCTATTCTTTTGATATCTATTCCTTAGTTTGTACTCTAATATTATATAATTATGTTAGAATAGATAAATATTAAGTGTGATAAGCTAAATGCTATCCAGAAATTAGCCATCTTCAATCACTTCAAAAACCTCCGACTATGGCATGTAAAATTTTTTAATAACTTGGCCTTTTTGTGACAAGAAACACGTATGCTCTGGGCAGCACCAATTCTTTCAAAGAGGATGATGGCAATTGAAGAACCTCCTTATGAAGTTTGCTTTCATTGTGGTAAGTTTAGCCACCAGGCAAAGAAATTGCTCTTGTCTTTGACAGCTGACAATGTAGAGTATAAAGTGGACATGCAGGACCCACAGGAAAGTGACTGCTGAACTTTGTCAGAGCAATGTGGGATGATCCTTCAGGGTTTCTGCTTCACAGAAGAAACTACCAGACATTCTGTAAGACAGAGGAAAGCAAGTGATGAATCTGGCCAAAAAAAAAATGGGAAGCCCTTCAAATTTCCTGCTTCACTGAAAGGTCTACCAGATACTCCTGGCCTGTAGGCTGAAGATGGATTTCCCAGTGCTACAGATGAACTTTGGGTGACTGTCCAGGCAGCTAGATGTTTTTGTCATTTTTTGTATTTTTTGGAAGTTGCTTATTCGCACTTTCTGCTTATTCAGGTAATATTACTTTCCACCGGGGTCTTGGATGGAGTTGAAGACTAGATAATTATAATATATTTTTCCTTGGTTATGATAAAAGATGAATTAGATTTGAAACTTTAGACTCACAAAGATAGGATAGATGATAGAATATTTTTGTTAACTTTTCCAAATACAAATAGATTAAGTTTTGTAATTGCAATTCTTGCTTGATAACTGTTATATGTAATTTTACTATGTTAAAGGTAAAACCCTCCTTTTTGATTAGACAGAAAGGGGGAATGATATGGGATGTCATTCTATATGCTGTGAATATACGTTGCTCTCATTGGTTGATAAAGTTGCTTTGGCTTATGGCAAAAGAGACAAGCAGGAAAGCCAAGAAGAGATACAGGTAAAGAAGGGAGGAGTCTGAAAAATGCCATCCAGCTACCCAACGAACAACATGCCAGCAGACAGGTAATGCCAGAGCCATATGGCAATACTCAGATTACTAGAAATGGGTAAGAGCTAGACAGTAATAAACCTGAGCCATTGGCCAAACATTTATAATTAATATCAAGCACAAGAGTGGTTATTTGGAAACTGGCAGGCTGGAGAGAAACCTCAAGTTACATGGAAATATAAGCTAAGATATTCTTTTTTTCCCACAGAGTCCCCAAAAGGAAAAGAGGCAGTCCAAGTTTATTTCAAGACACCTCTGACAAAGCTGTGCTATCTGGTTGGTTAATTTAATACAGGCAAGCATGCTTGTTTCCATTAACTGACCTGGCAGTTTCCAATAACTCATGAGATTTTCAGCATCTGGCATAAAATTGTCCACAATTCCTTCTAATAGCTAAAATCACATTATTTCTGAAACGAGGTTTTTCTCTAATGTGTGTCAACAAGTCCTTACTCTCTATATTTCCCTGAAAAAAAATCCATGTAAATTATGTTTTTATTTTTCTTCTTACCTTATGGTACTGAGATTTTTTTTAACATTGTAAAGTCTGCTAATGTTAAGAGCTAAGGCACGTACAAGTTAGAATTGTACTGGGTAATTAAAAGGGGAAGAAAAATGGATAAATACACAGAAAGTATCAGATTGTTTAAATAGGAAGTCTTCATTTTGAAGCATATAGGACCTTGTCAAATGACACCTAAAATTATTGTCTGTGTGATACACCAGAGATAAATATAAATATAAACAAGACATTGCTAGCTTTGTCCATGGCATTATTTTTCTTCTGTGAATATCTTACTAAGGTATCTGTGTGCATTCATGTGTGTGTGTGGTGTGTGTGTGTGTGTGTGTGTGTGTGTGTATGTGTGTGTGTGTGAATTAGTGATACTTGGGAGATGGAAGCCAATTCAAAAAACATAAAAGGAACATATGATTTTAAAAGCTGGAAAACTCCTTAAACTCAACAACTAATATTAGCGTGTTGATATTCTAGACCTAAATAGCAAATTAAAGAACAACCAACAGCCAAGGTTGGTTCTCCAGGCATTACCCGTAGTTTACTTGGTTAAATATAACAGTAGTTCTCTTGTTGATAAAAATGGATATGAGCAAGAAACTTCCCTTGTTGCTTTTTGCTTTGCTAAGGGCAGCTTCATGGAGAAAAACAGTTTGACCTCTCTTTGCAAAAACTGTCGTCAGTTTTGCTCTTCAGTAATGCATCTACACATATAAGTGCATTGGGTCACTTTGTGTTGGACACAGATCAAGTGTTAATCTAGTTTAGGGAGGAAGAAAAGAGAAGGCAAAAGGCTGGGCTCAGGAAACTTGAAATCTCGCTGTAGTTTGCACATAAAGAAGAAGATGGCCTGAGTTGCTTCTGTGTATCCCACGACAGCACAGCACAACTCTGAGCAATGATGAAGATGATGTACATGATAATACCAGTAGTCATTAACAGCAGTTTTCCTCGTGGCTGCCATATGCTCAGCTTTGCTTTGCTTTCTACTGTTCTCTCAAGTCATGTCTGTGTTTTCTTACTTGATCCTCGTAGTAAATCTGTAGGTTGCATATAACCATTTTCCCCATTCACCAATGACACAACAGAAGTCCAGGGTGAATTCATATACAGTAGAACAGTTTAAAAAGGCAAAGGCAGGGTATGTACATACAGGGCCATGTTATGATCACTGAAGGATTTCAGGTTATGTGTCGAGTCATCAAGAAGACATTAAACTGCTCAGGAGGTTTTGGTTCAGAAGCTATTGTGTGTAGAGGTGTGCCAGAAGTTTTGCTTGCTGAGAACCACTCTATTATACCTCAGTGTAAATGCACATGACAGACAACTCAACAAGGCCTAGCAACAGATTTCCAGATTTATGTGTGCTTATTGTGGTCTGTAGTCACATTTACAGAGGCAGGAGATGACATTTGGAATACCAGAGAGAAAGGCTGCTGCCCGAGCAATGCCACAAGGGGCTGTGATTAAAAGTTAGCTAAAGTTAGCAAAGATTTTCAAACCATTCAAGGGTAAAATTGTCTTAAGAGGGTAACAGTGTCATTTATGTAGATGAAGTAAAATAAAAATTGACACCAGAAAATATTATGGATCAGCCAGTGTAGACCATATCCCAGACAAAAGACAAGGCCAAAACAGCTTGGTTACCTCCCCAAATCTGTGGCTGTCATAGATAATGTATTCATTAACTTTGCCGCTGTGGTAGCATACATAAAGAAGACCATTTATTTGCTTTAACTTATATGTATGCGCCTACCCTGACCAGCAAGGAAGATGCAACTCCGGGAAGATCTTCTTTATGCAGTTTTAATCAGGATCTTTGAAACATGTTCTTCTGACCCGTGGAGACCCGGGAGACCCCTGCACAGGCTTAAATACCCGTGAGCTAACCAACCCCAATGAGCTACATGAACCCTGAAGATAGGCTACTCTAACGCGGAAGCAGACAGGCTGAACAGACTCAACCAAATAAGGGCTTGTTTATGCCAGAGAGCCCTCACCAACAGGAAGGTGTAAAGCAGAAGCCAGTGCCACTTTAAGGCGTGGAACTTTGTGGCTCTCTACATTATAGATAGATAGATGGATAGATAAATGGATTGATGGATGGATAGATAGATAGATAGATAGATAGATAGATAGATAGATAGATAGATAGAAATTGGAAGTGTGGTAAGGCTATTACATTATCAAAGCCCTCTCCCAGTGACACACACTAGAGCTAGGATACAAGGATCTACATCCTATAGGCTTCACAGATGTGAAACTTATGAGCTAGAATAAAAACTTGCATGATGTATTCACTGGTGGGATAATGGCATGAATGTTATAGGAGTAACCAAACTCTTTCTGATTTGATTTATGACCTGCTCCATGAAATGAAACTCATGCCTGATACCACTAAATTAGGTCAAATACCTGTGGCTGTCTATGTCATAGACACTAAGGGAACATACAGGATTGTTATTCTGACAAATGGACATAGTAATAAACTGGCTTCTAAGATCTTAATTTTATGCTGATGGAAAATTACATCTGCAAACCGTCATCAGAGAATTTTCTTTTTGTACTAGTTGGCAATTATTACAGAAATCTATAATAGTCAAAATGCAGAGATTAGGGCACTGTAGAACGCTTAACTCTACATGAGACAGCTATGTTATATCCCACAGGCCTCGTAGGTTATTTCAGAAAATGCGGTGGAAAGATTTAAGAGCCAGAAACAATGGCTATCTGTGCCAAATTACTATTTGCTGGTTATGACGGTGCTCTTGTACACATGGACTCCCAGTATCCGTGACTGCGTGCACAAGGCCTGCACAAGATCATACCAGCAAAATCCCAGTATGGAGAGGAAGGTGAATGCTACCCTCAGCTGCTAAACAGCTACTGGCAACTGGTAGCTGCTAGGCAGGGAACCAGACAGTTTCTTCAGGTATGTGGCCCCTGAGAGGCTACCCATGTTCCAGCAGATGGCGCTGTTGTAATGCACGTACTGGCAGCACTGCAATCACTCTGTGTTTGAAAAGAAAAAAGATGACATGATGTTGGAAGGGAAAAATGTTGGGGGGGTGGTGTTAATAGGGGAAAAGAGAAGGGCTATTAGATTTGATTAAGGTGTACTATATGCGTCCATAAAATTCTTAAACAGAAATGGTTTCTATTGTTTTGTAGAAAATGGGTTAGGAAATACATTGCATAGACACGACATTTAGAAAGAAATAACATAGATTACATCTTTCCTATAGATAACACATATATGTATATATATATATATATATATATATATACATATATATATATACTAATACAGATATTATATATAATACATATATATATATGCATTTACACACACACAGTGTCATCATTGTTAATATCATTCAATGCATGCTCCCCTTTACTTTTGTACCCATTGTTATTATGACAAAAATTTCTCATTTTTACCAGATTCTCTTTCTTCCTCCTGTAACTTGACAGGAGACTAATTAGGACCGGATGTCAGCCTATGAACTTCCCTTGGGAACCACCCTTCTCTTCATACACATTGTTCAGACAGTGGTATACCAAGTTCAGCCTAGAATGTGGGGGAAAGCTCATAGAGATAGATTATCTCTGGCTGCACTTCAGAGACTGCCACAGAAAGAAAATAGATACAGAATTTAACTACAGATGGTACTTTGGTAGGAATTGCTATGCAGAAATTTTTTGCCAAATTTCAGAGGACTACTTTCTCTTATAAAGAGATTGCTGTAAAAGATTATTTTAAGGCATTTTGCATTCATTTATGTTGTGGACAATGTGTTGCATTTTTTTTCATAGTGCAATAAAATGCTGAATGGCCAATAGTGAGACAGGGAGAAAGACAGGTGGGGCTGCCCGAGAGAATAAATGGGTGGGAAGATCAAGGAACAAGAAAAGGAGCAAAAAAAAAAAGAAGGGAGTAGTAGCTACCTTGGCACACAGCTAGAAGGAGAGTAATAAAAAGAGAAAATACATACAGAAATAGAGGAAGATAAAAGCCCAATGGCAAAAGATGGATGGGATAATTTTTAAATTACTTTTTTTCTTATTTTACATAATGATCCCAGTTCACTCTCCCTCCCATCCTCCCATGCCTCCCCCACATCTTCCCATCCCATTCCCTACCCACTCCTCAGAGAGGGTGAGGCCTTCCAACAAGGAATCATTAAAATCTGTCAAGTCATTTGGATTAAGGCCTCCTCCCTTTTGCCTCTAGGCTAAGGGAGTATCCTTCCATGGGGATTGTGTTCCTAAAGTCCTTTCTAGCACCAGGGGTACATCCTGGTCCCTTAGACTGCCCGGGACTTCTAACTAAGACGCATGTTCAGGGGGGTCTGGGCCAGTCCAATTCTGGTTTTCCTGCTGTCAGTCTGGGGTCCATGAGCTTCCCCTTGTTCAGATCAGCTTTTTCTGTGGGTTTCTGCAGCTTGGTCTTAACCCTTTTGCTCATCACTCCTCCCTCTCTGTAACTGGATTCCAGGAGTTCAGCTCAGTGTTTAGCTGTGGGCTGTGGATGTCTGCTTCAGTTTTCATCAGTTACTAGATGAGGGCTCTTGGATGGCATATAAGGTAGTCCTCAATCTCATTATCAGGGAGAGCATTTAAGATAGCTTCTTCACTATTCCTCTCATTGTTAGTTGGGGTCATCCTTGTAGGCCTCTGGACATTTATCTACTGTCAGTTTTCTCTTCAAACCTATAATGGCTCCCTCTATATAATTTAAGAAAAGCTGGCAAGAAACAAGTCAAGCTAAGCCCAGCACTCTTAAGAAAGAATAAGACTCCATGTAATTGATTTAGGAGCCAAAAGAGAAAAAAACAACCATCTATAGGAAATATATAGCTGAAAATGCTAATGCATGAAATATTGAATTGTCAGTTTTTAATATTTACTTATTTATTTATTTAGAGATGCATCACTCCATATTCAAGGAGGAAATGAGAGCAGAGATGAGTGAGAAAAAGAGATGGAATACTTGTCAGTCACAAATATGTTCCACAATGCCAGGAACAAGCCCAGAGCTGGACAGTGAAACTTTCAGGATCCTGCCATCTCACCTTCCTCCCTCACCAAAGCAAGACTGAGTGATAGATACAGAATATCTCTGTTTAAAATACAGCAATTACAAACAAGTCTGTGTCAAAGACGGGAAATGATGATGTATCCAGTATTTAGCTTGGGCCTCTGTAGTTTTCCATGTCTGAAGCTACTAATTCCTTTTGCTAAATTAAGAAAAACAAAATATTGTTTCCTTAAAAATGTATTGGCATAAAGGAATTTAATTTACTTTTTAATCTCTTACAAGTTTTATGAAGTCTAAGTAGCCGCGCATGGAGGTACATGCTTGCCGTCCCAGAACCTGGGAGGCTAAAAATAGAGAGTGTGAAAACAGGAGGACAACCTGGATAAAAGGCAAGACTTAGCCTCAAAATCTAAGCCTAAAATAAGGAACCAAACAAAGTAAACAAAGGAACAAACAAGCAAATATAATGACAACATACTGAACTGTGCTTATGTACTTAGACTCTTAATTTCTTATCTTATTCTCCCTTTCTTTCTCTCCCCCTCTCCCTCTTTTTCCCTCTCCCCCCTTGTCTGTGTTAAACTCTATCTGTGGCTCTCTGGGTCTCTGTCTCTCTGACTCTGTCTCCTTGTCTCATTCCCCCTGTGTTTTTCTTTCCAATAGGTTTCTGTGTTTGATGTGCAACTTGACTTGTAGTCCCTCCTTTCTTAAATGTGGTGGCCTCTACCAACTTTTCCATGGGAGATGTATCAAAGATTCCTTTTAAATTCCTGAAGAAAAGTATAGAATAATGCACACATTATGATTTTTCCTGTGCACAGTCACTATAAGATTTATATGTTTAGTTGTTTAACTTAAAAAAAAAATTACAGTCTCATATAAGTTGGTATAGCCCTCATAAGGTAGGGAAAAAATGATCCTGATTTTTCTCATCCTCCTGTTTCCACCTTCAAAGTGCTAGAATTATGGACATGTTTCATCATGCCTAGCACTTTAATTTACTAAGGAGGCATAGTAAAACACTAACATTAATGACTAGTAAAAATGGATCTACTATAGTAGTGTAGTATAATACACATTATTTAGAATTTTGAATTATTTATTTTTGAAAACTCTATTTGTTAATTTTAGATTGTAGTTGTCAATGTCCCACTAAATCTTGCGGATTTGAGGAAAATATTGGATTCTGTATTGGACCTGATTTCTCCATGACAACACTTTGCTGAATCTACTTTTTTTGCTGATGCTTTCCTGTTTTTAGTTCTTCCGTGGAACCAGTGTTAAGATATCTTTTGATAATCTATATATAAAGAGTTTTGTTGTCAAGACATGTTTGGTTCCATAATAATTATGTCAAAACACTTAGTATAAAAAGAATTTGCTGAATAAACTCACATTAAATAATGCATCCTTAGCCTAGTCCAATGGCATTCTAGTGTTCAGAGAAAACTAAAATTTTCACCAGTCCTGTTTTATGTTCTAAAGTAGATTAGGTAAGGAGAGGAAGTGAACTGACTAATTTTGCCTTTCATGCATAGTTAATTTTGATGATGGCTGTTAATCACTTGCAGCTGATTTGATGATAATATCAGATATGTCTCTGCATTCATAAGTTTACGCCTTCCTACAAATGTTCTAAACACAGAAAAATGAGATATCAAATAAAGGTAGACATTTGTTTATCTTTCAGTATAATTCCCTTACTATTTCACCAGGTTTTAATGTTTATACATCTCTAGAAAGGTTATGCTTAATAAAGTTGGCCACACCTTTGACATTGCCATACTGTTGTCATCTGTATTTCAGATGATCTCTCATGTCATATCATCTCCAAGTCCATTGCAGATTCTGCTCTCACAGAGATCTCTAACAGTACAGGTCCTATTTACCTACCTTCCTTCCTCCCTCTGACTGTGTTCACATCCTTGCTTGTTTGGAATTTTCCTCACTTACCTTCATGCAATCCCACCAACATGATGGCTTTATACCTTCAACCTGGAGCTGTAACTCTTATCTACTTTAATTCATTGCTAAATACCTTTGTCCATCCATTAAATTTCTAGGTGTTGTTTGATTTTTAATATTTAAGTCTTTTCAAATCTTCAACTTTATTCCATAATCCTCAACCTTACCATAATCCTCATTTTCTGTTCAAAAAAAATGATAGAGGTCATCAAGATTGTTACAGCAATACTGATGATCTACTGTAACCATATACCCTGCCTTAATTCTTACAGTTCTTCCTATTTCCTTTCTGTGTGAAGTGAAGATGTGCCTTTTCTTCTCTCAATTGATGGCTACAATTCATTCTGTTCAAACTCTCAGTTCACTCATACAGAGAATGCCAATGCTCTCCCTCCTGAAAACTATCTCCAGATTTCCCCTGGTAATTTATATCATGCTCATCTGTCCCTTTCAGTGTTTAGAAAATTTTGTGTTTAGAATCAGAAACCATGGTTAGCTACATTTTTTTAAAAAATCTTTGCCTTTATGTCATCTAAAATGATTGTGAAAAGTTACTTTGGGAAGCTACCACAGAGCTATTCATACCTGCCTAGTAGGACCCTCTTCTCTTCTGCTTTGGTGTCATGATTCACTAGTGAGAAAAATGTAAGCTGGATGTGACATGCCTTCTTCCATCTACTTCTCCACAACTCACATCCAAGTGATTTGAATTGGAAAGTGTCCAGTCTTGAGCACATCTCTCTCACATTTAATTCTCAGTTGACTGAGAAAGAAAATTAGGTAAAATTCATTTAAAAAGATAAAATTGGGTGTGAGTTTGTGTGCATAGATGCACATGTGTGTCTTTTTACTCCACAGACAAAATGTACATGGAAGAGGACAGTCTGGGATAAAAAATGGTCCAATTCATTTACCCAGTTAAAAGCTGGTAGGGAAGCTGGTACCAGCAGATTGCCACCAGGATAAGCAGTTCCCTTGTACTAAATGGATATGAGGGTAGCAAGGTCTCACAGAGTCAAGTTGAGTGTCAATTTTTGTCACAACTCCTGTCACACACTCTGACAGCATAAGAGCTCTAGCTCTTGTAGTGATGAGGCTGTATGTAATATGGTGACTAAGATCAAAGAAATTCCTTAGGCCTCAGTACCTGCAATAACAAATATTCAATGCCATGACTACTGTTCTGACAGTGTTGCTAGCTTGGACTAATGAGTGAGCATTTTATTTCTATGTTGGCCATTTCCTAAATACATATTATGTAATTTTATTTCTTGCCACAAGTAGTTAAAGATTCAAGTTTTGTTTTCTTTATGATTGCTTGTAGCTGATAATTTTTTCCTCTTAGATATTTGGTTTAAGATTTCAGCCAATAAAGTAATACCTTAGACACATGATTTTCTCTTCTACTTCTTACTTAAGTCATAAAGTTAGTTTATTATTGGTCTTGACATTTTATTTAGTAGGGATAGGAAAATAATCATTTTGATATAAATCCTCCAAGATTCATATTATTGTTTTTGTGTGTGCTTATGAGAGAAATATTTAAAATAATAGGAATAAAATGTAGTCTATCATACATCTATAAAGTCAAGGAAGACAGAGACTAGAAACAGTGAAAACAGTTCAGAAAGTTTGAATTAAATCTCATAGGTTAGAAGAAGTCACATCTTTTATACACTCAGTTTTATTAATTTAAAATTCTTGTAAAATAAACTTAAACCTCCCCAGGAACAGTGTCCATGATGCTCCGTTAGTTGTGACTAAGTGTATGCCCTTGAGCAGAGGGCAAAGCAGTCTGCTAAGTGAAATTAATTGAAGTAATTTAAGTATATGATTTTATGTACCCAAAATAAGTCACATGGAAGACAGTAATGAATGTATATTAATAACAAAATAACCCCTTGGCCCACTGAAAGCAGGGCGCAAAATAATCCTCAGATAGAGAGGGATTCAGGTTAAGGCTGAGGGACTTTTCCAGTTATACAATGAAGTAGTGGCCTGAGGGGACAATGTATCGCCCTGGGCAATGTTACCACTTCAAGTATTCTGCAGCCCTAAACAATTCACTCACACATCATTCTCTTCCCACATCATATGCATAGATGACAATCTAGGGAGCTGGGGCTCAGCAGAAGCCCTATTATTAATATCTGGCATATAATATTTCATTCAGAAAGTAATGACTCTGGTTTTGTGAACCCACAGCAAGAAGCTAAAACAAATGTGACTACACTTTATAATAAGTGACAAATCTCTTTGCTCCCTTTGGTATTCATTGTGATATCATTAATCAATTTTGAACTCCTGATAATAAATCTTGATGTTCTAAAAATGTGAAAATGCATTATTTTTCTGTTGTCCAGTATTCCACATACCACTTATTTCTTTAAAAACAGCCAGAAGTTTCTAAAAAAGAAAAAAAAACCCTTTATTTTAAATTCAGCTATTCAAGTATTTCACTTTTGAGACCATCATGACTACCGTGGGATCTCATTAAGAACTGTGAAGATCGCTTTGTCATATGTATATTGTCCCTGGAAGGAAAATAAAACCATCCTTTTGGTTTTGAACCTGTAGTTTAGAACTGCTGTATATTTTTCTATTCTTACATCCAGTGCAGATGATGAGTGTAAAAAGGGAGGAGGGGTAAAAAAAATGTTCATTTGGTCCACTTGCTGATGGGAACATTATCCATCTGTTCTTAATAGACTGTAATCAGCCCTATTTATTTTTTGATTTTATTTTCTAAAAGAAATCGACAAAGACTAAAAAAGAGATGCTTTTAGGGTTTGGGAAAAATAACTTTCTCATCATGAATCTCTACTGATCAAATTTTAATCATGTCGCAGATCCCAGCATTAAAGCAGTATCAATAGATTGAAATAATGTCCTAACAATCTGCAATCAAAGCAGGAACAATGGAATTTAATGTCTGACTCTTGCATTTTCAAGATGTATTTTTAATTCTTATCCCAGTAATACTAATATCTGCTGATTTAAGACAAAGGCTGGAATGGCAGCTTTTTCTCACGGTCTACATCCAAGTCCTGCTTCCTAGAGGAATGCCATTATACTTTTCTCAGTGACTCAGTTGCACTTTTTTTTTTTTTTTAAATCAGAAAGCATCTCAGGCAGCTCTCCTGGCTTCCCTCTATTCTTAAGACGTTTTGTACAGCCCTGCTCCAGTCTGTGTGTTCATACATACTTGGAGGTAGGTGGCTGTCTGGCCTGATTCACACTAATCCGGTTGTACAATACACACATTTTCATGCCGTGTGCACTCTCCACTCTTGTTTCAAATGGTATGAGTTGGTTTGCCATGTCTGAAGCACACTGTTGTCTCTACTTTAAAACCACATATTTCTTTCATTTCCCTTGTTGATCTGTTTTCTATATTTCATACTTTCTTTTCCTTCTTTCTACCTCAACTCATTGCCTGTCCTTTTTAGTAGATTTCACAAAACCACATTAAGCAAGCTCACTTGCTTAATCATGTCTCTATTGTCTTTTCATACTTTAAGCACAGTTTAGCTAAGTATAAAATTATAGTCTGAATGGTCAGTATTTTCATAAGAATTTTCATGTATATCCCTGGCTTGCTTGGAATTTGTTTTATAGAAGAGGCTTACCTTGAACTACTTCTGCCTCCCAAGGCCTGGATTTAAAGGCATATCCCACCACACCCAGCTTTTGTTAGACTTTTTAATCATGATGTGATGATGGTACCTGGCTGCCTCATTATGAGAACTAGCATTTTCTTTCTCTTTCAACAGTCAGGTATGTTACAACTTACTCATCTTTTTTCCTTCCCCTAACATGTGTTGGTATCTGTTACCAAGTCTTATTTCCTTGTTTTAGCCTTATTCTTCTTCAAAGCTACCATTTTGTCATTGTCATTTTGAAGGATATGCAGAAGGAAGAAAACATAAATAGATGTATAAAATGTGCTACAATTAATTTGAAATTCTCAGAAAGAATTTAATTATCAAATAAATTGCCCTATTGTAAACATATATGCTTATATACATGTGTTAACTATTTCTCTAAACTGTTTTTGAATCTTTCAGAAGATGAGAATTAGCTTAATTTTAGGAAAATGGTTGTTGCCCTTAAAAAAGCATGGATTGGTAGGCAGTGTATATATTAGGAAACTCCAAAATTTTACCAACTAAACTGCCTATTAGACATTTCACAAACTAGTATCTCTGAAAGTTGGCTAGTATCACAAAGCAATTAGTATCCCTTTCAGTGATGTTTCACAATGAGGTGTAAAAATGTTTGTTTTGAACAGAATCATTTGACTGATGAGCAACCCAAACTACTACTATTTTAATGAAATAATGAAGATATCATAGGACAATTTCTATTTGTTATAATTAATAGTAGCTCAGATAGAGAAAACACATTGAAGTACATAGAATAATAGTGTACAAAATTCAAGTAGCTTTGTCAAAAATCTAGCCATCACCTATGTCAAATCCCTCTAATTCCTTATATCCAACTCATTGTCAGGAACTATTGGTTCTACCCAAAATATTTCCACATTGCTCAATTGATCTTATGTGCCATGTCCTGAAGCCTTGTAGTTATTTTTTTTTATTTCCTGTCTTGCCTACTCTTCTCACTCACTCTCTAAAGAGTTGTGACACAGCTCATAGGGACATACAAGAGATCCTGCTAGTGTGCTTCTTCAAATTTGCAAATCTAATGACTCTTTTGACCTTTAAATAATGTCTATATCAACATTAAGTGAGAAGGAATTTGGGAACAAGATGTTTAACAACACTTATGAATGGAGAACCAATCATATTTGGCAGAAGAAAAAGTCTAAATTTGATGCATCCTTTGCTCATATCTACTTTATGTCTTCTTTCTTTGAAATACTGAACTCTAGATAATTTTCATGAGAGATAATTTTTTAAAAAATGAATTTTACATCAAGTGACATTTTCTCAGAAAGACTGTGCATAGCCCCTTTATAAAACATAGCCCTTTATAATACATATCTTTCAACACTCAACTACTCTGTATTACTCACTTATTCTTTTAAACTCATTAATTTATCATGAAGTTTTAAATCATCCAGACTACTTTAAGAAAAATGCTATTATGGGGTAACTTATATATAAAAATCTGATTTTCAGCCAAGTGTTGTTGGTGCATGCACACCTTTAGTCCCAGCACTCAAAAGGCAGGTCTCTATGAGTTTGAAGCCAGCTTTGTTTACAGAGCGAGTTCCAGGACAAGTTCCAAATCAATATAGAGAAACTCTGTCTCAAAAAACCAAGTCAATCAATCAATCAATAAATAAGTAAATAATTAGATAAATAAATTTGTTTTTCAGTGTTTCATAAGCTGGCAACTCAGAAATCGAAATGCCAGGTGACAGAATATTTATGTCTACTGAGGGTCTGCTTGTAGGTTCACATGTGACACTTTCTTGTGTGTTTTGTGGCAGGAGGGGAAAAATTAAACTCTGGTACTTATTGAATGAATATTAATCACACAAGGGCAGAGTTCTTATAGTCCAATTTTCTTAAAACATACATATTCTAATATTGTTACCATGTTGGCAATTATCTCAAAGCATGATTTTTGTGTGAAAGGTGACACAGCATTCATGCTTTAGTAGCAGATTTTATAACTTTAAAAAAATTTGCTTCCTCTCTTACAGTGGAATGCAGGCCTTAAGGTGATTGAGTACCTATTATGAGCAGTTTTCTTGCCAGCCTGGTCCCATAGCTGCATCAGCCCAAATAACACACAGAGATGCTATATTAGATATAAAGCTGTTGGCCTGTTACTAGCATTTTTTATTGGCTAGCTCTGTCTTAAATATTAACCAATTTTTATTAATCTAAGTGTTTCCGTGGTCTTATCTTACCAAAAAGAGGGTTCAGACATTTTTCTCAAATCCCTACAACTTGAATCTATTCTTACCTCTCCCTGAATCCTCCGTGTCTCCTAGTTCAGCCTATTTTCTTTCCTATTGGCCAACAGGGCTTTATTCATTAACCAACAAGAGAAACATATTTGCAGAATGACATCTCCCATCACCTCCTTTTTTCTGTTTAAAATAAAAAGAAAGATTTTAACTTTAACATAGTAAATAAATAACAGTTATTAAGCAAGAACTATAATTAACAATATTTAGTTCATTAACATTTAGCAAGATTTAAAGAAAATATTTTATTATCTGTCTTTGTGAGTCCAAAGTCCTATATGTAACTTATCTTTAATCCTAACAAAGGAAAACTCTATCTTTCTTCAACTCCATCAAAGACCACCGAACGATAATATATAAACTCTAGAAATGACATAGACAGCTCACTACCTGGACAGTCACTTGAAGTTCTTCTATAATGTTGTATCTTATGCCTGTAGGCCATAGTGTGTCTAGCAGACTCCCCAGTAAAGCAGGAAACTTTAAACTGTCCACCTGTATTTGCAGTTTGTCAGTCACTTTTCTCTGTGTCTTATAGACTGTCTGGCAGACTCTACCATGAAGCAGGAACCCTGTAGAATGTCCATCTTTTTTCAGCAGTCACTTTCCTGTGGGTTCTGCATGTCCAGTTTATACAGCATAAAGTCAACCAGTCCAGACAAGAGCAGTATCATGCCCAAATGGCTAGTCTTGCCGTATTGGGAGCAAACCTCATAACAAGTTTCTTCAATGTCCTTCTTCCTTTCTGATGTAGGTGGTGTTGCCAGGAGCAGTTGTGCCTCACTGTTAAGAAAATCCCTAAACCATTTTAAATGCCATAGTCTGTAGGTCTTTGAAAGGTTTGAAGAATGCCTATTCATCTCAAATACATCTCTGTATATCTAGAAATCCTAGCTAACTTAACTCTAAGTTTTTTTTCTATCATAGGTAACTATCATCTGTGCTAAATTATACATTACATTTATAAATGAGGTATATAAACACAATACCTAAACAAGAGGAGAAAATATACATATCACAAAATTGACCTTAAATTTGTATCAATAAATGAAAGTCTATTCCAAAACAAAGTAAGCATTTCTATACCATAATTCCCTTTTTACCATTGTGATTATTAACCATTTAAAACCAAGCCCATTTAAATGAAAAGAAACATTTATAAACAATATTTGGTAGGGGGCGCTGTCATGGGGATCCTAAGAAGATGCAGAAATCCTGGCTGTAGTGGTCTGCAAGGATGCCTTGTCCCAGCTGTTTTAAATGTTGGATCACTTAAGACATTGTTTTAGGGGGTTTTGTTTGATGAAACCATGTTAGTCTTGAAGGAATCCACAGCTTTTTATTTTCTGTGGAAACAAAAATAGAAATTATTTTCCCCCAGTAACCTGTCCTTACACTTAAAATTTGAAATTAAAGCATTTTAAAAATATATAAATTGGATTAATCCAGCAGCATTTTAATAGTTGTTGCTATTTCCTGAGCAGTCAAACAATACAAAGACAACACAATAGCAAAAAGTATCAAGACCCTTTTTGTGCTTTCCATCTTTACATGGCTTTTTATTACTCTATTTCTTATACTTCTTTTTTTTCATTTTTTGAGATTGGGTTTCTCTGTATAAATTTGGCTGCCCTGGAATTCACTATGTACATCAGGTTTACTTTGAAATCACAGAGATCTGCTTTTCTCTGCCTGCAGAGTGCTGGAATTAAAGGCATGTGCCACCAATGTTTGAGCTACTCTCTATTTTTTTTAAACCATTTTATCCTGTTTCTCACAATGTAAACCTTTGGTTTTTCTTAATCTGAATCTGTCTTTACTGTAAATCTTTAGCTCTTTCTGGCCAGGAGTTTATCTACTAAACAACATTGCTTAAATGAAAGCCAACATGGCAGGGATACCATTACCTCCAGTACCAAGATCTATGCTCACTGCTTGGTCTATGCTGCCATCAAGCAGAATGCTGCCATCTTGGAGATGTGGTCATTGCCATTGCCAGGTCTTGTCCCCACCATTCAATTGATAGTAGGGTTTGCCACTTGCTGAATCAGGAAACCTCTCTTAAAAGAAACTTGCATGTCTCGGAGAGAGGGTCCGGACCTTCTTCTCCCTCAAGTCTCTACATGTTAAATTTTCTCCTACCTCTCCCCAAATCCTCCTTGTCACCTAGTCATGCCTATCTTGCTTTTCTATTGGCCAACAGGGCTTTATTCATTAACCAACAAGAGAAACATATTTATAAAATTACATCTCCCATCAAGTATCTTAATGTCTTTTGTTTCTAGTAGCCTCAGTATCTAATTACATGTCAGGAAGTCTAGAGAGATAGCTTATTGAGCCAAAGGACTTGCTTTGCTAGCATGAGGACCCAAATTTTAATCCCCAGAATCCACATATAAAGCCTTACATAGGGGGAAGATTTTGGGTAGGTCCTGGGAGATCTCTGGCCAGTGAGTCTAGAAGAAACAGTGAACTTCCAGTTGCATGAGAGATACTGCTTCAAGGGAATAAGATGGAAAAATACAGATGAAGGCAGCAAAGTTCTTCTCTGGCCTCCACATGACCTCCCATGTCTCTGTGTGTGCCCTAATATGAGAATATCCATACTCATCCACTTATAAAATGTATAAGAGAAAATTGGTTAAGAAGATTATGTAGACACCAGTATCACACACACACACACACACACACACACACACACACACACACACACACACACACACCCCCACAACTCATATGCTAAGATAAGGCATATTAAATACATGAATGAAAGTGTCACAGTAAAACTCTATCATTTTTTGCAATTAGCATAAAATAACACAACACAACATGTTGTATATATAACGAACATTATTTTCTAGAGCTATACATATTCTAGAATGCTTGCCTTGTACATGGAACACAGACTCTGAGGATGAGGGAGGCATGGGAGTGTGTTGGGAATGCACAAAGATTCTCTCATGGAACGTACAGCCATCCTATTGGCTTCCAAGACACCTTCAGTGTACTCCCACAAAAGCTTCCTAGTAGGGACCTCCTGATTTAAATGCTTTGTAAAAAATTTAGAGCAGCAATCTGGGCTTTGATCCTGTTTGTATATATTTAAAGTCACTGAAATGAAGCTAATTTTTTCATTTTATGAACAGCGGTATGTCATTATTAAAGAATAGTATTAGCATATGTTTAGCACGTCTACATGTTTTGGTAGCAAGCTCTGTCTAGTAACTGTACCTGCAGATTGCTATGAAAAAAATGTTATCCTAGAAGATGACTTTCCCACGCAAATACATTTTTGATGTTCTTTTTCTATGTTAACAAAGTAATTAAGTCTAGAAAGCTGCCTGATTAATACTTCAACCTTAATGAATTGCCCAATGGGCCAGTAGATATGAGAAATAATTTATATTATTTATATTCCATATTTGTCTTATCTATTTTTTTTGAACCAAGAAAGTAAAACATTCTATTTTTTTGCCTGAGGGAAGGAAGAAATAAAAGGTTACCTGCCAAATGCCTTATTTTCTAAAAATTAAACCCATTTATCAGATTATAGTAGGCTTTCTGAAGAGAAAGAGAATGACTTTTAAACACATATTAAATTGAAAAATTATAATTTTCTACAGTTTAAAAAGAGGTTCTTGCAGTTGGCCAACAGGCATGTAAAAGCTTGCTTTTCTGTCCTTCCCATCTCTGCTAAGAAGCACTTTAAAGAGAATTGCCGGAATGAATCTCTGTCTACCCAATCTCCTCTTCCCCTCCTCATGAAACTGAAGTAGTGGTGTTAAAGCTGTGCGGATCAAATTAATGAAGCAGTGACCAAATTAGTGTGAGAAGACATCTACTGTTTCAAACCATGGCATCTGTAAACCGTCATTTTAGAAGGGATATGAGGTAGAACAAGATGATAGATGTTGGATTTTTTGTCTAGATGACAGATCAACACACTGTCATAATTAATGTGAGTTAAAGGGCATGAAGATATTAAGCAAAGCTTACACACGTGATAGTGTCACTGAATCACTGCTGTGACCAATTAGGAGGCTTTTATTGGCTTCAAACAACAAAATATGTTATTTTATTATTCAGGCTGTCAGAAGTCCTAAGACTGAAATCATGTCAAGGCTTCATTTTTGTTTTCTGAAAAGCTCAGGGCAGAACCTGTTTCTTACCCTTTTGACTTCCCAGAGTTGTCAATTCATACTTACCTCATTAACACAAGCACTGTAGCATCTCTTTCACCATCTTCACCTCCTTTTCCTTCATCATATCTTTTCTAACTACTCTCCTTCCCATTTATGGAACTTTGGATTGCACTGGACCAAGATGTAACATTTGCAATAATTTTTCCTCTCAAAATGCTTAACTCACATTTTAAACTTCCTGTCACAATGCAATGTAACCTATTTACATTTTTGTGGTATTTCAATGTTATTTTTGGCAAATGAGGTTATTAATATCCCTATAAATAAGGACTCAAAAATTAACATTGTCATTTGGATTAAAACATAATTTTATTTATGAAAGGAAAAGATCAGAACCAATCAAACAAATAAACAATCTTTTGTTGTATGTACAATCTTTTGGTGTTTTATATTATAAAATAACTTCATGTTCATTATGATTAACTCAGTCCATCATTAATGCAGGTATATTTTGGGACATAAATATAACTTACAGGTCCCTGCCTATTGGGAATTAATTTCAAAGTTTCAAGTTCTAAATCCTTATATTTGGAAAAGAAATGCCACTCCATGAGTGATCATAGTGAATCCTGATGCATGCTCCATTCATTCATAGTAATAAACTAAGTATTTTTAAATGAAGAAATAATTACTTGTTTCCTATTTTATTGCCTAACTTTGGATTATTTGCAATTTTACTACCTTACTACCATTGCTTGTTAGGTATTTATGCTAGGGATGAACTAGTGTCTCTATCACCATTGGAATGACTAAACTTTTTGGTGTTTAGAAATTTATTATTCTAATCTAAGCCTTACATGTAAGTTTTATTCTACAAATAATATCCTAATGGAATTTGAATTGCATTAAATGGTATAGCATGACTTGAAGGAATTATCAGTTGTCAACTTAGGTCACATTTATCTGATGCAAATCTAGGGTCTTTCTCTGGCTGAATAATTATGCATCTTCAAGAGTAAATAAAACAGAAAATATAGTAAACAACATTTTAAATTGTGTTAAGACAAAAAGAAAATTAAAACCTAAAAATATATGTTTAATGTTACTAGTAAGTTTTTCCTACTGGTCTGGTCCGCCGCCATGCCAGCCCCAAATACCACACAGAGACACTTCATTAGATATTATTCTGTTGGCTAGTTACTAGTTTCTTATCGGCTAGCTCTGTCTTAAATATTAACCCATTTCTATTGATCTAAGTATTTCCACATGGTCTCATCTTACCAGAGAGAGGGGCCGGCGTTCTGCTCTCTCTAGTCTCTCCATGCTGACTCCTCCCTACTGCTTCCTCTCTCCTCCTTGTCTTCTAGTCCCACCTATCTTGCTTTCCTATTGGCCAACAGTGCTTTATATATTAACCAATAAGAGGAACATATTTACAGAATGATATCTCCCATCAGTTTAATTCTAGGCATGGTGGTACACAGCTGTAAACTGAGTACTTGGAATATAGAGGCAGAAGGATTATAATTTCTAGATTATTTCTGACTACAGAGTGTAAGGCTAGCCTGGGATACATAAAACCCTATCTGAAAACAAGTAAGCATGTAAGCAAACAAAAGTGTTCCTTTTGTTATTGTCATATTGAGTATTGAACTTTGTGCTTCATATACGCTACACTGCAATGTATATGTGTGTGAAAATGTTTTGTCTCTACATTACATTGCTTGGCTTCCAGTTAACTGTGTTGATGATGTTGAACTATAACTTTCTATTTTGCCTTCATCTCTGGAGAAGTTGGTGTTAGAGGTATGTGGCTCTAACTACTGATTAAAATATGAATATATGTAAATCTGACAATTTTATCAAGGAATGCTTGGGGGCAAAATAAAATAATAAGATTTAAAAATATTTGCATTTTATTTCAGTAATTTAGAAGGAAATCATTCATCTGAAAAATTACCATCTTTGAGTATTATATCAATTATTCTATTCAAAGTTCTAGCTAGAGGGATAGTACGATAGAAGGAGATGAAGAACATCGCTATTTGCAGATGATATGGTAGTCTTACCAGGGAACTTCTACAACTGATAACCACCTTGAGTGATGTGGCTGAAAAGTAGGCTAACTCAGTCAGTAGTCCTCCTTTAAACAAATGATAAATGGGCTGAGAAAGAAATCAGGGAAAACAACGCCCTTCAAAGTAGCCACAAATAATATAAAATATCTTGGGGTGACTCTTACAAAACAAGTAAATGACACGTATGACAATAACTTGTAGTCTTTGAAGAAGGAAGTTGGAGAAGATATTGAGAAAGTGAAAAGATCTTCCATGCTCAAGGGTCAGTAGGAATAACAGTAAAAACGATCATCTCACCAAAGGTAATAGGCAGGTTCAATGCAATCCCCATGAAACAACTAACATAATTCTCTACAGACATGGAAAAAACAATTCTAACTTCATATGGACAAATGAAGTTAGGATAAATTAGACAATGTGGTACAATAAAGGAACATCCAGAAGTATCACCATCCCTGATTTCAAGCTCTACTCTACATAAATGCATGAAGACAAAAAATTCATGCACATAAAATAATAAATCTTTAGAAAATAATTGTAAAAGACTAATAGTAAGTGGCACAATGTTACTTTGGAGGAATAAAACTCATTCCTTTCTATTTTCTTTCCTAAGTAAACAATGAAAAGTAAACAATCAAAATAGTTTTATTATTGACAAAGATTCTGAAGAATACGATGTAATCCAATCTCTCACCTCAGGGTTCAAGTCTCAGGGCTCAGGGCTTAAGGCTCAGGGCTAAGAGAACCATTATGGTGAAAAAGGCAGAAAGATTTTGAAAGCCAACAGGAATGGAAGACACCAAGGAAATAAGACCTGTTAAACACAACAACAACAAAACATTTATAGGAGTTTTAATTATATATGATGATTTCTGAATTTATTGGCGTATCTCCCTGTGTGAATGTCTCAGTTTGTGTGCCTTTTTTTTGTCTTTTTTTTCTGTTTGTAGGTTTGGTTCTATTCCGGTTTGTCTATATTATTATTATTATTATTATTAATTATTATTATTTTATTCTTATCAGTTTAGGTGCTGTTTTCTAATGAGCGAGAAAGAAAAGGTATGAATTAGGATGAATGTGGAGGTGAGAAGGATCTGGTAGGTGTCGAGGAAGGAAAAATCAGACTATATTGCATGAAAAAGTATCTGTCCTCAAGAGGATGTAGTGGCATCTTGTCAGTGAATTTGTGGTGGCCACACCCTTTGGACATGGTTTAGGTTCAGTTGTGACCCATTGTAAGGAGGGCTGGCTCAAGCTCTCTTGGGTTTCAGAGAACATGAAACATGGAAGGGCAAAGACTTCACCTCCTGGAGCCGGAATACTGTAGCGGTTATCTGTGTTAAGTGCTTCCCTAATAAATACCTAAATATTATTTATCTTGGTCTCGTGGAAACATTTTAACCCTAAAACCTCTGTGCCACCCAACGTGGCCAATGCTCTCTGCAAACCAAGAGAACACGAACCCCTTCTTTACCCTATAATGGGTCTCATCTGAACCCGAAACCACGCCCAAAGGGTGTGGCCACCACCACAAGTTCACTGGCAAGGCACGATGCCACTACAACAGGAAAAAGAGAACATGAAGCAAGTATCCTGCCACAGTCGTTCCTAATTCTTTCATCTTGTGTTGAACGTGCTGCTTAGAGGCCTTACCCAACCATGTCATGTTTACATGAGAATTATATGGGGGACCGTATACTCCAGAATTCCAAAGGAAATGAGCCCAGCAGAGAGTGTCACATGTTCAATTCCTTCTCCCACTCTCTATCACTTTATGAAAGTGGAGGCAACAGCAGTGATGTACTGTAGAGAAGAAAATTGTTAGAAATATCAGGCAGGAGACATAAAGTTATTCCTTAATGGTTTGTCAACGTAGCTAGGGCACGGTAGTTATTTCTACATTATGTTCATTGTTCAGTAATGTTATAGCATATGAAGTCATCACAAGTAATTGTAGTTTTAGGAACATAATATAAACCTCTAGATAGAACTTAAAATGAGGGTTTGAAGCATTTAGAGTGAGTCCTAGAATTGCTGGATGTATTATCAAATTTTGAAAATAGAAGATCATAATATACTTACATTATTTCCCTCTTAGTTTTGACCCCTCTACATATTCCCAAATTTCCCACATTGCTCCCTTTCAACTCATAGATGCTTTTTTGTTATGGACACACAATTCTCTATGTATGTATGAATATATATAATATGTAATATATAAATATATATAAAATATAATAAATAATATATAAATACACTCTTTAACCATATTATAAAATATTCTCCAACAATTTCAGATTGATTTTGGAGTTTGTTTTATATCAGTTTTTTAAACAATTTAATTTATTATTTTGTATGTTGTTGTAATCTTTCACATTAAAGCCAAATGTGTCTTTATATTTTATTGAAAAACTTTCTTTTGCTTTCTTGTTTTTTATCAAACATACCAAGTTTCCATTTACATGTAAATCTCCATTTGAATTTTTCATATATATGTATATATATTATATATATATGTTATTTCTAAATGCATAATTGTAACCTGCTCAGTCTGCATAATGAACTACAACCAACCAAAATGCAGAATTGTAGTTCCCAGTCACAACTAACACACCTACAATACACTACAATACAACACTTGTACCCAAGGCTCAGGGAATATTGCAGGGAGCATAGAGATCACAGGACCTAGAGGAAAAAGGAATTTGCTGTGAGATCATTTCTCTTAAGAATGTCAGAAGTTACACAGAACAAATCTCACCATCATGACTGAGTAAACACAAGTTGAACAAGTCAACAATAGACATACTAATCTGTTACGGCAGGTTCCTCCCCGCCAGCCTCCCGGTCCTGCCGCCATTGTCCTGCAACCACGTGTGTCCCAAATAACACTCTGAGACTCTCTAGTTGATACAATCCTGTTGGCCAGTTACATTACTGTTTATGAGCTAGCTCTGTCTTAATTATTAACCCATTTCTACTTATCTAAGTATTTCCACGTGGTCATCTTATACTGGAGCCAGGGCAGGTGTCCTGCTTCTTCCTGGGCTACATCTCGACCCCTACTACTTCCTCTCTCCTCCTCCTGGTCTCCTAGCCCCGCCTATCTTGTTATCTCATTGGCCACAGTGCTTTATTAACCAGTATGAGAAACATATATACAGAATCACATCTCCCATCATCTTGCGGGGAAACCTGCTGTAACACTAATCTTATTGGGTAAAAGCTGAGATCTCAACCCTACACAAAGAACTATGAACAGCTAAAGAATGATGAGAATGGAAGAAATAGTCTTTTCTAGGGAAAAACTAAACTAATTGGCATTCTAATATTAAATGGTCAGTCCTGAAAACATGAGCATAAAAATGCACCTGATTTTTTAAAAAAGAATTCCTAGAATCCAGATGCAGAGAGGGAGGAGTGTTAAGAAAATGGGGGCAAGACCAGGCTACAGAAACTCACAGAGACAGCCGAACTGAACAAGGGGGAGCTCATGGACCCCAGACTGATAGCTGGGAAACCAGCATTGTACCTACTCAGATCCCCTGAACATGGGTCTCAGTTAGAAGGCCTGGGCAGTCTAAGGGACCTCTGACAGTGGAACCAGGATGTATTCCTGGTGCACAAAATGACTTTTGGAGAACATTCCTCATGGAGGAATACTCCCTTAACCTAGAGGCAGGAGGGAGGGCCCGACCCTACTCTAAATGACAGATTTTAATGATCCCTCCTGATAGGCATCATCCTCCCTGTGGAGTTGGGGTGGGGGAGAATAGAATAGGGGGTGGGGGGCATGGGAGGGAGAGGGAACTGGGATAGATATGTAAAATAAGAAAAAATAATAAAAATAAAAAAATAGAAAACTTTAGTATTTTGGGCATATATTTTCAATTCAAAGTGTATGACAAAGTTTTATAGCCAAAGCTTAATCTGGCCTGTGAATCTCTTGGAATGAGTGTGTAATTGCAAATTGTGTATGTGCATGCATTTATGCATCATTTTATAAGTCTTTCGAGTGAATAAATGATCTTCAAGATTAATGAACTGAAGCCATATTCTAGGCAATCTGTTGTAAAACTGCAATCAATCCTCCTTTTGACAGCAAGACAGGAACCTTCGTTTGACATATTTCTTGAATTCCATAATCTTTGGACATGTCTTACAATTTTCACTGGCCTTTGACTTCAGGCTCTCTGTATTTATGTTGTTTTTTTCATGCAGATATAAATTAATTTCTAAAGGGCTTTCTGTTATGATAGTCTGAGAAGGCATTATATCTCCCAAGAGTTTGTGTTTTGATTATAATGAGCTATTTAACTCTGGTATTTCCACTATCTTTGAGGAAGAAGTTGTTGATTGCCACAGTGGTAAGGAATAAACGTTGCCAATTCCAGATTTGTCAGATTCGGCAAAGAAACATATCACATTCCTAATTAAATTGGATCTTTTTGATGAAAATCACAAACCATGAGTACTTTTCACTATGTTTATATTAAAAATGTACTGTTCATCTTAAATACAGAGGTCATTGGACTCCTGCAGCTTACCTGACTTTGTTATTCCTATTTGTTGCAAGTTTTAACTGTGCCCTAAAATTTAATGTTAAGAGAGAGTTATCCTTCATGTGAACTGTGTTTTATTTCACTTTCTCAATTTAAGGTAGTCACATATTATTATGCTCTGTTTATGAACATTGTCAGAGAACTGAAATTATTTGCCTATAAGTGAGGTGGATCTATTGGAATCTAAAAGGTCTTAAGTACTAAATTATATTCATCGCATTGTAAACAGTTAATGTGAGATATACATGTCTTAAAACAATATTTTACAGGAAGAAATTAAATTGTAGTTGTTTGAAGATTTAAAAATCTAAAAGGACAATAGTGGGTTTATAAAAGTTCTCCTGTACTGTTAAGATATTCACGATGGAAGACATTTTAAAGGGATGTTTAGCAAGCTTCCCAGTATGTGGGTGTAGCGTGATATATTTCACATGGTTAGAAAGTTGTGGCCTTTCTTGCTTCATGCTAATGTTGGCATTTTGTTGTACACTTAAACAGAGATTTTGATATTAATTCAAGTTGTGACCTTAACTTATGTTGATTATACTTTGGCTACTGATAAAAATATGAGTCATGAACATGACCCTAGATGTAATATTGCTTGAGGAGAAATCAATATGTTATCTAAAACCTTCACAGGATTAGATGTAATAATAAAGAAAAAACAGTTTTATTTAATACTTAGTGTGGGGTAAATTTTATAAAGAATTTACTGTTTTCAGAAAATTCTGGTTTTTTTATTATATTTTATTCCTATTAAAATTTTGAATCAATTAAGAATCATGAGCACAATGGTATTTATTCTATCCTCTTACTTGATTATTTTCTCCATCTCCTAATTGAAAGTAATCCCCGTAGGACCTGGAGATATGTCTTTTCATCTACCTACCAAAGAGAGAACTTGGCAGACCAACAGTAAGTGATAAGTCTATATATATCATAGTAAGATAGACCATGCATTTTGTAAGCAATAGATAGGAATGTGTTAACATTTAGAGTACAACAAGTAGTTGACTCAAAACCAAAAGAAATAACTGTTGGTACAGTGTTCTTCTCTGGAAGGGACAGGTTTTGCTTGAGATTCAATGAAAGACTCCTTTTCTAATTGTAGCCCAGACCTGCTTCTTTTGAATATTCTATAGCTAAATGCTGTGGTGGTTTGAGTGAGATTATTCCCACTAAGCACAAATCTAAATACTGTGGACACCAAGTGGTTGCATTATTTAGGAAAATGGTGTAGTCTTTCTAGATGATGCTAAGCACTGGGGGTGGGTTTCATAGGCTGGTCACCTCTCAAGTTTCCTACTCCTGCGGCCATGTCTTTCAGTCATGATAGACTTTTTATCTCTCTGCAGGCATACATGCAAATAAACTCTTCCTTCTCTAAGTTGCCTTGGTCATGGTACTTTATTACAGGAACAAAAAGTAACAAGCACAGGAGTGATGTTTCATTTACATGTCATGTGCTCAAAAATAGTGTTTTCTACCAAGCAAGTCTTTTTTATTGATATTTTTTTTATTTAAATTTGAAACAAGCTTGTTTTACATGTCAATCCCAGTTCCCACACCTTCCTGTCCTCCCCTGTTCCCCCCACAAGCCCCCATCTCATCTCCTTTCTGCTCCCCAGGGAGTGTGAGGTCTTCCATGGGGAGTCTTCAAAGTCTGCCATATCATTTGGAGCAGGGCCTAGTCTCTTTCCCATGTGTCTAAGCTGAGAGAGTATTCCTCTATGTGGAATGGGCTCCCAAAGTCCATTCCTATACTAGGGACAAATACTGATCCACTACCAGGGGCCCCATAGACTACCCAGTCCTCCTAACTAATATCCACATTCAGGGAGTCCTATGCTGGTTTCCTAGCTATCAGACCGGGATCCATGAGCTCCCCTTGTTCAGGTCAGCAGTTTCTGTGGGTTTCTCCAGCCTGGTCTTAACCCCTTTGCTCATCACTCCTCCCTGTCTGCAACTATATTCCAAGAGATCGGCTCAGTGTTTAGCAGTGGGTGTCTGCTTCTGCTTCCATCAGCTACTAGATGAAGGCTCGAGTTTGTCTTTTTGTGACTGGGTTACCTTGCTCAGGATGATTTCTTCTAGTTCCATCCATTTGCCTGTGATTTTCGAGATTCCATTGTTTGAAAGCAGTACTAAGAGGAAAGTTCATAGTACCAGTTGATGTGGCTATTGTAAAGGGTGATGTTCTCTGATTTCTTTCTTAGCCCATTTATTATATATACTGATTTCTGGGCTACTGATTTCTTTGAGTTAATCTTATACCCTTACACCTTATTGAAGGTGTTTATCAGCTGTAGGAGTTCCCTGGTAGAGTTTTACTGTCACTTATATAAGCTATCATATCATCTGTAAATAGTGAAAGGTTGAGTTTTTTCTTTCCAATTTGTATCCCCTTGATCTCCTTTTGTTGTCTTATTGCTCTTGCTAGAACTTCAAGTACAATATTGAAGAGATATGGAGAGAGTGAGCGACCTTGTATTCCTGAATTTAGAGGAATCACATTGAGTTTCTCTCCATTTAGTTTGATGTTGGCTGTTGGTTTACTGTATATTGATTTTATTATGTTTATGTATGTTCCAGTTATTCCTGATCTCCCCAAGACCTTAATCATGAAGGGGTGTTGGATTTTGTCAAAGGATTTTTCAGCATCTTGTCAAATAATCATGTGGTTTTTCTTTTTCAGATTTTTATATGGTGGATTACATATATAGAATTTCATATGTTGGACATCACTGCATTCTGGGATGAAGCCTACTTGGTCATGGTGGACAATTTTTTCTGATGCGTTCTTGGATTTGATTTGCCAATACTATACTAAGTATGTTTGCATCAATGCTCATGAGGCATATTGGTCTGTGTTTATCTTTTTTAATTGTGTCTTTATGTGCCTTGGGTACTAAGGTAATTGAAGCCTCATAAAAAGAATTTGGTTTTGACCATTCACTTTTATTTTGTGAAACACTTTGAGGAGTATTGGTATTAGCTCTTCTTTGAAATTCTGGTAAAATTTTGCACTGAAACCATCTGGCCCTGGGCTTTTTTTTTTTTTTTTTTTTTTTTTTTGGGGGTGAGACTGATAACTGCTTCTATGCTTCTATTTCATTAGGGGTTTAGGCCTATTTAAATTGCTTATCTACTCTTCTGTTCTTAATTTAATTTTGGTAAGTGATATCTATCCAGAAAATTGTCCATTTTTGTTGAGATTTTGAATTTTGTGGAGTGCAGATTTTTGAAGTATGACCTGAAGATTCTCTGGACTTCCTCAGTGTCCTTTGTTATATCCCTCTTTTCATTTCTGATCTGCATGTTCTCTCTCTGCCTTTTGGTTAGTTTGGATAAAGGTTTGTCTATCTTGTTGATTTTCTCAAAGAACAAACTCTTTGTTATATTGATTCTTTGTATTGTTTTCCTAGTTTCTACTTTATTGATTTCAGTCCTCATTTTGATTATTTGCTGGTGTCTACTCCTCTGTGGTGAGTTTGCTTTTTTTTGTTCTAGAACTTTCAGTTGTGCTGTTAATTCTATAGTGTGGCTATTCTCCAGTTTCTTTATGTGGGCACTAGGGCTATGAACTTTCCTCTTAGCACTGGATTCAGAGTGTCCCATAAGCTTGGATATGTTGGTCTCCATTCCCATTGAATTCTAGGAGGTCCTTAATTTCTTTTTTATTTTTTCCTTGACCCAAAAATGGTGCAAGCAATTGTGCATTGTTCAATATCCATGAGTTTGTAGAGTTTCTGTAATTTGTGTTGTTGTTTAATCTAACTTTAGATCATGGTGGTCTGATAGGATACAGGGGGTTATTCCTTTGTTGTTGTTGTTCCTATTGAGGTTTACTATATTGTTGATTATGTGGTTGATTTTAGACAAGTTTCTGAGGTTTCAGAAGCCCACACCAGACCCAGATCCATACTCTGTTGCTTCAGGATCGTGACATAAAACTATCAGCTACTGCTCTTGTCCCATGCCTGTCTGCTTCCCACCAGTTTAATCTTCTAAAACTGTGTGCAAGCCCTGCATAAAATTGATTTTTGTGTGGCCTTGCCCATGGTGTTGTTTCACAGTAATAGAACAGTAACTAAGAGACCTATGAATGGATTTAGTAGTACTAGATCCAAACAGAATGAGAGATGGCATTAAGATTTATGCCAATAAGCATATAATAACTAAATACAATTTTTGACTCTGTATTTCAACCTCAAATTAAAAACAAACAAATAAACATGAATAAAAATGATCTATAGAAAAATAGTAACACACTTATTTTGAAATAAAAATGGCACAGGGAGTTCTCTTTAATTAGTTATGTTGTGATTAATGTTTCTTGTGTGGGTCATGGAAGTAATTTGACCTTTTAAAGAAGAAATATCACACCACTGGCACCATCTAAAGAAACCTGTTCCCCACAATTGGATAAAAATTTGTTGAACAATGTCTGTCCTACAAGCAGATGAAATATGTCACACACAAGAATAGAAGAAGGGATTGCTTTAGATTTTGGGGAAATTTTAGATACAGGAAAGATTCTAGTTAACTAGTTTGGGTAGTTGACAGAGTGGAACATCTGCTTTCTTAATCTAGAGGGAGCTATAAACAAAACTTCTAGTTCTTAAGTAGAACAATTGGAAATTTCTATTGAACTTTATAGCAGATGAACAAATGTGAGTTTTCTAAATGATGCCTAGATGAGTAGCTTGAACTATTTTAGACTGGTTTTATTTCAGAGTACTTTGTTATAAAGTTGATGAAATCCTAAAAATGTTCATATTTATAAATTTTGTGTTCCTTGAAATTCTGTAATACCTCAAGCTTTTAAGTTTAGTAACCTAGATGACCAATCATACATTTTCACTTGGGTTGACTTGCAATCAATTGTGTTAATAACAATGGGATTAGGATCAAGGAACATGAATGTCATTTATCATTAGCATCTTATTAATTGGAGTCAAATCAGACTAATGTATAATATTTGGTGCTCTGATACGCATAGACATCTGTTTTGACTTTTGGAGCCACAAAAACTCATTGATGTGACAATATGGCATGCTGGGAACTCTGCTAGCTAACAGAAAAGTGGCACAGTATAAGGCATTCCCCTAAAATCCTGTTCAAATAAAGACACTGTTTGAGGCTCCCTGAATGAATTACAGCCTGGTGGGATATAAAAGCAAGAAAATCATTAGCATAGACAGTAGAGATGCTAGGCTGCTGTGCTTTTATATGCCAATTTAATGTTTGTGATTATGCTGCACAGATTCAGTTCTCCATAAACCCATTTCTATGGTAACAAGGGAATGTTGAAAGCCCTTAGCGCACAAGGAAGACTTTAGAAAATTTTGACTAGTCTAAAGAATATATTATCTTCTTTTAATGCACAAATTTGGGAAATTGAAAATTACTGAATAACACATGAAGTAGAAGATCTGACATCTTATAGATGAGCTTGCTGAAAGCTTCATTTGATAGTTTATTAAATGCAGCTGGTGTACCTAAAAGTAAGACTAAAGGGGAGAATAGAGAGTGGAGTCTATAAAATGCTTTACTCTAAATAAGCCTTCAGCTCTCTGGTGATAGAAGGAAATGCATCCAATCTTCCTGCTGGAATTTGCTTTCAGGATCTCTTACAGTATCTGAATGGGATACTGTGAGATGCAGCCCAGATTTCAGGACCATATGAACAAAGAAAAGATAACCCCTGGAAACTTTTAATAATCTGGTCGCCTTGTAAAAGCTCTCTTCAGAAATTAACTCTGGGGACTTTGGCATTTATTTTCTCATAACAAGGGTGAATCGATTGTTGAATGGTTGAAAGCACACAATGCATATTGATCTGTTCGTGCATGGCCACTTTCTCCCAGCAGGCACTTAGCTGTTTGCAACATATTTTTAAATAGGATTACTACGCATTAAATTACAATGACCTGAAGCAAAGGTCAGCAAAAGTAAAATTGCCTTGGTTGGTCATAGTTTGAAGCACTGCCTTGAGTGGTTGTTTTTTCTAGGTGCAAGTTAACCTGAGGATGTGTTTGGGTGACTGCTTCAATGTCTAGAATTGATCAAGGCAAAATTCCTAAAACAATTCTTATAACTGAAACGTCAATATGGCCAAACATCCATGCCATAATAACTAAGTTTTAAGGACTCTTTCTTAAACAGTATATTTTTATCTAAGCAGCTCAAATTTTGTAAAACCACCTACAGAGTACTGACCCAAGACATTAGATTAATTTTATTCAATGTCAGAATACAGATATAGTTGGAAATCTATATTCTTGCAATGATCACAGAGTATACTATTGAACGTATATGACAGAAAATGATCTTTTAGGGATCAGAGAGGACAAATGAACTTTCTTTCCTGGTTCTCTCAGCCATTTAAGTTGTATGATGGAATAATAATGGATGAACAGTAAGGGAGTGACTAGGCCTTTGAAGCATTAAAGGCACTGTCTTCATAATTAATATAAGAGGATAGGAAGACTAAGAATTTACAGAACATAGTTTTCATGGTCTGGGTTTTGTTTTGCTTCATGAGATTTCTCAGGGTATCCCTGGTTGTCCTGAAACTTGCTGTGTGGAGCAAACTGGCCTCAGATCTGCCTCCTTCTGCCTTTTGAGCATGGGTAAAAGGCATGCATGACTTCATCAGAGCACATAGTATTTTTGACAACTAGGCTTTATTATAATGGCTTTGTTACTCATGTCTTTGTTGATCCATTATTATTCCAAAATTCAACTTAAAATGGCTATTTCACAATCTCTCAGAATCTCTTCTCTGTTAATCAATTTAGGTAAATGTGCTCACTTACTAATGCAGTTAACTTTTCTCTGAGAACCCAGAGACCAAACTATAAAACTTTGTGAGATTCAAAGTTATCAGTGAGATAGTTTGCATATCTAGTCATCTTCTTTGTCATACTCTTATTCACTGTGATTTCATTATTAGAAGAAAGATGTTCGATTTAGTGTTTCTGAAAACCTAGTATCAAGTCACAGAAGTTCTTGTGCTTGCTAGGTTTAGAGAGTAAATGGATAATTTAAAAATTGCTTTAGAATATCATAGTTTAGCTTTTATTCTTACTACAGAATCTAACTTCTAGTTTGCATTCTTATTCTTTTCACAGAGATTTCTTATCTCTAACTAAATGCTTTTGCTATAAGTTTAAGTCCTCTTGCTCCACTTTTATTTATTTCCTCCTTCTTTTTACTAATATTTGGGTTTTTAGAGACAAAGTCTATGTAGCATAGTCTAATCTTGGAATTCATGTCCTCCAGTCTCAGTACCCCAAGGTTGAGGGTACAGGTGTGTGTGTCACAGCACCTTGACAGTTATTTTGGAATGACATTATTGATTTACTGCCAGTACTGCTTGTAATGTTTCTATGTGAGTTTTGTTGTATATCCCCCCCCTACTCCTGGAGTGAACACAATAGGATCTTCAGCAATCTCCTATAGTACATACAGAGTTAGTTTCCTTTTATTTCTTCCAAAGTGTATTTCATTTGAGTAGTTAGACTCTTAACAATACACTTTCTTGTTGGCTTCCCTCTACTGGAACACAAACTTCTTTAGGGAAGGTGACTAATTTGTTGATTTTCTCTTTTATCTGGAACACCACTAGACAGAGTGCTCATTGTTTTTGTCTAGCGGTGGTGGATGAGGATGAACCACAATATACAACAAACCCATATAGGAGATTATTGATGGGGCAGAGCAGGGTGAAAGAGAAAGTCATGTATGAGGGCTGGGTAAAGGAAGTGAGGAAGAAGATAGCAAGGGGCAGACGGAACTCCCTGTTAAAGTGTCCTTGGCACATGTGTACAGAGCCTTACACAGCCACGCAAAGCATGACTAGTGACCTATGGCCTTATGCTGTCCAGGTATTTGCCTAAATACTAACAGGTGTATCCTACCAAGTGACTGGGCAGAGCCACCATAAAACCTGCAAGTTGACACTAATGATAAACCAGCCTGACTCTATTGTGAAATCAGGAGATATTTGAATAATATTCTAGTTCAGTTAGATTTTTGTTTCCTGTGAAATTTAAATTTCTGTTTCCAGAATTGGGCTGCACTCCACCTCATAACTGCAGAATGGTTATGCAACAGATATTCCCAGGGGATTTCCTTAACTGCCTAGGTTTGATTCTGTGGCCCTGTCTTCTTGCAATTAAGGAACTGACTATAAACTGCTTTTTGAAACATTGGTTTAGGGGGAGATGGTTGCCAGACAGGCTCTGATGCTCACAGAATATTTTGCTTTGATTTGATCATAATATGTGGTCAATAGTCTTTCTCCTCATGCATGTGGGATCAACACTAAATAAACAATAGTTGAGAAACTACAATGAAAGCATACTCTAAAAGGTAAAGAACCTCACCATGGTGTCATCTGCATGAAGATTAAAACACTCACTGGCGATGAGATTGCCTCAGCTGCTATTCATGACCTTTCATGGAAGTCGTAAAAGTGAGAGACCAAGCTTATTTCTTCACATTTATAAATTTTTAAACCTCAACATTTTATTTTAACCTGGGCATTTTCACACTTTTATTCATTGGGCTCTTAGGATAATTTAATTTTAAATAGACACTGTCTGTCATCTGGGAAAAGAAGAAGAAGAAGAAAAAAAAAAAAACTAAGCTGAAAATCAGGGACAGGGACCTGGTTCTGTCAGCAATGTGCCTGGCATGCAAGCATGAGTCTGTCTTTGGATCTCTGTCCCCACGTGCAAAATGGGGTGTGGTGATTCGAATCTGTGGTCCTCATACTGGGGAGATATGAAAGAAGGTCTCTGAAATGCAATGGCCAGTTGGTCTAAGAGAGAGAGCAAAAGATGAGAAATAAATGTTGACCTATGGCCTCTATGTGAACTTGGCCAGACATAGGTGCTCACAGACAAGAGAAAGTCCATATGGTTATATAACGCATACACACAAGCACACAAAGAGGAAGAATAATCCTTTAGAGACTATGGGTTGCTAATATCCATGAATTTGACTTCATGCATGGAATTGGGTGGATGGATCAGTGCTTATTGCTTTTATAGAGAATCTCTGTTTAGTTCCTGGAACCCTTGACAGATGATTACAACCACCTGTACTCCAGGCTCCAGGTGCAAGAAATCAGATACCCTCTTCTGGCCCCTGAAGGTACTGCACACACATTCACCACCCCCGCCACCCCTCCCCACACATATTCACACAATTTAAAAATAAAATAATTTATACAATAGTTTTGCTTTGTTCCTGGAATGGGAGATGTTTATTCAGTTCTATTGCTTAGTGTCAACTCTATTGTTTGAATATAAAACATTAATGTAATATTTAGCAAACCTAGCATTTCATCCATTATAGTACATACTAGAAACGAGTTCCACATAGTGAGTCCCAAGTAGTCTATTGGAATACAAAGTGACAGGGACACTTAGAAGAAAATATCATCCCACAATGATGATGGATCACTGCTCAAACAAGATGACCAAAGACAATAATTTAAAATGTAGCACACAATACCAGCAATTTAGACATAACTGGTGAAATAGTTCCAATTACTTCACTTTAATTATTGTAGATTATTACACATAAATTTATTTTAAAAACTTAAGTATTGTAGACCCCCTGTTTAGTATGAAATCTAATAAATAAACAAAAATAGGTAAGACACATAGGTTAATGGATGAAATAGTGAAGTTTCAGAAAACCCTTGAAATGAATGGTTCTCTGTGCTATTTCCATTCCCTTCTAGAAACACATTGGCTTCTGTTCTTAAGAGTCCTCTGCCATGGACTTCTACCTAAATCTTACTCAGACAGATGGGGTTCCTCTCCAGGAAATACTTCATGACAGAAGGTATGTTGAAAGAAAAGAGAAGGTTTCCTGTGTAAGCCAGGAGTCTTGCCACTTATTACCATGTGTTAATTATGTTAATTATTTATGGGTGAGTTGCTTTGTTCCTCAGCAGGGGGGATTTTTTTTTCCAGAGCAAAAGTAAGGATAAGGAGGATCTTTCTTGACATTACTCTTTTCCTCTTCTGCTTCCATTTCCACCTCTTTCTTCATCTTCCTGAGCTTCATTTACCTACCACCCCAGTGCAGGAACTTGCTTCTGTTTTAAGGCAGAGTGCTTTGAATGTTAAGAAATGGGGAGACTTGGCTTTTAATCTTGTGTGTGTGTGCATGTGTGTGTGTGTGTGCTTGAGAGAGAGAGAGAGAGAGAGAGAGAGAGAGAGAGAGAGAGAGAGAGAGAGAGAGAGAGAGAGAGAGAGAGAGCTATTAATTGTTTGATCTGGGGACATCTCTCTCTCTCAGTGGTATTTTTTTAAAGCTTACTATTTTGAGTGTTGTAAAATATTAACGTTGACAATATTTGAAACCTGTTGCACCTTATTGTTTTTGCTGATGTGGCCTATCTTTACCTTCTATCTTGATTATATGAATAATGAGGATGTCTTTTGTATATATGTCTGTATATATTGGTTCATGAATAAAATAATGATTGGCGAAGTAGGATATAGACAGGGCCAAGAGACAAGGAGAATTCTGGCAGAGGAGTTGCCATGTAAGCCAGCACAGAAGTAACAGGTCTAGGCATTCTCGGGTAAGCCAAGACCACATGGAAATACAATGATTAATTCACTGGCCAACAGTTTAGTAATTAATACAGTGTCTTTGTGTTTATTTGGGGCTCAAGGGCAGCAGGACATGATGGGCCAGAAAACTTCATGTACTATTGGGGTATGAAAATTCATGTGGAGATTCTCAGCAATACTCCTGGCTGAATTGTGTGGTGCTCCTTAGATGAGACAGGAGGTTGAAGAGAGAGGGAAGCATTTAGCCTAGCTACAGTTTTGGTTTTATTTTAAGTAGTCACAAAGGTCCTTTTAAAAAGCATACTGCATTTTCCCTTTCCTTTCTCCTTTTGCTATGTCTTTTATTTTGTTGTGCATCCTTTTGATGTATTATCCATTTCCTTAGCTAAAATTCAATTCATCAACTTTGATACATTGTTTATGAGTAGATGTATGTATAAAAGTATAATTCAGTTTTAGGACAACAATGATGAAGAATGTGAATGTGTAAGGATGGAAATATACAACCTAACTCTCCAATGACCCTATGAAGCTAGAAGTTTAAAAGTACTAAATACCTTAAATTCCAGACCCTGTCCTCAGCCAGTAAATAGGCAAAAGGTCACATTTCTTGCTGCTTATTTGACTTACTAAACGGCTTGTGAAAACCCCACCCCGGTGACCTAACCTAACTGCCATTTGTTACCTCACCTAGGAGCCCGCAAATGTAGACCTCTGGGGCTATAGAAAACTGATTGGTCTGTAAAGTATGGGCTTGGATGGTTTAAATGAATTGGCCCGCACTGTGCAGGCTCTTGATGCTATGAGATGATTGGTTTATGACGCACGGGCTTTGTTGTAAACCCTATAAAAGCTGTCTCAATTCTGTATTCATGGTCCTCAGTTCTCTACCCCTGCGTGGCATATGACTGTAGACGCCAGTGCACTTGGAATATAAACGACCTCATGCATTTTGCATCAAGACTGCTTCTTGTGAGTGATTTGGGGTGTTGCCTTTCCTGAGTTGGAGCATGAGAGTCCATGCTCTGCAGGTCTTTCAAATACATATAATAAATAAGTTGACCAAGAAAAATAATTTTTATAAGTTAAAATAAGATTGCATAAGATGAATTCATTGTATTTGAAAGCATTATTAATTTGGGAATATATGCAAAACATCTAACCTACTAAACAATATAGCACAGCACAAAGATACATCATAGAGTACCAACTCTTTATCCTGCTGATGGTATAGCTGACTGGGAGCTTTGCCTTGCTTTTGTTTCCCTGCATCATAGTACAGTAGTGTATTATACATCTCCAGCTCAGAAATAATTACCTACCACTATAAAAGCAAAAAATCATAAATGGAATTATTGTATGTTGAAAATTGTTCTCATATTTCCTCCAAACCAAAATATTGAAACTACAGTCATGTACCATATAAAATATTTCAGGGAATGATAGATTGAATTTGTGGTAGTAGTCCCACATTGCAGCTGAAAATTGTTATTTCCTTGTGACACCACAGTTATCATAATGGCCTTGTGCAGTACTCTTCACACATTTGCAGTGATATTGATGAAAACACACCCACCATACTTCCAACCATAGAGAATGGTAGCACACATACTTACCTATAGTACATAATATTTGATAGTGATAATAAAAAGGCATTATCATATTATCAATATGTTGTATTACACATTGCAATATTCTAGATTTTACTTTTGCTTTTATAAACTTTTACTATAAACTCCCTGGATTTTGGAAGAGAACCTAAAACTGCCACTTTACTAAACCAGATGTAATCCTAAGACATTCTAAGTAAATATTTATCCTTATACCAACAGATAAATATAGCTTTTACCCTTCATCAAAGAAATGTCTTTTTGTAACATGAAGCCATTACAGAAATCTACAAATATAACACATGCAGAGGTTTGGAGCCATGTCCCTATACAAGTCCTACTATTAATATTCAGGGATCATTTAAAAAGAGAGACCAGAAAGATTTTAAGAGCCAGAGGATCAAGGAGTTTGCTTTGAGATTGTGTTTCCAAGAAATACCAAGAAGGCCACATGAAGAATGTTTCCTTAACATGGCTGCCCAAACATCATCCTGCCTGAACATGGATGATAATACTAGTAAACTCAAAAATTGAAAAGGAGAACCTTGTGTAGCCTCAGCCAGGACAAAGATCTATGAGCAACTAGGAATACTTATTGTGAAAGAAATTATCTTCTTTATGAAAAGCCCGTCAATTGGTACCTATTACCAAGTATTGAGATTGTACTTACAGATAACATTATATGGATGGAGCAGGTTATACTTGTATTTTTTTTTTTTTTTTGGAAAGGGTGTGTGTATGTGTGTGTGTGTGTTTGTGTGTGTGTATCAACAATTAAGAAAAAGTAAGACATAGCTTTGAGAGAAAGAAGTGTATGGGAAGGATTGGAAGAGGAAAGGGAAAAGGAAAAGGAGTAAATGTAGTTTTATTATATTATCAAAAAATAAAAATTATTATAATAATTGAACTTAAGATCACAAATAAAACAAGTTCCCTACTATGAAAGCCATGTTTTACTGTAGAACAGAATGCTATGTCATGATGGCAACAGCTCCATTCATCTTGTGTCTGGATTGTATTAAAAACCCATGTTGAAAGATTAACCATACTATGATGTTACAGCTCTAAGACCATGACATGAGATCAACTCATACAAGGTTGTACTTCATGGAATCTCTCTTCATCAAATATATCAGAATCTGACTATGCTTAGGGATATTTTATTATCATTTCAAATTTTTATCTAGTTCAACTGCATCAACTTGACACTTCATTACATTTTCCACTTATGATTTATACTTTTGATAATATATATATTATTAATTCAAAATTGGCTAAACTAAATCTAATTTTGTTTTCTACCTATATTTCTTTTTACTAGATTCATTTATCTGGCTTCTGTTCCCTTACTGAAATGTGAAATACCATCCAATTTAACAAAAAACAGAAACTTCATCTTTACTTCAAACCCTTACCAATGGTAATTGAGTCAGATTCATTTTTAGTCATATAATAACTTCCTCTGTAAGCTTTACGTCTATTATTTTCCTTTGTTTGTACTCCAAAACAGCCTTTATTCTACAATAGTAGGTTGCATAGAAAAACTTCTAAATTAAGTATTATTTGAGATCAAAATGTGTTTCTGGAATCCTAATGCTATACATCTATATTGTTTAATATATGAAAATCTTGCAAATTTCTCTTATGATGAACTAAAGTTGCTGTGTTTTTCACTTTTTTGGGTGTGTCTTTCTTTCTTCTTTCTTCCTCCTCTTCCTCTCCTCCTCCTCCTGCTCCTTCTTCTCCTTCTCTTGTTTGCTTTGGTTTTTTTAAAGACAGAGTTTCTCTGTGTAGCACACGCTTTCCTGGAATTCACTCTGTAGACCATTCTGGCCTTGAACTCAGAAATCTGCCTGTCTCTACCTCCTAAGTGTTGGGAAAAAATTGTCAACACACCTATAATTTGTGCATTTTTCATAGTGTTTACTTATCTGGCACTCGTCTAATTCAAAATTGTTAGCATATTACACAATCTTAGGCAACAAAATACAATAATATTCTTGAGAAATTTGTATTTTTTATTTTGTGTACTTTTGAATTTATGCAGATAAAAGATAAAAGTAAAGATCTACACTTTTGTGGTGCAAAGACTTTGATGGTAGTACTTAATTATAAGATATCCACATGTTCAAATGGATATGGTTCTTATGACCTGATACACACACACACACACACACACACACACACACACACACACACACACACACACACTATTTTCAAAACACACAAGGGCCCTCTTTAATGGAAAGACATATTCTCAGTCTTAAATTTTAGTTGTACTTGTATACAACCCTCTTTGTTTTGGCAAAACATTTATAATAATTTATAACAATTTTGCCCCTTTTAATTGGTTTCTTTTTATTTTATTTTATTTTACATGTTGATCCCTGTTCCCTCTCCTTCCCTCCCTCCCTCCTTCCCTCTTACCCTTTCCCTCCCTCACATGCACCCTAACCACCCTTCTTTCCCGTCCCCCACCCCCATTCCACATGTAGGGCTATGCCATCCAGGTGGGGTCATGTAAATCTGTCAAGTCATTTGAAGTAGGAACTAGGACTTCTCTCCTGTCTCTAGGTTAAGGGGGTATCCCTCCATGGCGGATGTGTCCACAAGGTCCTTTTGTGTACCAGGAATACTTCCTGTTTCTATTGTCTGAGGTCTCCCAGACTGCTCAGTCCTTCAAGCAGAGACCCATATTCAGGGTCTGAGTCAGTCCCATGCTGAATTCCCAGCTATAAGTCTGGGGGAGCCCATTATCTCCTCCTTGTTCAGGTCAGCTGTCTCTAGGTAGTTCTACAACTTGTTCTTGTCCTCTCTCTCTCTCTGCATCTGGATTCTAGTTCGACTCAGTGTTTAGTTATGGGTATTTGCTTCTGTTCTAATTTATACTTCCTTTTAGTTTTGAGCTTTAGTAGTTTTTGGTGAATTATTTGTGTCCATGTTTTTTTAAGAATTAAAAATTAATTAAATTCACCATTATGATAACTAACGGAGTTTTAATGCAACATAAATATGTGCCTAGGTAGTAGTGAGTGATCAATAAATAACCATCTTGGTAATCTTGTACTTCTACTGTAGTAGTCTTACTGATTTACTTTGCCTAGCTATGCTTATAAAAACAATTACTGCAAGACTCTGACGTCTTCTCCCTTCTCAGACTTGTACATAGTTGTGAATAACTGAACAATTTAAACTTAAAATCCTTTGATTTTCCTCCCTCCAACAAGCTGTAAGGGAAGAGGGACTCAATGGAAATAGATGAAAATGGAAAGCACACTTAGCTTTCCTATGAGTATATTTATCATATTAATTATTCTGTGTTGCTTTACCCTGGGCATAGTGGCCTCTTTTTACCTCAAGGATTTGTTTCTTAAGAAGTTAAATAATTTTTAGATTGTTACAGTCTTGAAAAATAAAACCAGCCACTAGATCATAAATTTCCCCAAATTTCTTAAGTTTTTGATGTACATAGGTCAATGCCTATGTTTACTATGCTCAATGCTTGGTAATAATATACTTGAATATCTAAAAGTGAGCCAACATTCTACAACCCTCCTCACCCTCCTAGGTAATTCCTATTCCATTTTCAATAATTCAGTGACTCATTGAAATTGTATTTTATTTGCTATTTTCTTGTCCTGTCTTCTGCCATATCATCCCACATATTAGTCCCTTCACTTCTTCCTATTGATGGAAGGAAGAAAATGATGGTGTGAAAGTGTCCATCTTGAAATAATGGTACTTTCCCATCCTTTCTGTCTTTAGCTCTTTAATCTAACCAGAACTGGCTGGATTGGATTGTATAAGTTAACACTTGAACTTAGAGAGTAGCCAGTAGTGTGAGAAACTGCCTAGGTTGACATTTCTGGGCTTTATCCATTGGAACATATTTCACAAAATATTTCTTAAAAATAGACAGATTACATTCAGTCTTGTGATCATGTGTATGTTTTCCATGTTATGTTGCAACTTCGCTCACCTACTTCTTCCAAAATAAACTCAGTTTTGTTGTATAAAGTCCACTGGTAAGAGCTCAACTCGGTTAACAGAATATGATCATGTTTACCTCATGAAGTTTACTTAGTCTTACAAAAGCATGATGCACTATGTATTCAGCTCTATATTAATGATTGATGATGGGATATAGCAAAGAAATTTATCAAATTTAACACACTTGCAATATAGTAGCTATTCCTGAAATTTAAGATTTAATAACTATTCAATCAATAATCATTTACATAGCTCAAAAATAGAAAAAAAACGTTAAATTGTATGTGGTAGCAGTTTCCATTAAAACACTCTTTCCTAGCTATCTGATTATCCTCCATGGAGAAAATCAAAGCTGACCCTTTATTAAAATATTCACACAGTTGTTACATACATTCATAAGTTTCAGATTGTATATGCATTTTATAATTTTAAATAAGCATTATAATATTGTAGAAACACACATGTAAAACCTATCTCATGTTCATAAAAAACTTGCTGATCCAGACTGGAGATACAGTTAAATTGTAGATTGCTTACATGCCACAGATATTTCAAACTCTAGTAACAATAAAAAATGTTAATTTTGCTTATGGCTTTACTATAGTATGTATGTAGATGTATTATAGTTTCTTAAACTTTTCCCCTCTAAATAAATATTTAAGTTGTTCCAAAATTCAAACTAATGTAAACAATTCTCTGTCTCTTGAGGGGTATCTTAGCTGGCTCCTGAGCATTTACTATTTGTATAATCAGAATTGAAGTCAGTGATGTCAAGTGCATAATATTCAGACTGGTGTAATTGTTACCTTGTCTTATAATTTAGATTAGTACAGTTTTCCTTCTGCTAAGTCTAATTTACAAGCATTCCTGATTAAAATCATACTTTGAACCTGTTATCATAGCACGTGACTATAATTCTAGCACTAGTAAGCAGGGGCAAGAGGATTGCTGTGCATCAGATTGGACTCATAGAGAGTACAGAGCAAGACAGTGATACAGAATAAGGACGTGTGGCAACAGCAACAAAATGTAATCAACTGAACAGACAAATAAAACACATATTACATTTACTTATTACAGTCCACAAGATGTGCTACTTTTGCTGATTTATATTTTGAAGAGTAAAATGACAATTAGTAAATTTGCTTATTGAGAAGAAAAGACTATTTTATTTATTTTTATTACTATTACTATATACATATTTATGTTACCTGAGCTGGAGCTTGCAGTAAAGTTAAGATGACTTTCAATTTCTAATACTCTTATGATACCAAATACTGGAATTATAGGCATGCATCAACACACACTACTAGGGTTTTGTTGTTGTTCGAAATCTACTTTTAGTTGACAGTAATGTGTATACAACAAGGTTTGAGTTTCATCTGTTTCCAAGACTAGATGTTGGCTACAGGAAAGAGAAGTAATGCCACAGATCACAACCTCTCTGTCATTACACTTTCCCTCCCTCCTCTGCACAGGCCTTTACCTTGTCAATTTTACTTGACTGGAAATCACGCATCCCATAGCTGTAGTCGGATGCTATGAAGCATTGAGTGTCTTTTCAGGCAATGTTAATCATCACTTACAGAAGATATGCAGACTAAATGAAAGGCAGGAGAGAAGCTTTGGCTTAGCACGTGGTGTGCAGACCTGCACCCTGGAGGGGACAGTTCCATGTTTGCACAAGCACACATAGTTGTGCTTGTGTTTCAGTTTATATAAAGTTTGAGCACAATGCAAGAGAGTAAGCTTCAGAACACTAATCCTGTGCTTTGCATGCATTTCCAGGCTGGCTTGCCTGAACAATGGGGTTGTGGTAGTTATTCACTTGCCAAATGAGTTCAGCTTTATCTTCCTATGGCCTGCCACACTCTCGGGCTCCCTGAGAGTGTTCTGCAGCTGTGTGGCTTTTCTGCTGCAACAATTGGATCTCTCCTCTGAAGTCATGTTTGCATTTTAGTTTCTTTTTTTTTAACTTTCTTTTTCTTTCTCCTTGTCAACCCCTCTTCTTAGCCATTCCCTTTCAATGATGGGTGGCTTTGTATATCAGAAGCACAGAGAGACTTTGGATTTAGAGGCTGACTTAAATTCAAGATGACCTTAGATTGATATAGTTAGCTAAACTACACCTTATAAAGCAAACTAGACACCATGTTGAAGTTCACAATTGGTGTTGCCACCAGAAAATATTCAAGAGTCCGGGATCTGGTGCCTATGAGCAGAGAGCTTGTTTTGCTGTTATATCCTGACTGCAGACTCATAGCTGAGAATGAGAAACATTTGTGGCTCCTGTGACAACCCCTCTGCATCTACAAAACAGAACAAAACAAAACAAAGCAACTAATCTGACAGTAACCTATAGGAGGAAGTCCTTACAAACTGTGATAATGATGGTGTAGTGTATCTCTTCACAACAGGTCTCTTCTGTCAGGGGTAGGGGTGATGGAGTAAGGCTCTGTTCTATAAGGGGCTCACTAATGGGAGTTTGATATGCTCTGGTGAATATACAAGCAACACAAATTGAAGTTGGTGGTTTTTGTTTATTGTAGGAATGCTTTTGGGCTGAGGGTGGTGTGGTAGTTGTGAAATGGGCCTGTGAGAAATGGGAAGTGATCTGGGTGTATTGTTTGAAATGCCCAAACAATTAATAAGAACATGTTGGAATGTTGGAATAAAACATTAAAAAATAAACTCAACTGATTTAAGGAAAATTTAATTCATTCAAACTCTTGTATGAACAACTAGAGAGAAAGATTTCAGGAATTTGGATGAAGTGATTATCACCATCTATTAATCAACAAAATCCAGTAAACACTTGTTAAACATTACATTTAATAATAGCAGAATACACATTGTTTCAATCCCTCCTAGAATATGTACAAAGATACCCATTCTAAGCAGAAAATAAACATCAAAATTTAAAAGTATTAAAACTATCCATAACAATACTTCAAATACAAAGGAATTGAATTATAACATGAAATTATTATCTTACAGAGTTTTATCTTATGATGTTTCTCCTTGTTTAGACCACACTGATATGTGTCAATATCGATATAGTATCTACCATTGTGGGTTTTCCAATAATAGTACAGAGTATGAATTCAGCTGTACCTCCTCAAGCTGCATTCTGTCAAACAGATACTCTGAGCAATAAATTTCCAAATAATTTATGGAACCCAGACTCTCTGAATGTGCTGTTAGTTAGAAGGACTGGGCAGTCAAGTATCAAGAATCTGGCATACAGGGACTAAATTGTGAATATAGAGAAAATATTAGTACACAGAATTCAGAAATCCATAAAAGGAACATGATTAAGAAGGATTTATTCTAAAAATGAAGCTCTTGACTCAGTGTCTGAAAAAAATAAATTAATATAACTCACTGTATATGCAGTGAAAACATAAGTCACTTGATCTGAAAAACAAAACAAAACAAAAAACTTGACAAAATTACAGTCTCAACAAAAGATATCAGAGATCCAGGCAAAACAGAACAGCTCTAAAATTGTATTCATGGAACAAGCCTGGGACCACATTTCTTAGTTCACAAACAAGACTGGAATTCTATGCCTTTTCTTTTAACACATTTTAGTTTAATCAGCATTATTCAGTAGATAAAATAAACAAAAGATATTCAGGACAGTAATAAAGATATTCAACTGTGCTATTGGTAGCTAATACAGCTGATTGTGCAGAAGTACCAAGAAATTTGTCAAGAAAAAGTCTGAATACTAAGAGTAACTTCACCAAAAATACTATATACAAGAAAAAATCCAAATTTAATTATAATGTAATATTCCAATAATGAATCCATGGACATCAAAACAGACAAACAAACAAAGAAACAAACAAATCTCTATATGGTACCATCTATAACTCATAAAGTTACACTGGTAAAACTTCAAAGTAAATCTGGAAAAACATCACATACAAGTTGTAGGGGAACTATACAAAGTGCTGGTGCAGATATCATAAGCATCCAAATAAATGAAAACTATATCAGTCAATGGAGTTCAAATATTGGGCATAGTAGAATAATCAATTCACTGAAAATATCAACACAATTGTGTTAAAAATGTATCTGAAAAACAAAGCTATTGAAAAACTAAATTTTGAAAACTTTAAATTTATATCTGTTTGGACTTATGTGCATAATGAATGTGTGAATGAGCATGGGGGCTAGGTACATCAGACCCCAAATGAAGTTATAGGTGATGGTGAGAGGTCCAAAGTGGGTGCTTGAAGTCTAACTTGGATCCTATACAAGAGAAGAGTGTGTGCTTAAGTGCTGAGCCAGCTATCTAGTCTTGAATAGTTAAATTAGAAGAAGGAGATGGAGATGGAGGAGGTCAAGAAAAAGAAGAAGAGAAGAGGAAAAAGAAGCAGGAGGAGGAACAGAGAAAGGAGTAGGAGGAGAGGAAAAGGAGGAGCAGGAAGAAGGAGATAAGAAAGACGAGGAGGATAGAGAGAAGAAGTTGAAGAATTTCAAGATAAGGATAACAATAAAAAAGATGATAGTTGGTCTCTTTTAGTTTAAGAATTTTATGTAGCTACTCATAATCAAAATCATATGTATTGGTAAAACAATACGTTCACTGTAATAAAATCAATGAAATAATAACTGATTTTGGCTACTAAATGTAAGAATGTAACCCAAACAACTGTTCTACCTTAATTAGACTTTCAAATTAACCCCCAAATAAATCTTGACTTACTTCCCACCCAATGCAAAAATTTATTTAAAATAAACTGTAGAATATAATCTAAAACTAAAAATATGAAATAGTATATACTAATATATTTTTTGTCATTGTTGATATCTGATATGCTGGGGAATTCAGGGACTTGATAACAGAGCATATATTCTACCCCTGAGGTACATTGCCAACATACAATATATTTCATAAAATTAAAAAAATTTAAAAATAAGATAAAATATGCTAGATATAGAGCTAAGCCAATGATCGTTAGATATGACAGTAAATCACATTATATTAAAACTTAATTTCATCAAATTTGAATAGTATTTTGCAAAAAATTAATTTTGAACAAAATAAAATACATTACACTCTAAGAAGAATATGTACATTTTTGTAAGGCAGAGTTTTATTGTTTTGGCAGGTGAACTCAAAATTGTGATCTTTTGGCATTAGCATCCCCATTAGCTGAGGTTATAGTCATCACAATTATTCTTGTCTAGATGACTAATTTTAAAAGCAGGGCATTGAGATGATTGTACACAGTGACCAACTTGTTATACTCAAGGGATGCAATGAAGCTTAAAAATATTTAAATCAATATCTACAATACAGCACATAAACAAAACAAAGAAGGGAATCAGGAGATCATTGCAGAAAAGGCAGGAAATGCATTTGACAAAGTTAAATATTGTTATATTTACTGTTTATCTCCAGTCTCATGGGATCTGATACCCTCTTCTGGTCTCTGTGGGCACTAGGCACTCAAGAGGTACACAGACGTCAAAGCAGACAAAACACTCAAATATCAAAAGTAGTCACACATAAAAAAATCTGTTAATAAATTACAGATAGAAGCATCATATCGCAACATTTGAAATATTAAAATCTACATATGACAAACCCATAATCAATATTAAAATGAATGAAAAGCTGAAAGAATCTCTATTAATATCAGGAACAAAACTAGGATATCTATTTTCATCACTTCTGCTAAGCATAAAATCTGATACTTATTTGATGAAATCAAGCTAGGTTAAGAAGCAAAACAGATAGAGATTAAGGAACCAAATTATAACTATTTGCAGACAACATGATTCTAGATATGTAAAAGTTAAAATGATATACCAAAGAATTTATAGAAATGAAAAATTCAGTTAGATAGTAGTCTACAGAGGCCAATGAACAAAAATGAGAGACTTTTTTATATACTCATATTGAACTCTTTCAGAATGAAATAATGAAAACAATTCCCTAAAAAAATTCCAAGGTTAAGGTGGTGGCACAAGCCCTAATCCCAATAATCCTTTCCCAAGTAGGAAAGGCAGACAGATTTCTGTGAGTTAGAAGTCAGGATGCCTGGAGCTGTGTAGAGAGACCCTGACACAATAAGCAAACAAGTAAACTCCAACCCAAACAAGGGACCAAGCAAACAAACCAGACCAAAAATAAAATAAGGAAAACAACTTCCCTCCAAATGCCTCCAAAACAAGATGTACGAATGAAACTAGCCAGGAATGTGGTAGAAATCTACAATGGAAATTTTAATACTAAGGCAAGAAACTGAAGACACTTGGAGATGCTAAAAATCACACCTTCAAGAGTCATATAAAGATTCATTGCAATCCCCTTCAAAATTCCAATGACATTGACATTGTTAGCCATCATAAAATATAAACCAAGACTAATTAAAAACAACTTTGTGACCCTATCTCACCACAGTTAGAATATCTACCATAAAGAAAAAGTAATAAATACTTCTGAGAATATAAACAAATGGATTCCTAACAAACTGTCAGGAATGAAATTTGTAGCTATTAAGGAAAACTGTTTCATGGAAAGAGAAATGGCATATAATCTACCTTCACCATTTCTGTGTACGTAGCCAAAGTAAGTGAAGTAAACAACTGTAATGTGTTTTGAGCATCTTGACCTACCAGAATTTCTCCCTAATTCTTCTCATAACACAACCCTACTCCCAACCCTCTTCCAACTTCACATCTTCATCCTTCATTTATGTGCCATGTGCATAAAAGTAAGTGAAGTAAACAACTGTAATGTGTTTTGAGCATCTTGACCTACCAGAATTTCTCCCTAATTCTTCTCATAACACAACCCTACTCCCAACCCTCTTCCAACTTCACATCTTCTTCATCCTTCATTTATGTGCCATGTGCATATGAGTCTGGGTTGGAGTTTCCACTGGAGCATGACCTAGATATGTGGAGGTACACCCTTAAAGAAAGGACCCACCTGCACGTATACGCATGTGCTCTCTCTCTCTCTCTCTCTCTCTCTCTCTCTCTCTCTCTCACACACACACACACACACACACACACACACACACACACACTACCAACAACAACAAAGACATGTGAAACTCCATCTTTCACCAGATTTTCTGCAGGTTTCAGTGTGTCTCCTAGGTAAGGTCAACAGGACCCCCAAACTATTCCTATTTCTTACAAATCCAACCAGGTGCCCATTTTTAAAAATCCCACCAAGACCAATTTGTGCCAGAATATATATTTATTCTTGGATATTTGGTCTCCAGTTAGAGCATGGTCAACTTAGAAGGAGCTACTCTTAGAGAAAACTGTCTATCTTTGCAGCAGCTAAAAATTTCCAATTGTTCAACACTAGGGATTAGGTTTTACTTTTGGTCAATTCCTTTACATGCTTTGATTTAGTCTGGTTTGAGCTTGCATAGGTTTTGTGCACGTGGTTGCAACCACTGTGAGTTTATACATTAAGGTGTCCTACTGTGCCTATAAGACACTGTTTCCTTGTAGTGCTTTATCTCCTTTTGTTCTCACAATACTTCTAACCCTTCTTATGAACCCCTGAAGCTTAGCAAAAGGGGATGTGGCCTACATGTTTTATTTATGGCTGATCATCCTATAGTCTCTTCTTCTTGGCCCTTTGGCCAATCATTGACCTGTGTGCCGATCACTAACTCCTGAAGCCCCAGGCTTTGCAGACGAAAGGTGAAAGATGAATTGACTCATGGTTATAAAAATACTATTAAAAGTCAGTTTAACATAATATCTGTTTGGCAAAACAACCACAGTAGATTATCACATAGGTCTATAACCTTCCTAGTCATAGGCTTTTGGCTTGTTAATGGTATCAGGTATGGGTTTCATGTTACAGAGAAAAAAATGTAATTTCGATCATAAAGTGGTTTGTTGCTCCCTTGATGTTCATGCCATTATTGAACAGGTGGATATGGCCAGTCATTATTGTAGCTCTAACATTTCATAGCTGTTTATGATTGGTGATTATTTTTCTCCTCCAAGCTGTATATAGCACTTTCCTGGACAGTGAAATCCAGCCATTAGGGATGAAACCTCTAGGCCAGTACTGGCTTGATTGCTCCATGTTCTATGTCTTAAGTATGCAGAGTTTTTAGCAATGGACCTTCATCTAGTTCTGGAGGGTAACTAAGAGTCAAAAATGGCCAGTGTGATCCAATACACTCCCAAACAATACAGACTGCATTTGCTTAACCTTACCTTGATGGTGCTATGCTCTCCCTGTCAGTGCTCGGCTGACAGCTTTTGTCTGATCTGTTCTAGATCTCATTTTATAACAAAGCCCTGTGTTTATCTTATTCCTAGGGACAAATCTTCAAGCATGTGTTTTCTTCTCAATAGGTGGCTGCAAAGAGCCTGCCAGTCAGTGTTGTATGCTTATTTTTATTTATATAAAAATGCAGTGCTTTGTTCTAGATTGTACAACAAATATTTACTAAATATACATTTATTTGCTTCCAAAATTATTTGTTTCCAAAAGTCACAATAGTAAATATTTAACTGCTTTTCTTTTGAGCCAGGTCTCTCTACCTAGGCAGACTGTTTTTGGACGTGATGTTCTCCTGACATAAATTCCAGGGCTGCAATGGCAGCTGTGCAACAATGTGTCCAGTTTTCAGTTTCTGATACTTGGATAGCTTAAATTCTAGCAGCTAAGACGAAACCTGTTAAAAATAGAGAAGGTAGTTCTTGATAGCGTAAAAGGCCATGAACACACATGATACAACACAAAATGGGATTTGAAGAAAGGAGAAGTGTTTGCTTATGGGGGTCTTTTGTCTCCCTGTGCACCCATGGGTCACAGTCTTCAAAGTTGTGCTCATGGGGAAGAGTATGCAGGCCTTCACAGCAATAATGAAAGTTTTCACTTGTTATTTGCTTGTGAATCTCAGCTTGTTTGAGACAGTGTGGCCATATGTCTGGAGAAGGGACCTGAGGTGCACCTGAAGAGGAGGCAGTGACCCAATGAACTCAGAGCCTGAAGATGTTGAGTAATAAATATTTGAACTAAGTTTTTAAGAGAACATGTTATGCCTGCTTTCTGGAAAATGGAAACGTTGGCATATAAAGAACCATTCCTTCATAAACTCGTAGTTTACTGTCATTTAGAAAAGAGATCATTGAAATAAAATCTGTTAGAAGTATCTGTTAATATAGCAACGAGAGGGTGTTCAACACACACTACAAGTAGTTAATTATTCCAGAAGTCTTCATGAGAATAACGGCACTAGGAATACAGTTTTGGCACCTAAGTCATTTGAAAAGTGAAAGCACAAAATGCTAGAAAATAAGAAGGAAATGGATGCTTATTTATAATTAACTAATAGATCATATTTAGAATATCATAATTACAGTCTGAGTAAGACCCTCCTCTCTCTATTATATGTCTCTCTCCTTTCTAAATTACATATTTCTTGATTTTTTTATATGTATAAAATCTGCAAGTTGGAAGGCAGGAGACATTATGTATAGGTTAAATATCAAATATAGTTCACAATCTGTATTCTAAGGTCCTCAGGAAAGTAAGTTATTTTCCAAAAGTCTGAGACAGGCAATGCTGGATCAGATCAACTAGAGTAAGGAAGCAATTTGTTTTAATCAATATCTACTGCTTTAAATGTCAATCACACCTAAAAATAGCCTTTACATCTACATCCATATATGTTTCTGCTAATACCTTGATATTGTAGCCTAAAGGGTCCCACCTAATTCTAGTGAATTATGTGCTTACAGAACTATTGAAAACATGTCAAGACATAAAAACACAATAATAATAGATAGAGATAGGTAATCCATGACTGTAAGAACAGGAGGTTTGAAGGCTGCACAAGCTTTGTTGTAAGCCTCTTTTGAGGCAGGGTACTCTAGAGGAATCTTGGTGTAATGCAAATGGGTGTTTATTAAGTATCTGGACAAAGCAATGCTCTAATGCATTCAAGTGTCTAGGAAAAAAAAACTTACATGGCATGAGTAACTGGAAAATTACCTGTAGCTTTGGTTTATATCCTTGAAAATGCTGAAAACAAATACAATCTAGGAATATGCACTCTCATTGTGTGTGATGTTGGATTCCTCAGTGAAATTGCTTTTTTTCCATTGAAACATATTTTAGAGCACACTCACCTCCATTGCCACAAGTCACCAGATGAAGTGTGTTTAATTCTAGCTTTTCCATTTTGTGGCCTCTGATGGGGCTTGGCACCTGTATCAACCAGGTTGCCTGTATCTTACCATTGCCAGAGAGTGCATTATCTTTTTTCATTCTTTTTAAATTTAGATTAGAAATAATCTTATTTTATATATCAATCCCAGTTCCCTCTCTCCCATTCTACCATGCCCCAAACTAACCCCCAGCCCATCCCTCGTCTGCCCCACAGAAAGGGTGAGGCATTCTATGGGGCATCATCATAGTCTGTCACAGCATTTGGGGAAGGGCCTAGGCTCTTCCCCATGTGTCTAGGCTAAAAGAGTATCCCTCTATGGGGAGTGGGGTCCCAATATCCATTCAAACACTAGGTATAAATGCTGTTTTTTTTTCCCTAGGGGCCCTATAGTTTGCCCAGGACTCCTAACTGTCACCCATGTGCGGAGGGCCTGGTTCCATCCTATGCTGATTTCCAAGCTGTCAGTCCGGGGTCTATGAGGTCCCCCTTGTTCAGGACAACTGTTTCTGTGGGTTTCCCCAGCTGGGTCTCAACCCCTTTGCTCATCACTCCTCCCTTTCTGTAACTGGATTCCATTAATTTGGTTCAGTGTTTAGCTTTGGATCTCTTCATCTGCTTCCATCAGCTACTGGGGGATGGTGTAAAGGTAGCCATCAGTCTACCTTATAGGGGAAGAGAAATAGCCTCTTCCCTATTGCTTAGAATCTTAGATGGGGTCATCCTAGTATATCTCTGAACATTTTTTTTTAGTGCCAGACTTCCTTTTAAACCTATAGTGGCCCTTTCTATTATGGTATCTCTTCTCTTGCTCTCCTCTCTTCTTCCCCTGACTCAATCTTCCTCCCTCTTCTCTTCTCCCTTTCTCTTTCCTCCTCTCCTCCCTGCATGCTCCCAATTTACTGAGGAGATCTTGTTCCTTTCCAGACACTATTGTCTTAATGGCAAAGTGGTTAATGTAGTTAGCATAAAGTTGTACTTTAAACAGCAACAGTTTCAAATTGAGGTTCTAACATTTCTATTGCACAATTTTAGATAGTTGTTTCTTAGATATTCCAAATCTTAAATTTTTTTCAACTACAAAATGAATATGTTTTTCCATGGCAGGGCTGCTATGGAGGGTAAAGAAGGCAATACTTTATTAGTTATAGGTCTTATTTTATTCTTTTCTAACTCTCACTGAATAAGAGAAAATAATTGTATTTATTTGTAAACTATTTTGATTACTACATGTTTCTTAAGATTGTTGAGGGGAAAAGGAATGAACAATAGTTTTTGATTCTTTGGAAATGGTTGCTCATAGTAGTGCAATGCCAAATTTTATATTACTTGGAATCTTTTTGTATGTTTCTTATCCTTATTATAGTATCTTAGTTTTCAGAAAAAACTGATGCATTATGTTTGCTTCTAAAATAAATGTTTGATATATCTGTCTGCTCTCTGTCTCATGAAGACAGTCACTCCTGAACAGTATTAAAAATTAAAAATTAAAAATTAAAAACCCAATGAAACACGGGTGGCTTTCATTAACTTTACTTGTCCAATCTTTAAGGAGCCAGAAAGAAATGTTTTATGATTTTTAAGTAAATTTACACTGAATAAAACTTGAATTTATATCTGGGTTTTGGAAGTATCACATCTTCACTTAATCAAAGAAAACAAAACAAAACAAACAAACAAACAAACCCAATAATCAGAATGTTAAACAGTGACATAACTGTAGGAGACAATAAAGAAATCAGACAAGAAGTTAGGTGGTGGGCACACATGCCTTTAATTCCAGCACTTGTAAGGCAGAAGCACATGGATTTCTCTGAGTTTGAGTCCAGCCTGGTCTACAAAATGAGTTCCAGGAGACTCAGTGATACATATAGAAACCATGTTTTGAAAAAAACAAAAACACAAAAGAGACCCCCACAACAAACAAACAATAACAAACAGCAAAATGAAATAAACAAACACGAAATAAGACATAATATTGGATAAAAATCAGCCTCCAAATCAAAGCTAAATTGGAATTGCTATAAGACTGCTTTTTGCCTGATTTTTATGGGTAACCATTATCGTAGGTGGTTTAACAAGGATCAGGATAAACAAATGGGCCGAACAGATGTTTATTCAGGGAGAAATAACTTACAACCTAAACAGATGAACACCAGCAGGTTACACTGGATGCTTTCCTCTCCACATCTAGCCTGCAAGAGAATGCTCCCTTGCTCCTCCTCAGACCTTGTTCTTCAGGTCACTTCTGCCCCTGGCTCCACCCCCTAATGGGTGTGGTCAGTGTCACAGAAGCAGGCAAAGTGACTATCACTACAAACCATTTGTCTACAAATGTAATTACAAATGGACCTAATGGAAATAGACTCTTGACTAGTTCAGAACTGATGGGTATTCTGAACACAGGAATTTGGTGGTGGAATTTGAATGCAGAGACCCATGTATCAAAGACATTGGATCAATATATTTAAATTTGCTCAGAACAAATTTTCTTAATCATGTGATATTTCCAAAGGACTGATGACTCTTAAAAAACTGCAACAAACTAAAAACTAAAATAACTACAGAAAATTTAAAGCAGTGTCGTAATTTCCTGTTGATTTAATCTTGACATCAGATATCTAAAATTGGTCTCACCACATGTCATACAGAGCCACATTTAGCCCAAGGAAATTTAAGTAGATTCTGGGTAAATGTAACGTATGTATAGACATGATGATGGTAGACAAGTAAGGGAAATCATCCATACTTTTCAAACTTCAAAACTTCTGTGAAAAGTTGGTAGTGCATTTTCCAGGGAGAATGGTCATATCCATATCCTTCTTTTCCTCACCAGCATCTCTTTAAAAGTAGTATTAAGTATTAACCAGACTCCCATCCAGTCAAGAGAGGGAGGAGGAATTATGTGAGCCAGGGTGGTCAAGATCCTGAAAAAAATCCAAAGAGACAGTTGACTTGAACTTTCAGGAGCTCATAGACTCTCGAATGACAGCTGGCAATCTTGCATGGGGACTGAACCAGGCCCTCTGCATCTGCACGTGGTGACAATTTTGTATCCTGTTCTGTTTGTGGGACTCCTGCCAGTGGGGCCAGTGGGACCAGTGGGACCAAGATCTATCTCTAGTGTGTGAGCTGGATTTTTGAAGCCCATTTTATATGGTGGGATGCCTTGCTGAGCCTTGATATCTGAGTGGAGGGTGTGGGATGGGGAAGGGGGAGTGATTCAATCCTATCTAAAGTGAATGTGTTAGGCTTTGTTGACTCCCCATGGGAAGCCTTATGCTTTCTGAGGAGTGGTTGGAGTAGATTTGGGATGGAGATATGGGGAGGAAGGGAGGGACATGGAACTGTGGTTGGTTTGTAAAATGAATTAAAAAAAAAAAAAAAACAAGAGTCGTGTCAATACATAAAAAAATAGCCTTTCAGGTTCATCACATACCAGAATTAAAAATCAACTGATGCAACCCATTCATTTCACTGAAGTAGACACGAAGATTTACAAGTGACAGGGATTAGAAAGGTAAGAATTCCAAACACTGTAAAGGTTATGCAGACCTTTACTCTCATCAAATCCATATAAACTGTTACAGCAGGTTCCTCCCCGCCAGCCTCCCGGTCCTGCTGCCATGGTCCCCCAGCCACGTGTGCCCCAAATAACACTCAGAGACTCTGTATTTGATACAATCCTGTTGGCCAATTACCATTACTGTTTATGGGCTAGCTCGGTCTTAATTATTAACCCATTTCTACTTATCTAAGTATTTCCACGTGGTCGTCTTATCGGGGAGCCGCGCGACAGGCGTCCTGCTCCTTCCCCGGGCTACATCTTGACTCCGCCTTCTACTTCCTCTTTCTTCCTCCTAGTCCCCTAGCTCCGCCTATCTTGCTATCTCATTGGCCACAGAGCTTTATTAATTAGTATGAGAAACATATATACAGAATAACATCTCCCATCAATAAACCTCAATTATAAGAAAAAATTAAGGTAAAATTTCTCCAGGTATACTGAATTCTGGAAAGACAAGATATGAGAGGCAATATAAGCATAGGACTCTTGACTAACAAGGGTTAAGTTGATCCAAATGTATACTGGTAGAATTTATGACCAGTTCAGTCAAAATAACCTTTATCATTGTTTAATCTATTGAAATTTGTCACAAATCTTTACCATATAAGAATGTAAGAATGGCTGTACTCAAGACTTCTGCATTTTAGGAACACTGAATACAACAAGATTGAAATGAATCCAAACTGTTTTAAGCCCTAAGATGAGCTAATGTAAGAGTACCAGATAATGATGGTTGATGTGATTATTACATCTTTGCTTGCTAATTGCCATTTACCAAATAATCCACTCCCCTTCCTCAGAAGTGAGGCTATAGAGGTTTTATCACTTTCAGCAAGGAGATTACAAGGAGATAGTGTTTAGGTCCCAGAAAAAGATAATTCCATCGCTATAACATTGACAAGAGGCTAAGGAATGAGAAAAATTTATACCTCAGAGCAACCAAGAGTCTATATCTCCATTTATCTGAAGACAATGTTCTAAGAAAAGAGAGATCTGGCTTAGTGTAGAAACTTCAGTCTAAAATTTACTCAAGCTGAGGAGAAGGCTATTGGAGTGGGCTGCTTGACTTTTATACTTTTATAAAATAATGAATTAAGTTATAAATGGCATTTCTACCATCTTAAAAGGAAAGAATCAGAAACATAGGAAGACTGTCTTAAAATCAAAATTTGAAGGAACTTGTGGGCAGGATTTATTCTAAGCCATGTAATTACTGTACTTTGCTATCTTGTTCAGTAAAGCAACAACTACTCTTTGGGCAATATTTACACTTTTGCATCACTTTCCTATAAATTATTCAATTTGTGTTTCACACCAAGGCTGAGGAAGAGCAACCATAATTATCTTCAATAATAGAAAAACTAATTGAAATGCTGAGGAATTAAATGATGTCCTAAATAATGAGATTTGAATCCACCTTTCCCAAAGGTTTTAACTAGTGAGTTAAAGACATAGCTAGACAATTGTCCAATATTTATTAAGTTTTATGTGTATAACAAAAGATTCAAAAGAAGCAAACTTTCTACCTACAAATAGCTTACTTTCTTATGAGGAAGGAGAAGTTCGAAATGAAATATGAGAATAAAATAATGAGGAAGAACAATAAAGTAACTAGAGAGATAAACCTGTCAGGGTAAGTGCCTTTGCTATTTTTGATACAATTTTGGTAAAGCCTGCTCCAGGCTGTAGACATTTGTGTGAATAATTAACACGTATAGTAACATTTCTTCCAGAGGGAATTGTGCATGTATGCATATGTATAGACACGAGGGATAACTGAAAATAATACTTAGCATAGGTCACTCAGACACCTTATGTTGGCCTTAATAATTTTTCCCAAATAGCATAGATCTTAGCTAAATTACACAACATCACTCAGCAAGGATATGGCAGAGCAGGGGACATAGTTAACCCAATGTGTGTTGACAATGTAGAGAGTACTTCTAGCTGTTAGAGAAGCAGAAGGAAGCCTGGCTTAGTTAAAGCTTGAGAAGAAGGTAGTTTAGACAAAGCTGCCCTAAATGATGTGACAGACTTTGATGATCACTCATAGAAGGCCTCATCATTTTTATGAAGCAGAAGAAGAGTGGGATGGTGGTCAGTGAGTGGTGAACATGGGAGAATGGGAGAAGGTACTGGAGTTGATATATAAAATAAAATTGTTTATAATTTCAATTTAAAAAAGAGAAACAAGGAAATCTTCATTATATTAAAACAGTGCAGTTTCTAATTCTGTTAACAAAATTACAATTTGTTATAATAATAATAAATTTCACCGGAAATGTTTTCAAAGTACTTTCCTGTAAAAGCAAAACTGGTACTCAACTTTTTTTTTCCATTAAAGATACTAGATATTTTATGGTTTGTGATGGTATTATAATATGTAAATATATATGTAATAAGTCAATATCATTAAAGAAATAATTAAAATGTTTGAAAAAGAAATTTAAAAATTAAAATTTAGCATTTCTTTAACTTTAAAATTTTATTGAAGAAAGTGCATTTATGAAAGGTACCCCTGGTAGCCCCTTCATTTTAAATCTTTGGGTAACTTGTCCCTAGTGTTACAGTCACTGTGGTTTTACAGCATGTACAGTTATTCAAAGGATTGACAAGTCACCTAAGATATTTATGCTTCTTTGAGGACACAGTGTCCATTGTCTTGAACAAAAGCAACATCCTGTATTGGAGATTCAGAAATACTGCAGTTTACTCTTTGAGCACACAGAGACGAGATTGATATTGATGTACAGTTGGGAAAGAATCAAATGCATGCATTCAAAGTCACAGGGAATTAAAAATGTGCATATGACCCATTGTTTTAATCTTAAAATATCAGGGTCAGACAGTTGTAGGAGTTTGCATCGGAAATTTCGTCACCTTTTAACATCTTGAAAACAGAAATTATTTTCCCATAGACTCAGTGACTTTCAAGTCCAACAAATTGCTGCAGGAAAGGAGAGGATGTACAACTAATCTTTCCTGGTGGAAATGTATGAGCCAAATAAAGGCCCTTGTGATCAAAACACTGAAAAGATTAAGCCAATTGAGTTCAGATGAGCATGCTTTTCTGTAGGCAGGAGAGGGCTTTCAGCAGTGTTCGAGCTTGTCTTTTGATGGTGTTTGGATGGGGAAGTGATGACGATACTATTACCATATGGGACGAGACTGACAGCACTTCTCTCCCTCATTGCATGCAGCACTTCCGCAGTGCAGTAGGCGGCCTTCTTAGGAGCAGAAGGGCCCACTTAGCAGATCCAGTACCATTTCCTACTTGTAAAGCTACATCTGGGAAAGATTGAAGAGGAATGCGTCAAGAGCCCCAGAGTCACAGAAGGGTCTTGCTTGTTCGAGTAATGACATGAACACTTTATTCTGGAAAGAAACATCTTTGTCTTTGTTCTCAGAATTTGGTCAAACATCTTTCTATAAATAGGTAGAGAGATGTTGGGTATTTTATTTCATACATCTTGATCCCAGTTTGTCTATTCGCTAAACACTCTCAATTTCCAGCCTGCTAAACGTTTGTCATTGTTCTTATTTGTCACCTTACCTGTGAAATGTGTCCTCTGGAGTGTGATTCTGAGGATGGCTTTGACAGAATTGGCAAGAAAGAAACAAGGTAATTCTATGGCAATTAAATTTATCAACATTTTCTGATCAAATTGGTCCTAACATAATGGCCCTGTAACTTCTTCGTGTAAATGGTAGGTTATCATTTTGCCCTGCATATTCTTAGTACTATGGCATGTAATTTGGACTTCTTTCTGTTTATTTTGGTTTCATGCTTATAAATTATAGCTTTTATCCTGTAGTAATTCATAAGACAAGATATAATCTGTTAGTGTATTGGGAGTTGTAAGTCCATTACTATTCCTCGATAGAGAAAATCCCTGCTATTTTTTTTTTTTTTTTTGAGTACTGGGAATACACAAACACAGTTAGGAAATGTTTTTTTGAATTTTCAAAACCAACTGCAACTGTAGGTTATTTCTTATTGATTTTTATCACGTTCAAATTCTTAAAGTTTAGCCTTCACCCCTTGGCTTTAGATTTGTATGTGCATATCCTGAGTGTTGATGGAAATTTCATGAATTATTTTAAATTTTATGAGAAACAGAGAAATGCTTTATCTTGGTATTTGGAAGTCACTTTGCTTACAGGGAGCAAAGTACATTCAAAGAAAGTTTTTCTTTGCTTGCCTAAGGCCAAAGTTTGATACCTATAACACAATAATAAATGGATAAATAAATAAATAAGTGTATATTCTAAGCTGTTTTATATTACTTGGTTTTGATGTCATTTCTCTTTTGATGTTATAGTGTGACATTTTCATCACCTAGTATTAATAGTTAATGGCATGTCTACTATGTTTGTGAATTGATCATATATAAGTTTATTAAGAACTATATAATATTGATACAGACATGGTGGCAGCATGCCTAAAGACAGTTCTAGAGAAGGGAGCCACACAGAGTGATATTATGCCCAGGTTCATGATCTGTTCCTTTGTTGCTTTTATATGCATATACTATTTTTTTACTGTGATTATAAAATAAAATGTACTCAAACCCACTTTTGCAAAATAGTCATTTATTAATTGCAGAGGCTGTGATGTAGGAACTTTGTTTGAAGCTGTGTGTATCAGTGTATCTCTGACACACAATCTGTATATGACCCCTCAGCTCTGGGTGTGTATGTTAGAGAGAGAGACAGAGAGAGAGAGAGAGAGAGAGAGAGAGAGAGAGAGAGAGAGAGAGAGAGAGAGAGAGAGAAACAGAGAGACAGAGAGAGACAGAGAGATAGAGAGAGAGAAACAGAGAGACAGAGAGAGAGAAACAGAGAGAGAGAGAAACAGAGAGAAACAGAGACAGAGAGAGAGAGAGAGAGAGAGAGAGAGAGAGAGAGAGAGAGAGAGAGAGAGAGAGAGAGAGAGAATTCTTAACAGTTTGGTGACATTAGGGCAGCTGAGTGTCTTATAGAAGGCCTCTGAAGATTGCTCCATTAAACAGGGAATTACTATATTTCATCTGGCTACAGAAGTTGATTATTATCATTTGTCAGGTGGTCACAGATTCCTGCTCCAGGGGCTGAAGTAGAAGCCAGTTCTTGGAAAGGGAATAGGAAAGAGCATATGAAATCTGAGCTATCACTAGGCTGTTTGTGAATAATGCAATCAGTGACAGCGGATAAGTTAAAATGTTATATTAAATCACAATTTAAGATTGAAATTTTAAACATAATTTACAGTATTAAGCCTTCCTTTGAAGGTCTCTTTACTTTTTAGCTTTATATCCAACAGTTTGGAATAATTTAAAGTTTAAACCTTTTGTTTGGTAAGTTCCAGCATTGCTCCCATGCTTACTAGCATCAAGCAATGTTAATAGAGATAATTAAGTAAGTATGTGTTCTTGCAATCATGTCTGCAGATGTAATGACCCACGTAGAAACAATTAGAATTTAAAATCAAGCTAAAGTTGATTTCTTTTGGCTGACCTGATTGAGCAGATGTTACAAAAGCTTAGGAGAACTACCTAAATTCAGCATATGATCTCCAGAAAGGAAGCCATTGTGAAGGATTCTGTGGCTTTCAGAGATAAAATGAAGCCCTTTCTCACACAGCCTTTTTATTTGCAAGGTGTGTGTTACTTGCAGCATATGGGGCTCATTAATACCTATCTCCTTTTCATGTTGTTCTGGATGGTCAAAACATCATTATTGAATACCTACCTTGTGCAGCACACAGGTTTTTCTTAATTGCTTTGCATAGAGATGAGTGCTTTTTCAAGACTGAAGGCTTTGGGTGAGATAAAGACTGCTATTGAGCTAATCAGAGACTGTGTGGGGATGGAAAAGGGTCAATGATTTTCTCAGAACGGAACTGTTTCTCTTCTTTTTCTCTCTTCAAATGCCGGTCTATTTTGCAACCTTTCGTGTTTGCTTCTTATTGTTCGCTTTATTCTCTATCGAATATCAATTTTTATCTTTTCAAAGAAGACCCTTTAAAGTCCACAAATACACATAGGCTAGTTTTACCAAAGGATGAAGTCAGTGTTTTTATTTAATGGGCCTCATCACTCACAGGAAACATTTGTTTTCTATCCTTATGAACATTGTAATAAATTTGTATGATTTTCCCCCAACATCTAAAATTATATTTTATGGAACTGATGGCAGTGAGTACTACAATACGCAGTTTTTAAGTTTCTAGAATAATCATGTTTCTGGAATACAGGTGAATCTGAAATAATTTCTGTGGATTTTAATGCTGGTATTATATATACATTAAGCACACCTTTATTATAGTCTACAATTATTTTATGCACTCTAGTCTTAATTAACTTACTGGACTTTTGCATAGGAATAATATATGAGAAACATATAAAAAGAGTTGTGCTTCATTTTGAAAGGAAAGTAAGACATTTTTTGTAAAAATAACCAGACTGTCATGCATAAAATAAAATCATCCTACTGGTTTATTCTGAGAACATATAAAAAAGAAAAACACAGAATCAATTAAAATAAGCATTATCACCACAAAAGTGACTTTCCTGGCATTGTTATATAGTCTTAATCCTATCTCTATTGTGCTGAAATAGCAAACGGGCTATAGTCGGTGTTCTCATGGGTTTGGAACCAACAGAAGAATATCGTAGAACAAAGTTTTAATTAAAATGTTACAAATCACCTGTGTGATTGGTGTGTTTCTGTGATTTCAAACAGTTGCAGAAAGTTCATTGCTAACCTGATCTGGATGATCAGTTCCAGGCCAGCCAAAACTACATAGTGAGAACTTGTCTCAAACAAAAGAGAGAGAAAAAAAGGAAAAAAGTGTAAATGATTATCTAACTAGTCATTATTGAGGTAAACTCCATGTAGGAGCAATTGTTTGTACCAATTTTACAGTTTACTATAATTTGTAGTTACATCTGAGGACAGAGCAGATGAGAGTGACAATGGGCTTTGGGCAAGGAAAACTTCAGTCTCAAAGTCTTAGTGTTTCCCGAATTTTACAGGCATGTTGACAGGCTTCTATGTTATATGTCATTGGCACAGCACTTAGCAAGTCCTACTAAAGTTTCACTGTGGGTGTCCTCCCACTCTATGAACAACTGATGTGCCATGGTCAGTAGATATGACTTTGTATTGGCTCAACCTGTAAGCATTTACAACTGACTTTCAATAAGCTCAACATAAAGCTCTGTTGTTTTGCTCATGTCTCTGGCACACGGCGAAGGGAGCCTATAACATGGTGGACATAGAACTTGTATGGGGCTTGAACCATTTTATCCTTTAGCGGACCTTCTCTTCATTATAGTGCAGGAGCTATTTATTTGAATCTTCGTTTGCAATGTCATTATTTGAATAGCATTGCCCTTTAACTCAGTTCTCATATTTCTGAGAAAACCTGTCAGACTTTTTTATCTCAATAGTTTATTTGTAATTTTGGTACAGAAAATATCTTTAAAATTTAATGTAGGCTATACAAAACTTAACCAATCTTGATAGGTAACTGGAGATTTGCAGCAGGATGGGGTCTTTGTTCTTTAGAAAGCTGACAGATGACTTATATATGTGAGACAGCCAATGTGTTAACATCCCATGGTGCCTATTAAGGTTTTCTAAGTAACAACTGAACATCACTGGCTCTAAGTACTTTGGGTAGATAGATGGTTGGTGTTCAGATTCAAATGCTGCTCCTGCCTGAATGTCTATTTTTTGGGAAATAGTGAGATAGCTTGTAAATTCACTGAATGAAGAGAACAAATGTGACTGTTATTCACCAATTAAGTCCTTCCGTACCACTGCAGAAATAAACCCTGTACTTCATTCAGGGAGGGAGATCAGACTCCAGGAGAGCAACTACCTGTGGTGGCAGAAGAAAAACTATAAGAGTGTGCCGGCCAGAAACACACCTGACTAAAATAGACAAGGAAAATAGACTTAAGTGGGCACTGGGTATTCATGTAAGGTTGTGTATCCTAGATTTTCCACCTAAGCTGTAGGCACAGAATAGACTATGTGGGCTGAGTTGAAAAACTATTCAAGTAAACTGGGGGTTTGTAGAGTTGTGGAGAAACATTCTGCTTTTCATGTCTCCAGGGTAGACAGAAAGGATTGCATAGTCTCTCTCATCTTCCAGTAACTATTATGGAAAAATCCCTGAGATGTTTGTTCAGAGATGTATTGTGGTATGAGCATGGACTTTGGTGATTGGGAGCATTGTGGACATAATATATAGCGAATTAGAATAAAAAATTCAAGAAAGTCATTGTAACTAACATTAAATTAGTAAAGTTTGGAGTGTGGTGATAAAGAAATAGCATTACTCATGACTGTAAATTGAACTAATATAGGTTAGATCTTGGATCAAAATATTTACATTTCAAAATTTGTATTCCCAGTCAATTATGTGTTTTAAAGTACACTTATCAATAATGCGTGGTGGAAAAGGATTCTACCTCTGTTCATTAGGAGGGAGGAGGTAGACCAGAAGGCTGGAAGGGTGAATTAACACTGGAATTTCCCACCCCTACACAGCTGGCCTCCTCCAGCTGATTTTAACCTTATGAATACTATGATTGTTTTATCCCTGCTGTGGAACATGGTGTCTCCAAGTTCTTGATTGCATCTGAGTTATCTCTGATGGTCTTGTCACTATTTCATTCTGCTTACCTATGGACTATTAGGTCTTTCTGGGTCAGCACTAGAAAAAAATAAAAAGCAATCCTAGAAATTTCTCCTTTTAAAATGGTATTCTTAAGATAATCCAATGTTTTCAGTATTTTATATCAAAGACCACCACAAGAATAGCTCACAGGTTCGCAGCCTTGAAGAAGCATGGGGTAGGAGCTTCAGAGGCCCCCAGCTTACTTTATGTTCTTTTTTGTAGGTTTCTGAATAAGCCATACACAGGGAACATCACAGTGGTAACTCTGGCTTAGTGATCACAATTTCCTACTTTGTATTGTCGAAAAGTTTCACTTCTCAAAGGGCCTAGATCAGTAGTCCCTTTAGATCAGACTTGTGCAGAGTTTTTGAAACTTCATTCAATCATAGAAGTATAGTGGCTTATGATTTTTGCACATATTGCCCACAAGTGTATTACTATAGATACTGTGTTTTACACACACACACACACACACACACACACACACACACACACACACCTTTAAGAGAATGTTTATTGAAATTTTTTTTGTGTTAACATTTTAAGAGTGTTCACATGGCAGAACCACAACGGTATTTTATTCTCTGAAATTGAGTGGGCCAAACTGTTGTATACATTTTCCTCTGGAGGAAATGTATTCATTCTGTGAGATAGTTTGTAAGCAAGGATTCTGGTGGCTAAATAGCACAAAGTGATGCACAACTGAGAATGACCAATAATAGAGGGATTAGTGTGGGATGGAGCTTCTTTAACTAAGGAGATGGCATCTCAGAAGTGGAGCTGAAATGCACAAATATGCGTCAGCTGTGAAAATGTTTGCCCTTAGCAAAGCACCACATTAAGCATAGTCTCCATTCACTGTAGGGGAAGTTCAAGCTTGGTTAATTATACAATTACCGTTGTCTTCATCACTCAGTCTAAACAAAGAATCCTACTTAAGACAAAGCTGTCTATAAGAGTAGTAACTCTGTGAGTGTTACTGCATTCATTCTGCTTATTCCTAGCCTCTTGAGGTATTTTTTATGTAAGGAGTTTATGCAGATAACATATAAACTTAAAGGACAGCCATATAAGTGATGCTGGGGAACTCAGTGATCATAATTTCTTTTAAGCTTTGTGAGCATAATAAGACACTATCATATTTGTCTTGTATAGTTTGTACCCTGCTTTTGAAGCAAGGACTTGGCTTAAAGTCTCTATTTTACATCAAAGTTCATAATTGTAAACAATTTTACCAAATTTTTACCTTGAATCTCTTTTTAGATTTTTTTTTTGACAAACATTAATGTATCTTGTCAAATTTCCTTTTTAGCATGTTAACTCTTACATGATTGAAAAGGAATAAGGCAATTTCAGGAATAATCTATATATATTAATATACATAGAAGCATTAATTAAATCTATTTATGAACGTTGAAAGAACATTTATTTGTATAGAAATCATCTTTCTGATATATGGCAATTGAATGTGTTATTGTTTTACATGCTTTTACAAAGCTCCTGTGGAGGATTTGCTTGCTGTAAGTAAAAATTTTAAAAGATATTTTGTGGTGCCTTAATTTCTTTTCCTGTTGTTGTAATGCGAATATAATGTGAAGAGCAACTTAAGGTTGATTCTGGCTCATGGCTAGTGCTATCATGCATTATGGTGGTTCCAGAATCATGGTATCAGAAGCTTGAGGCAGCTGGTCACATAGCATTAATGTCCAGAAGCTGACAGTGATTGATGCTTCTGCTCAGCAGCTTTCTCTTTTGAGTTCAGCCCATGCCACACATAGTGGCCCCACAGTTAAGTTGGGGCTTCCTTTATCAATTAACCTAATCTCCTTAACCCATCAGAGGTAATACCAGAGGCTTTCTTCTAGGTCAGTCTGGATCCTACCAAGTTGGCTGTCAATATCAACTATCACAGTGAGTTCCAATTATATACTTGTATAGTTAGTTTCTTCTTCTGAGAAACTCCTACACTTAAATTATTTTATAAAAATGCAGCCATTCTCTCAATATAGAATTATGACAATGAAATTCTTTTTTCCATTCTGAGTTTTGTATTGGATATATGTATGTGTACACACACATACATAAACACATAAAATAAAATAAAAATTATAAGAGTATAAAATATTACATATATATGTATATATATAATTTTAATTTTAGGTGTTTTGAATTTTGCCCACATATATGGTTGTGATTCCCTTGTTGCCTGATATCTTATTTGAGCAAAAAAGGACATTGTGTCCTTTACAACGTAGTTACAGACACTAGTTAGCTACCATATACGCACTGGGAACTGAACCCAATCCTCCAGAAGAAATTCAAATGCTCTTAACTGCCAAGCAATTTCTAAATATTCTAATGAATGCAGGTACAATTATATCTTGTACCTGCATTCATTAAAATATTTAGAAAAAAATTTAAATGATATTGATAATGCCAGGATATGAGACAATAATGATGCAGGTATGTCTCATTCCTTAAAAGTAGTTTCCAATAATAACTTTTTAGAGACTATAATTATTAGTCATTAATCTTTTAAACTATGTATTATGGATAAGTGTTGCATATCATCCCATGGTTTTTATTCAAGATTCTCTAAAGGAACAGAACATGTAAAGAGGATCTACTCAAGTGGCTTATAGGCTATGTGGTCTGAGTAGTTTAACAATGGATGTCTCCTAATGGATGGGCTCAGGGTCTAGTAGCCATTTAATCTATTATAGTGGTTGTACCCGTCAGATGCTGGAGTTCCTGGAAATTCCTAGACACCTTGCAGTTTTCAGGCTATGTAAGAATCCTGAAGAAGTGGATTAGAACTCTAGTGGAGGAGACTCAGAACAGGCAAGTAAACTTCCAGCAAGAGTGAGGGCAAGCTGCCAACCAGCATCCATATTCTCTATCAAAACATCACAAGAATGGTTGCTATCCAAGTTGATAGTATTGTTCCTCTCTGGAGCCACTGGAGTTGGGCTTCCATAGTCCTTCTTGATCTGAGCACCACTGTCTTCTAAGGTCACACTAGAGTGTCCTATTAAGCCCCTTTGCAATGTGTTCAATCACTTTCCTAGTCAAAAGTTCCAATATCTTCCATAGTCTTTCAAAAATCAGCATGGTCAGGCTTGTAACATCAATATCCCTTTCCTGGTACCAACTTCTATTTGACTTTCTATTACCAACCCAAACAACATGAGGAAGATAACTAATAAAAGAAAGAATATAATTGGAGGCTTATGGTTCAGAAGGTAAGAGTCCATGACTACAACGGCAGGAATCATGGGAGCAAGCAGGCGGACATAATGGTTGATCTGTAGACAAGAACCTGCAAGAATGAGGCAGAGACAGAGAGCTAATTAGGAATGGCTAGGGAGTGGGATGTGGTTTAAATAAGAATAATCCAAATGGGGCTCTTATATCTGAAAGTTTGGTTTCCAGTTGTTGGATTGTTTAGGAAATACTAGGAGATGTGATCCTCTTGGGTGAGGTGTGTCACTGATGATGAACTTTGAGGTTTCCAAAGCCCACAGGTCGCATTTAGGTAAATAATGATATTTTTGTTAGAGTGAGAGCAAATTTCAGAGAGCAAGGACACAGACTCTTGAAAAATAATGTGAAAAACGTATCCTCCTACAGCTCTTTTGGTTAATATCCATCCAGAGCAGAAGGGGATGGGGAATAACTATGCCAGGTTTTTCTTCTCCAAAAATTTTAATGTCAGGATATTCTTTTGTGACATAATTGAGTTACAAGATCCGATTTGTATGGGATATTGTAAAAGTTACTCTGCAGATATTGTCATCCTATATTATTCTTTCCCGTATATATGGTTTTGTATACACCATGTTATCTGTTCCCTAGAGTATGAGATAATTTTCTGGTAAACTTTTGACAGATGGTGTAATTTATTTCACAATTCAAATATTTTTCTTCTGTGGCTTTTCATTTTTTTTTCAGGTTTCTGCTACTACAATAAAAATTTGTGAAGTAAGCGCATATCATTGATATTTACAAACACACAAAAATAAAATATATTTTCTGTTGTTTTTTTCAACTTTGATAATTAGTCATTATTTTGGCACATTGTATCAGTTGGGTCCCTCTGGGTGGTGGTTTTCCTCTGAATGTTTTAGTCCTGTTTTGTTACTAATTTCTAAAGAATGCAGGTTTGGTTTTTTTGTTTGTTTGTTTGTTTTTTATGTGAATTTTACTGAACCTTGCATTGTCCAGCCCGATTCTGTCACTCACTGCTTCTCATTTGGATTTTAGTGTAAGTGTGATAAACTGGAAATCTATTTTCTTCATTCATAGTTCTAACTTTGCCCTTGGCAGTGAGCTGTCTCTATTTTATGACATGCTGATCTATGAGCTATGTATCTTCTTTGTATGTTGTTGTAAACAAACCTGAGATGACTGGGAATATCTCTCTAGTGAATCAGTAGTCTGCTTGGCATTCTGCAGTTTCAAGCATGAGAGTGTAAGAGACTCATAAATACCCAGCTTGTCTTAGCTCATCTCTGACTTTCAGGAAATCACACTCAACTTTCATTCCTTTATGATGCAATGAAAACTTGCAGGTTTGAGTGGTAGTTCTGAAAACAATTTCACTGGATGATGGGGAGAATTCTTTGAATTAGCCAGTCTTGGGAAAGCAGTCCATCCGGTTGTCTAGTTGTTTTCTACCCTTCCCATCCCTGATTAACTTTCACTGGATAAAAAGTTTAATTCATTTTGTCTCTCCAAAGCATATGAGAAAGATGATTAGAAATCAGCGGTTTCACTCATTTGTGGAAAATGAGAGGTTGCACATGTCATCTTCAGGGGAGGAAGTATTTTAGGTGCAATGATTGATTGTACCCTTTTACCTGTTTTGTCTCATTGCCATAGGCTTTTCAAGTAGAAAAGTTAAATGTAGACATAGGATAAAGAGTTTTTTTCATCTTCCAGTTTTTACTTCAAACCCCACTTATTGACTTTATTTGTATTATCCTCTGCTATAAAAATGTAGCCTGTCATAAGAGCTCTGTTTAAGATAAAATTAGAATGATCCTCTACTCTTCTTCTTCATTTATTTAAATTAGATCATTCTAAGCAGAATAAATCATTTATATATTATATATGCTATTTAAATATAAGTAAACACAAAGAGGGACTTGCTTATCTTGAACTTTGACAAATCTTTGATGCCTAAAACAGAGCCATATATTCAGGATATGTTTATTAAATACTGGGAAAAACTCAAAATGTTTATTTAAAAAAGTACAAGACTCCAAATCCGTTATATTGTTGTTGTTCTATAGAACATAGTCAATGTATACCAATTATGCAATCTTTTTACATACATTGATTAATGCATAATTTCAATTAGACAATTCCAGTATATCCATATATTTTAATGTTATGAGACACCTCATTTTTTTTTTCTGGAATATAGTGTGTGTGCCTCATTACGTGAACTTTGTGCTACTGCTATCTTGTCATGCCTGCCTGATTCCATGTCCCCTGCCATTATGGTCATGAATTCTAGCCTTCTGAAACTGTGGGCCCCAAATAAACTTTTTTATAAGTTGCCTTTACCATGGTGCCATATCACAGCAATACAAAAGTAACAAAGACAGAAGTAATAAGAAACAAACCAATATCATGTAGTTGAAGACAAACTTTAAAGCTTCTTCTCTTCAGTTAGGTAATTAGAAAAATGTACAAGGAAGAAGGAAACATTTACTCTCATTTATTGATGTTTAAAATGTAAATTAGTTGCTCAACTAAAGAGTCAACTGTTTTGTACCCCAGAAAGATTAACATTTAGAACAACTGGAAATTTGACATTATTTTCCTTAGAAGCCAATCATAAAAGAATTCCAACACTCTACTCAATATTGAGGAACAAAAATTGTGAATAGTTTACCTCTTCAAATAACATTCTGACATTGCCTGTTTCTTACTGCAGGTTGGGCATATCCTAGCTGCTTCTGAATGTAAAGCAGCAAACTGAACGTTCATCTATTTCTTCTCCTGCTTACAATATTCTTGGTTAAATTATTTAAAATATTAACTACATCTATTCTAGCTTCTAGTTCAAAGTGGTATTAGAATAAAACAAAAGAAAGAAATAGTGATTAATGGAAGAAATATTTAATTTAAGGGTTGATCTCTCCGAATAATACCTAGATGAACTTGAATATAATAATATTTACTTTAAAAATGAGTAAAAATGAGAGATGGCTGAGCAATTTAGAGTATCTATTGTTCTTAGAGATGGTACAGATTCTATTTTTTATCAGCTATAGGATGGCTCACAACCATCCTTACTCCATTTCCAGAGGTCTGTTGTCCTCTTCTGACATCCATAAGCACCAGACATGCAACTGTCACATCTAGATACATGCAGGGAAAATATACATTCACTTCCAATTAAATAAATGTAAGATAAAATAATCCTAAACAAAAATAGAGATTAGAATCTTGAACCCATAATTTCAAGCTAGGGTGATCTTTGCAATATTCTAAGAACAAAGAAAAGATTCTAATTTTATTGGAATGTTGACAATTATGAGCTATTTTGAAGGAAGTGGTCTGGTCCTTGTGTCTCTATTTGAGAACATGTTAGCATCAACAGTTACCAACATTACTTGGTGGACAGTTTCCTTTGACTGGGCTAGTCTGGCTATGTGTGGGGCTACCATCCTGGTGTGAGAGGCTGCCCTTGTGCTATAAACTCTTCTCATGGGTCTCATGCAATAAACCATGGCTTGGGGGGGATTGTTAATTAGTTTCAGGTATTTGAAAGATACCTTGGCATGATGCAGCAAATAAAAAAGCACCTTGCGATATAATGATGTACCCAAACTCAAACAATGTTAAAATTCCTACACAGTCATAGGAATGCATAAATATTTTTATAACTAATATTTATTTTACTAACAAATGAAACAAAATATATCAGGACAAAGGTTCCAAAAGTCCTTTGGATGACAGATAACTAAAAATGCTTATGAATCATAAAGATTGAAGCAGTATATACATGCTAACATAAAAGGTGGTTCTGTAAGTTTTAATACACCACTTGCCTTAGACATATAAATATAAACTTTAACACCTTTTGACACTAGCATGCATTATTTTTTTACAACAGTAACATTCATAGAATTGTCAAAAAGTCAGATTCCTGTTTAAAGATGTTTAAAAACTAGCTCATCAGAAGCATAAACTACTAATAAGTACAAGCATCGTGATGATTTTGATTCCAGATTGCTTATCACTGAATCCTTGACACCCTCCAGGAAATCTTCTGGTGTTCTGGATAGTAGCATGGCACAGAGACAGACACAATTCATGATTGAAGATTGTTATTTATGTTCTCTGAACTCTGCAAAATGAAGATCAGCGTGGGTGATATTCATCGAGGAATTCTTATAGGCTTAAATATTTTATCTTACATAGAACCCAAACCCTCAGTCCCATGAGGAAAGCAATATCATTTCTAAATGCTAAAGATGTTCCAGTTCTATAGCTAAGTACTAACCATAACATACCAGGAGACTGACCCATCCTGGCCACTCACCCAACACTCCATTCTGTCCCTTTCTATCAAAATAGATGGAATTCACAACAAAAATCCAAAGACATCATGACTGCCACAAAAGAATGACTGTAATGGCTGTAAGCTGTAAGCTCCCCTTAAATAGTGATTTGTTCCTTTTTTTTTTCTTTTGCAATTGATAAGGAGGCCATAGAGGAGGTCAGGGAATATCCAAACCTGCACTTACTATTGATGTAAATTGACCTCAGGCTGAGTTAAATAAGTGACTATAAAATAAAGATATACTAAGTAGTAATTTTAATAATACTACTGAAACGAACCTGGCATTCAATCAAGTGGATTTTACATTCATAGCCACCATCTACATATGCTCCTTCCCTTCTTAGTCTTTCTCTGTTTCCTTCCTCCCTCCCTGAGTCATGAACTCTAGTTAGAGGCACTGGAAGAGGTTGAACTAATAATATTTGCAAACCAATTCAGAATTGAGTCACATGGCTGGAATCTATGCTACTATAATAATTCATGTGTGATGACTCATGCCAACAGTCCCAGCAGGAAGCAAGTGGCAGAATGCTGAAGTTTGGAAGTTCAAGGGTAGCTTTGTATACATAGTAAATTCTATAGTGATTATTGCTTCATAACAAAACTCTGTTTCAAAAAAATACAAAAAGATAAATAAACAACATAATTTGGAGTCCTGGCAATTACAAAAAAGGAGAAAAAAAATCAAATCCGTAGTTAGGAATATGCAAACTCATGGAACCCTGTACACTGATGGTTGACTACAGTTTCTGGTAGATTGTAAGATGGCAGTATAATACTGTCTTTTCATACCTGGCAACATTCAGATGTAGTCAGAGTTATCTATGCAAAATTTATTGATAAAAAGCCATGGGGATATGTTTTGAGAGTATTCCAATACTAAATTTTGATATCAAGTATGTAAAGGAAATTCTTGAGTTTGAAACTTTGCCTACTAGTAGCGATAAATTACAGTTATTTAAATTCATTTTGAAATACTTTAAAAATTCAATAAAGAGTTCTTTAGCATGAACGGCAGAGGAAGATCCACTGCCATGGTTTAATTGGTGGGGTTGAAGTGACCACTCTGTAGTAGTGTTGTACAACAACAGCAAAAAATTTCTTGTTATTTATAGATGAGTAATCCAAAAGTGAGCTTATGTGTTCATACCCAAATTACAAGGTGAAATTTTGTCTTTATTTCAGTTGAGGTCCTATGCAACTTTAAACCTCTGGCATATTATTATATTGCTTGTTCAATATAACAGGGTATATTATATCCCTGTTCAATCTTGCTATAGGACTGTCTTTTTTTGTTAATTTGTTAATATAACAAACACAACACATGCACACATGTGATGTTGCCAATTTTACATTCTACATTTTCCTGCATACTTGTTTATTTTTGATATTAAGCTATGTAAATAATTTCTCCAAATATGGACTCTTATTTTTATTTACTTAGTTTTGTAGTTAGGGTGTAAGATAATGATTAAGGATGGCTTTTTCCACCTACAAATGTACCTTGTTTACATTTGGCTCCCTTGCCTACTTTGGTTTTCCATTTTACGCAGTCTCAGTTCGGTTTCCATTTATCTGAAATTTCGATATTTAGATTTCACAAAAACCAAATCCAGATTTTCTTCTCCTTTCCCCATTAACTTTTTCCTTCCTTCCCTTTAGTCTCCATTTTTCTATGCTCATATCAAACTCATATTCATATATGACTCTAATAATCAGGTTTTGTAAGCAAGAGAAAATACATATTTGTCTTTTTGAGGCTGACTCACTTTGCTTAAGAGTTTGAGCGTCACTTCCATGAATTTTCCTGAAATGAGATTATATAATTATTCCTTGCACTTGGAAAAAACTGTTATGTATACATCATGCATTATGCATCCAACAATCTTTTGATGGAGATTTGGGTTGTTTTTATATCTTGCTATTATGAACAGTGCTGCAATACAAAAGTGTACATAAATCTGTAATATGTTAACTTGGTCCTGTGGATATATAACCAAGAGTAATATGGATACATTATTCTTTGCTATTTTAATTTCATTTAATTTTATTATCGGAGAAAGCATTGATCTCTTTTATTTGCCTTTCTTTGTTTGGAGTACAGTAGATTTCTGAGGAACCTCTATGCTTATCTAGCATATGCAGTAGTTTAAAATCCCAAATCCAGTTAACTAGGGTTTCATTTTCCCAACACCCTCACCGACATTTATTTCCACTTATGTTTCTGATGATTGCTATCCTGATTTGGAATGAAATGGAATTTCAATATAGTTTTTTTAATGATGAAAGATTTTGAGAAAAATTTTCCGTGTACTTATTGTCCATTTTTATGTTTTCAAATTGGCCTCTATTCATTGTGTGACAAATTTATCAGTAGATGATTTTTGCTGCTTACTTTTAAGAACTCTTTTAAAGATTCTAGATATTGAAATACATGGCAAGTAACCCCCTCCTCAAACTTTATAGACTATGTACACTTGGTTGATGGTCTCTTTCAAATTCTTGAAATTATTTCCTGAGTTGTTAGAGAACTTAAAGTGTTTACCTCTGCCATTTTCACTGTTGCATGCAGGTCTTAATGTTAAGGTCTTTGACTAACTGTACCTGATTTTTAAAATGAGGGTAAGTCAGGCAACTCAGTCCTGTCTTCTACATATGGATATCTAGTTTCCTAGCACCATATGATAATGAAGCTGACTTTCTCTAATGTGTGTTTTGTTTGGTATTTGTTAAAAATTAGTTAACTGTAGCTTTGTGATTTTCTATCCCTTATATTGGTCCATATTCCTGTTTTTGCTATAGAGACACATCATGCTGATTTGTTAATATGGATCTGTATAATAATTTAAGATTCAATCTTATAGCAATTCCATTAGTTCTCTTTTCATTACATAATCCTATAATTCAAAATTTTTTCTGTTTATATGAAATGTAAGTGGAACTTTCTGTGTTACCTTGAATTTATAGGTCACATGTGCTTTCATAGTCACCTTTACAATATTAATTGTTCCAGACCATGAGAATTGGAAAACTTTTTATATTGCAGTGCTAACTTAAACTTCTCTTTTCAGTGTTTAGTGTAGAGTTTATACTCCTTGGATACATTATTCTTTGTTTTTTTTTAATTTCATTTAATTTTATTATTGGAGAAAACATTGATCTCTTTTATTTGCTCTTCTTTGTTTGGTATACAGTCTGAATGCATATATTTATTTATTTATAGTATGCTATTTAAATTGGAATCTCCTCCAATTATATTCAACTAGATTGTTGCTGTTATTAAAAATTATTGATCATTGTATTAGAGTCATATCTTAACACTTTATACTGAAAATAGTTACTATAGTTAAGAGATTTCTGGCATTGTTTTTAGATGTCTTAAGCTCAGCATCATGCCATTCCTTTCTTTTCTTCTCTTCCTCCTTCTCCTTCTCCTTCTCCTCAAATATTATTGAATTATCATATCACTTATTATTACTAATATAATATTAGTATTAATAGTAATAAGAGTGCATCCTACATTTGGAAGAGGTCCAAGGAAAGTAATTTTAATATATGTATAAGATATAATTTAGAATATTTTAGAATCCTTGTGCAGAAGGTCCTGGATAGATATTCTACAATCACTAAGATGCCAGCAAAGACTATTATATCCAGAAAACTCTGAATCACTATAGATGATAAAAACAAAACCAGATTGACACAATGCATATCCACAAATCCAGCCCTGCAGAAAGTTATAGAAGGAAAACTCCAACCCATGGAATTAACTGCATTCAAAAAAACTTTACCAGAACCTAAAAGAAAAAGCAGGGCAAATCTACTCACAATACCACCTCTAACAATAAATTCTAAACAAACAAGAATTAACAATCAATGGTCCTTACTTCCCTTCTATATTAATGGTCTTAACTTGCCTATAAAAAGACACAGGTAAACAGAATGGATACAAATAAAAAACCCATCCTTCTGCTGCATACAAGAAACACATCTCAGCTTCAAAGACAGACTCTACCTCACAGTAAAGAGTTATGAAAAGATCTTCCACTAAAATGGACTCACGAAGCAAGCACGTGTAGCTATTTTAATATCTAACAAGTTATACTTCAAACAAAAATCAATCAAAAGCAATGAAGAAGGTCATTTCATTTTCATCACAGGAAAAATCCATCAGTACAAAGTTTCAATTCGGAACAGCTATGCCCTAAATACAAAGACACCCACATTCATAAAAGAAATATTACTAAAATTTAAATATCACATAAAATCTCACAAACTCATAGTGGTACACTTCAACACCCCACTCTCACCACTGGGAAGGACCACCAGACAGAAACTTAACAGAGAAACAAAAGAACTAACAGAAGTTATGTCCCAATTGGATTTAACAATTATAGAACATTCCATCCAAACACAAAAGAATATAAGTTCTTCTCAGCTCCACATGAAAACTTCTCTAAAATCAACCGTATACTCAGCAACATAGCAAATTTCAACAACTACAAAACTTTGGAATATCCCCCTGTGTCTTATCAGACTGCCACACTTTAAAGTTGGAATTCAACAACAACACAAATTGCAGAAACCCTACAAACTCATGGAAACTGAAAAATGTGAATTGCACCATTCCTGGGACAAGGAAGAAATAAAGAAATTAAAGACTTCCTAGAATTAAAAGAGAATAAAAACACAACATAGCCAAACTTACAGGACACTTTGAAAGCAGTGTTAAGAGGAAGTTAATTGCACTAAGTCCCATATGAAGCAATCTGAGAATAGTCACATTAGAGAATTAACAGCACAACTGAAAGCACTATAACAATAGGAAGCAAACTCACCCTGGAACAGTAGATACCAGGAAATAATCAATTTCAGGGCTGAAGTCAATATAGTAGAAACTAGGAAAACAAACAAAGAATCAATGTAACAAAGAGTTGGTTCCTTGGGAAATCAACAGATAGACAAACCTTTCTCCAAACTACACTAAATCAGAGAGAGAACATGAAAATTAGCAATATCAGAAGTGAAAAGGGGGACATTGTTAAATGGACACTGAGGAAATTCAGAGAATTTTCAGTTCATACTATAAAAAAACTGTACTCCACAAAATTTGCAAATTCAAAGGAAATTGACAAATTTCTAAATAGGTATCACTTACCAAAATAAAATCAAGAACACACACATAATTTAAATATCCCTATATCCCCTAATAAAATAGAAGCAGTCAATGAAAATTTCTCAACCAAAAAATATCAAGACCTGATGGCTTCAGTGCACAATTCTACCAAAAAAAATCAAAGAAGAGCTAATACCAATACTCCAATACAAGAGAAGCAGAAGGTTTATTGCCAAACTCTTTTGATGAGGCTATACACAAAGACACAATTAAGAAAGAGAACAACAGACCAATATTCCTTATGAACTTTGATGCAAATGTATTCAATAGAATGCTGGCAAATCGAATCCAAGAACATATCCGAGAAATTATCCACCAAGACCAAGTAGGCTTCATCCCAGGGATGCAGGGATGGTTCAACACATGAAAATCTATCAATGTAATCCACCACATAAGCAAACTGAAAAAAAGAAAAAAACATATGATCATCTCACTAGATTCTGAAAAGCCTTCAACAAAATCAAACACCCCATCATGATAAAGGTCTTGGAGAGATCAGGGAAAGCAGGAATGTACCTAAACATAATAAAAGCAATATGCCGTCAAACAACAAACAATGGAGAGAAACTCAATGTGATTCCTCTAAAATCAGGAACAAGTCAAGGTTGTCTACTCTCTCCATATCTCTTCAATGTTGTGCTTGAAGTTCTAGCAAGAGCAATAAGACAAAAAAGGAGATGAAGGGGATACAAATTGGAAAGGAAGAAGTCAAACTTTCACTATTTGCAGATGATATGACAGTTTATATAAGTGACTCAAAAGTCTCTACCAGGGATAGCTGATAAACTATAGCTGATAAACACCTTTAGCAAAGTGGCAGGATACAAGGTTAACTCAAAAAAAAAAAAAAATCGGTAGCCCTACTATATACAGATGATAAAGGGGCTGAGAAAGAAATCAGAGAAACATCACCATTTACAATAGCCACAAACAACATAAAATATCTTGGGGTAACATTAACCAAACAAGTGAAAAACCTATAGAGCAAGAAATCTGCATCTTTAAAGTAATTAAAGAAGATACTAGAAAACGGAAAGATCTCCCGTGCTCTTGGATAGGTAGAACAAACAGTAAAAATGGCAATCTTGCCAAAAGCAATCTATAGATCCCATGCTATCTCTATTAAAATCTGAGCATAATTCTTCACTAAACTTGAAAGGACAATACTCAACTTTATATGTAAAAACAGAAGACCCAGGATAGCTAAAACAATCATGTATAATAAAAGAACTACAGGAAGCATCAACATCTGTGACTTCAAGCTGTACTATAGTCCTGACAGCTTGGTATTGCCACAATAATACACAGGTAGACCAATGCAATTGAATTAAAAAACCCTTATATTATCCCACACACATATGACCAAATGATTTTGGAAAAAACAGCTAAAATTATACAATAGAAAGAAGAAAATACCATAAAAAATGGTACTGGCATAACTGGATGCTGGTGTGTAGAAGACTACAGATAGAATCATGTCTATGGCACAAAACTTAAGTCCAAATGGATCAAAGACCTCAACATAAATCCAGCCACACTGAACTTCTTAAAAGAGAAAGTGGGAGGTACCCTTGAACAAATTGATACAGGAGACTACTGCCTGAACATAACACCAGTAACACAGACACTGAGATTGACAATTATTAAATAGGACATCCTGAAACTGAGAAGGTTCTGTAAGGCAAATGACACAGTCGACAAGACAAAAGAGCAGCCTGCAGAAGGGAAAAGATATTCACCAACCCCACATCTGATAGAGGGCTGATCACCAAAATATACAAAGAATTCAAGAAGCTAGTCACTAAAACATCAAATAATCAAATTAAGAAGTGAGGTATAGAACTGAATAGAGAATTCTCAATACAGGAATCCAAAATGAGACTTAAGAAAGTGTTTAACATCCTTAGCTGTTGAATCAAATGTGAATCAGAACAACTTTGAGATATCATGTTACTCATGGCAGAATGGCTAAAATTAGAAGCACCAATGACCGCTTAGGCTGGAGAGGATGTGGAGGAAGGGGAACACTCCTCCACTGCTGGTGAGAGTGCAAACTTGTACAGCCATTTTTGAGATCAGTATGGTGGTGTACCACGCCTACCTTCGACCAGCAAGGAAGAAGCAACTCTAGGAAGATCTTCTTCATGCATTTTTAATCAGGATCCTTGAAACATGTTCTTCTGACCCGTGGAGACCCGGGCGACCCTGCACAGGCTTAAATACCCTTGTGCTAACCAACTGCAGGGAGCTACGTGGACCCTGCAGATAGGCTACTCTAATGCAGAAGCAGACAGGCTGAACAGACTTAACCTAATAAGGGCTTGTTTATGCCAGAGAGCACTCATCATTGGGGAAGTGGAAGGCAGAAGCCAGCACCATATTTAAGGCGTGGCACTTCGCTGCTCTCTACATGGTGGTTCCACATGAAAATGGGAATCTCTCTACCACAGGACCTGGCAATTTTGCTCTTAGGAATATACCCAAATTATCCACATCCATGCAACAAAGACATCTCTTTATGTTCGCAGCAGCATTATTGTAATAACAAGAACCTGAAAACAACCTAGATGCCCCTCAAATGAAGAATGGATAAAGAAAATGTAGTTCATTTACACAAGGGAATACTACTCAGCCGAAAAAAAAAATGGAATCTTGAAATTCACAGGCAAATGGAACTAGAAGAAACCACCCTGAGTGAGGTAACCCAGTCACAAGAAGAAGACCATGGTATGTACTCACTCATATATGTATTTTTGATGTAGAGCAAAGGAGCACCAACCTACAGTTCACACTGCCAGAGAAGCTAGGAAACAAGGAGGACCCTAAGGGATAAATACATAGTCCCCCACAGAAGGGGAAAGGGACAAGATCTCCTGAGAATATTGGGAAGGCAAGGGCAGTGAGTGGAGATGGAGCTAGGAGAAATAGAAGGAGAGAAGAGGAGGGAGAAGGAGGACATGAGGGAGCAGGGAGATTGATTTGAGGGAAGAATAAAAGAACAAGAAAACTTAATAGAGGAAGCCATTATAGGTTTGAAGAGAAAAATTGGCACTAGGGAAATGTCCAATGACCTACAGGGATGACCCCAACTAACATCTAAGCAATATTGGAGAGACTGCCTTCAATGTCCTTCCATGATAATGAGATTGATAACTACCTTATATGCCATCCTAGAGCTGTCATCCAGTAGCTAATGGAAACAGTAGCAGACACCTACAGCTAAATTCTGAGCAGAACTCCTGGAATCCAGTTGCAGAGAGGGAGAACGGATGATCAAAGGTGTCAAGACCAGGTTGAAAAACCCACAGAACCAACTGACCTGAACAAGGGGGAGCTAGTAGACCCTATACTGATAGCTGGGAAACCAGTATTGGACTACTCAGAACCCCTGAATGTGGGTCTCAGTTACAAGGCCTGGGCAGTCTATGGGACCTCTGACAGTGGAACCAGGATATATCCCTGGTGCACAAAAGAACTTTGGGAGCATATTACCCATGGAGGAATACTCCATTAACCTAGAGAGATACAAGGGAGGGCCTAGGCTCTATTCCAAATGACTTGACACTTTTTCATGATCCCTCCTGGAATGTCTCACCCTCCCTGGGAAGTGGCAGGAGAACTGGAGGCTAGAGGATAGGAGAGGCATGGGAGGATGAGAGGAAGAAGGAACTGGGATGGATATGTAAAATAAGAAGAAAATAACAAATTAACTACATAAATATATAAAATTATATTAAGTATAATAAAGAGAAAATGAACCAAAAACTGGGACAAAATAAGATGCTGTATGCTTTCTTTTAGATTTTGTTTTATGATAGTCTGAGTTTATAGTCTGTTTCTTTTAATTAAAAAGTACATTACTTAGTTCATATGATAAAGCAACAGTCCAGTGCACTTTATTTTTGAGTTGTATAAGTATACTTTGAAATGAAATTCCATATTTGTAGAGTCAAAATACTGTAAAAATAACAAGATAAATTCTCTCTAACCATGAGTGAGTTTCATAGTTTTTATACATTTTTCCTCTTTTTGGAGGTGCCTGTCCAGGTCTTCATCCCCTAGAAAGGAGAAGTCTAGATTCTAAACTAAATATCTAAATATCTCCTACTGTATGTTTATACACTTTTATCTTTAATATATGGATATAAACAAATGAAGAATTCAAAGATTAATACTATGTAAACTATTTTGTGTAGATTTTCTTTAAAAAAACAACAAAAACAAAGCTAGTATATGAAACAATTAGCAAGTGTAACAATAACAATGAGAAGATTCTCTCCTCAGGTTAAACATGTGTACCTCAAATTTTGCTGTCAACTGTATTGACATCATGAAGTGTCAAGAGAGCTGACATTCTTGGAAGACATACATCACCTGTAACCTTTAAAGAAACTGCTTTGTGAAAATCCTCAGTGGCATGGTGGTCAGACTGGCATTTGTACAGTGCAATGGGAGAAGGTAAAACAGCAACATCGTGAACCCTGCTAGCAGACAGGGAAGGTTTTGAAGAGAAACCTAAAAGTAGTGAACTGTCACCACTTATGTAAAGTGGAATAAATTCATGTATTTTTTTCTCCAGATCAGAAAAAGCTATATCCAAAGTAAATAATAAATCAAATTGGATTTTTGTCTTGATATACACATCTCCCAGGATATTAGTTTTAAAACTAACATTTTTTTTTTACTATTCTCACAGAACTGAAGTCCGATTTTATAACTTTGCAAATTTTTTCAATCACTTTCTTTCATGCAACAATTACAAGTGCAACCTATCTGTAATAAAATTGTCAGCGGTGGTTCACTTCAAAATGTATCAAGGGAAGTCAGCCTTCAGAGCGGAGAAAAGTCTGGAACATTTTCAGAGAGAGAAGTGGTGGTAAACTCATGGGCCACTACATAATCTCATATACATTTCTCAAATGCATTTTAATGTGAAATATAACTCTTGCTAATTGCATAGTAAAATTTGAGGATCCAAACGCTTATCTTTACTTTTTAGAAATGATGTTGTTGCTCCTTCTCTTCCACAGTTTTGTGTTTGTCTGTGTGTGTGTTTGTGTGTGTGTGTGTGTGTGTGTGAGAGAGAGAGAGAGAGAGAGAGAGAGAGAGAGAGAGAGAGAGAGAGAGAGAGAGAGAGAGAGAGAGAGGGTATGGAATAGAAGACTATCCAGCAGTATTTGAGTGTATCAACTGTTCATTTACCACTAACATGGTGACTCATGACTATTTTGTATGTGTATTTATAAGATAACAAATCAGTTGTCCTTCTTACCATTATACAACCCATCCTTACACTATACTGTATTCTGCACACACTTTTAAAATTTGAATGCACTCCAAAGTAGACTAGTGTAACCATCAGTGATCTAAATGAATTCCCCAAGTTTTGTATTTGCTCCTATGTTTTAAGATTTTCATTATTCACAATTGAGTGAGTGATGGCCTCCTTCATTAACTTTGTTTAATTTGTTTGTTTGTTTTTTCAAGATAAGAGTTTTTCTGTGTAACCCCACCTGTCCTGGAACTCACTCTGTAGTCCAGGTTGGCCTCAAACTGACAGAGATCCAACTGCTTCTTGAGTTCTGAAATTAAAGGCCCGTGGACCAACTGCCCATCCATAATTGAAGTCTAGTGTAAACCAGGTGGTCAGAAAATCTCTGAATCTCTGGAGTTCTTACCATGGGGAGTTCTGTGATATAAAAGGAAATAATCGTGGAACATTATGTCATTTCTGCTTGATACTGTTCTAGCTTCTTAACAGATAAGCTCCAAATGATTTAGTGGAAGTAGACATTTAATTGTCCAAGAAATAAAATTTCACATTTCTAATGATTCTTAAGATTTTTAAATTTCTCCTTTGGAATTTTAATAGGGTCAATATATGGAGAGATGAATTACACCAACTTCATTTTCTTTTAAGCATGCCTGGAAATTTTATGTCATGTAAAAGTTGTCATGAGGAACACTTATGACATAAAGATTATTTGATTAGTCATTGCCCCTAGTTTAGTCTCAAAATCTGAGTTTTATACAAATTTATTGTGAAAGTATTTTATCCTAGAAGTTTATAATATGTTTCTCTAGAGAACTGCACTCCTGCAGTGGATCCTATCTGTTGAAAATAGAAGTTTCCTGGGTGAGGGGTGAGGACTACCGTTATTGTGGACAAATGATTATAGGTCATTCTTAAAGATTATCTGGTTTACAAAATTAGTGGTAGAAGACTCTTCTCCAATAACCATGACTTTATTTTGTAGTTAGCTTGGTTTCCAATGCCAGGCATGATTTTCCTCTCGTCGAGTGGTCTCAAGTGGAGATACATAGATGTTAACTACTGCCATGGTATGTGTGCTTTGTCTCCTTCCTTTCCATGCTTGTCATGGATTTGATTCATAGGCATCATAGCTGTGTGGGACTTATTATGGTTGCTTTTTTTCCTTAAATAGCTTGCATGGCACCTTCTAGTACCACGAATGCCAGTCATCAGAGAACATATGTTCAGGTCAGTTCTAGGTCAGGATTTTTTGAACTTTGTTTCTAAAGTGTGTAGTTGATTCAGCAATAGGACCTTACCTTCAACCTCTGGGAGAAACAAAGGGCAATAGGCTGCATAGTTTGTGTCCCTTTTATAGACAGCCCTGGAAAAGAACTCAAAAAATAAAAATAAAAAAGACACTCATGTTTGGTAATTGGGGTATTTGTTAGGTGGTCTTTGGTCTTTGGCTCTTAGAGGGAGCACTGTCATCTCAGATCAGAAAAAATCATTAAAGCTATATATGTATATTTTTATCAAGAATTATATATACTTTAGGTACATTGTTAATATTATGATTTTTGTAGATTTTTAGCTTTTTCAGTCTTTTTAATTTTTTTTCGAGAAAGGGTTTCTCTGTGGCTTTGGAGGCTGTCCTGAAACTAGCTCTTGTAGACCAGGCTGATCTCAAACTCACAAAGATCTGCCTGCCTCTAACTCCCAAGTTCTGGAGTGCTGGGATTAAAGGCTTGTTAAACCAATGCCTAGCTCAGTCATTCTTGCTGATATTTTATCTACCTTTGTCCTTCTGTGTGTTCTTCCTCAATAAAAATATAGATTGTGAAGCAGAGTTCCAATAGATACATTTACAAAACACTCCAGTCCCTAAAGCTTAGGGAACATTGCAGGTGAGGGAGGAAATGTAGGAGTCAGAGAATCAAGGAATTTGGTGTGTTATTGTGTCTCCTAGTAAAATCAGAAGCTATATTCGTAAAATCTTCCCAATATGAACTGAACAAGGACATCACCAATAGATGTGCCAAAGTGGATGGAGGAAAGCCCACGATGTCACAACCCTACACAAAGCATTACAGACATGAAAATGGGAGAGAGGGTCTTCCCCAGGGAAGAGCACACTAATCAGTTGTCTGGTAACAAATGGTCAGCCCTGAAAACATGCATACAAGTAACATTTTATAGACCAAGCAGGTTATATTTAGGATGGTATATGTCTATACATATATACATGTAATAAAATGAATAAAAAGGAGGTTATGAATTTGAAGGTAAACTTTTGCTTATGTTTCTTTATATACTTAGTAGGATCTAAAGTGCACAATAGAGTGTAAATGTGGGGGTCAGAGAACAAGGTGCAGGTTTCAGATCTTACCTTACAAACTCTGGATTCTGGGGATGGAACTCGTGTTTTTAGGTTTGGTTGGCAGCAGGTGCCCTTACTCATGTTGCTGGCCCTTGGTCAGTTTCATTTACCGGAAATATGAGCAGAAGAAGTAGGCTGCAATTATACTGAAATATAGGATGCTAATTATTTCATAGTTTGTAATTCATTAACTATATTTTTGAAAATTTTCTTATTAAAGGAGAACATTTAGAGATCATAATATTTGTTCCTGGTTAAAGTTTTAAAGTTCATTTGTGAGTTCATGAATTAATTTTGACAGGGGATTCATTTTACTGAAGGCACCAGAACATTTTAGAGACACTCACTAAATTTAGTTAGAATTTCCACAAGTGACTTTAGCATCGAAAATAAAGAGTTGTATGTTAACAAATTTTTCATCCTTTCTAGTAGAAATAATGTACAAACAAATCCTGTTCCTACATAATAGTGTCAGAAATCTAAACCTTTTAGATTTCTTGGCAAAACAAAGTTTATGCTGTGAGTTATACAGTGGTGGAGATACTTTTATAAGAGTCTATGAAGATTCTATAAAAGGCCAGGCAGTGGTAGGTAGTGGCTCACAACTTTAATCCCAGCCCTTGAAAGGCAGAGTCAGGTGGGTCTCTGTGAGTTCAAGGCCAGCCAGGTTTGCAGACCTGGTTCCGGCTAAAGCTAAAGCTAAAAAACCAACATTGGTTTTTACTTAAGACATTTTTTATTGCTTTCTATAGAAATTTATATACATGATTCATTTTATATATATATATATATATATAGTTTATCACACATATGTATATATACACACACACACACGTGTGTGTGTATGTGTGTGTGTGTGTGTGTGTGTGTGTATACATATACATACATATATAAAGCACCAGATATACTTACACACAAAGAGTTTGAGATTTATACTGGCCATACAACAAACATTTAATTTACCAAGTTCTTGCTTTGTGAAGTATATTATGAATAGTCTCTATGGAAGAAAGGTAGTTGAGGAACTGTCTTCTGACAATTGATTTTGAAACTATTTTGTCAATGTTTTTTATTTGGGAATTAAAACAAGACATAGAATCCACAGGTAGCAAACAGCTTTGATGTTTACTATGACCTCTTTCAGTCTGGGGATCCTTTAATGTGGTTTCAATATTTGATGTATCCAGACATCTTCATGAAATCTTGGTTTCACTGTAATGATTCTAAGAGCTGTAAACAGCACTTATTTGCCTTAAAGAAAAGGAAAAGGAGGACTGAATCAAATCAATTTGGTTAAAACAATTAATATTACCAATTCTGGGTTTTTCTCAGGCCCTTTTGTTTCTCCTTTTGTGTTTAATGTTCTACTTGTAGCCACTAAATTTTACTTTCTTTTGTGCAATTTTAAGTGTAGTGTTACTGAAATGAAGTGAATTGCTGAAATAAATGTGTTTGCCTGGAGAATCAGTAGCAAGCAATATTGGGTATTTAGTAAAATAGTCTAAGGAATATGATTTTCATATGAGTATGAAAATATATTCATGTACATTCCAGATGATACTTGAAATGGCATTTCTGAAGTCTGAGGAAATATGGATCTGATTTACACTTTTGCTTTCTGTGTTTCTTGATTCCTCCGGGGCAAGCTGCTTTGCCTTAGCCAGATAACTGAACTCAGCTTCCGTCGCTCATGCATCAAGAGAATGAGTGTGCAGAGGATGGCCTTTCCTAGATTTTCTCTAAAAGTATAAAATGAGACGTGAGTCACAGAACTCTATGTTAGAAGAAAACTGCAAAGGACTTTGAAATATCCCTTCATACTTACTAATATAAGCAGGCACGCATGCACATCCAGACACATGTACACAGATTTTTCTCTTCTTGGATGCTGCAACTGTCAGATATTAACTGTCAGGTTAAACTGAAGAGCACTTTGAGAAAAAAGACCCAGCTAATAATTCTCTGATGCTCTATGAATATTCACAGTGTTCTACAAACTGGATGCTGATCCATGCTGACTAGCAGTTACCCTTGTGGGTTTTTTTCCCTGCAAAGGAAAATCTACTTGACTGAGTAGACAGGAGAGGCATGAAGCAAGTCATGGTAGGGGATGTGATAGAGAGTGTTATTGCTTTGGAAATAAAATAATACTTCAATTTAGGAAATATTAAACATTTGATAATTTGGGGACGATAATAATTAGGTGTCTATTTTTAATTTTTGGTGGAATTTATAAACAAAAAATGCAGTTTAAAAATTTGGAATTCTTTTTGACATGTAAAAAAAAGGCTGAGCATATTTTAAAGCTTGTATATATTTATGCAGGAGAGCACAACAGGTCTACCTTCTTGAGGGTGAGGCATGATTTAAAATTATCGCAAAAATAAAAAGAATCCATGTAAATGGCCAATACCTTCAAAAGTATGAGCATTCATATCTAGCACCAAAAAATTTCACAGGATTTTTCCCAAAATGCTTATATTTACCTCTTAAATTGTCAGCACTGTGAAGAATCATAGTAGTTATAGTTTGTGTCAGCAAGAGTTTATTTGAAAGACAAAATCTGCAGAATGGTGAGAGCATGGAAATTTAGAAAAGACAATTATGACAGAGAACTACATGGATGAGGTGTTGTCTAGGGAATGAAAAGAAGAGGTGCTGTCTGAGGCTAAAGTGCAAAGGCTAACACATTGTGATGGAAATTTGACAGAAACTCACTAAGATTCGCCACTCTAGGGTAGAGGGGCAGACCTTGCCAAGAGGGTACAGATTTGACTCAGTGTGTGACAGAGATGTCATTGTAGTTCTGTTCTGGCCAAATTTTCTCAAAACAGGCCATTTTAAACTTGCTAGAATCCACTCTGAGAGTGATGGAGAAAGATTCTCAATCAATATAAATTGTCCCTCCAGAGACGTTCATCTTCAAACTACCTGAGATGGGAGAGTACGGGGACCATAGGAACCTGGTAGAGAGGTAGCTTTCCCTAGTGCCATCTGTGAGGCTGGATGAGCTACAGGTGCTGCAGATGTCTTCAGGGAGCACGCTGCAAACAGAAGATGTCCTTTACTCAAGTGACTTCTTTCCTAGTGCCCTCTTGGCAACACTAGCATTACTTCCCTAGAAAAGGGGAAGAGGGGATGTATAAGGACCCTTTTCATGTTTTACATGTGTTGAAACCGAGGGTAATAAACTCACAACTAACACAGCCTTTATCTTCATTTTTTTTTTACAGTTTTTCATTACTAAGTTACTAATTTCCAAGGTTTCTACCTGTGATATTAAACATGGATATGGCTGCTTGAAGACTGCCTGAAAACGTTTTAAATTATTATTATTAACTTAAAAAGTATCCTTATTGAGAGTCATAAATTGGTTGCATTCAAACCATACCATTTTTGTTTCACATGTATTGTTACTTGCTAATAGCATATATGAAAGTGACAATTTGTTGCTAATATTTTATTCAAGTATGGTAAATATTAAGATAAACATATGGTATAAACTCAAATTAGCATAAAATTATATATAAGATAAATTAATTGTTCATAGAATATGGAGGTTTTTCAAGATAAGTAAATTATGTCAATAAATTTACCATCATTCAAATTAAATAATTCTCAATGTACTATTCTTAAAGATTCTGATATATGATTAAATAGATTCTTACATCATAATCATACCACTATTCCACTTTTCTGAGGTTAAGCTCATACAAAAGACTGTCTTAATGACCACTCTTTTCATGTCTTTGTTAGTGCTTGCTCTGTCCTTTGGTATTGGTCGAACTAAAAACATAGTGTAGAATGGTTTCTCTGATTATATTTCCATGAAAGAACAGTTTTGTTTAACCTAGCTGATGATAATTTTGACAACTTTCTGACACCCTAAGTTATCATTGAGACTCCTTGTGATAACCAAAGTTATGGGTGGAGAAGATTCCTTAGTTACTCAGGCCATTTTGGCTGTGCTATCTTTCTGACATGTGGACAAGATAGCCAGCCATGGCGCAGAAGTGGAGCTTGTGTTCTATTTACAGCATTAATTGCACCTGAAATCTGCTTTCTGGTCTGCAGGGATTAGAAAGTTCCTTCATGCTCACGATCACCCCTGTTCATTTTCTGTCCATTACGGTCTCATTAAACTCTGGGCCTGAATAAATCCTTCCTTTACTTGCTTCTCGTCAGCCATATTAAAATAAGTTCATAAAGCAGGTCGTGTTTAAATATTTAATAATGTATCTGTGCCTATATACATATGTTAGGATGTTATGCATATATATTTATATATGTAATGACAATAAATGAAAAAAGAGGTCATGAATTGGGAGAAGAGCAAGAGGGAGGGAAGGGAGAAATGATATAATTATAATCTCAAAATATAATGAGTATGTTTTTTAGGAAAATAATGGATATTCAGATCTAGAAAAGAAAAATAAAAGTGCCTCATATTTTATACTACTTTCATTTAAGTTTAGCTTCTCTTTCTCTTAAAAGTTAAAATAAATTTATTTTAACTGAAATAAAATTACATTACTTGCCCCTTCACTTTTTCCCCCAATCCTTCCAGTTACCCCTCCCTCCAGACTCTCTCACCCCTTCCCCAAGTGTTCCCCTAAGAGTCATTTTATTTGACTATTATGTCACACACATATGATTGCAATGTATATGTATGCATAATACAACTTGCTGGGTCCAGTGTGTTGTGTGTGTGTGTGTGTGTGTGTGTGTGTGTGTGTGTGTGTGTGTGTGTGATGTATGGTTGTGTAGTTTCAGGGCATTTTCCTTTCTTTCTTAAAATAAGTGTTGATTCTACAAAAAGAAAAGCATTTTCCAATACTGGCACTCAGCTGACATTCCTGGCTTATGAAAGACAATGACTTCATGTAAAAGAATGCCAGGTATACCTTTGGGTTTTATATTAATTTGTGAAACATTCCTTTCATTATGTTTCCTGTTCAAACATTATGCACATTTGAATCAAAGCCCAGTGACAGTGTCTAGTAACTGAAAAATATTTATTTCTCCTTGGAAATCATACCTGCTTAATTACCCAATCTTTAGGGAACACAGCCAAAGCCTAGAGTGAATCTTTGTTGTAGGAAAAAGAGAGGGAGATGGAGAAATAATTTGGTGCTGGGGGGGAAACAACTCTTTTACAGCTCTTATAGCCCATCTTGTCATGCTCTGAATTACCTATTGCCTTGCTAGGCTGCCATTGTCACCTGGTTTTATGTCATCAGTATTGGCAATAACCCTAAGGCACAGAGTTCTGTTTCTTTTCATCTTCTAGTTCCAGCTCTCTCATATCATGTCCATCTTGCTCTGGCTTGTTCATACTCTGAGAGTAATGGGGTGAAGTTAATATGAGACAGTTAACTCTCAATTACTCAGAGGCTAATTATCCAGTCTATTGATTACATGGTCCAGCCTCTGCTTTTCTTGTCTTTTAAAGGGTGGTTGACTGCCCATTAGCACTTAAACCACACAAGAGTCGTGGGTGGAGAGGGAAAGTGATAAAATTAAAATCTATCTGCACTGCAGCTTATTAGCAGTGCTAGTTAAGAGTGTAGGTGAATGGAAAATGGGGATTGGGGACACCTGTAGATTTAATTTAGTCTTACTTTTCCTTGTCATCTCTTACCATGGATAATTGAATTGACTTCATTACCTTATGTCCATATGGTTAGATCTCAGAAGTTTGGGTGTTTTATTGCTTTGGTGCAATGGCTTAATTGGTACTTAAGACGTTTAGGGAGCTCTGAATAAGCTATATAAATTTCACTTTTCCAGTAAGGAAACTGAGACATGGGGAATTGAAGCTGAAGGAGAGCACTTTGAGGAATAGTAAGAAATGATAATTTTTCACTGTTTGGCCTGAGTTCACAGATGCACAGATGTAATAGAATGACCTAATTAGGATGCATCATTTACAGTAGTTTCTTGTAGTAGCTTCTGAGCCCACACAGCCACTAACAGCTCACATTTCAGAATTGGTTTGGGGTTTGTGTCTTATGGTCCTATCTCTTCCCTAGGTCTGAGCTTGAGACATGCACATATGCAAATGCCGCACCCTTGCCCAAAACAAACAAGCCGAATATATGCAATATAGACACTCAATACTTGAGGGGGGGGGAGTTCTAGACATTCAAAGAAAGGTTTGGTTAAATGATACAAATACAATAAAAAATAAAATGGAGTGTTGTTGAAAATAAGCTACTCAACTATCTATTTTCTTCTGTAGTATGTTTCTTTCATATTTCAGGTAAAATAAGAAATTGATTCCTTATATTTATAGAATATATCCTATATCCCATCTAGTCTTTTGCTATGGAATACTGTGGATCAATTGTGTTCCATTGGTGATAACTTAAATCTGCTACACAAATAATTATAAGCAGCATCCTCTCTATCTCAAGCATAATTCTTTTTCTGCAGTACAAATGTAATAATAAATGGCTCACTGAGGAAAGTAGAGAGATGAATGAAGCTTGACATTTCCCAGTTTATGCTTAGAGAGTTATTATTCCATATAATTTATTCTCGGTCTACAAAGTAAAATATTGAAACTTATCTTTTTAAAATGACTTAAGAAATGCAAGTGATTGTAAACAAAATTGATAGGAATATACAACAGTGAAAAATAGATGCAATGCTTATTAATAAAGTTTCTACTTTTGCATTGGGAAATATGCTAAAATACATCAAAATGCTCCTTCACATAGATATTTACTGATGATCACTAAACCCCCTCTCTTGTCTGTTCATGTTTTCAATCTATTACTGTGAGATCTGGCTGTTTGATTTTCAGTCTGTATTTGTTAACATGGGGCTACCACAGTGGAAGACATTGTTGTACTCTGCCTGGGGTTCTAACTAGCCTCTTTTTTAGAAAATTGTTTTCCATTAATGCCCTAAAACAATAAATGGCTCTTTTTGGGTTGTTATTTAGAAAAATCTATAATGGGAAAAAAATGACTGTTCTTTAAGAAAAAGTTAATATGTTCAACATTTTATTCAATTACACCCACTGTTTTCTGGTGGACACACAGGGTGTTCAGCAATGTTCGATAACGTGTACACTTAGTAACAAAAGATCTCCAACATGCCGTTGCCACAATAGCATAATGGTAGCAAGAAAGCAAAATGTGGACCGAACAGTCCTTTAATTTGAGAATAATATGCTAGGAAAGTTTCTAGTTTCAAAGCATTCCTGGTAGGAATGGACAAAATTTCCAGGTGACAAGCACTCCAAAGAAACTGAGTCTGGGCACCCTACTTTCTTTGTTTGTGTTTAAAATGCAGGACAAAGTGGCCTCATCATTACTGTAGTCTTTAAATAATTATTAGGCTTAATTGCCATAGTTCATAGAAATTTTAAAATTAGCAAGTGATGCTTAACTCTCTGCAGTACTCAGTGTTAATAAAACATGCTGCTCCGTAAACACACTGCACATCATGTTTGTCCATGATTATTTCATTGTCGCTCCAAGTGCAGATGCCAAGACATAAAGTGCTGCTACAGAGTTCCTGTAATTACCAGCATTTGCCTCTATTGGGTCCATGAAGTACATAGTCAATCTCTATTGTCTTCTGCCTCTGTTTTGAATCTGTCCCCAGGGCAAGAATGTCAAAAGATGCCATTTAGCTACACAGCCTGCTCAATTTAAAAGAGAGAAAATCATACGGAAGCTACTAATTAAGGAAAGAAGTGAATTATGAATAAAAGAACTGCCTTCTCCAGATTTAAGGATAAGTTTGCCGCCATACTACATCGGAAAGGGACTGATTCTTATTCAGTACACCTAACTCCTTCTCTTCTTAAAATCTTTTTTTTAAAAAAAACATTTTGTTTTATCTGGTGTGCGATTGGGCAAGGAAGGCATCTGCCACCACAGTGCCCTGTGTTGATCAGAGGACAACTTGCAAGAGTGGGTTTTCTCTTTCCACCATGTGGGTTCCAGTGATCAAACTCAGGTTGTCAAATAGGTACCTTTACCCATGTCCCTGTCCCCAAAGGTAAATCCTAATACATCAGTTAGAGGCAAGACTTAGCTAGCTCTGTGTTGCAGGCAGGACTGTGAATGAAAATCCATTCACATGGAAAGGTAACCATTTCCTTTTTACCTTTAAAGGAGATCTCAACACATTGAGTTGTTTCTTTTTTTCTTTTTTTTTTAATTAAACATTTTCCCCTAGCTATCCTATCCCTTTTATTCTTAAAATTTTAAGAATAAAAATTTTGACAATGTTGTTGTGTGCACATTTCTGTGGAAATAAAAGAGTAGTTATGTTTTAGCCTGCCCACATATTTGGTAGGATTGTCGAGAGTTGCCTGCTAGTTTAGCAAGCCATTAGAACTATTTAGGTCAACATATGTAAGGGTAAATGCTCTAGGCAGGTAGGTAAATAGTAAATAGTAAAATTATCTTTTTCTGCTTAAGATTGCAGTATGAATACTAGTCCTTTATTGAGGGATTTAAAATGTTAGTTGTTGATATAGACGTAGAGTCCAAGTCGGCCTGACAACAAAATTGTGTCCCTTTGTCTGATTTACTTCTTTATTGCTTTAATCCCGTATCTGTTTATGCTGTGTCTTTTATCCATTCTTTCACAAAAATAAAGCTCAGTACACAGAAAGGTCATGTACACATTGCTGAGTTGTTCTAACTGTACAAACTAGTAGAAGAACAATTCAATGACATATTATTTAGAAATGTTCTGCTTCTTCATGTTTCTAAAGATACTCTCACATGGCAATGTCCACGATGCCTTGAACAGTTGTCTTTATACATGTTGCCAATTGTTATTCTCCTCAAAATTAGAAATCCATTAAATACCATCAATATTTCATCATGCACAGGGTCTCACTCTCCTGCAGAATGTAGGGTCCAGGGACAGTTACACAGGTAGACCACTAGATGCTGCTAGTATTTTTTTCTCCCTGCTCAGTAGACTGCCAAACAGCCTTTCCATTTTAGGAGGACAATAAGCAGACAAGCCTGTCTTTATCTTCTCACATTAAAGGCATTTGACTTACACCCACAGCAATCCTTTGGCCTTTCTGTTCAGACTAAATCTTATTTTGTGCTAGAGGAATTTCAAATAACTTGCCCAGACTCATTTATGGAGGAAATGAAAACCATACATGTATTAGGAATTTAAGAAGATTGTTTTAGTAGAAGATATTAAGTGTATACAAACTGTAAAGCAGATCAGAACTAGTTTGTAGGTAACATAATATGGTGGCATGGAAAAGGACATGTCTTCTACCCGAGGGAATGTATCAAAATATACTATCATTAGTCAAACTTTCAGTCAGCATTAAAATTACTTATAATTGTGAGTAGATTTTACAAATTTAAAGAAATGTTATTTTAATAGATCTTAAAATCTGTAGTGTTGTATTTAACTGTTTCCAGCTTTGAAATATGAGATTGATATCTAATGTAATAACCAAATTAAGTTATAGATTGATGGTAATATGTCAAGTAGGAGATAGACTTAGTTTACTTTTAACATTGACTAATCATGTTAACTTTGTCTCCTACTACATTTCCCAGAATCCTCCTTGACTCCTAGCCCTGCCTATCTTGCCTTCCTATTGGCCAACAGGGCTTTATTCATTAACCAATAAGAGAAAAAAATTACAGAATGACATCTCTCATTATCTCCTCTTTTCTGTCTAAATAAAAAGAAGGGTTTTAACTTTAACATAGTAAAATATATAACAAAGACATATACCAAATTAGAACTATAGTTATAAATATTTAGTGCATTAACATTTAACAGTATATAAAGAAAATATACCATCATCTGTCCTATCTTTGTAAGTCTAAAGTGTTATATGTAACTTATCTTTGATCCTAACTAAGGAACATTATAACCATAACTATCTGTCTTCAACTCCTTCAAAGACCATAGAAGGATAATATATAAACTCTAGATGTGGTAGAAACATCTTGCTACCTGATCAGTCTCCTGAATTTTTCTGTAATGTTCCATCTTCAGCTCATAGGCCATAGCATGTCTGGCAGACTCTTCAGCAAAGCAGGAAACTTTAAACTGTCCACCTGTATTGGCAGTTTGTACGCCACTTTTCTCTGTGTCCTGCAGACTGTCTGGCAGACTCTTCCATGAAGCAGGAACCCTACAGCAATGTTCATCTTGTTCCAGCAGTCACTTTTCTGTGGGTACTGCATGTCCAGTTTATACAGCATAAAGTCAAACAATTCAGACAAGAGCAGTTTCTTGTCCAAATAGCTGGTCTTACCATATTGGAATCAAACCTCGTAATGAGTTTCTTCAATGTCCATCTTCCTTTCTGACTCAGGTGGTATTGCCAGGAGTAGTTATATCTCACTGTCAAGAAAAACCCTGAATCATTTTAAATGACATATTCTGTAGGTCTTTGAAAGGTTTGAAGAGTGCCTAACCAATTGAAATATATCTCTGTATATCTAGAAATACTAATTAATTTTACTCTAAGTTTTGATTATCATAAGTAACTATCTATAATCTTTACCAAATTAAACATTACATTTTAAAATTGGCTATATAAACACAATACCTAAACAAGAGAAGTATACATATCACAAAATTGATCTTAAATTTGTATCAATAAATTAAAATTAATTCTAATACAAAGTATTCAGTTTTATAGCATAATCCCCTTTTTACCTTTAAAAAGAGATGGTTGTAAGTGTTAACTATTTATAACCAACCCCATTTAAATTAAAATAAACATTTATAAACAATATTTGGGAATTTGGGCATCATTCTTTCCAAACTGCTTCCTGCTGGAAGTGGACGCTGTCATGAGGATCCTAAGAAGATGCAAAAGTCTTGGCTGTAGTGATCTGCAAGACTGCCTTATCCCAGCTGTTTTGAATGGTGAATCACCTGGGACACTGTTTCAGGGGGTATGGCTTGATCAAACCATTTAGTCTTGGAGGAATCCATAGTATTTCATTTTCTGTGGAAACAAAAATAGAAATTCTTTTCCCCAGTAACCTGTCCTTAGACTTAAATTTTGAAGTCAACCACCTTGGTCTATGCTGCCAAATGGAATACTGTGGAATTGGAGATGTAGTCATTGCCACTGCCAGCTCTCATACACACCATTCAATCTTTAGCAGGGTTTGCCACTTATGCTGAATCAAGAAACCTCCCTTAAAGGAGCTGCACAAATCTCTGTCTCTAGCAAAACAGAGCTTAACCAAGAAAATTGCTGCTACCAAGAAGCTGTGCTTGTCTCTGTTCTTTTGTTTTTAAAATTCTGTTTTAAATTTTGTCAATTTTTAAGTGGAAGTTCTTAGTACCAACATTTCAGGTGCCATTTTGTTATGAGAAGTTTTCCTGCCAGCCTGGACTGAAAAAACATACAGAAATTCTGTATTAGATACAAAGCTGTTGGCCTGTTACTAGTGTTTCTCATTGGCTAGCTCTGTCTTAAATATTAAACCATTTCTATTCATCTAAATATTTCCATATGGTCTTATCTTACCAGAGAGAGGGTCCAGTCTTCTTCCTCTCAAGTCTATACATCTTGAATCTCCTATAACATCTCTCAGAATTCTCTTTGACCGCCTATTTTGCCTTCCTATTGACCAAAAGAACTTTATTCATTAACCAATAAGAGAAACATACTCACAGAATGACATCTCCCATTAGGTAAATGCACTTGCAGGCAATCTTGCTCACCTGAATTTGTTCCAGAGACCTCTCTGCATAGAGGGAGAGAACCAGTTCCTGTAAATGATACTTGATATCCATGTGCATGGTTTTGCACATGCACTTCTCCCAACCAGTAAATCAATAAATGTAAAACGAAAAAAAAATAGTAGCTTTCTACCACATCAGTATGTTTAATATCTACTTAGGTAATGGGGAAAAGGCATAAATCTTATAACTAAGGAAATTATTAATGATGGGTTCATACAGTTATGACTTGTAAAACCAACCAAATAATTTAATATGTTATTTCCCTCTATAGACTTTACATAACTAATTTATATTACACTTAGTACATATAGATTAAATATTAAATTAATTCCAATATACACATATATAACTATATATATGTATATATTCATATATTCATTCATACATTGTATATATACATTTGAAATTTATTAAATATTAACACTAAATATTAAATGTAAACCCCAAAATACTTGACAAATTTAAACGTTTTAAAAACATGTTGAGGGAAAAAGGTTGTCTTATCTTTCTGTGATTTCTGCAGATTTAGTTTTTGGCAATGAACTCAAAGTCATGCTGGTAAGAGATAACAGAGAAATCCTAACTAACCAATATGCATACATATACAAAATGAACTCAATATAGTTTTTTATAGAATTATTTTTTAATCTCATGTTGCTCTCTTTGAACACTTTTTGTGTAATGTTTCTTTTGCTTGTGTATTTTGATTTCTGCTTTTGTGGATTTCTTTTTTGTTTGCATTGATTTTGGTTTTGTGTGTTTTAAAGAAAGAGAGAAAAAAAGAACATACAGTTGGCTAGACAAGGAGGTGTGAAGACCTGGGAAAACTGAGGCAAAGGACATGATCAAAATATGTTGCATGATTTTGTTTTTAATGGAATATAGTAAAAAATCAAAAACAAACAAACAAAAAAACAAAACCAAACAAACAAACAAAAAATCTGAACATAAAGCCAACTTCTAAAGTTGCTCTTTTGAAATAGAAATTTGAAACACCTAATTCTAATTTTGTGGGTCTAATTTCTAACTTTCAAACCTGATGCCAGTTTAGAGCCACATTAGTCCAGCATAAATCATTTACATATGATTATACATGAACATTAGATTCTGTACTTATATACATTTTCCAAATAGGATATTTCCAAATAGCTCAAGTCATAAATCCAGCCAGTCATGTTTTCTGTTAGTTCTAGCACACGTTATTTGTTTTCGTTTTGCAAATGTAGCTGATGAGCTCAGTGGGTCTGCTGTACTTCCCAACAGACATGAGGCAGTTTATTTGTCATAGTTGTTTCTTTTTTCAAATCTGCATAAATATACTCAACATTTCGATATTAATGAGTGCTTATTTACATTTTATTTCCTTTTTCTTTTGTTTTGAGTGGAAATCAGAGCTAATTGGAAGTAGAATAGCAAGAAAAACACAAAGTTATTCAAACTGATGAATGAGAACATTCATGTAAGTTGTAAGTAAAATGATATAGGTCTATCATAATTAATTTAAATTTGCATATATTTATTTTACATTAGGTAATGACAAATACAATATTTTATTTGCAAAATGTATTTCTCATCCTGATCTCCCAGTTATTAAAATCTGGTGGTTTAATTAACTTGCTGTGCATGATGCTGACAATCACAGCTAATATTTCTATGTAGACCTGAATATAGACTGAGTATTATTGTAATTAGTTTCACATTTATTTGCAATTCTCATTATTAAAACAGTTCAGGAAGGAAGAGGGACATGTATAGACATGATGAAAGGCATAGAAAATGATATGTAACTTTGTCATGAAATAGTAGTCAGATATGGGACTTGAATTTAATCAAACTTAAATAGTTTCAATATCATGTCTTTAATTAATAAGTGTCAGATTTGCATGTGTGAATGGAAGTAGATGCTATAGGAAGTGGCTGTTACATGAGTTTTCCTCTTTCCCACATTTTATTTTGTATGTTTGTTTATATTATACCTTCTTCCTAACACATTTGCCCTCTTTAAAGCTAACATTTTGTTTAAAGACACCTGCAAACTAGGTAGATGTTTTAACTTTCTTAGAAAACAGAATGGTATCAGGGAATGTGCCTTGGATAATGTAATCCTGGATCTGAGGAAGGGTGGAAAGACCCTACTTCTGATCCTGACATGTTCCTTCCCACTGGGAACTAATCCCAACCTCGTCTACCCTCACGATTATTAGAAGCCTAACACCACACTCTAGAAAAATAATACTCTAGAAAAATGCTGCACTTTAGAAAAGTAGTATCCTCCCTAAAATAGAGAAAGTAAGGGAGTGTTTTTTATTGTAAAATAAATTTTGTGATATTTGATATTGTAGAATCCATAATGTCCACACCTGTTACAGAGTTGGGCAAGGATGTGTTAAAGTACCTTCATCAACTTCTTATGAAGAAACTCTCTCATACCTTAGTGTGGACTTCCAGGAGACTGAAATCAAATATCATCCTTCCCATCAGAATTTTTTTTTGAAACTAGTACAGTACATTTATTTTTACTCATTCAACTTCACAAATGAAGCACTGCATTCACAATTTATTATTTCCTTGTTTTATTTAAATTTGAAACAAAGTTGTTTTACATGTCAATACAGTTCCTTTGTCCTCCCATCCTGCCCTATCACCCCCACCAAACCCCTGCCTATCCCCCTTCTGCTCCCCAGGGATGGTGAGGCCTTCCATGAGGGATCTTCATAGTCTGTCATATCATTTGGGGGTGGGCATAGGCTGAGAAAATACTCATCTATATGGAATTGGCTCCCAATGTTCATTTGTATACTAGGGATAAATACTGAGGCCCAATAGATTGCCCAGTTCTCCTAACTAACACCCACATTCAGGAATTCTAGGTCAGTCCTATGCTGGTTTCCCATAGGTGCCTGAGGTCCCCCTTGTTCAGGTCAGCTGATTCTGGGGTTTCTCCAGCCTGGTCTTGACCCCTTTGTTCATCACTCCTCCCTCTCTGTTACTGGATTCCAGGAGTTCGGGTAGTATTAGGCTGTGGTATCTGCTTCTGCTTCCATTAACTACTAGAAGAAGGCTCTAGAATGGCATATAAGGTAGTCATCAATCTCATTATTGTGGAAGGGCATTAAGGGTAGCCTCTCCATTATTGCATAGATTGTTAGTTTGGTTCATCCTTGTAGATTTCTGGGCATTTCCCTAGTGCCAGATTTCTCCTTAAATCTATAATTTCTCCCTCTATTATGGTATCTCTTTTCTTGTTCTCTATTTCTTTGGTGTCTCAATCTCTCTGCTCCCTAGACAAACTGGCAGCTCACAGAATGGGAAAAGATATTCACCAACCCTACATCTGACAGAGGGCTGGTTTCCAGAATATACAAAGATCTCAAGAAGCTACTTATCAAAACACCAAATAATCCAATTAAAAAGTAAGGTACAGAACTGAATAGAGAATTCACAATAGAGGAATCAAAAAGAGCTGAAAGACAGTTAAGAAATTGCTCAACATCCTTAGCATTCAGGGAAATGCAAGTCAAAGCAACTCTGAGATACCATCTTACTACTCCTGTCAAAATGGCTAAAATCAAGAACACCAAAGACAATTTGTGTTGGAGAGGATATGAAGCAAGGGGCACACTCCTCCACTGCTGGTGGGAGCACAAACTCATACAGCTACTTTAGAATTCGGTATGGTGATTAATCAGAAAAATGGAAATTAGTCTACCTCAGGATCCAATAATTCCATTCTTGGGCATATACCCAAAAGATGCACATTCATACAACAAGGATGTATGTTCAACTATGTTCATAGCAGCATTATTTGTAATATCCAGAATCTGGAAGCAACCCCTCAACTGAAGAATGGATGGAGAAAATGTGGAACATTTACATGATGGAGTATTACTCAGTGAAAAAAAAATAAACATGATGGAATCCTGAAATTTGAAGGCAAATAAATGGAATTAGAAGAAACCATCATGAGTGAGGTAAGCCAGTTGCAAGGTGACAAAAATGGTATGTACTTACTCATATATGGATTTTAGACATAGAACAAATGATTGCCAGCCTACAGTTCACATTGCCAGAAAAGCTAGGAAACAAGGAGGACCCTAAGATGGGGATCTGAGCAAACTGGGAGCATGGAGGGAGGAAAGAAGGAGTTAGGAGAAAGAGAAGGGGAGAAGAGAAGGGGAGAGGTGGGCATGAGGGAACAGGAAGATTATTATTTTCTTATACATAAAAGAAGTCAAATTCTATGCTGGGCAGATTTCTGTTGTCCATTACTAAGATGTCTGTTTGATGGCTAGGTTGATAAAAATGCCTTCTAGGTAATCAGAGGACTCCTTACAGTAAGGCTTAGAAATACAATACAAGCTCAGCAGAATCAGTTTCTAATCATTATTATAAAATTATAATGCCTTATAATTCCCAATATCTTTTCATCTCTTTTTTTTTAAAAAAATATGACTTTTGGTGTGAAATAATAGCCTATTGAGTATTGATGCTTTATTTAATTTTTTTTGAGATTATGATTATTTTTCTTCCTAGTCACTCCCCATCCCACTACTATGAATTTAAAAGGCACATTGCTGAAACAACAACAATGAAAATTAAACACATTTAATGATTTGCCTTTATATTTATTTCAAAACATTCCATTATTTCTCTTAAGCCAAGTATTCAGACTATATCATAGTTATTTAAAAGAATGTAGGATTAATCATAGAAAGATGCAGATGGTGTTGTCAGCTGTGAATGTGAGGGTCATAGTGACAGTGTTTAAGGAAACACTCTGTGGTGTAGGAATTAATAATAGAAGCTTTTTTTGGACTCGGGCAATGAATGCTTATGCATGTCCTTAGATGCTTCAGACGTATGTTGAGAATGCTTATCTACTGGTTTTATAACCTTATACTCCAAATAATTAATATTCTTAGAAACATTCACTTGATGTAAGTAGTTTATGTTTGACCATTTTAATTTTTTTTTAAGAAAAAGAGCGAACTATTTAATTTTTCTTACAACTGACTAAAATGTAGGATCTTGGGTCTTAAAATACTGTTTGTCATAGCACTATGAAAATATAATCATTGAAATACAACTAAGCAGTTGCCGTGGTAATTAAATCTCCATTCCTTCTCTTCCTTTCTTATTTCTGCCGATTTCTTTCTTTCTTCTTAGTCACATAAAAGGAAGTTGAGTCACAAGAACTTTTCTAAAAGCAAGTTGAATTTGTTTCTGATAGGCTTGTTGGCCAGAATGTTTTGACATTTCAGGTGATGAGTTGAGAATTGTAAATCATAGGTCACCGGTAAGAGTGACCATTGCTTTCCCAAGCTAGCAAATGAACTATTAAATCATCATTATAATGAAAAACCCTCAGTTTGTTTCAGCTATCCTTTTTAACACCTCACCTGTGCTGAATGTTTGACAAGAAACAGATTTAGATTTTCTTTGAATAAAAAATTAGGATACTTAATAAACAACACATCTGAATATTTAGAATATTTAATGTGAACATCAAGACATCTGTGGAAGTTATGGCAGGTGTTTCTGGTACGTGGGGATGAAATTGAAGTTAGATTGATAAAAATATTACTGTTTCATAACCATACTTTTATTTGGATCAGAGAAAATAGAATGTTATTTGTTATGTTAGCATATTTCTAATATGTTTACTATGTGGCAGTTTTTAGATATCATGAGAACATGATTAATATGAAAGAATTCACATTTTAAAATGAAAAATGTTCAATTGTACTGTCAAAAAAACTATATTTATTTGAATTAACGACTGCTGACTTTTGCCTGGGGCCTTTGCCAGATGTCAACCAAAAGGATAAACATAATCCTCCATTATTCTTCCTGCACCTGCCAAACACCGAGGCAAAGTGCAGGTGAATAGCAAAGACAGTCAACCTTATAATTCCCTACTCATTCCTTCAAAGGGGAATTAACACAGTACTAATTGAAATGCTTTCCTATTGTTTGGAGTATTTATTCTAAATTATGCACTAGGAAATGCTAATTGTTTTGCTTTAGTTGAAGATGAATTGGGAAGACCGTTTTCAATAGTTTTGTTACAACTTTCCTGACAATGACATTTGAGGACACAGCCTTAAATGACAATGACAAAAACTCTGTGGTTACTTCAGATTTCAGAATGAACCGACAAAGCATTCCCCACATACACCTCTCTGTTGCAGGAGGGTCTGGGGTTCCTTGACTTTCTTTCTCAGTTCTTTGCACACAGAAAATGTAGGCATAGTATCTGGTTGAGGAATGTGCTTGAAGACAATAAAACAAAGTCTTAGGGTTTCTATTGCTTTAAAAATATACCATGACCATGGTAACTCTTATAAAGAAGACATTCCCTATATAAAAAATGGTGGCTCGCTTACATTTTCAGAAGTTCAGTCCATTATCATCATGGTGTGGGGCATGGATGCCCGCAGGCAGGCATGGTGCTGGAGAAATAGTTGAGTGTCCTACATCTTGCAGGCAAAAGGATGTTGACCATGACCCTGTGTGTAAATTGAGCATAGTAAAACTCAAAACCCACAAGCACAATGACACACTTCCTCCAAAAAGGCCATGCCTCCTAATGGTGCCATTCCCTATGAGATTATAGAGGGCAACCACCTTCAAGCTACCACAGCAACAATTATTAGGTTTTTTTTAATAAAAATGACTTAATTAAATTATAAACTCAAAAGTAAAAAACAAACAAATTAATCATGAAAATTCTATGATCAAACCACATATTCCATTTGCTAAATTTAGAGCCTAATAAAAAGGCGAAATAAAATACACCAAAGAACAGAAAATCATAACAGTACACATTTCTTTTAGTATGATGTGAGTAAACTAAAAGTTCCTTTGTAACTTATAAGAGCCATTGATGGTTCCATATATCCTACAAAATAAATTTAAAACCAGCCATATCTTTATTAATAAAACATTGAGTGGGACAAGTTAGTACATTTCATATTATAAATAACTATCATGAGAAGGCATGTAACAGTAATGAAATGAGACAAGGTGAAAGGTGTGTATGATATTTTATTATTGGTGGGGAAAGTACTTGAACATAACTTGTCAACCTGAGTTTGATTACTTGAACCAACATGGTGGAAGGAAAGAACTAAATGATGCGAGATGTCCTCCAACCTCTCCATAAGTGAACATGGCTAGCATGCATCCCTCCACCCTCAAGCAAATAAATGCATAAATAAATGTAATTTACAATTAAATTTATTTGGTTTCTTACATTGCTGTGTTTCCTTTAGGTAATTCATTATACTTTCCATTTTTCATTTTTTCTGTGTATATGGCATATAGCAAAAAATTAAATGTTTAATTTTTGCTCATGTTGTAACAAAAATGAATGCCTTGAAAAGATATTTTTATAAGATATACACACAAGCACACACATATGTATATATAACTGAATATAACCTTTTCACTCTGTAAAATGACACATGTATGTATGTATTCAGGACTGACCATTAAACACTAGACAACATATTGGTGTACTCTTCCCAGGGGAAGAATACTTCTCTCATTCTCAACATTCCTCATTTTAAGATCAGTCCTGCAGATTCCACTTAGAGCTAGTGGAGATAATAGTAAATGCTGAAGCAAGAGAACTATGTCTTCTCACCCTTTGCTTCTTAACCCTCAGGAATTTCTTGCAAAGTCGGTTTTTTCTGGTTCTACTGATCTGAGGCATTAGAAAAGTGACTGGGGACATACAAGAATTTCTGCAGAGCATACTTTTGAAAGATTCGACTCCTCTATGTAAACCAGCACATTCATTCTTTTCATAATTCTGAATGGAAATGGAAGTTCATATATGATAATCAGACCTCTCCGCAATGAAATACTTATCTTGAGAAAACCACTTTTATCTAAATGTTCGTTATCAAAAGCAATACATCTACTAATCTCTTCTAAATAATCACACCTTAAAAATCTATTCCTGAGTCAGGATACAAATCTGCATCAACTGAATTAGTTAAAGAACATTTTTAAATAATCTTGAATATAAATTTTAAGCAGGTGCTTAGACATTATTAATTATTTTTTTGGCACAAAAGAACCATATCCCTTTATCAAGCAAGAGTCATATGATACCCTTAGAATTTTGACATTTCCAGATATAAATAGAGCATCAGAACGAGGCAGGAGATTTAGGTGAGCCTTTTAGCAGAGTTCTGAAGGAAAGGGTTATGCACACTAATAATATGATTATCAAAATTGTTTCTGATGATATATATTATTGAAAAATAGGCTTAATGATTTCTTAGCCTGCACTCTACCTAAGGTAAATGGAAATAGATGAAAAGGTGTACAGCAGTTTAAAAAAAAAACCAGGAAGCTGAAGGAGCAGTTATCATTATTACAGTAAATTTGGTTCAGAACATTTCAAGATGAGCCTGGGCACTTGGTTGATAACCATTGCCCTGAAGAAACTCACGAATAATTTCCCTTGGAAGCAGGCAAAGTAAGATAATTCCAGAAGGAAATTTTTGATGATATTTAATAAGCTCTCAGTTCATCATGATGTCTGTGTGCATGGAATGAACAAATTCTTGAAGTGGACTTTTGTATTCAATGAGTAACAACGATGTTCTCTATCAAAAATCTGTCTTCTGTGTTTGTGTCTTCATCAGGTGAAGTCCCATGTGTAGCTAGAAATTGCCATGTTCAAAGCATGTGTTCTATGTGTTGAATACAGAACATCGCATCATTGTATATTTTGTTATTTGTATTAGTATTCATGATGTCAGATATTATTCAAATAAATGACAAAATAACACACATCGTGTTTATGCATTATCAAATGTTTTTATTGCAATACTTTCTATGTACATAATATATAGGTTCATCCAGAGAATTTCAAGTACAGCAAATATTTTTTACTATGGTCACTGACCCTATTCTTTTTCTTTCTTCCCATTCCTCTTTGCTTCATTCCTCCTGCTGGTTTTTTTTTTTTTTTTTTTTTTGCATTCTTTGTCTTTCTTTGTGTGTGTGTGTGTGTGTGTGTGTGTGTGTTTTAGAATATATGAATGAGAAAAAATGTGATATTAGCCTTCTGTATCTGCCACATTTTGTGTAGTATGATTATCTTCAGTTGTATTCATATTCAAGCAAAAGATATAATTTCACTCTTTTTGTATTTTGTGTCAGGAGTGTGAAGTGTGTGTGACTTCATCTGGAGCAATTATGACTCAGAGACTGCTCCATTTAAGTTTCTATTTATGGCTAAATGTGAATTTGTAGATTTTTTTATTTTTAGGACTACAAATGCTGATTATATTCACCTGAACAGTGCTATTTATGTAAGTATAGGGTAGTCCTAAGAACAGCATGAGGCAAATATCATAATAATGGAAGACTTATGTAGAAGCTTTATAGCAGGTCAGTTTGATTTTCAGTTCTGGATTTAATTCTTCTAAAGTATTTGATTTTGATTTCTAGGCTTTTTTCATCTGTAAAGTGTTAATAATTGTGATAATAGCATTTGTCTCACAGGGCATTTTAAAATTAAGTGGGATAATGAATTAGAAAGACATGCCATGGTACTTGGTGCATGATAAATCATGAATAATCATCAGACATTCCATCAGAATTAGTAAGTTTTGAAAAAGCCTAGTAGTGATGATGAGAAACTCTTCTTTTCTATTTCCAATTCAATCATCTGTCTTACTGTTATGTGCCACTGGCCATAAGAGCAAAGATAGATGTAAGAGATGGCTTGGAACAAGATATAGTCTTTGCCTAGGAGGTGATTAAGAATGATTGTGAGGTACAATAATCACAATACATTAATACTAAATCATTTTATTGTACAGGATTAGACATCTGAATGAGGAATGTCATATTAATGCTTCCAAATTTGTTATTTTAGAGCAGTTTCTATGAACTTATTCAAGATAGATATGTCAGGATTGAAGAATTAAAATGAACCTTTGTTTTATTCAGGGAACATACACAATTCCAAAAGGCAATCTCAGTAATTCATAGCAAATCATGGCAGGTGTATAAGGCATCATTATCAATAAACATTTATAAGCCTCAGCTTGAGCTATGACCATACCTGGCACAAGAAATTATTGAGCTGATCGCTTTTCTCTGAATTTCACTTTGGTTCTGGGGACATGACTGGGCACATGTACATAGGGGAAAGATTTAGGGAAATAATCACAGCAAAGATTCATGTAGAGAACTGGAAAACACACAGGACATTGTATCAGGGGATTGACAGAACATCTAGAAATATTACCATAAGCATAGTATGAGTTACAATAAACACATTAGAAGTCTTGAAAACAGTAATTTCTCCAATGCTTTTTTTTTTAGTATCCTTGTATAGTCTTTAGTTTAGTTTTGCTTTTTTGACAGTTTTATAATCACAGGCACACAGATATATATGTGCATGTACATGCATATCATATGGAGAAGCCATGAAGAATCTTCTTAGTAAAACATTTAAAGATCACTTTATTTCTGCCACAGCAGGATGACAGAGATAGCAGATTTAATGAATGTTAATAAATGAGAGAGACTGCCATGCCGTGGGCTTGTTTCAGGGCAGTGTGGACGAAATACAATTAAAACAGAAAATGCAATTCCATTTATTCCTTGTTTCTCTCTTTAATCACTAAATGCTATGACTGCTAAATTAACCCTTTCAGCACTAAATGGCATATTAATACAGTCTTGCATTAACTGCTAATTATTTATGTTAGTTAATAAAATGGTCCACACTTTGGGAATCAAAGAAATATCCTACCCTGCCTAGGTCAGTGCTTATCAAAACTTAGTGCAGACTCTGATTCATAGAACTGAAGAAGGGTTTGTAATGTGGAGTTTCCAACACACTCTCACTTATTGTCTCTGCTTGTAGTTCTTGTCCAATATTTTGAATTGTGACACCTAAGAAGCCATTTTAACATAGCTCGTGTACTAATGGAAGTAACTTAAATGCTGGGAGAGCTCATAACTGGTTGCTCTAAGTTCTAGATCTATGATTATATAATCTGAATTGTCTTATGTGAACCTTTAAGGGTTAACTTTATAACCCATGCTACCCATCTGTACAGCAAAGAATTATTCCACGGTTATTAAGCCATGTCAATAGGGAAACTTAATTTTTGAGGTTGTCTGTTAGGAACAGTAAGTGTACTCCAAGGTAAAGCAAATGGAGAGAAGTCTTTTTTTTTTTTTTTGTCTGAACTTCCCAATTGACACAGGAGGTTAAATCTACTAATATTTCATTCTATCATCTCACTTGTTATTTACTCTCAAAATTTTGAAAACATATCCGATATTGTTTATTTTTGACATAGTTTTTCTTTGTATCCTGGAGCCTCCCTGCTAATAGTACCAGATTCAGAGGCTAAGGTGTATTACCCCACGGAAGGGAGCCCACAGAATGATGTAAAAGGAACAAAGAGTAAAAACTCTTGGCTTTTGATCTCTGGGGTAGACTTTTATGAATCTATTGCAAAGGCGGTGTCTGGAAGTCAAAGCTTTTTTGAGTTGTGATAAATAGAATTTATTCAGAGAGAGCACTTTTGTTTGAATTCCAAAAGAAAGGCTCTGAATATAGAGTAGAACCCAGAGGATACAGAGAAGTGCCCACAATAAACTATAGACTGGAAGATTGTGTGAGTTATATGAAAGCAAGGCAGTGTGCCATTCAAATGCAGCCAGACCTGATGGGCAGCAGGAAGATCAGACAAATGGGATTGGGACTCAGGCAGCCTGGAATCATAGTCACGTGTTGCGAAGGTGAAGTTGAACTGGGGATAAACAAAAAACATACATGCATTTGTGGAAGTCTAAGGGTGGAAAAAGCCTGTGCCTTCTTTCACAGAGTGCAAGATTTTAAAGCTTCAAGCCTCTTCCGGTAAACCAGTACATAGGGATATTTCAATAAGGGAGGAAGAGGAACCACTCTCAAATACTGGGTCCTATGGTTCTTGCTCACAATCTTGCTGTCCTTAAGAAGGGCAAAGAGATTCTCTTAGAGCACCCTGGGTTATATGAATAACAGTGGTAGGCATGGCCTGCGGTAGGGGAAGATACAAAGTATAGCACTAGGAAGATGAGTTACACACAGCTTGCGGAATAAAATCATCCTCCTGTATCACGTGATGCATGATACAACTTTTTTTTTTTTTTTTTTTTTTTGAGAATATAAGTTACATCCAAGAAGAAGGAAGGGGAGATTAGCAGATGGGAATAGAGTTATAAGAACAACCACAAGACTCAACTTGTACTGATGAGTTCTCCTCAATGGATTGACATTTACAGAGGAAGTGCCTTAGGGTGGCATGAATTATGAACACAAAAATATACTGTCCTCATCTTTCATGGAGGAACTTGGACCAATAGGCTAAATCGAATGTAGCAATGTAGTAATAAAGCTATAGCTTGTCAGCCTTTGTAAGTATATGTCATTTAATAATTTGGATTGTCAGAATATAATTAATGCACTGTTTATTTCAATTTTAAGAAACAGGAAAAACACATTCCTATAGAATTTTATAGTTAAAAATCCACATTAAGGGTGGAGATCATGTCACAACATTCCCCTTCTTGTAATGATTAAATATTTTTCCTTACTTTCGGTTGAAGGCTTGTTTCCATAATATGACCTGAGACCTCCCACCTTATCTGGAGTCACACAGCCCATCAGCACTGCTTTTTCTCTGCTTTCTGTTTTCTAACCATATTACCTCTTTGTTTTGTCTGTCTTTCCTACTTCAAGTCCTTTTAAAATATTATTCTCTCTGCCTAGAAGATGTTCCCTTCCCAAAATAAACTTGGTCAAGGTGAAGGTTCCTTCATCACTGCTTACATTGCACCATGTACCACTTATTTATCACTCAAATAATTCTAGCTGAAGACTGCGAGTAAGCATATATATCACAGGACTCCTTTCTTCACACATAGACTGAATCTGCTTTATTCACTGGGCTGCTCCATGCCTGAGCATAGTCTGGGCTCATTAATAGTCCAGGTGGCCATTAAGAACTTAGGAAAGAGCATGGAGATGAATGAATGATCTGATCTTTTACTTTATGTATAATGGGTTAGGGTCTGATGAGGTTGACCTTTCTAGAGATACTTACCTGAAATGACAGGGTATTTTATTATGTCTTGTGGAAGAGGATGGGAAGAAATATCCAATACTTGAGGATATTCAAAGCAGGTTTGAAGCACACTGTGTAATTTGAGAGGTCATTGGCCTATTCCCTCCCATTTAAGCCTTGTTCAAATATACTACATGTTTTCATTTGTCAAACCTTTGAAAAAAAGGAGCTATCAGCACACTTCCAGTACACCTTATATAAAATGTTGTATTTGAAACCACTCCATTTTCATTTATTAAAGTGAAATCTGTCTCCTCAATTAGTCCATTTAGATGGTGGGTTTGTAGAAGTATGACTCTCAGTTATAGTAGCAAGTGATTTCTGTGGGGTTGCCACATGCTATTTTTTAGAAAAAGATGTTTGCTGTATCTGCAAAAGGGAAGCAATAAAGACAGCTAGAGATGTTTCAGGTATATAAGAGCCTCTCCACTGATGCTCTCTGATATAAGATTATACGACTTTAAATCACACTAAATTGATACTAATTTGGGAGTCTTGGGTTTGATATGCTTCCAATCTTAAAATTCCTCGGGATGCAGACTCAAGGGGCATCGCATCAGGTTGGAATAAAATACATTTGCAGCACAGTGGGAGAAAAGTTATATTTTATTTGGGGTTTACTCTTGCTTTTTGGCATGGAAGCCGTGGAACCAACCAAGCCTTATCAATATTTAGCATCTTTGTTGTGAAATGACAATCTTTAGAAAAATAATTCAATATCAAGGTAAATAACCATACCTTTATTTGCTTTGCTGTATTTTAAAAACTGTAGGAAAATGTTTCTTCTAAAAAAGCCTATATGAATGTCAGACAACCGTTTTTTTCACAGTCTTATAAATAATAACTAACACTATGCTAGGGCAATAGAGGAGTTTTGCAGTCTCCTCTGGGTGCCAGGAAGAATGCTGGCTGATAGTGCAGAATTATGACAAAGTATTATTTTTTCTGCTAAAACAGATGGGTTTTGAATTGACATTTTGACATCGCCAGAAAATACACACTGTCCTTTCAAACACTCTCTTTGGATCCATCGGCAAAGCAACTATTAACCGAAATGTATGACAGCAGGACTTCACTTTACTTTTATTTGAGTATTTATTTGTTTGAATTGGCCATTGACAGGTTCCTAAGGATTTGAACTATGTCAGAAATGATTTGATTTAAATCAAACATGGAGCAAAATCCTATGTGCTCACCATTACCCAAACAGCTTTTTGGGGGGATGGGGTGTTGGAGTCTGCATTGTCAAAATGCAATGAATCTAAAAAGGCTTTCATAGGTTTAAGACTCAAAAATTACAGGAATAAATTTGCTCTCATGAATGAAGATACAGAAATGTTGAGGGATATGGATATATAGTATAAAATAGCATAAAATAATTCTAGACAGAGAGTACTTCTATTTGTGAGTGTAGAATTAGAGATTTTAGTTATGATTAAGCAAACTTGTTCTAAGGGATGTCATCACAGAAGGAGTATTAATATAACCGTGCATATGTAGTGAAGCGAGACAGGGAATGTCTCATGCATTATTCAGAGTTTGTGTAAAGAGGACTGTTCAAACCTATTTTATATTTTTAAATGAACCTTCCTGTTAATTTTCAGTTACAGGTTTTGATTGATTCCCATAGACATTTGTTTTTTAGTTTTTAATATTTTTTTCTTATTTTACATGTTGATCCCTCTCCCTCCTATCCTCCCATGCTCCCCACTGTCCACCCCCTCACCCAATCCTCCATCCACTCCCCAGGGAGTGTGAGGCCTTCCAAGAGGGATTATCGAAATCTGTCAAGTGTTTTGGGGTAGGGCCTAGGCTCTCCTCCATATCTCTACGTTACTGGAGTATCCCTCCATGGGGAATGGGCTCCTGAATTCTGTTCAAGCACTAGGGATACATCCTGGTTCCCATATTTAAAGATGTTAGATTTGTTTCATGAGATACCTCGTGAATAAGCTTGTTCCTTTGAACAACTGTGTGTTGGATGGTTTTGTGTGTGGTATGGTTAACTGTGGTTGTGTGTCTGTCAGTCTGTAGGCATGTGTGTGTAGGGGGGGTGTGGTGTGGGTACCTGAGGTTGTGTGTCTGTTGTGTGTCTATGAGTCTGGGTGTCTCATATACACACACACACACACACACACACACACACACTATATATATATATATATATATATACACACGTACCCACATATATATATATATATATATATATATATATATATATATATATATATATGTGGGTATGTGGAGTCCATAGGTCGATTTAAAGCAACTGCTCTTGCTTATTTTCCACCTGAAGCTCACGGTTCTGCTAGCTCAACTGTCTAAATCCTGACCACTCCCCCACTGCCCACTCTACTGTGCACTGGCATCACAGGTCCCTCTACTCCACTAGGATCTTTTTTTAATTTTTTAAACATGGATTCTCAGAATCTGAACTCAGGTACTTATGTTTGTGAAGAGGCACATGGCCTAATGTGCTATCTGTCACCTTAGTCCTCCTTTGAACATTTTGATGACATGCTTGTCATGAAGGATTTGTCTTCACTTATCAGGCTTCTTTTGAGCCTTTTATCAAGTTGCATAGAGGTGAAGCTTTCTCTTTCATTCCCCTGAAACTTTTTCCAGTGGTGCAGGGAGGCTGTAGGTCTTACTGACTCACCCTTTCTAAAGTATTCCAGCGGCCTTGCATACTTCTCTGCATGACTAATCTATCCTTTCGGTCTTAAATTATCTTCAATAGCACTCTCTATTTATCCACCCCAACACCAGTCTGAATAAGAGACTCCATTTCATTGTTACTATGTGTGATAAATGATATTCCAGTTGAGAGTGTTATTATTATATTGTTATTGCATGAACTTAAGGGTTTTATCAAGAACTTGATCTGTAAAGCTGGATAAACATTATGTTAAGTTTCCTTTAAAAAACATGCTTCTAAATCTTAAGGGTAGCACTTTTGTAAAGGGAAGTAAAGGTCTCTTTACTTTTTGTGAAATCATCCAGCCAACAAAGGGAAGGTCAGGCTTTGATTCCCTTCTTAGACTACTCTTTTATTTGAAGAGTCCAACTTTATAGTGATTTCAATGAAACATATAAAAGAGAACATTACAAAGTCACTGTTTCAGAAGGTATATTTTAAAATTTCCCATTTGTATAACTTAGACCACAAGTCCATATTAACCACTGAAGACACTGCTAACTAATTACTTTGCAATCCTAAATCTGACCAAGTACTTTAAATTACCTTAACTACTTAGGTCAGGCCTCCACATGGATGAGGGCACTGGATTCTCAGTGATTGAGTTGCTTGTCCACAGTAACACCTAAAATGACTCAAGTAGGATACAGTCAATATTTTACCTTTTTCTTTCTGAATTCGAAGTTGTAATCCTTTGAATATCGAATTTAGATGTTTATATATTGCTCTGGAATATTCCTCTTTTTAAAGTTAAAAACTTCCTCTTTCATTAGACAAAAAGGGAAAATGCTCTGAAATAATTTTCTTGTATACTGTAAAGATTTGTCACTCAAATTGGCCTAATAAAATGCTTATTGGCCAGTAGCCAGGCAGGAAGTATAGGCTGTATGACCAAACTAAGAATGATGGAAAGTAGAAGGGTAGAATCAGGAGACCATCCAGATGCAGAGGGCTCAAGGGATGAACTGAATGTGACATGCTAATAAAGGTACTGCTACGTGGCAGAGTATAAATAAGGAATATGTGTTAACTTAATATATAAGAGCTAGTTAGTAATAAGCCTGAGCTATTGGCCAAGAATTTACAATTAATATAAGCCTCTGTGTGTTAACTTGGGAACTGGAGGGTAGGAGAGAAACTTCCAATTATAAGATATTTTCTTTTTTACCTTAAATCTGTGGAGATTATTTAGATATAATAACTCAGCCAAACAAATTTACTATTCTCTGCTTACCCACCTTTCTGAACTCACTGAGACAGAGTCCCAATTCTTGTCCCACAATAAGTTAAAGAAATTGAATTTATTTCTCTTACATAAGCAGCAAGTGGTAAGATTTGTTATCACAATGCACAGGAAGTTATCCAAGATGATGTGTATTGTTGTCTACATAACTAAAAGTCTTCTTTGAAGGGAAAACTGAAGAACATGATTACTTTTAGGGAAGACTAGAGCATAGTTCTAGATATTACAATTAGTCTTTCCTTATCCCAGTATAATGTATTCCAAGAAAATTTGATAATCAATTTTGAGAACTATAAGTAAGGAAAAAAATGGGATTATACTGGCCAGGTAAATCCGAACAGCCATAAAGATTATCCCACAAACCCCAAAATATATGCTGAATCTGAGCTTCAGAACTCAAGGTTTTTATGGCCAACTTTTTCTACATCCTCAAATGTGTCATAAAATGTCAATAAAATAAACCCTTTAGTTGGAAATAAAATTTAGAGAAGGGAATAAGAGTTTACATGGCTCAAAATTCAAGCTTTTTCTCATGTAAAACTATCTCTTTATAAGCAATAAGGCTTTGACACAGTGACTACAAATATCCATGTTCTCAAATTTCCAAAAATATTTCCATATGAATTATTAACTTTTAATTCTGTACTAACAATTTGAACATCCAATTCACTTCCACTTGGTAAAAAATGGAACTGAGTAGTTATCATTTAAACTTTCTCAGTATATTTTATTGTTTATTTTATGAAATCATGCATGTTTCAGAATTTGGTATGAATTTCTGGTAATTAATTTTCAATTATTGATCAATACTTCCTTGAAGCATGTCATGAAAATAATAAATATTCATACATATTATGAGATTTTTCTAATGTATTGGTCAGTGTAGTTGTCTGTTTTTCGCCAGCCCACCCACTGCCAATCTGATTCCACAGCTGTGCCAGCCCCCAATAACACGTTGAGACTCTGTATTTGATACAATCCTGTGGGCCAGTGACTATCATTGTTTATGGGATAGCTCTGTCTTAATGATTAACCCATTTTTATTATTTTAAGTATTTCCATGTGGCTCATTTTACCGGAGAGCTGCAGACCACATTTTGCTTCCTCTAGGCTCTACATGCTGACTTTTCCTTACTACTTCCTCTTTCCTCCTTGTCTCCTAGCCCCACCTATCTTCCTTTTTCATTGGCCCAACAGTGCTTTGTTGTTTAACCAGTATGAGAAACATATTTACAGAATAATATCTCCCATTATCTCCTTTTTTCTGTCTAAAATAAAAGAAGGGGTTTAACCTTAACATAGCAAAATATATTATACAACAGTTATCAAATAAGAATCACAGTTAACAAATATTTGGTCCATTAACATTTTGTAAGACTTAAAGAAAATATCACCTATCCTATCTTTGTGAGTCTAAAGTCCTATATGTGACTTATCTTTAATCCTAATTAAGGAAAACCATAACCATAACTATCTGTCTTTAACTCCTTTAAAGACCACAGAAGGATAATATATAAACTCTAGAAATGACATAGACAACTCATTGCCTGGTCAGTCACCCAAAGTTTTTTTTTGTAATGTTCTATTTTCAGCCCATAGGCCATAGTGTGTCTGGCAGACTCCTCAGCAAAGCAGAAAACTGTCTATCTGTATTGGCAGATTCTTAGTCATTTTTCTCTGTGTCCTGTAGATTGTCTGGCTGTCTGGCAGCCTCTTCCATGAAGCAGGAATCCTGTAGCAATGTCCATCTTGCATCAGTAGTCACCTTTTTTGGGTCCTGTATGTCCAGTTTTTATAGCATAAAGTCAAAAAGTACAGAAGATCTTGTCCAAATGGCTAGTCTTGCCATATTAGAAGCAAACTCCATAATGTGTTTTATCAAGGTCCATCTTCTTTTCTGATGCAGGTGATGTTGCCAGGAGCAGTTATGTCTCACTGTCAAGAAAATCCCTAAACTATTTTAAATGCCATATTCTGTAGGTCTTTGAAAGGTTTGAAGAATGTCTATCCATCTCAAATACATCTCTGTATATCTAGAAAACCTAACTAACTTAACTCTAAGTTTTGACTATCATAGGTAACTCTATAATCTGTACTAAGTTATACGTTACATTTTTCAATGAGCTTTATAAACATAATACCTAAACAAGAGGAGAATTATACATATCACAAAATTGACCTTAAATTGTATCAATTAATGAAAATCCATTCCAAAACAAAGCATTCATATCTATACCATAATTCCCTTTTTACCTTTAATAAGATTGTTTGTGTCATTAACATCTCCCATCAGGTCAGTTAATTAGACCTTGACTTGTATCTTTTAATACTAAAAAGCTATGTGGTTGAAAAGAACAAGTCTTAGGAATAATTAATTTATGTCAGAGCCAAGGCAAATTATTTATCTCCATTAAGTTGACCAATGAATATTTAAGATTTGAACATATACCCCTTGAATTCCATCCTTCACTATAGACCTAGTTGGGATATGCCCGTCTTTCTATAGGAATTGGAATGATGTTTAGAGGAGATTATAGTCATCCATCTCCTTAAGGGGCACTTTAGAACATGGAGACACAGGTTAAGTGGGGTTTGTGCCAGCTGATTATCCTCAAATAATATTCTATGTGTTGTAGAGTAAATCTCTAGTACATACACTTTTATCCAGTTTTCTGCAGTGTGGAAAAGTGCATGCTGAGGCTGACAGTATGAAACAACCACCAGGACGGTTCTCCTAATCTGTGGAGACAAGTGCAGGTTTGTCCCCCTCAGTGGCTTGCTTTGTTTTCCAAGATTTCTACATGTCATTGGTATTCCTAGCTCAGCACCAGGCTCCAGGGCACTTGGTGAGTCATCATGTTGATAATTTCTTTCTTCCTAATGATACAACTACCAATAAGGTCAAGATCTTAACCTCCATTCAGCAGATGAAGGGAATGAGTTACACAGAGGGGAAGAGGTTCAAGTCACACAGCTAGGAACAACAACCAGAAGAATGATGTAGTCATTTTTTCTTTGTAGACAAGCTAGGAGAGACTTGTTACTCCACCTTTGTCCAGGAAGGTGCTGACATTCATAGGAGGAAAGGGACTTGCTTCAGGTCATGTTGTTATTAAAGAGGACTAAAATATGTAAAAAGAACTAACAGTGTTTGTATTTACCCCCAACCAATCCTTATTGTTTCAAGGGATTGAAAATCAAAGAACATGTTCCAGACACATATGTAGGCAATTGAGAGGGAGATAAAATGAATTAGTGAGTGTTTATGGAGCACCACATGTGTATAAAAGTCTTTCCAATTGAATCTCACGTAACTATGGTGGGATCAGAAAAATTATCTGAAGTTTTAGAAGCCATTATCTCATCAGTTACATGATTAAGGATAATTGCTGTGTCCTGACTTATATTGTCCAAAACCTCTTATGCAGTGTTTCTAACAAATCTTAATATACTATAACTGGAGATGGAATTTTAGGTGCTTAAGGAGCCCATAAAGAGACCCCAGTCCTATACTACAAAGGCGGACAAGAACACAGCTCTGGTGCGACTGTTTGACTGTTTCCAAAAGTTCAGATGTTGAAGCTAGATAATTGAAGTGGTAGTACTGAGAGATTTGTCTTTTAGGGATTAAGTCACAAAGGGAGAGTCCTCATGAATGGCATGAAAGACCTAATCTCCAAGCTTTGAGGGAATATCTCCTAGTTCTTGCTCTACTGGAGCAACTAGTGCTCTCAGACTCTCGTGACACATTAGCATTCCTTCTCCATGTTGGCTGACGTCATGTGTATTAACAGGACTATGCCCAAGATAAGATAAGATGGAAGGGTATGAAAGTCAAGACAAAGGACACTGATGATGTCAGGAAAGAACTGAGCAGCTGAAAGAATGACCTGGACATGCTGGCCAAAGTTAATAATTAAAAGGTAGATTGCTATGTTTCTGAGTGTGGCTTGTGTTTGTCTCTGTTTTCTTGTTTCTGGCACTCTCCTCACTTTATTTCCAGGCTTCCACTAACTCGCTTCCAGGGTCCAATTCCCTGCAGTACAGAGAATGACAGGCTAGGTAGGCAGTGCTGGGAACAGAAGCAGATGCTGAAGTCTAGTGACTAGTTGGTGATCTACAGTCATATTGGCTGAATATCTTGTTACCTTGACCCAAGTCCTAAGGACTTAAACTGTGGTATTCCTAAGAGCATTCTATAGATGGAAGAAGTGAGGAGATATTCCACTTTCTAGGTCACTGAAAATAGTTTCCAGATCAATAGAAAGCTATGGAAATACAGAATGAAAAAAACTTGAGAAAATTTTTTTATTTTTCCTTCCTTCCTTCCTTCCTTTGTTTCTTTCTTTCTTTCTTTTTTTTCCTTCTTTCTTCCTTTCTTTCTTTTTTGGCAGGGTTTTTCTGTACTGCTTTGGTGTCTGTTCTGTCCTGGAACTAGCTCTGTAGACCAGGCTGGCCTTGAACTCATAGAAATATGCTTGCCTATGATTCCTGAGTGCTGGGATTAAAATCATATGCCACCAACAGCCAGCTGTTCAAACTTTTTTTAAAAAATATACTTCCAGTAACTAGCTATAGTAACAAGAGGAAATACCTGCTGCCTCTTTCTCTATGTCTCTCTCTGTCTTTCTCTCTCTCTCATCTCTCTCTCTCTCTCTTTCTCTCTCACTCACTCTTATAATTCTTATTAATTCTTGTATTCTTATTCTCTCATTCTCTCTCTCTCTCTCTCTCTCTCTCTCTCTCTCTCTCTCTCTCTCTCTCTTGTATGTGCACACACACACACACACACACACAAACACCCCCCCACCCCCCCACACACACAGATTTGTCTGCAGATAATCTGATCAGTGTTGGACTTTATACTGAGTGAGTTGAATCATATCACTTTAGAAACACAGCTTTTGGACACAGGTAAATGCAAGCTGTGCTCTTTCATGTCACAATCCCTACTTCTTTGTATCTTACACTGCCCCTCCCTGTCCAAGGAGAGGCAGCAAGCTAGGGAAAGTTAAACAAGACCGTAGTGTGAATTTGTCACCTAAAAGATGCTTGGTAACTGCTGTTTCAGATGTAAATCAGTCCGTATAGGTGGTGGTATTTTTCTGTACTTGAGAACACATGACAAGACATACAACAAATCCCACTTAAGAGTTTTATTAGTACAGAGTGGGGAGAAGGGATGTTCGCAGGCCTGTCTAGAATAAACTTGGTAAGAGAAGTGGATTGGGCATATCTGCTTTTAAAGGGCAGTTAGCACATACGTATGGGGACATATGCATGAATTACAGAGCCACTCTGCTCATACAGCACTATTTGTAATATCTATAACCTGGAAGCAATGTAGATGCCCCTCAACTGAAGAATGGATAAAGAAAATGTGGTACATTACACAATGGAGTACTACTCAGAAGAAAAACACAATGGAATCCTGAAATTCCCAGGCAAATGGATGGAACTGGAAGAAACCATCCTGAGTGAGGTAACTCAGTAACAAAAAGACAAACATGGTATATACTCACTCAAATGATTGTACTAACTCAATATGGATTGTAGGCACACAATTCACACCACCCGAGAAGCTAGGAAACAAGGGGGACCCTAAGAAAGACATTCATGGTTTCCTGGAGAAAAGAAAAGGGACAAGATTTCCTGAGTAAATTAGGGGCATGGGGAGAGGGGAGAGGGAGTTAGGAGAAAGAGAAGGGGAGAAGAGGATGGGAGAAGAGGACATGAGGGAGCAGGAAGATTGAGTCAGGGAAAGAATAGAAGAGAGCAAGAAAAGAGAAACAATAATAGAGGGAACCAGAACCATTATAGGTTTTAAGAGAAATCTGGCACTAGGGAAATGTCCTGCATTCTACAAGATGACTCCAACTAACAATCTAAGCAACAGTGGAGAGGCTACCTCAAATGCCCTTCTCCGCTAATGAGATTTATGCCTACCTTATATGCGATCCTAGAACCCTTATCCAGCAAAATCAGTTTTATTTCAGATGAAATTTTCCATGGCTCATTTTCAGGGAAACTTTTTCAGAAGGCAAATTTATGCTTAATTGACTTATTGAAGACTTTCAATCAAGGAACAGTCATTCTACTTAATAAAATATCAGAACAAAAATAAAACCACACTGAAAGTGGCATTCTAAGTGGCATACAATTTACCTCCATCTATTTGGCAGTGCTGAACAATTGTGCTAGTTGTATTTAGTCAGGGTTCAGAACATCATGTTAGAATGCCTAAATATTGGTTCTGCTAATATGAAATGTGAGAACAGGAAACTGTGCATCATTTAAAAGTATCCTGTCTATAAAAGTGATCTGTTCATAAATAAAAGTTTTAAAATATTTATTTAGTATCAATTTTTTAACTTCAAAATAATTTTTAAAAATCCTTAAATATACTGTTTTCATGTACCTTTTAGTCATATCGTACTTGTAAAAAAAAAAGTGAGATACTGTTAATTCAGCCAGAAAATTATGAGTGGAGTTGTAAGTAAATCCATGAACTTCTTATTTTCAGTCTTTGGAGTAGACAATAGAGACAATTCATAAAATGCTTTTGCCGAGATGGTGAGTTGATTCAGTGAGTAATGGTTCATATCACTAAAGCTGATGATTTGAGTTTCTTCACTAGTATGTATGAGTTGGAGGGAGAGAGCTGAGTCTTGCAAGTTATCCTTTAATCTCTACATACATGCCAAGTACATGCATACACACAGCATCAACTTTGAAATGAATATTTTTCTTCTTAACTCTGAGAACATGGCCATCAGGGGATAGTAAGTGATTGAGTCCACTGAGAGTGGAACATGAATCTACTCTTTTGTTTGATGCTCAGGGAAATTTAAGTACCCTGCCTTAGTGTTCCTTCTAAATGTGCTATTAGAATAAAAAAAATATGGGCTAAAGAATTGGCTCAGTTGTTAAGAGTGCAGAAGAGCTCCTTTCAGTCAAAACACCCACATAGTGTCTAACAACTGTCTATAACTCCAATCCAAGGGGATCTGATGTTCTATATTGACTTCCACATTAGTCAGATATGCACAACATGTACATATGTACATGCAGGCAAAATACTCATACATATGAAGTAAAATAAATTCTTGCTGCAAAGCTATCAGTTTATCTATAGAAATATCTGATCTTTATTAGAACTCTAGTGATTAACTGCAATAGAGTTTTATAAATACTATTCATTTACTATTGCTTTGGAAATTCCCACATGTTACAAGAGCAGCTTGTTCTCCAACCCTCATTCTAAAGGGAATTGATCTGGTCCCTTGTACTGAAAGCACTGTGAAAACATAATTTCAGATTCAAGCCCATTTCTTACCTCAGGCTTAACATTGAAAGTCACAACTTTAATAGAATAATTTATTTTGGAGAAGTAGGCAGCCAAGCAATCATGTTAGCTACTATTATTTATTAATAATAAATGTAAAACACCAAGAGAAAATATACATTCCTAAGTTAATCAGACAGTGTGGCATTATGAATTACAACACAAAAATCTTTCAACTGTTCCCTGAAAATGCTGGAGCATCAAGTTCAATATTGATTGGGAAAAATGTGTAGACACAGACATGGAATGCACAATGAATTTCTTTGTATATTCTGCCCAGAGAACACCCTTTATGTCAATGTGTGCACGCATATAACAAGAGAAATTTAGACTAGGAAAGTGTGACTTGTGACTTACTCATGTGAGCTAAATTACCCTCAAGTATCTAGCTCACAAGTATGTCTTGTCATTTAATGTTATTCCTCTTGATCCATTCACTTCTATGTGGCAGGAACTTCCCGGGAAGGTCAGCAGTATATCTAAGAGATTATGACAGCAGAATTATGGTTTCTAACAGGGTTGGCTTTTACACCACCTTAGAAAATGAAATCTCTGCTGATTTATAGTCACTTTACATTAATATGCATTTCTCTCTTGTATTTCTCTTGAAATTAGGCAGGCTGGGTTTATACATTGTGCATTACTTCTTGAGGAACCCACTAAATTACATGTTTTATACAAATCATTCTGACTTAGTTGACATCAGGTGCAAACAGTGAGAGAGAATAAGTAGAAGGCTGTGGATTTTCTGTGATATTAATAGCAGTGTTAAAGGCACGGAGACCTTGTTATGACATGCTAGCCAAGGTGTGTTTCTTAGTAAGTGTTCTTATATCCAGAAAAAATATAAGAAGACACAACAGCACAGATTCTAGGATGGCTGTCATGAGATTTTTTATTATTTTTACTAAGTTACAAAGAAGAGGGGAATGCATTTTTACATTCCTGGAACTTTGATAAGAGGAAGTAATCATATATTTTATTAAAAACAGTACTATACAACAACCCATTTTTATGCATGCTACAACAAACTCTCCCATAACTGCATGGTCTGGTGATGTCTTTGTTTCTGCAACACTGTTGACATCTGTGTGTAGCCTCTTTCAAGGGGTGGAAGAGTATAGAGTGTCAATCTCAAGGTTTGAGGCTGTGTTTGGCAAACGTTGTCTGGAACCAAAGACACTCTTGAGGGTTCTCTTAAGTCTAAGCTTTTGAGAGAGAGAATGCCATTTGCATTGGAGGACTTGCCTGCATCTGCCTTATTTGCTTACAGCCAGAAAAAAAACTAGATGTTATACTTTCAAATTATTGACTTTTTTAGCAAATATTTATCATCTTCCTATTGTCCCCAAGACATTGTTAGCTCTAGGAATTGGGAATGCAGAAGTGGATTCAACAATGTGTATGGCTCTACAGTGCTCTCTTTCTCAAACAATGAAGATGTCTCTCTCTCTCTCTCTCTCTCTCTCTCTCTCTCTCTCTCTCTCTCTCTCTCTCTCTCTGTGTGTGTGTGTGTGTGTGTGTGTGTGTGTGTGTGTGTGTGTGTACTCTGTGCTAAAACTGACTCTGACTGCGAAGTTTATGTTACAAAACTTGATCATTTCCATTCTATAAAACGAAAGTTAGGAGAGTAGAATTGGGTTCAATAAGAATAATAGTTGCTGAAAAAAGTCAGGTAATGACAGTTCAACACCATAGAAAACTATGACTCTTAGGCACCATCTTAGATTTCACTCATCACAACTAGCCTGTATGGGAGGCAGGGATATATTTCCTTTCTTTTATTTTAGTTCACTTAGTGAATCATTACTCTGTAAACCGAATGCTTCCTGCCTGTCTCCTATACTTATCTCAATTACATGGATTAAAGTAGTCCTTTATAGTAATAAGATCACTTCATTTGAAGAAATTGTATTAAGGAAGACAGAATTAATGTCATTTTCAAAAGGAAAGAGACATGATGCTTAATATAAACAGCAACAACAAAAAGATAAGATAATTCATTCTACATTAAAAGTCAAAACATGGCAATGTACTAATAGCTATAATTCCACACTTAAGGTCAGTGCCCCCTTTTCGTAGTAGAAAATTTAATTTGTGGCATCAGAAGCTTCTGCTGTTAGAATGACTTAACCATGAGCTCATATCCTCACAGCAGGAAGTGTTCCCCCTTTGTTATTAGAAGTATGCATGATTGCAGGGAGAAGCTTGCTTCCAGAAGTAGTCTCATGATGGCCTCTTACCCCTGAAGCCAAACCCGCTTTTATGGTGAGGTAATGACAGCTTGTCTACTACCTCCAGCTGACATACTGATTCTCCACATGCCTATTATGGGTTGTGATTGGACCGAAAGCAAGTTGTAAGTAAACAAAGAAAGGACATTCAGTAGTTCAAAATTTAGCTTAATTCTTCAGTCCAGAGTATATATATATAGGTGTGGTGTGTGTGTGTGTGTGTGTGTGTGTGTGTGTGTGTGTGTGTGTGTGTGTGTGTGTTTGTCTTTTCACTTGCTTGTGATTAGATTTGGGATCATGGCTCAAAAGTGAGGACTTCCTCTATTGGGCTGTACCTTGTTTTGTTGATAGAGGCTCTATTATTGACTCTGAAGCTCACCTTTTCTCTACCATGGCTGGCTTGTGTATGTATCCCCATGGTCCTCCTGTTTCTGCTACCCTTGAACTGGGATAAAAGATGTGGATTGCTGCACCCAGAATTCTCTTTTTTTATTTAAATTAGAAGCAAGCTTATTTTACATATCAATCCCTGTTCTCCCTGTTCCCTCTGCCCCATACTCCCCCATGTCCCCCACTGACCCACTACCTCCTCCCCTCCACTCCCCAAGGATAGTGAGGTCTTCCATAGGGGATCATTTAAATCTGTCACATCATTTGGTGGAGGACCTAGACTTTCCTGTTCAAGCTTTACCATATATGATATGTGGATAATATGCTCATTTAAAAATACACTTTCTTATCCAAAATAATATTGCTGTGTTAAAGTGTCAAGTCAACCTATAAAGTTTCTTATAATTCTAAAAGACACAACACCATGTTTACACATATGTATGTGTGAATGTATGTTTCTAAATTAGAAACTATTTTCTACATAAATGTATTTTATTGTAATAGTTATTTTTAAACCCTTTCCCCTCATTGTAATCCTATAAACTTATAGGAATTTGTGCTATCCTTATTAGGAAAGGGTGTACTCTAATCTTCTTTCCTACTTCTCCTGGTTTAATCCAACTTGATTCCTTTGTTGTATATTCATTATACAAAATCATAGATTTACCTGACTTCTTATCATTAACTTGTCGTTGTTCTGTTCCTTCTTCTTCTTCTTCTTCTTCTTCTTCTTCTTCTTCTTCTTCTTCTTCTTCTTCTTCTTCTTCTCCTCCTCCTCCTCCTCCTCCTCCTCCTCCTCCTCCTCCTCCTCCTCCTCCTCCTCCTTCTCCTTCTCCATCTCCTTCTTCTTCTCCTTTCTCCTTCTCCTCCTTCTTTTTTCCAGTTGAGACCTACTAAAATATTGTTGAATTATAAAGCATTCAATATGCCTTTATCAGGTCTACCCTATCCTCAAATCTCCAATTAGCTTTCTTAGCTCCCCAAATGTATGGATTCTATCTATTTCGTTTTGTATTTGTTTTGCTTTTTAACCCACTGAGACTACTTAGCATTTCTTATGTGCATGGTTTAGAAAGAGTAGCTTTCAGGAACCAAGGACTTGAAGAAACTAACTTCCTCCCCCATCAGCATCAATTGTCAATTCCTCCTCGGCTAACATTGGGACTTTCTGAGCATCTTCCTGACCCATACTAGATTTTGACTTAGCTTGGTTTTGTGTAGGTATAATTCATAACATTGTCCAATTCTCAGTATTGTTTATTATCATATAAAGTTGGAGTCATTTGAATCTGATTCTGATTTATTTTTACTCAAGATTTTTTATGAACTCATAGACATGAAAATTCTACAATGTTGCATATTATCAGTCTCCAACGTTTGTGTTTGTGCGATTGGGGTACCAAGTGCAAATTTCTCTCAGGCTTTATAAACAATGGGAATAAAGATATATTCTGATGAGGCATGTGCTGTATCATTTTTACATTCTTTGTTCTTCTTTGAGACAGTACTGATTTTAACTCTACAATCAACTTGTGTCAGTCAACTAACTGTACAGTTAACTAAAATGTGAGGCTTAATCAATGGTTCTATAAAGAAAAATACCTGTCCACAATTGGGCATTAAATTTTCCAGGAAGTAAATACAAATTCATAAACATTGTAACTTACATGAAACTTTTTTATTCTGGAATTTCAGTGTACCATATATTGTCCAGATTTGAGCACATTTAAATAAAGAAAGCATTCTTTCATGAAACATGCATATTTGTTTGAAATACTTTCACTAAGAAGAATTGTATTTTTTTTCCTCCAAAATAAAAAGTCTTGAAATGGAAATATTTTCCTATGCTATATCTGTTATCTTCTCAAATGAATTATCTGGTTTTCTTTTGCAAACTGACTTCTCCCCTCTTGAGCAAAGTTCCTAGGAGATGAGATCAGTCTTTTCATAGTGTAATTTTAACTTAAGGTACTAGAAAAGATACTCACATTTCAATACTAAATGCAATGCCAAGGAATACTTGTGAAACCTAAGATTATCCAGACATGTGCTTCCTCTACAGTTGTCTCTAGTGAAAGGGAACAGGATGGGGCATTAGCTGAAATTCAATTGTTTGAGTAATTTTCCTGCTTAGAGTTCCCATAACTAACATCTTCTGATGGCAACTCTTTGATATCCTTCAATTAAATTTTATTTTGATTTGAGTATCCAGAATAGGCTTATGCTGTTTGCAAATACATAACTCATTGAGGATACATTGGTATTCCATTCAAACAGTAAGTGATGCCAGCAATTCGACCAAGTCAATTAATGTGGCTGCTCAGCTTCTGTTGTGAACCTTGGTGTCTAGAGACTATCAATTAGTTGCCACCTTTTTGGAATCTTTTTTTAAACTTTGAAAACTCGTCTTGTTCTTGACCTTCAGAAATGAGCAATCCTAATAAAATATTAAAAGATATGGACTTGATTCATTTCAGCAGAATGAAAATGAAAGGAAAATGATTTTTCCTTAGTTTGACAATATTGATGTCTACTTTCTTCTAATTTTAATGCAGACACTGTCAGTACACATTACAGACAAGTCAGTTAATCTTTACAGAGAAGAGACATTGAAAAATATTCTCCTGATTATTCATTTTCCCCCTGAGACTGGGGCTGCACTACACATGATATACAGTATGTCTGAAACCAAATGGAAACACAGCTAATTACCATTTTAGTTGAACACATCAGGGATTGAAAAAACAAGGTAGGCAAATAGATTCTGTTTCTAATTATCCAAGGGGAAAAAACTTCTGTTTTGAATTATAGAATTTCTGCACCATTTTCTTTTCTTTGATGCTCTTCTCAGTGTGTTTATTTGTATGGTATGTACATATGTATAATTACTTATTTCAAATTTTGCAATATATATTTGCAGCAAGAGAAAGAGACAGAGAGAAAGAGGAGGGAATACACAATAAAGAAAGCATCATAAGGATTTATAACTCACAGTACAATTGTAAAGAATAGAATGAAAGTAGTAATTGATTCCAATTAAATGATGGCTATTTAACTCATCGTCTTTGGTGTACATACCTATATGAGCTAAGGTGTTTTTTTTAAATATTAATACCCCATTGATATTTTTCATTGTGATAGAAGGGTAAGTTTGGTCACTAGACAGAGGTTCTTAGTACAGTGCTATGTGTATATGGTCCTGGAAATTTTGTCATAACTATTTTTGGGACACTTGTATTTTTATGCTGTCCTTTGAATTGTGTGTGTTTTTTTTTTTTAAGAAATCGCTATGTCATTTTCTTAACCCTAAAATGAGAACAATAAATATGGTTACAAATGTTTGCCCTCTCATTTCAGCTTCTTTGGGAGGCACAAGTTAAATTCTGGTAAGCAATCTATTTTTCTGTGAAAACCCAGCCAACCAATAGACAAAGGAATCACCAATGAGATTGTATACATATGCTGTGCTCCATGGTTGCAACTGTGACAATGTGCATTTGAGTGCAGTAAGCATGAACGGGAATCCTTATCTACTCCTTAAATCTTCCTGGTCCAGACATGGTGTTTGAATCACAGCCTTCGAGTTTCAGCTTGAAATTATAGGTTTAAAAGCTCACCTTTGCTTAGGATTTATTTGTTATTTGGGATTTGGCGTTTTTTTGCTCTGTCTACATGAGGGAAGCACTATATTGAAACATAAATCACCGTATATGTTTAAATTCTAAGAATACTTGGAAAATGTTTACTCTAGGGGCCACTAATGGAACAGTATTTACTTTGTAGGAGCCATGTCCTTCATGGATCTGCCTTTTCTTTCCTGAGGAATCAGCTATCAATGGCTCTTCATTAATGGAAGGGGTTGCTCATAAACCCCTTTCTATTCTGTGCTGGATTTCTTGACTAACTTGATCTTGTGTAGGTCACTTGCATTCAATTATAGTTGTTGTTAATTTATAAGTTCAGTGGTTCTTTCATACCCAGAAGATACTATTTCATTCAGACACTGAACAGCCCCACCCCCACCCCCAGCTTTTATGTTTCTTCCCACTCTGTGCAATGTTCTTTAAGCCTTGAGTGGAGGATGATATTGGTGTCCCGTTTGTTGTTGAACATCCCACTGATGTGGATTCTTTGCGTTTGGTTCAGTTGTCAGCTGCTGCCCATTTCACAAAGAAACTTCTCTGATGAGACAAGAGAGATGTACTTATCTATGTGCATAGACATTTGATTTGAGAGTACAGTGTGACTCTCTGTTCACTTAACAGAATAATAGCAGTAGGCTCATTTCAGAAGCATGTAAGCTCTCTAAATTTATAGTGTCTGGCATGCATTACCTCCTATGGAGTAGGTCTTACATTGGACTTGTTATTTAAAGAGAGGGAGAGGGCATTATATTTGGAGGGAGGAATAGGAGGTATAGATCAGAGAGGAGTCAGGAAGACATGATGTGCATTTGATTGACATGTGTATTCAGTGAAATTCTTAAAGTATTAATAATTATATATTAAAAGGTATCACAATACCATGTATGATTTTAATCCTGTTGAGCAGTTCTTAGTGTCAATTAGAAAGCTGTTTTTTAAGGCTAAGTTATGCTTACAATTACTGCACCTTTGGAGTTATCATGTTATAATGGTCATGATTATGGTCCTAGTTGTCATATCTGGACAGGACTGTTGGCTGCTTCTCTTGTTTGGGAGTTTACATGACTCCTGTTTCTAAGAAAGCTAGTTCTTAGTAAAGAGGAATTCTAATTACTTCTAGCTCAGGAGCCTCTGGGCCCTGTCCCCGAATTGTACTTGTATATTCAATATTAGGGAATTCCCTCCCATTCGTGAGAAGAAACCAAGGACAATAGCAATAGCCTGAGATGCCTTGGGAGTCTCTTAGACAACCAGACCAAAAAGAGAGCATATTATGTCTGGTGTTGAAGTTTTTGTTAGACATTCTTTGTATGGCTTGCTGTCAGCCAAAATGGGAAAATTTCATTCAAACAATATGTATGTATTTGGATAGCAACTCACTTGTGTTAGAGGTATTTTATGTAAGTAGTTAATATTATATTTCCTTAGAACTTCATCAGATATTCTTACTGTTACTTTAGCCTTCTCCCTGCTTCTTCAGTGTTTACTGACCCTCTCCCCCACACCCCTACACTATGTGCCTCACTTATTAGAATGCTCTCATTTTTGTATGGAAATCTAGCCAACTACTCAGGCCTGGAAAAATCATGGACTTTGGAAGAGAACCTATAACTGTCACTTTCCTAAACAATATATTCCCTAACTACATTCTAAATATTTTTCCTCATACCTGCAAATAAGTGTAATCCTCACTCTTCATTCTCTTCATTGTCAGAAGTTCTCTTTGCAACCAACAAGAAACATTACAGAAAAGCATAACCAGTAAAAACACAGTTTGTGGAACTTTGTCTAAAAGGGCCATGTCTACAATACAACTCCTGCATTTACGGTTCAGGGCTCTTTACAGAAGAGGGGCTAGAAAGATTGTAAGAGCCATAGAAATGGAACATTCGCTGTATGATTTTAAATCCCAGTACTGTCAGAAGCTCAAAGTGGCACCAACATGGTTGCTAAATGTGAACTGAACAAGGACAACAACAATAGACATCTTAATGTGAACAAAGATCACTTAGCCTCACACGGACTAAGGGCAAATCAGGGATGCAAAGAGTATGAGAAATGACCTTAGCCAATACACCTGTGAGTTATCCAGTAACAGCTGATTGACCTTGAAGAACGTACATATGAGTAATATTATACAGGTTAAGCAGGTTGTATCTATGTATTTAGGAATATAATTAATGAAAAAAGAGGTCATGAATTTAGAGAGTACAAGAAGGGCTAAGTGGACAAGATTAGATCAGTGGTTCTTAAACTTTGGGTTATGACCCTCTTGGGAGTCACATATTAGATATTCTGCATATCTGATACTTACAATGCTCAACAGTAGCAAAATTACAGTTAGCAATGAGATAATTGTATGTATTAGGTTCACCATCACATGAGGAACTGTATTAAAGAGTCCCAGCATTAGGAAGGTTGAGATTAGGAAGGTTTAGATGGAACATAGGGAAGGAAAAATATGTAATTATAATATCAAAACAATAAAAATGTTTTTCTTAGGTCACAAGTAGATAAAACAAAAAAAATGAATATTCATTCTTTTATTATACAGATCTAAAATGTGCCAGTATTGGAAAAAAATTTCAAAATCTGTAGAAAAAAGGAGATGAAAGTAAAAATGAGTAGTAGGAATTTGGATGTGAAAGGAAAAATGGAACAGGGAAGAGAAAAGCAAATGGTATTGGATGGGTGAACTTATAAATATATTAGATGCTTTATAAAATGTCATATACAAGCCCATTATTTCGCATAGTTAATGCACAATAAATATTGAAAAGCTCATTTAGAAAAACTTAGACATTCATTATTAGCAATAATTAAATACTGAACAAATTTTATCACATTAAAATGTGTTTTAATATAGTTGTGTTATTATTATTATAATTAACATGAAATGTAGAAAATACTGATCTGAACATAATTTTAATTAAACATATATTTACTGAACACTAGCTTGTCATGGCAGTAGCCAATGAGCATGCTGAACATGATTCTACTTGCCTTTAACTCATTGTCTGAATTCTATCCCTACATCAAACTCGATAACTTTTTGTTATTTGGTCTTTTTTTATTTGTATTTTATTTCTCTATCATGACTTCTTCATCTTCCCCATCTGATTTTGAAACCATGGAGCATAATTTTAATTTTCTAGATCAAGTGTCATCTGTACTATCTACTCCCCCCATATGGAGACCTAATCGCTGCTGTGAGAATCCATGCCTCTTACAGAAGGTCATAACATCCAGTTCCAGTTGGGCAGTAAAATCTACTTGGAAACCTTTAAATCAATATAAGATTTTCCACATGGTATTATGCTAGGCTACCTCAGCATGCTCAGAATACTTTACCTGCTCTGAATTTGATTTCATAGAGAAAACAGAAAGAGAACTCTCAGATTTTCTCTCCCTCCCTCCCTCCCTCCCTCCCTCCCTCCCTACTTCCCTCCCTCCTTGCTTTTCTCCCTTCTTCCTTCCCTCCCTCTCTCCATCCTTTCCAACATTTGCTGTTGTGCATGTCACTAATGACAAATGTATAATCCAGGTTGAAAATTGCTCCTTAAATTTCTTATATTTCTGATCTAGATAAAGACATAGAGACAATGCTGTTGATACTGAAGACTGAGGGACTAAAATAGGATTCCATAAGGCACACACAAACATTTATACACATTTCTTCCAAAAATTATACTTTATCATTTATTGCATTAACAATGAAGTTTTTTGAGAGAATATTCTTTACCTCAATTCTTGCTAAGCATACCTGAAAATCTAGTGTCTCATGTCCTGTCCAATAAATTAATAGGCTATTTGCATTCCACAGAAAATAATTTTTGACCACCAATTCATAGCAGATGTAATTATTTTCTCATCAAGATCAAGATGCTTTTTCTTCTTTCTATTTATTGGAAAATGGGGGCGGTCTGATCTTCCTATGTGCTGAGATTCAGAAATACTCTACAATATCCCTCCTCTTCACCATTGACTTTCTTCCTCCTCCTCCTCCTCCTCCTCCTCTTCCTCTTCCTCATCCTCCTCCTCCTCCTCCTCCTCCTCCTCCTCCTCCTCCTCCTCTTCTTCTTCTTCTTCTTCTTCTTCTTCTTCTTCTTCTTCTTCTTCTTCTTCTTCTTCTTCTTCTTTTTCTCCTTTTTTTGCATTTATTAAGCCCCAAACTGGAAGTCACACTATATTACTCCAGCTATCCTCATTCATACGGTTTAGTAAATACTTTAATTCCTAAATATCTCGTCAATGAATTTTGTTTGTTCACTTTGTTCATCCAGCCCTATCTCCATTTCTTGTCATTGCCTACCACACCATCATAATAGTTCTTTTTGTAAATCAATGATTCTATCTTCTGTTCCATTATTTTCATTACAATCAGGATAGATCCTTGATTAATTTTGACATTAAACAGTCCACATGCATATTCTGTTTCCTCTTTCCTATGTCATTCTTATGCTCAGTTTCTATTAGTGTCATATAGTAACATATATTTTTGAGTTAATGTTCCCTCTTCATGGAATGTAACTCTTTCCTCTTTGCATCAAGATCTTAGTTTATGAAACCCACTCTCAACAAACAACATATAATTGTTGTGTTCTAGCAAGCTATTAACACTTTTTATTATATAATTATATACCAACACTAATTATGCAGCATCATATGTACATTTCAGTTGAGCAAATTTCATGATTCTTAGTATAAAGTGAGTGTTGTTTTTTGTTTTTTGTTTTTTTGTATATGCACTGTGTCTTTTGTAAGTATATAACTCTTTGCCCAATGCCTACTAGGTATATGTGATAGAAATAATGACTAAAATATAAATTAATTCTAATGGCTATCTAAAATGCACCTAAATATTAATAATAATATTTTATAACTTATAGCTTTATAAGGTTAAGGATATTAATCTATCTTTGGACTTGGTTGATGGGAGATGCCATTCTGTAAATATGTTTCTCTTTTTGGTTAATGAATAAAATACTGTTGGCAAATAAGAAAGCAAGACAGGCAGGGCTAGGAGACAAGGAGGACTCTGGGAGATATAGTGAGGAGATTCAAGATATAGAGACTTGAGAGAGCAACATTCCGGACCATGTCTACAGTAAGCCAAGACCAAGTGGAATCACTTAGATTAATAGAAATGGGTTAATATTTAAGGCAGAGCTAACCAATAAGAAATACTAGTAATAGGCCAACAGCTTTATATCTAATACAGCATCTTTGTGTTATTTGGGGCTGATGCGGCAGTGAGACCAGGCTTGCAGGAAAACTGTTTGTAACACTTGGGTGTCTGATATTTAATGGCTTTTCATCAAAAAATTAAGGGAACCAAATAGTATGAAAGGGCTTGTATGACTTGTGATAATTAACAGAAAGTAGATTCTAGAGATAACCTCCAGTGATCTCTTCATACATAAACTATGTATAAATATTTTCTTGTCTCCTAAAAATTCTGTAATTTTGGTTTCTTGACCACTCAGTTTATCTAACTTTAGATTTATCTGAGGCACCATTTCAATTCAGTACAGGTTTATTGCTATAAACTTGAACAATGAATAGTCTGGTGTTACAGCAGGTTTCCCCACCGGCTGCCGCTGGTTCTGCCGCCATGGTCCCACAACCACGTGTGCCCCAAATAACACTCAGAGACTCTGTATTTGATACAATCCTGTTGGCCAGTTACCATTATTGTTAATGGGCTAGCTCTGCCTTAATCATTACCCATTTCTACTTATCTAAGTATTTCCATGTGGTCGTCTTATCGGGGAGCCGCGCAGCAGGCTTCCTGCTTCTTCCTGGGCTACATCTCGACTCCTACCACTTCCTCTCTCCTCCTCCTGGTCTCCTAGCCCCGCCTATCTTGTTTTCTATTGGCCACAGGGCTTTATTAACCAGTATGAGAAACATATATACAGAATAACATCTCCCATCAGTCTGGTTTAAAGTTCTAGTCACATAGCTTAGGAATTCTTTCCAAATAAATATTTGTTTTTTATTTTAATGTCTTGCAACTAAACTACAAAAGCTAATTAACAAATTAGTCATTAATAAATGACTTAAGAATAGGCATTAGAAGACTACCTTGAATTAATCTAAGGGATGGAATTTCAGCATAAGATTTGTAAAGAGCCTGGGATGAATGTCACAGGCAGAGAAAGTTAGCCCAACCCTTCATTGTACAGGGGACAAGTTGCTGAGAGCAAACTTAGTTCTGTGTAATGATGAACATTTTGATGTGGTCACTGCTCTGGTATTAGACATCAGAAAAGACAGAGGAAAGTAGTTTTAAAAAAATAAATAAGTCAAACTATTATAAATCATGGATTCACTTATTCACAATTATTTCCCTAAAAATTATCAAAACATTTGTTTTGGAGACAGAGATTCCTAGCAATCAATAAACATGTTTCTTCCAGATTCAGTTTAGAAGACGATACTTCTTCCAATGCTTTTAGTTTAGAATGCTCAGTTAAACTTTCGATTTAGAATTTATTCAGCTGAATATCAATTTGTTATCATTTCATTTTTTAAAATCAAATTATTAAAAAGGAACATGTACTAGATGCTTCCCGACAGTTTCACCAATGCAGTGTAGACTTTGTTTCCAACAATTTTTGTTTCTGGGAAACTCAGGGAGCTGAAAAGCTAACTCTCTGAACACATTGTTTTGATTTAGAGGACAAAAATGAAATAGGTTTACTTTGAAATTAGAAATTGCTAATCCTATTTCCTAAAGTTGTTAACAGTGAGTCAGTGTTTACAATTGGATTATCCACTGCACAGAGGGCTGTACACCATGTGCGATGGAAATTGAAAAAGTCTGTGTGAGAGGCAGTCATTGATTTTGTGTTGTGGCACAGTTGTGGATATGCTGCCTCTTTAGCACTGTCCTCCACTGGTCTATTAAAGTGCACTTTCAAGATTAGAAGCACATGAAAGTAAATCATTTAGTGAGGAGAAAATTGAAAATACAATTATGTATGAGATTGACTTAACTTTTGGCTGCCTACATAATAATTATCTTTTAAACTGAGTATTTTATAAAAAAAATGTGCAGGTGTTATCAAAGCCATCATGCTGTGCTGGGAGATAATTACTGTTTTGTGTTGTTTCTATCTTTTCATAACCCGTGAAGCCTGAGCTGGCCTAGTCCTCACGTTAGGATGCAGGTGTCTTTAGTTTCCCTCTATAACAGAGTGTTATTCAGGGGTTTTCAGAAGCAAAATTAATTAAAATATAAATGCACACAGGAGTTAGATAGACAGACCAACAGACAGACAAATAGACAGACATACAGAATGCTGCTGTAAAAATTGGCTTCACAGTTATTGAGACTGTTAAATGCCATGATCTGGAAGCTGAGTCAACCAGGGGCTACCCATAGGTACTAATGGCTTGTTTCTCTATCTGAAAGCTTGGTAAGTAAAAGGATCCCTGTCTGGGTTCCAGACTAAAAGCCTGATGACTCAAGACCTCCCCACCAAGAGTGGCTTACTGAAAGTATGAAGGCAACAAGAAGCTAATGCCCTCATTCTAAGACAAGCAAGCAGGGAGAATACCCCCCCCCATTTTAAATTTAAATTTGAAACAAGCTTGTTTTACATGTCAGTTCCAGTTCCTTTTTTCTCCTTTCCTCCCCTGCCCCCCAACCCCCTTTCTGTTCCCCAGGGAGGGTGAGGCCTTTCATGGGGAGTGATCAAAATCTGTCATATCTTTTGGAGCAGAGCCTAGGCCCTTCCCCATGTGTCTAGGCTAAAGGAGTATCCCTCTATGTGGAATGGGCTCCCAAAGTCCGTTCATACACTAGGGATAAATACTGATCCACTACCAGAGGCCCAGTCCTTCTAACTGACACCACATTCAAGCGGTCTGGGTCCAAGACAGAATTTTATTTGTTTTATTCAGAACTTTAATCAATTGTATAGGGCTCTTTCACATTATAGAAGCCAATATATTTTATGTAGTCTACCAATTTAAATGTTAATAGCATCTATAAAACCATTCTTAACAGAAACCTCCAGAGTAAAGTTTAAACAAATCCCTAGACTTCCTTTGGTCTAGCCAAGTTGACACATAAAATTAATTACCACAAACAGAAAGATTACCTTTTCCTATTGTGTGCTAGTGAATGAAATTATTACCTGGGATTCAGACAACATGGTTTGAAATGCCTGAACTGATACCACATTTCGACTATATTTATGAACATTTTGTGAAGAACATTTCCAAACATCATCCATTAACACATAACATAAATACATGACAGAACAGGAACTCATGTCTTTGTTTGGTAGAAGGCTAAACCTTCTTGTAGTGATGAGATCCCTCTGGGAGCAACCCTCATTAAAGTCAGGGTGTGTTCCAGTCATAAATTCTTTTCATATGAAAAATAGAACCTAAGAACGAGCTATGAAACCTTCTATGGCCCAGCCAACCAAAAATACACCTCATGGCTTTGTCTCTAAGTCTATTTCTATCTGTATACACAGACACACAATTCAGACACTTCCTTCCATTGTCCTATTTACTTTTATTTATGTTTAGTCAATAGGATGGTAAGGTTGTTGTATTGTAAATAAAATTTTATATTCATTTTTCTAGCATGAATGTCTGTGTACTATGTGTATGCCAATGTTTTTTTGTTTTCCCTCCAGCATGCATGTCTGTGTACTAAGTATGTACTTGTTGCATTGAAAGGATGAAAGAGACTCATGGAATCCCATGGAAACTGGAATTATGGGAAGCTGTAAACTACCATATAGAATCAAAGAACTGAGTTCAGGTTCTCTGCAAGAACAGCCAGTGCTCTTAGTGGTTGATCGTTTTCTCCATCCACACTTGTAATATACTTTAAAACTATGAAATGTGTGTACTAGGCCCATTTTCCTTTTGGTAGTAAAGAAAAATTAAAAATTAATTAAGAATTTTCCTAAGTACCATGTAAAATAAGCCATGTTGCTACAAAGTCAGTAAAAATTATTTTAAAGAGGAAGACTTGATTAGGAGGTCTAGGCAGTTTATGGGGCCTCTGGTAATGGAACAACCTTTATCCCTAGTACAGGAATGGACTTAGGGAGCCCACTCCCCATAGAGGGCTAGACTCTCAGCCTAGACACACAGAGAAGGGCCTAGGCCCTGCCCCAAATGATGCGACAGGTTTTATTGATTCCCCCATAGAAGGCCTCATCCTCACTGGGGAGCAAAAGAGGATGGGATGTGGGTTGGTGGGGGGCATGGGAGGGAGAGGGAACTGGGATTGATAGGTAAAATAAGATTGTTTTTAACTTAAATAAAAAGAGGAAGACTTGAAAAGTTACAAAGATTTTTTTAATTTAGTTTTTTATTATTTTTAAAACAATATTTTACATTGTAATTGCAGTTCCCACTCCCTTCTGTCCTCCCACTCCCTGTTCTCCTATGTTCTCCCCATCCTCCATCTACACCTCAGGGTAGGTGAGGCCTCCTATGAGGAATCAACAAATTCCGTCTTATCACTTGAGGCAAGACAAAGGCCCTTCCAGCTACATCTAGGCTGAGCAAGGTGTCTTTCCATAGAGGATGGTCTGGAAAAATCTATTTATGCAATAGGGATAAATACTAGTTCTCTTCTAGTGGCCTCCCAGACTGCCCCAGTCCTACAACTGTACTCACATTCGGAGGACTTGGATCAGTCTTATGCAGGTTCCCACCTCCCAGTCTGGAGTTACATATGTCTAAAAATCATTTTAATTACTTCATTTATCATTTTGTGCATGCATGTGTATATCGGTCTGCCATGATTTTCATGTGGAATTCAGGGAACCTTTTTCATTCTGGCATTCCAGGCATTAAACTCAGGTCACCAAGCTTGATGGCAAATATGTTTGTTTATCTGTTGAGCCATCATACCAGTCCTCAAGGAAATAATTCTTAAATGAAAGTTGGCTGGCCATATTTGGGTTTATATGAACTAGATTATGCATTGGATTATATATGAAGTTTAAGCCTAAATATATAAACATTTTTGTACAATATGTTGTATTACCAGATACATTTAGAGTTATATGCTAATGATTTGCATCAAAGATAATAAACATCAACAGATAAAAAATATGTATTAACATAATTTTCACTTCTATCCAGATGACCATCTACACCAGCAACAGGCAGAATGGCGGGTCATCAGATTTCAGCTTCCCAGGTGAGTAGTAATTCACATTTTAAAAATCTACTTCATTTTATTTCAGTCTTTAAAGCTGAGGTACTACTATTTGCTTTAATCTCTCCCTACCACAATTTTCACTAATTTGAGTTTCTTTATTTTGATTTTGGGTACCAATACCACAAGTAGTTTTGGCAAAATTAAGTGATACCTCCTGAAGTGTTGGGTTGCTGAACACAGGTTTAGATTTTTAAGAAAATTATGAGATTTTTGTTTGTTTGTTTGTTTGTTTGTATGAAGGTAGCTGAATTGTCAGAGACTCTCTTTGCAGACTGCCGACTCAGTATTTATTATATTAGTTCTTAGATCACTGTGAACTTGAGGGCAAGCAAGGACTTCTCTGCTTTTGCTTATGAAGACAAAGGGAAAACCTTCTTTATAAAGTAGAATGTGGTTTCCAGAAGCTTCTTATTAAAATGACGTTCTCCCCGTGGGCATGTGTATTAAGAGCCAGTTCACCCAGCCTAAAATCAATTACTTCTGCCTATGGCAATGAAAGTCGGAGTTAAATGTAATTCTCAGAGGTAGTTAGCATTCCGTTGAAGGATATTGCTTCTATCCAAGAGAGAAGTTACCCAATTTAATCAATTCTTGGCCTGTTAAACTTTTGATAGTAAACAAGTTAGATTACCAAGTGTAATTATTAAGTATAGCAATTAAGACACTGTTTCAGACAAGTCTTGGGGTAATCAATGATTAGTAAGAGGGAAGTTGTGTAATACTTCAATGTTTATTCAGAAGCTGACACACAACAATTTCAGTATGAACTAGCTTCTCTGATTCTAAACTGTGTACTTAAGGTGTGCTCCCCAAAGAAGAAACCTAAGTAGATTTCTAGCTTAGCAAGTTCCAGTGTTCTTCCATGCTCTCTACTTAGAATCTAAACAGCCTTTTTTCACTACCTCATGTCAGCTTACTTTAGAAGCGTCATTCTTTATCTCAGTAGCTCTTGATATCTATTCCCTTCCTTCCTTTGGTTTTTTCTTTTCTAGCCATCCTTAGTTAACTTTCATTTCTTCAAACACAATATAGTGCCTCACTTTAGGCTACTTATGCAAGTTGTTAACTTCATTAAAAACTTTTCTTCTATTGTGTTGTTGCCTAAGTCATACACTTGTTTGTTTGTTTTGGTATCAATACTTTTTGACAGCTTTCTGTCATATAGCTGATGAATGTTCTTTCTTTCTTTCTATCTCCATCGAACTCTGGCTAATATATCCTCCAGCTGATTTGAGCTGGGAAAGTTGGTGTGTTTAAGACTATGTTACTCATGATGTTTATTACTAGTGTGTAGGGGCTAAGTGGTAAATGTAAAAATAAATAGCTGTGTGTTTATATGAGCCAAATCAGATACATTTCCATATGACAAGGAAGGGCATATATACCTTGATTTCATACAAAACATAGAAGCAAAATTCTAGGGAAAGGATGATTTGCTGTTTGCTAATGAATCCTTGGTTGGGAAAGACAGAACCATCGATTAGTAATATAAAGGGGGGGGGGAATGACCTTTAAAAAAATGTTTGGCTCTTTGTAACACACCAATCAGTTTATGATTAAAATATAGGAAAATGCATATATTTTTGCATTGGTGAACAAATAAATTATCACTGTTAACCAATATTATCATAAATTTTGTATAAAACCATGTATTTTAGAAATGATGCATAACTTCTATTTTTTTTTGACTACATTGTTGCATCTGTTGTTATCCATAGAATGTAGAGAATATACTCTCACACATGTTTAGGACTGTGTGAGTCTTTGGTAAATTCTAATGATGTGTATAGACTGATATGTGTGTGAGATTAACTGCAAAATGGATTAACAGTGGGAAAAGGGGGTATTTTATTCAATTTTATGCAAAGCATGGAGTACAAAATCACATGCAAAATAGGTAATGAATTCTTTCCTCCTAATAGACATCTTATTTCAGAAAGTTGAGTGTAACATGAATAATAAAAACCTGGAGATAGATATTGGGGTTCAAGCTGAAGATCAGAAAAGCAAAGCACCCAGCCAGTAGCTCTTACCTCTAGGGAGGCTCAAATGGAGATCCTGTCTTTAGTGTGACTGGAAACTGAGTCTCGCATGAGACCTTTTGCTTCTTGTTTACATGCTTTCTAGTGCTGGGATTAAAGGTATGAGATCTGCTACTCTTTTAGACTGATTCACTCTCATGTAGCCCAGGGTGGTAGTGGACTCACCGAGACCCTTCTGCCTCTATCACCTGAGCCTTGAAGTTAAAAGTGGCCACCACTGCCTGGTTTCTATAGCTAAGCTATGTGGCTGGCTTTGCATTCTGATCCTTAGGCAAGCTTTATTAAATCATAAACAATATATCACTGCAGTTGCAGTTGATCCAAGAAGATGGATTTATTGTGTTACCTCTGTTTGCATAGTGTGTGTGTGTGTGTGTGTGTGTGTGTGTGTGTGTGTGTGTGGTGCATTGTGTGTGTGTGGTGTATTGTGTGTGTGTGTGTGTGTGTGTGTGTGTGTGTGTGTGTGTGTGTGTGGTTTTGAACACTGGACCTAGGGATTTTCAGATGCAAGACATGTCCTGGATCACTGAGCTACAGCCTCAGTCATATATCTATTTTAAAATTAACTAAACTGTGCTGTCTTTCTGAAGTCCTTTCATTTTTATCCAGTTGCATCTTAATGGTACCTTTGATCACAAAACAAAACTACTAATGTAAAGTATTTTCACTCCATATATTATTAATGCTTCTGAATTTGTTTACACATTTTATTTTTGTTTTCCTGAACATGTTGTTTATACTCACAGAATAACTGTATGGTGACAAAGATAATTCATATTATTATACACTAACGTGTAACATACCACCTTGAACGGAACAAAAAATAATGAATTACTGATCTGAGAAGATTTTTTTTTTTAGTAAAGACTTTACATTTTTAGTAAAAGAGTCTGCTCATGTGGAAGCAACAATGAAAAAAAGACACTTTATAAACTTGCTTAAATATCTGTTGAAATTTTAAAGTTTTTTTTCAATTAAGTTTTTAATCTTACACACCAGAGTTTATGTAGATATTTTTAAATCTAATTCAGTGAAGTTTAGTATATGAACATCAGGAATACTTTTTAAGCGAATGCATTTTTAAAATAAAGTCATCGATTTATTTAATTTCACAGTAATTAATATATGTCCCCGATATTTTGGGTTCACTCATGCAGGTGTCAGAGCACATGGAATTTTGAAACCTGTATGGGTAATACATTTAGAATAGATATATGAACATGGATGTTTAGTGTGCTGTCTTTAATTCACAAATACCAGAGAGGTTACTGAGCTATCCATGTGTGATTTTAGTACCCGGAAGATTAGATAAGCATCTTCAGAATTAGACTCTGTTTTCTCAGATGTGGAAGGTGTGCATCACTTAGTTTGGGCTTGCTTACAGAATCGTAGCCCATTCAGGAAGCATGCCTCCTTATCACTCCCAGTCATTAGTTCTACTCACACCTCTAAGTTGGGAGATCCAAACATAAGCACGGGTTGCTCAGAAGAACAGTTTGACGCTAAGCAGTCCTTGTCATCTCTGTCCTTTAAAAACAGGGCACTCTCAGTGCATGCCCATTTCCTCAGAAGTCATCTTCAGAGGGCTGATTTCCCCAAAGAGGTGGTTGTCTGAGAGCCAGTCTCTTCCACAGCTGCTGGGAACTTCCAGTTCGGTACAGGCAAGCAAGCACTCGTTCACCTGTGACTTCTTTCTTAAGTCAGTACAGACCTCAATAAACTCAGGCACTCCAGGACTGGCTAATTGAATTTTAATTTGTCTAAGAATAAATCATATAGAGCTATGTGAAATTACCTGTTTCATAGTTAGAAACATGGAAGCTTCACAATGAATTGATAGCACTCTTAGAGATATAAGAAGCAGAGGGGTTTTTGCTTGTTTTGATTTTTTTTTTTAAAGAGCACATGTGTTTAGTTTATTGTAGAGAGGATTCAAAGGTAATAACCTACAGACCACTAAAGCCAGGTTTTCTGCGTCTTCTTAGGATTCTCCCATGACAGTGCCCACTACCAGCAGGAAGCAGTTTGGAAAGAATGATGCCCAAATTCCCAAATTCCCAAATATTGTTTATAAATGCTTGCTTTGATTTTTAAGCTTTCTTTGAGCTAAGGAGATATTCCAGGGGATGACATGCTGTGCAAGCAGACGGACTTGAATTTGATCCCTGAAAAAGTTGGGAGCAGTGACGTTGGTTAGTAATTCCAGTACTGGAGTGGTGGAGAACGAAGGGTACCTAGAGCTGCATGGCTGGCCAGCCTAACCTAACCATCAAATCCCAACCCAGTCCAGGTGAGTGTTTACCTCAAAACATAAGGTAGATGACCTTTTGGAGAGGCTACAATAGAGGTGGACCTCTGGATTCCACATACAAAAACACATGTGAATCCATTTCCCCTACCCTGTCACTGCCACTATACACACACATCAACACACACACACACACACACACACACACACCAACACACACACCAACACACACACACACACACACCAACACACATACACACATACCAACACACACACACACACACACACATCAACACATATACACACAAACACCAACACATACACACACATACTAACACACACACATACACCAACACACACACACATCAGCACACGTCAACACACACACCAACACACACGCATACACACACACACACATACACACTAACACACACACATACACACACACTAACACACACACACACACATCAACACATATACACACAAACACCAACACATACACACACATACTAACACACACACATACACCAACACACACACACACATCAGCACACGTCAACACACACACCAACACACACACACACATCAACACATATACACACAAACACCAACACACACACACACACATCAGCACACGTCAACACACACACCAACAAACACACACACACACACATACACACTAACACACACACATACACACACACCAACACACATACACACACACACAAAATCATTCTTGCTCAGAATTCATGACAGTTCCTCAAAGGCTGTCTGACCTGTCCTCAGTTATAAATAGGAGAATAAACAACAGCCCAGAGAGAGGCTGAACACAGCCAGCCTACAGAGCTAATACTTTTATCTTTTTTCATCAGAATAAGCCCACCACACAAAGCAGGACACAATCCATGTCTAGCAAGGCTGTGCATTGGCTGAGAGAAAACTGCCAGACTGCTCTCAGCCCTTTTGAAGCTGTCATTCACATCTTTAAGCTGTAACGTTGCAAATACAATCAAGGATATTTCAAGAGGGAGTGGAGTTGTACTGTAATTTGTCTTTTCTCTTTGTTTTCAAAGCTAAAGCATTTTAACTGTTTAGAAGAATGTTTCAGGGTTTCTTGTTTTGCTTTTTTCCCCCCCTGAGATTAAGACAATGCATGCCTATAACATCACTTAAGTGTATGTGTGTGTGTGTGTGTGTGTGTGTGTGTGTGTGTGTGTGTGTGTGTGTGTCTTTCAGAGCCCAATTTCCACTCATTACTAGAGAGCTGAATTCTAAATCAAGGATTGCAGAGGAGAGATGTGCAAGCCGAATAAAACATTTCCAGGGGAGTCTGAATAATAGTCCCGAATAAAGGGCTGAAATGTTCTTGAACCATAATTGGAAAAACCTTCAAGAGTGTGTGCTGAGGAGCATATGCTCTGAGAAGGGGTTCGTTATCATTAGTCCTCATGCAGCTTAACATTTATAGGGCCCCAATAGTATTTTTAGTTTTGAGTTGAACGCAAGTGCTCTGATAAGTGATCTTCTGTCTAAATTACCCATGTGGAGCCTCATCTCTAATCACTCTCTGCACACAGACAGCATTGACAAACAACCCCAGAGCAAGGGGACTTTTAATGTGGCAGTAGAAACAACTCACAGCAAAACAAAAGAATTGGTTAAGGCAAATGTGGCCTTTGAAAGCATTAATGAATATCCTTTGTTTCTAACCTGTATTTTCTTTTCGCTGTGATTTTTATCTTAACATTTCCAAAACATCGTTGCCAACCTCCTACCCTTCCTATCCCTGAGGAATTGTGGGTGGGAATAATAACAAATTGATGAGGACCATCGATTAGATTCAATTTTTGACCTCATGTATGTTGTATAAATACCTGATAGACTATTTTTTACCTTTGATCACATAGAAAAGGAGTGACTGTTACATTTGAAAGGCATTCTCTGATACATCTCTGAAAACCTACCACTAAAGAACTTTTAATGCAATTATTATAGTACATAATGGAGGTTATAAATAATAAAATGTTCTTTTGATTATTGGTTTTAGGATGAAATTATGAAAGGGTGACTGTGTCACAGATAGATTTCTAGAAAGTAATGCATACTCCTAGATATAAATCTCTTTGCCCACTTTTTTAAATATATACACAAGGGTAAAAATTAATCCCACCACCTAGCAAGAAATGGAGTATCACCCATAACCAATACATAGGTATCCTGAATTGTACACTGAGAATTATTGACTTTGTTAGCGAGGTAGTAGAGTGCTGTTGAAATGTTTTAGCAGGTGAGCGACATGTCCAGAATTGTATTTTATGAAGATTAACCTGATGGCATTTTCAGGATTGATCAGTATGAAGCCTTTATTGTGACAGAACAGGCTGTGATAAAGCATCTCTGAAATATGGTAGGGGCAATGAGAGTAGGAGAAAGAAATTGACTTGAACGATACATGACACTGGAACTACAAGAGTTGATTATTAAATATGGGACCTGAGGTAGGGGATGTCAGAGATGAGTTCAGACACTTTGAGCCTAGATGAGAAATCAAGCACAGAAGAGAAGGAACATTCTGTCAGTGGTTATATTATCTCTTATGTGCTGTGAATCACATAATCGATTACAGTCTAAAAATCTGGGGTCCAAAGACATGAGCCACATGTAGTAAGAATATTACACCATCTTGGCATCTGTTCTTTTGCACAGTAATCCATTGTCAATCACATGTGTTACATTATTGAAGAATATTTTCTGTGTCACATCTATAGTTGACTAAAAGAAAAATCTGAACATAGTAGTGTATTAAAAATAAAACTTGGAAAATTAATATTCTTGCAAAATGTCATAAAAATAAGATATATAAATCTGTGATTGATTCTCGCTTCAATGTATTGTTAGATGTGTATATGTGGGGATTATTTCATAATTAATATTAGATATTTAGATTATTTTTAGGAATTAACAAAATTTGTGGGAGCAAGTTGTCCCTAAAAGTTTTGCATTATGACAAGCAAATAAAAAAAATATTTACTCACTATTCTTTAATTACTTTAAATTATATGAAAATTATGCTTGGACATCCTTCTACTGCCACATTATCTGGATGCCAATATTTATCTATTTCACCATTGTTTCTGCACATTGAGTGCATGGACATTAAATTAATGTCTAATGTCACAGAGGACAAGACTTCAGGTTCCAGAACCTGATACAGGTGGTTCACAACTTCCTGTCACTCCAGTTTCAGGTAATCCAAAAAACTATCCTCTGACTCTTGTGGATACCTGTGCACACGTGAACACTAGTTCCCCATATTCTTGTAATTAAAGATTATCAATACCCTCTAAAATACTACCTCAGTAGGCTTGCCCATCCAGTCTGTGAATGTTGATTTACTTACTGGGCAAACTTAATAACACGTTTGAAGGCTGATGAGCATTTATTATTATTATTAATTATTATTATTATTAATTCTCTTCTCATATGCTACATCCTGACCACAGCCTTCCCTTCTTCCCTCTTCCCAGTCTCCCACCTCTATTCTCCCCTGTCCTCCTTTTCCCTTCAGAAAGGAGCAAGCATTCCAATAATACCATCTAAACTTCAATAACAAGACACAAGACTGGGTACAACCCTCATATCAGGCAGCTCATTAGGAGAAAAAGGATCTCAAGCAAAAAGAGCAAGCAAAATAGTTGGAGATAACCCCATTCCTGCTGTTAGGAGTCACACAAATCCCCAGCAACACAAATATTTTTGAAGGCTGATGGCAATTTGATATTCTTTATAGATAATTATTTATTGTGTTATATATAAAATCCAATATGCGTATATATACATATATTAGATATTTTACACTTTTAAATACTTATAAAATTTGATTTTAAGCTTTCATATCTCACATGAAATTAAACTGACAAGTAAATCAATACAATAGCTCTCATCAATTATGAGATAGATCCCCAGTCAAACTAGCAATGTGGCCAATATTACAAAAATAATGTTTCTTAGATAAATAAATCTAATTCCTCTTTCCTTTGTGCAAACAACATGGATAATAGGACCCAAGTCCTCTGCTTTTGCTTTCTGCTTACTGGAAACATTCTCTTGTTCTTTGAATTTTCAGATATCTAACTTCTACTTCCATTATCTCTTTGTAACTATTAGGAAATAGAAAATGTGCCTTTTTTATTTTTACATTTAAGAAGTATTTTCCTTCAACAGATGCTTCCTTAAAATCTTTTTATTATTATTTTAAAATTTTTTATTTTTGTGTGTTTCTGTTTGTGTGTCTATGTGTGTCTATGATACATGAGTAGGTACCTTAAGAGGCCAGGTAGTCATGATCTGGAGTTATAGGCATTTGTGAGCCACCTGACATGGTGCTGAGAATCAAACACAAGACCTCTACAATAGTAGTGAGTGCTCTTAACCACTGGACCATTTCTTATGTCTCCAGTCACATTGTAGTCATTTATTCTACCTTCCCCCTACTTGTGTGTGTGTGTGTGTGTGTGTGTGTGTGTGTGCGCGCGCGCACGTGCGTGCGCACCCGTGCATGCATACATGTGTATACTTTTACATGTGCTGATGGGAAATGTTCTTCTGTATATATGTTTCTCTTATTGGTTAATGAATAATACACTGATTGCCTGATTGGCAAGACAGAAAGTGACCGAGCTGGGCAGAATCAGGATATAAGCATGGACAAACAGGAAATCTCTCTCTTCCCTGGGGAGACAATGCTGGGCAGTTGCCATGAAGAATGCCAGAGGAGTAATAGATCCCCAGACCTTTTTCCAGTAAGACAAGACCATGTGAAAATACTTAGGTTAATAGAAATGGGTTAGTAATTAAGACAGAGCTAGCTAATAAGAAGCCTGCCACTAGCCCACAATTTCATATTAATACAGCGTCTGTATGTTCATTTGGGGCTGACACGGTTGTAGGTCCAGGCTGGCTGGAAAGAGTGCTTATAACACATGCTGTGACTCTGGAGGTCAAAGTGCAACTTGTTGCTCCTCCCCCTTCTCCGTGTAATCAGGTTTGGCTTCAGGCACCTCTAACCAGTGAGCAATCTCATGCACCATGATTTTTTTTTAATTAAATTATTTGGTTTTTTTTTTCTTATTTCCCCTACAACTTAAAGACTTTTCAACGCATACAGGGAGTTTGGCAAAACTGAGTGAATGTCAGTAAGACCCATGCATTCAGGTCTAGGGATCGCAGACTGTGGTGATCAATGAAACACTACTAGGATAAGAGCTAATCTAAATTGGGGAGGAATGGAGAATTTTATTCAACATAGATAATAGAAATATCATATGGCACACTCTTAAAAGAAAGGAAATTTCATGGGATCATAGTACAAAGTCTCAAACATGCTGGTCCTGATGCAGACTTGTGCCTTTCTCGTGATATATTAATAAGGTCTGCATTTTGACATTTGCAACCAGATGGCTAAACTTTGAGAAGTAATGGCATCAAAGCAACAGGAAGACTTTGCTTTTTCATTTACTTTCTATGCCTTGCTATAATGAAGAGGACTAACTACTTCATCAACTGTCACTATCAACAAAGAAGATAGAATAATGTTTTCCAATAGTGAAGATATAAGTGCTGGTGGCCATATCAGAGGAGCAGCAGGTGGGAATTGACTTCAGAGGATCATCCCACCAGGAAACAAAACCCTGTTGGTGTGGTCCTCAGATAGATCATGCTCACCAAGAGCCTTAGCCCCAGAGTGTTATTGCTGTTGCTGTGTCTTTGCCTGCTCGCTGCTGCCACTTTTCTCTGGTGTCTGGCATGGGGTGAATATGAGTGGGGAGATTCCCCACTGCACTTAATACAGTATGACCATCTCATGGAAACATTCCATTCTACTGGGTACTTTACCTGTGCAAGATGATTTCCTCCTAAGCTGTATTGTTTAACTGAAGCAATGATTTTATAAAATAATAATGTTAGTTTAAATAAGATTTTGATGATTGGGGGTGTTTAATAAATATAGTAAGTGATTATGACAGAAGTTAGTTTAGTGGGAAAAAATAGCAAAAGTAAGGGTAACATAAAATGTTATCCCTGCCTCTGGTAAAGCAGAGGCTGTAGGGGATAAAAAGTAAAACAAGGAAGTATCACACAGCTAGAACATGAGTTTCTATTGAGGAGTAGTGTAGACTGTGGCTTAGGTTAATGATTAAGAAAAACAACTGAGTCCCAGTAGCCCAGCTTTCTTAAATTCTTTTAATCTTAAAGTTGGGAGATGTGTCCATAGGTTTTGGAGTACATCACAGCTGAAACAAAATTCTGAAAATAAATTTGATTTTTTTTTTGTCAAATAGCTTTGAGTTGAAAATCCCAAGAAGAAAATGTAAAGTTTTAGAAAGGCACATAGTTGAGTGAGGGACTTGTTAAGGTCAGGGAACAAGAACAAAGCAGCTCAGTTATTATTAGCTGAGGTGCCTTTCTTGCTAGGATTGGTTGGCGATAAAAGATGATTAATTCCTTGTACCCATTTCTGCCCTCAATTTCCTAATATACAAAAGCTGTTGATGATTTGGTATCCTAAAGATTTAAAGTACAGCTGACTGATTTTATATATCTAAATACATACATACATACATACACACATACATACATACACACATACAGTGTGTGCGTATGCTTTGTATATATTTAAGTTTAGGTTTATGATTCTTTTAAGATTTCAAGATGAGTAATAAAGTGATTGATTCTTTCTTTGTAGCCACAATATATAACCTTCCAGGAAAAGAACTGGCTGAGAAAAAATACCTTGTTTGCTCTCTCTCTATCTTAGTTTGGGTTTACTATTGTTGCGAGGAGACGCCATGGCCATGGCAAAACTTGTAATGAAAACATTTAATTGGGGTGGCTCACTTACAGTTTCAGAGGTTCAGCCCATTATCATCATGCCAGGGAGCATGGCTGGAACAGAGAGTGCTACATCTTTCAGGCAACAGGAAGATGACTGACTGTCACACTGAGGGTAGCTTGAGAAAAGACTCCTCAAAGTCTGCCCCAATAGTGACATAATTCCTCCAACAAGGCTATACCTCTAAAAAGTGCCACTCCCTTTGGTGGCCTTTTTTTTTTTTCAAACCACTACACTCACACTTTCTTAATCTATAATAAGTTATTTAGATGCATGGATATGTGGTTCTTGGGATGTCTTTTTTATTGTTCATCTAAAAAAACATCTTTTACCTACATTAATTGTAATCATTCACTTGAAAAATAGAATGTAACCACAATGTAATTTTTATATTGACTGGAAGATTTTGTTGGGGTATGTAAACTGTAGATGGAAAATAAAGAGACAGAACAAAAAAGAAGTCAGAAGGAAATCATTAAGAATGTGTGGGTCTTCTATTCTTAGTTCCTCAGATAGAAAAGTCCTGATTCCCTGACTCCCTTGGTTCCTCATCAATCCCTGTGCTGCTGGAGGCTGGTCTTTATGGCAGTGATATATATATGCAATTCTGCAAATATCGCCCATGCATATTTCATTTGCTTATTTTCACTTAAGATAGGAGAAGAATTGGTTTTAAATGGTAAATTTCATAAAAAGTTAATCAGTTTTAAGTGGACATATTTTATTCTAAGCTGAAAATTTTCAGTCTCATGGATTCCACTAGGCAAATCACCTGTGCATTTGTATACTAGACAAATATTTATTAGGATTTGGTATGTCTTTCAGTGATTTATAGACAAATTATTATATTGTGTAATAACAGTTTTCTAAGGCATGGTTTTTTCCTCAATAGCCAAGAAAATAGAATTATTGAATTGTTACTTAGGAAAATTAACATACATTTTTAAAATAAAAAAATAAGAATTTAAAGCTGTGCTTCACATATAATCTAGTGTATGCCAGCTGAAGGAAAATCTCCTGAGATTCTTATAAATATGCAGGGTTTCTGAGGTGCAGTCTGCAAATCTACAGATGAACAAGTTCTTAAATATATTTATCATTCAAAGTTAGATGTTCACTTGGCAGAGTGTTCTTGAGAACTGTATGCATATGTCAAGTGTGCTCCTTAGGAATTAATAATTGAGTTTAATTTGAGGATTTGCTTATTGCTCCATTTGTACTCCAGTCTCTGCTTATTGTTCTCATTTATTTCTCACTCTTCTCCCCTCCTCCCCCTTCATTCCTTTTCCTTTTGCTTTTGTGCCCCCATGGAATTGAAGGATCTCACACAACCATGTATGTCCTCAAATTTAAATCAAAGACAGTTCTGGTAAAAGTGTATCATACCACTCATCTTCTAAATACCCAGAATGCAATAGGGCATGTCACCCTTAAGAGCTTTTACTCAGTTCCTGGTCTGGGGCTGCTGGATGGAAGGTGTAGGGAGAGCCTTCATTCTTTGCAGCTCTGTGCTGGTACTACCTCCTCCCCCCCAGCCCTCCCCCCACACACCACCACCACCACATTCTTTTCTGCAGGAATGTCAACACCAAGACTTTTTCCATGGAGCTTGTCCTCTGATCCATCAGAAGGATCTGAACTCTTGACTGCACCATAATTTTTATTTGCTCTGCTGCCTTCGATCTAAACCAATTCCTCACTGTCTTCCTTTTCTCTTTTCTTTTATTCTCTCTGATGAGTCATCACTTTGTGAACATTCATATTCCACCATCAAATTGTTCTAGCACATTACCTGCCAGGCAGTGGGATACTTACTAGCCAGGCAGTTTTCTATGAAAAGTGCAGGACCAATGTTAGGTTAACAAATTAAAGTGATTTGTTTTTGTGGAATACAAAGTTGAACATTGCCTTTCTTGTATTACATCACAATTGTTTAACAATTTTAACTTAAGCAATTTTAAGTCACAATTTGTTGTATGATTTTGGTAGGTCTTATTTTTGTGAAATAACCTTCAACTCCATTTTCTGTTTGCTATAATCATCCTGAGCAGCCATACAAAACTTATGGTAAACTGCAGGCTAGTCTTCCATCTCTCCCATCCAAGTTCTAACCAGAACCAACCCTGCTTAGCTTCTGAGCCTGGATAAGATGGACAAATTTAGTATGGTGTGGCTGTGGACCATTCTCTCAAGTTTAAAACTGAAATCTTTGGCTTTCAGGATCACAGGGCCTCTTTTGACCCTAGATGATTCTCTGAAACAACTGAGCCTTTAGATCATAGTGAAACCTCTCAGAGAGTTTTAGTGAAGAAACAAAATGATAAATGGGTTTCCCTCTTCCCTCCCCAGTCACCCCAGTTAACTGCATTGCTGCAGCTACATATGAATGCAGGGATATTTGTGATGTGTTACTCACAGATTTCATTGAACTGAAAGGAACTTTAGAAGTTGTGTCAGATACAAATGATTATGGGAAAGAGAAATCATGCCAACATACTTAGGTTTGGATGTAGACTTTCATTTTATATTTCAAGAGAATCTTAAAAAGAGCTAGTATAGAGTAAGAACAAGTTCAATGCTTCAAATGTATTTCTCTCAACATATTGGATCATATCATCTTTCATAATTTCTAATTTAACTAAAAAAGGCAATTAGGTATAGTCAACTCCCAGAAATCCTGGGAAAAGTGATTCATAAAAGATTCATATTTTATTATTTATAAATTCAGAAATAGTCTGTGTATTATTTAAAAATCCAGAACTGTGTACAATTAAGTACAATGTACACATAGTTTCTAAGCATCTGTTGTTCCTCTAACTAATGTTATAATATGGATTATTTATGTTTAGAGGTAGTTTTTGTTGTTGTTGTTTTACCTAAAATATATCTAGGGGATGTATCTTGTTTTGTAGAGTGCTTATCTAGCATGTAGCAAGCCCTAAGTTAGCCCTGATGGGAGATGTTATTGGTTAATGAATAACCCGTTGGCCAATAGGAGACCAAGATAGATGGGACTAGGAGACAAGGAAAATTTGGGGATAGATAGGAAAAGAGATTCAATGTAGGACCAAGACAGAAGAACTCTGGACCTTCTCTTCAGTAAGATAAGACAACGTGGAAATAGATTAATAGAAATGTGTTAATATTTAAGACAGAACTAGCCAAGAAGAAATGCTAGTAACAGGCTAAGAGCTTTATAACTAATACAATGTCTCTGTGTGTTATTTGGGGCTAGCACGGCTGTTGGACAAAGATGGTGGGAAAACATGCTCATAACATAGACCCTCAGTAGTACCCCAAAATACTGAAATTCAGTCAGTCCATTTCCCTCCCCCTTTCCCCATATATCCCACCTTCATAAATTTTTATGTTTTGATAACCTACTTATTTCACCTTTTAAAAATGTAATTCTTTATCTCTCCATCATCTAGCTTGTAGATTCCACAAAGAGATAAGCTTTCAGTAGACTCATTGTTTGACTCAATATCAATAATGGCAAGGAAATTTATTTTCGATCTTTTCTCCAAATATGTATTTATCTAAATCTACTCATCAAATATTTGGTGACCTCTAATACATTTATTATTTGGTATTAATTCAGTTTGTCAGACTTTTTCAATTTACCATTAAGTTTTGAGAATTCAATTTCAGCCTGTTTCCTTTTCCTTTATCTGAAATTTTAGTGTCAAACATTTTACATAGAGATGTACCTATAAAACATCCTTTAAGACAGAAAAGGGATATTAGAAAAATAAGCAGAAATGAGCTTATATCCAAACAGAAAAACTGCTTGTTTTAGAAAAACGAAAACCTAATAGTAGTGTCCACATGCAGTTTTTATTGCATTATTTCTGTTTACAGAAAGGTAAATTAATGTTTTTTTTCGTTTGTTTTGTTTTTTTTTTCCTTTATGGTTTTCTTACCTTTGTAAAATTCCCCAATATTCCCAAGCACGTCCAAAGACTCTGTGCGCTTCCATCATTTTGTTATTTTCATATTCCTCTAAGTTGCCTATGTCATCACTTTCTTATTTCAATGAATGACCACTCCTTGCCTGCTTGACCTGATAATCTGCGCATTGAGGATTTCTACCTTCCATGGCTTGTAGAACTGAAATTTTTCGCCACCTAACATCGGCCTCTCAATTTGCTTCTTTGCCCGTTCCCTTTGCTTTCCCATCTCTAAATCTGCATCATCTCTCTCCTCTTCTCTTCAGGTGCACTGAGCTTGTTTTATTTTATATGTGTAAGTGACGAAATGCCGCTGTGACAAGAAATGCCACTCCTAATCGTGTTCTTTGTTTTATTGTGTACTTTATTAAAGTTTCCATTTCTTAACCCATGGACTGGCACAACGCCAGGGCCATTTCAAGATGTTTATCTCAGTTAACACCAACTGGCATATGTTAAACTAGGAGGTGTTTTTATGTGTGTGTTGGGGGATGTAAATCAAGCAGAATAAGAATTACAAGAAATCAAGGACACTTTCTGGATGAAGAATTTGGGTAATTGAATTGTTACACAGCCATGAGGTGTACAGAAGGAATATAAAACACCCAAACTGAAACTGAGGAGAATTATTGAATTTGCTAAATTAGATTTTAATACTTTTCTCTTGTGATGGAAGCTAGCTATTCTTATAAGAAAGCATCACATGTCTGAAACAGAAAACAAAATGATTGTGTCTGAAGCTCATAGCGAACTCAATAGCATCCCCAGAAATTGAGAACATTAATTAATATCACCAAATAAAATAAAAAGCTATGTAAATTAATCATCAGTGTCATGAGCAAAACAAAACAAGCCTATGCCACATGGTAAAGGTATTTTCTAGTAATACTTTATATGTATGAATAGGATTATAATTGAAGACCCTGCTGTGTAAGGTTGCAGTCCACTATGCCCATACAGCTCTCTGAACTCTGTGCAAAATGGAAGACTCCTATCCCAGTACAGGGTCTTCCTACTCTCTTGACCCTATTTGGAGGTTGTCCCTGAGCTTGGATGCCTGTCTTGTCTTAAGTATGACCTTTAACACAGTTCCCAGCAGATACTCTCCTCTTGCTGCCCACATGATAATTAGACATATGAAACCATCTGTATGATGGGACAGTGCTGCCAAATAGAAATAACGTTACTATCAGCACCTATTAGGTAATGCCCCAGCTGGTGTCCCTGTCCCATATATCCCCCTCACTCTGGAAGAAAATTGATCTGTCTCAATTTCATTGACTCCTCAAAGGTTCTTTTTGTCATACTCACAGTCAGCCAAGCCCTTCCTGCTGCTTCTGTTCCGTTTGCCCTTGTAGCCTGGTCAGCAGATCACAAGGATAAGGGAAAGTATTGTAGAATATTTCAGATGGGTTACAATTGTTTATGCTGTGGATCATCTGTTTAAATATGCAATTATAATGATGTGTTGTATGTTTTATTCCCTTATTTTGCTTTTTATTTTCTGTGTGAAACTGTGTTACTCTAGAACACCTGATTGGTCTCATAAAGAGCTGAATGGTCAATAGGTAGGCAGGAGAATGAAAAGATGGATGGGAGGGACTGTCAGGCAGAGAGAATAAATAGGAGAGCTTTGCGAAGAGATCAAGAAGATAGAAAGGAAGGGGACAGTCAACCAGCCACACAGGCACACAGACACACAGGCATGCAGACACACAGGCACAGAGACACAGAGACATACTGACACATGGACACACAGACACACAGACACACAGACACATAGCCAGACAGAGAATAAGAATGAAAAAAGAGGTATACAGAAATAGAGAAAGGTAAAAGCAAACTTTAAGGAAAAAAATGTGGCTGGGAAAAAAAGCCAAGCAAAAGCCAGCCTTTTGTAAGTAAAAATGATTCTCCTGTGTTGATTTATTTGAGAGCTGGTTGGAGGACCATTCCCAAGAGCCAAAAAAAAAAAAAAAAAAAAAAAGAGCCAAAAGACAAAACAACCAACAACAGGAAACTCCACAGGAATGAAAAAAAAATAATGACCCCCCCTTCTCCTCCTTGTCTAACCTTTCCCTGAATAAAGGAAGGGAGATCATTATGGGATTTTAAAATCTCTCAAAAATTTACCTTTAGCAATTTTGTTACTGGCTAATTTTTCAGATTTCGGTGTAAAAATTTGTTTAAATAACTCTGTGTGTGACCATATGACATAAGACAACAAAAAAGTAAAAGATAGAGAGAAAGAGATTTAGCAACACAATACTGGAAGATCTGTTGGTTTTCTTTGATAAAAAATGAAAATAAATCTTAAATACAATGAGATATAGTCTTAAACTGGATCAATACAGTGTATCAGTGTATCTCAAAGTAATCAAATAATAAAAGTAGAGAACATTTTTGAATAATTTCATTTCCCTGAAAATAAACCTATCCTAATTTTAAACTTTTACAACAACTGATTCCTGTATTTGACCTTAGAGAATATACTGTAATCTTTTTCAAGATTAGCAATTGATGAGTAAACAAGTCATATGGGAAGCTAAGTACAAGACAATTTACTGTGTTTTATTTTTATTTCTTTACAGACCCATATTTGAAACAAAGCCTTGATATATATCTATCTACTCCTACTACTCTAATTTTTATCTACTCAATTATGTCCTTACATTTCTGGCACAAGGCTTCTTATTTCAGCTGCAAGGATGATTAGGTTGTCTTCAAAAGAAAAATAAGCTTTGAACAACCATTTCGTGCACTCTTCGCTGGGAAGACAGTGTCTCCTGATCTCAACATCCATTAGCTGCCTGCAGTCCATTGCATAAGGTTGAGACTGCCTTTGAATCTTTCCTCCTTACTCCTTAGGATGTTTATTGTTCTCATTGTCGTCAGTACTGAAGACATATATGTAAACTTAACAATATATTGACTGAGCAGATTGTATTATGTATTAGAGTTACGTACACACACACACACACACACACACACACACACACACACACACACAGAGGCGAGCAATTACAGAAATGGAGGCAAAGAATTTGAAAGAAAGGGGATGGGAACATTTGAAGGAAGGAAAGGAAAAAGGAAATGACAATTAAAACATAACCTATATTTTTTTAAAAGGGAAAAACACAGAGAAGGGACTGTTACATCAACCCAAACAAATAAATACAAATAAATAATAGGTATGGACTAAGCTGGCCATGCATTGTGAAAAGTAGAGGGAGAGAAAAGAATAAAAACGATGGAAGTTTCCTTTGTTTTTAAATATATTAACTAGAAAATAAACAAAACTAAGTCTTGGGATGAGATTTAGGCTTAGTCTTATGTAACATGAAAAAATTATTATATAGTATTCTAAACAATATGTTAATCATTTTCAGTCCACCTGACAAAGAAAGGAAATATATTACATCTATTCTATGATTCTTAGGTAGTTCAATGGCACTTTTGATTCCTTCCATCTCAAAACTAACATTGCCTAATTGATTTTATTATATTTTGTGAAAAAGGTTAATCTATATAGGATCATTCCAATCTTTCTGTTCTTTTTGAAGATTATTGAGTGAATAGTTTACATGGAAAACTAAGTACACAAAAATCTTCTAAACATATTGTCTCTCATTTTTATTACTTATTATTCATTACTAATGGAACCTAAGTCTTGATTCACCATTTCCCACTGCTTTTCATTTCATCTACAGCATTAAAAAAGGTCTAGAGCAACAAAAGATGGGTCCAGGACTGGATTGTGAAGTTGGACAAAATACCTGAGCCCTGTCTTTCTGTGATTGCCTTATAGTTCCACCCAATGATGAAGGGAAGCAACGTGAATACCAGTGTGTGGTACAGAGGGTACCAATGTGAGAGTGATGGAATTGTAGCACAGGATGTTTAGAGCCACATATTTATGACACAGGTGGGGATACAATAGGAGCAAAGTAAAATGGCATGGCTTTTTCTTCATGATAAAATCTGAGGAAAAAATACCTTTTTCTATACTCATTTAAAGAGAGTTTTACAGCACTTCTGAGTTTCTATATCAACTAAATTTGACATTTTAGATGACTGAGGATGTTTTCTCTCTGAATGCTTAGGTTATTATACTATTATTTTTATATTATATATTAATGCTAAAGACTCTTACATTAATCACCAATTTGACATGGTCTTAAAAAGCACTGTATTTTTATAGGAATCACACTTAGCACTGGCTACCTTTTATGCATTTCATCAATTGTGGGTTAAAAGAAAAAGTGTACTCTAATTATTTCCTTCTTATTTCATGCTATTTCCTAATACCACATTATTGATTGCATATACTTTTCAAAGCTAGAAAACAGGAAGGAAGTAAAAGAACTAATAAATTTGAGTAATCTGTGAAATTTCTGTTGTTTCTGAGTGAGATAATATGATACCCCTATAGAGTGATGAAGAAAGTAATTATCTAGAAATAGAAATTTCATTGTATCTGTTCATCTTAACCATTTCTTTCTCCAAATGAAACTTTGTTCAGACAATTGAACTTTCAATTTCCTTGTTTCATGAAGGGATTTGAACATAGAAAATAGGGGTAAAGCACAGTAATTCTAGATTTTGGGTACTCAAATACTTAATTCATATTGATAGGCAACAAATATGGTTCCCGTTTATATTCTACACATCCGGAAAAGAAGAATCAGAGAATCAGAAAAATAATTATTTTTCGTATGTAAAGGGGGCACTTAAAGGAAGGAATATGTGTAATTCACTGTTTTCTAAGAGGAGGAACTGATCAAGCAACGTTGTGTCAAGGATACTCATACTCCTCTAACTCCTCTTCCTTTTCCTGATAGCCCAAGTAACACCAGAACCCTGAGAAGTGGCTGCAAAGAGTTTTAGTTAGGGATCCAAACGCCAGGCTCTCCCAATGTGATTCTCCAGTAACAGAAGGAATGGTTAGAAATCTGGCTATGTTGTATCAGTATATAACTAGCAGGAGTTTCAAAAAAAATCTCTGTGACTCACTGAATGTGGGGTTTACCTGTGCCTACAGTGCTGATTTTGTGGTTTGAATCTGAAATATCCCCCATAAGCTCATGGGCTTGAGTACTTGGTAGCTCCCTAGTGATTTGGTGAGATTGTGGAACCTTTGGAAGTGGAACCTGGCTGAAGGAAATATATCACAGTGGAAGCAGCTTGAATTTTACAGTCCAGCCTCACTCTCTGTTCCCTTTCTGCCTTCTGACTGGACTAGCCAAATTATTGGCTGCTTGATGATCAAAGTACTATCACCCACCCTCCCATGGTAGACTATATTCCTTCTTACACTTATGCAAAAACACCCTCCCAAGAATGGTTTAGTGACAATGTAACTAGTACGTGGTGTTTACAGACCTGAAAAAAGCACAGGAGAGCTGAAGTCTGTTTTCAGTTGCCACTCCCAGCCCTGCCAAGCCTCTGTAGTCCCTGTTGGGAGTTACCTGTGATCCTGTAATGACTGACTTTGTATCTGTTGCTGTACTTAATGGGGTAAGAATTACTTTTGTCTTGAAAATATAAAATTGAAAGATTAAGTTCTTTACCTATTGAATGAATGAAATTTCTTTGTCTTGAGATTAATATGCTAACAAATGTCAAAGAAAGATCATGGCATATCTGTGTGTGGGATAATGAGAAAGAAAAAAAAATATCTTCAAAGTGTTATATGTGAGTTTAAGCCTCAAGGCAAGCACTAGAAGTTCTGTAGGGTAGGAGGTATTCCTAGGACCTATTTCCCCATCATTTTCAGGGTATGTACCAAACAAGACACCCGACAGCAAACTTATAGTAATCAATGCCTTAGAAAACATTAGCAATGTTTCTGTGTGCCTGTGCAACATGAAAAGTGAGGGAGATGCTCACAGGTGAAAGGACAACAGGGATACCCTCTGTTCTTCGGAGTTTAATGAGTGTTAGGAGAAAACAGACCTGTGGATACAGGAAGGAAAAAATTGGTCTTGGCTGATGGTTCAGAAAGAAATTGACGAGAATAGGGGATAGATATTGATCAGGTAGCTTTAGGAGAGGGATTCCCAAAAGTCTGCTGTGACTGTCCTTTCCTTGGCTGGCAGCTTGACATGTCCTTGGTTCTGTTGTTTGTTCAGTTCTAGTTAAAGGCAGAGATGTCAGAATAAGGTCTGGTTTGTTATCGCTTCATGCAAGTGAGCCTCTCTGCCTGCAAACAGTGCTTAAAGGTGTGATCAAAACTGGGAGGCACTCAATACCTTGTTGGTTCACCCAAGAGCCAAACCTGCTTACTGCCTCCTTCATACTTCAAACCAGCGAAGCTCATTAGTACTGAAGTGAGACTCCATTTCTGGAGTCCCATTCCTGCGATGTGCAGGATTTCCACCATCCTTCGCTGAAGCTCTTGACTTCAATCCTGTGAGATAACTTTCTTTCTGAAGTCGGCATCGGTGGAGCACGCCTTTAATCCCAGCACTCGGGAGGCAGTGGCAGACATATCTCTGTGGGTTCGAGACTAGCCTGATCTCCAAGAGCTAGTTCCAGGACAGGAAGCCACAGAGTCTTGAAAAAACAAGAATCATCTTTCTGTTGTATGTGAATTTCTCTGAAGTAGCCATGAAAGAACCCAGATCCATTCCTTGAGTAGAAGTTTTGTGCTACCCATTTCTCTCCATTTAAGAAAAACATAACAAAATAATCTGCATGAATGAAGACAGGAAAGCAGAAATATTTGTAGATTATCAGTGGAAATCTAATGATAGTGAAAATAACACAGCTCTAATGGAACTTACTGTTTTGTCCTGACCTATAAATTCATCCCAGAGACACAAGGAGAGAGTGCAGAGGTAAAAAACAGAAATGCGTTGACATTGAGAAACATATCTTATGAGATTTTATTTATAGAAACTTAATGGTGTTTGTCTCAATCTATGTTTATGCAATGCTATTTATATGTTTTATTTGCATGATAACTCAGTCATAAGCCACAGACTTCTATGTGTAGCCCAGAAGAAAATCAATAGGCACCAACAAAGTTGTTTCATTTAAAACAAGATTAAAATGGTGTCTTTAAACTGTCATTCTACTGAAATTAAACATTATAAGTGTCTAATTACAGTTGCTATAGTTGGAAATTGCTAAGACTATTTTGACTGTCTGAATATCTCTCTGGACATTTGTCTGAATATTTGTCAGTCTTGTTAAATTAATGGCCATTTATTTGACTCATGTATAAATCAGTATGATAAAGAAACATTTTTGACTAAATTTGGATGCCATCAGAAATAATTTATGATCATTGTATTGTATAATGTTACCTGAATGCAAGATTACTACTATCTCTTGCTTAAACTTTTATTCAAGTGAAAAAGAATTTCAAATTTATGAACACAAATTGTGTTATAATAGGAAATGACTATTTCCCTTTTTATGTCTTAAAATATCTTTTTCAAAGCAGGTCCATTTAATTTAAATCTAGTATATGTCAAACTATAATATGTTAAAGTGAATTAATGATTTTAACATATATTCTTTTAATTTAAAATGTTGATATATAAAATTTACAAAAATTATATAAAATCTACCATATGAATCAAGCTAAATATTCCAGTTACTTGTTAGTAAATATTTGGTAATTATTTGTGCATGTTATACATTTATGCATATTATAAATTTTACTGAGGTAAGTATAAAGACCTGATAAGGAAGACATTTGGTAAACTTTTAACTATTTATTTTATTTAAATAGGTTAGTTTTGTATTTCAGCTAAAAACTATGCTGTGTTTCATATTGAAGAATTTTGTTTGCTTTAATTCAGCTTTTAATGTTACATTCTGAGTAGAGTCATCCAATGGTTTCAGAATAATTTGTGCTTTTGCTAAAATTATGTTTTTGTTGAACTGTGTTTTTAAAAATGCACATTCAAATATTTCCTTCTTTTAGTTATCCGATAATGATGTTTCTATAAAAGATACCATTTTCAGTGGCTTGCCTATTACTTCCATGTCTAATTTCTTTTCATTCAGCTTTGCTGATGATAGCAGAATTTTGAGTTTCAGAAGTACCATTTGGCTCATTTCAATTGGAGGCTAAATTTACAGAACTTATGGGAACTCAAGGAACTTCTTGTCATTCAATTATTTGACTATCCTGATAGCTACTTGTTCCTTATGAAAGAAATGCTGTATGTGTGTGTGTGTGTGTGTGTGTGTGTGTGTGTGTGTGTAGCCAGTTCAATGCCTTCAAGTCAACCTGCAGATGCAGTTACCTATTTGCGCACACACACACACATACTCTCTCTTTCTCTCTTTTTCCCTATCTCTCAAAAACCTGATTATCTTTTCAAAGTAGAAATAGTGTCACATTACTTCATTTGTAAAATGGTTTCTCATGACCATAGAATAAAGTGAAAACAATTACTGACCATTCCCTAAAGTGCAGGCATGAGCTGTCCCTGCCTACAGCAATATGATTTATAAATTAATCTAACGACTTTGTCTTCTCTGGTGTTTTAGGCTTCTTTTGTCTTTGCTGTAACCCATTTCCTACGCCTTCTTAGTGTCTCTGTATGTCTTGGTTCCTAAGTCTTTGAAAGGCCATGTTTTGAATCTCTTCGGTCTAGCTTACTCTTCAAAATCTTTCAAAAGCTCAGGTTAAAATAACATTTCCCCGTGAAAAATCTTTTGACACTGCTGTCAAATTAGATTATTGTTCTTCAGTGGGCATTTTTAAAGATACTTTCCTACCACATACCTCAGATCTGAACCTGGTTCAATAATGAAGCTTGGTTGAGGGTTTCTAAGAAACCTAAGGCTTTCAAATTATACCAAGTAATCAAAACACCTACTTCCTGAGCTCTCTGTTACTTCACCACCTCATCAAATTTTCAACTCTAATACTATATACTTCGCTTGTAAACTTTTTGTCTAGTAATTTTATGAACACTTGATCCTTGAATTTAACGTTCTAACAGACAAAACCCAGATTCCCAGTCCTTTACACTTTCATTCTTTCTGATACTCATCATAATGACTGACTGAAAGGAAAGAGTTAGAATGCAAACACTGAAGAGAGGAATTCCTAAATACCTCTGACACTTCTGAGTTTGTGGACCACTATAGATTATTCAGTACAATATGCTGACTTGCCCATCCCACATAGGATCTGATTTCCAATACTATCCATGTAGTGACATAAATGGAAGAGTAAGTTTGAAGACAGGAACAAATTGAACTGTAAGACTCAAATTTCATGGCAACTGTTTTATGAGGTTTCTGTCTGTGGAAAAAGAGATTGCTGTTTTCATACTTTATTGTATTTAAATTTTTTACAGTTTTGGCTTATATCTCTTAGTTGTAGTGTGAGAGTCTCTCTGGCCTACTTGGCTACATGGTTGCTTGGAAAATCAGGTGCTATAAGGTCCATTACTGCTGATCTTTAACTTGCTATATAACTTTGAACATGCTTCTTGATATTTCTCTACTCCAATATCAGGAAATGTAAAAGAATGGAAAAAGTATTAAAATACTGGTATATTTGCATGGAAAGACCAATAAATGTGGCTGAAGAGCATTCTGGAAATATAAAGTCCTGACCATAAGGAGGGAAATCAGCCAAAGGTGGACAATGGAGAATGGTCTCAAGTGTACGAGGCAGTTGATGGAGAATTTTAGGTTTGATGTGAGAAAAATTATCCTGACAGTGAGTTGTTAAAACAGGCTACCTTTTTGGCTTCATAATATTTCCCTGCTGCTTAACATTTTATTATGTCAATGCCAATCATGTATCAGTCTTGCATATGTAGAAGTGGTAAAATAGGAACTCCCATTACAATTACCAGTTTTATACGATATGGTCATGCTTTAAAGCAAACAGCCTTCAATAGTGTTCAAAAATCCATCTGTATTATAAGTAACTATTAGACTGATATTGTTGTAGAAATTGTCAAGTACATGATGTCATTCAGCAGCTCTAGTGTTCCAAAGCTTAAAGTATTGTTCTTCCTAGTAACATTTCCCACTTAATAAAATAGCCAGCCTGAAAGTCTTACATCTTAGAAAAGCCCAGCACTTGACTGCAAGGAAACGACACTTGGATTTGTTTTCCTTCAGTCAAAAGTTCTTCATGGTGCAGTAGCCATGTCCTAAGTGGCCACTTGTTTCCATCTCACTCTCAAATTTAACAGTTCTGTTTAGCTTCCTTCTTGACTAGATGGTAAAAAGCCGGCATCTGAGAATGAATGGATTTCTGTACAGAAAGATCTAAACAGAGGTCAGATTCAGATGTATACACACGATCAGTTTAGAAAAAATAAAAATAAAAAAAAAGAATAGTTCATATAATGAGTCCATAGGGATGCATAGGATTTACAGAATGTTATATTGAATTCTTGACCTGAATTAAATTTTTAAATCTATTTTTTTTCTCTAAATGTAGCATTACTCTCTTGAAAATGTAAAGGAAAAAAGATCCAAACTTTAAAACTCAAACCATGCTTCAACTGAGAACTGAACAAGATTAAGTTGCTGATGATGACATTGAGAGTATTAGTAAGATGTAAACTCCTTCACAAAAACTCTTCTATCTATACTAGAACATTGTAAAGAGACTTGCTCCTCATTTTCAAAATTTGTCAAAAATCAGTTGTTCATTAATGAGAGATGTTATTCTGTAAATATGTTTCTCATACTGGTTAATGAATAAAGCACTGTGGCCAATGAGAAAGCAAGATAGGTGGGGCTAGGAGACAAGGAGGAAATAGGAAGTAGTTAGGAGGAGTCAACATGGAGAGCCCAGAGAGGTAGCACCACCAGAGCTGCTCTGGCCGGTAAGTTGAGCCACATGGAAATACTTAGAATAAGTAGAAATGGGTTAATAATTAAGACAGAGCTAGCCAGTAAGCAATAATAGTATCAGGCCAACAGGATTGTATCAAATACAGAGTCTCTGCATGTTATTTGGTGCTGCTGGCATGGCTGTGGGACCAGATGGGTGGCAGGCGGGCTGGTGGAAAACATACACGTTACAGTTCATAGGTGTGTGGGTTAATATCAGGGTTTTTAATTCAGTTCCATTGATCTATCTGTCTATTTTTGTGCCTGTACCAAGCTATTTTCAGGACTATATTTCTACAGTGGAGCTTAAAGTCAGACATTGTGATGCCTTCCGAAGTTCTGTTATTGTGCAGGGTTGTTTTGGCTATCCTGGGTCTTTTGTTTTTCCATATAAAAGTTGAGAATTGTCCTTTTAAGGACTGTGAAGAATTGAGCTGTGGTTCTGATGGGGATTGCATTGAATCTGTAGATTGCTTTTTGTAAGATTGCCATTTTTACTATGTTGATCCTGCCTATCCTTGATCATGGGAGATCTTCCCATTTTCTGATATCTTCTTAATTTTTTTTTTTCTTGAAAGGCTCAAAGTTCTTAAGATACATGTCTTTTACTTGTTTGGTTAGTGTTACCCCAAGATATTTTATGTAGTTTGTGGCTATTGTAAAGGGTGATGTTTCTCTGATTTTTTTTTTCAGCCTATTTATCATCTGTATATAGTAGGGCTGATTTCTTTGAGTTAATCTTGTATCCTGCCACTTTACTAAAGGTGTTTATCAGCTTTATGAGTTCCCTGGTAGAGTTTTTCTGGTCATTTATGTAAACTATCATATCATCTGCAAATAGTGAAAGTTTGACATCTTTCTTTCTGATTTGTATGCCCTATACCTCCTTTTGTTGTCTTATTGCTCTAGCTAAAACTTCAAGTACAATATTGAAGAGATATGGAGAGAGTGAGCAGCCTTGTCTTGGTCCTGATTTTAGAGGAATCACATTGAGTTTCTCTCAACTTAGTTTGATGTTGGCTGTTGATTTACTATATATTGCTTTAATTATGTTTAGGTATGTTCCTGTTATCCCTGATCTCCCCAGGACCTTTATCATGAAGGGGTATTGGATTTTGTCAAAGGCTTTTTCAGCAGCTAGTGAGATGATCACATAGTTTTCCTTCTTCAGTTTGTTTATATGGTGGATTTAGTTGATATATTTCCATATGTTGAACCATCCCTGTATCCCTGGGATGAAGTCCTTGCTATGTCAGTGACCTCTGATGGATACACTTAATAACCCCATCAGTTTATGGGAAGTAAATCTTACAATTAATCTTCAGAAAAAGAGGGGAGTGTGAGATTGGACATGGCTTTGATTTATCTTAAATGTTCACATTGCTCAGTGGTTTCAGTTCTTAAATTCTCTTCTCTTGATGGGATTCCTTACAGGTCTTTAGATACTTGATTCTCAGTAATTTTAAAGATTTTTCAAATTAATATCTAAACTCTGGCCATACGGATAGTAATCGTGACTGTCATGAAAATAAATGTGGTTTAAAGCTGTCTCTTTAACATAATATATAAGCAAGCTCTATACTGAAGTAGAAAGCATCAATATAATTCATGGCTAAGTCTCAGTCAGTCAGAGCAGCTGAGCGTTGCCCAGTCAGAGGCTCCCAACTGATTAGCCCATGCCCATATTAGGCAGCATGTCATCATGCCGCATCCAAATTAAGTAAATGTCCAGCTGTAACCGATTAAACTATATCTGTAAGCCATTTTCTTCCTATAATTGTAAATACTGCCCGCCATATCACCTCTCTGAACTTCTCTAGAGTACTGCCTGATTTGGGATCGTTCTCCCCTCCCCCCCCCCAAAAAAAAACCCCAATAACCAAAAAGCAAGCAAAAAACCAACCAACCAAACAAACAAAACACTTGGCTGTATTTAACCTTTAAATCTTTTATTTTTGTGAATTATTACTACATTTTGTTATTTAATTGCTGAAATTAAGTCTCCTTGTTGTAAAGTATGCCACAGATCACTGTCAGGTTCTAAATCCTGGTCACATACTACAGATGTGTGTCAAATACAGAAGCTTGTTCTCCTTGCTCTTTCCCTCACTGTGGTTTCTCCATGGGATGTTGGTCTTTGTGCCTCCGGTGTCTACGTCTGCAAATGGCAATAATAACAGATTCTCTCCTTTGTACCATAGCACACAGTTTTACATCTACAGTTAATGTCAAATCCTACATGAACTATTTAACAACACTTTAGACTGTTCACAGTGATTCTTTATGGATGATTAAATTGAGCTATTTTCCAAGAAAATATAATTTCCTGAAATGTGCTCTTTGGGTTTGAAAGTAAATAGCTAAGTAAATACCTGCTCTGGAACTGTAATCTATAGGAAACTCTTTCTGAAGACTTGCTTTACACATACCTCTCTGTACATCTGGATTTGTTTTTCCCTTTTTTTTCTGTCTTAGTAAGGATTGACTCTCCACTGTTTACAAAGTATTTCAAAGGGGAAAAGTGCCGTGGGATGCTAAACCCAATAAAACATATTGTATACGCAATCAGAGAGCTGCCTTCTTCAGCATTGAGCTTCGGAGCAAATAGTGCAAAGATGATTAAAATCAACATCATTTGTAATTTAAAATACTGTGAACAACAAAGACGATCCAGCCCTGGCTTTCATTCTGGCAGCCTGCAAATATAGATTGCTGAACAGCGGGGCTCTGTCAATATCAAGCATTCAGCTTTCCACTAATCAACTTGAAAGCTTTCTACTCTAGGAAGAATAAAACCAACATATGAAATCAGATTGTATACAACATTATTTTGTAGGATTAACTATGTGATTATTAAAAGAACACTACAACTTAACAAATCTAAGTGGAAGGTCTTTGTTACAGGACTTTTAAATGTTGGGATGAATGGATATTCAGAAAACTGAGACCCATTCCATGAAGTACAGAAATCAAAAACAACAACAAACCCGCCATATTCTCATCAAAGGAAAGTTAAGAATGGAGGGATGATTCAATCATTAGCAGCCATTCATGTCAGAGTCAGGCTCTGGGAGTCAGTTTCTGGTTTTAAAAATTCGTTTTCAACCACTCCTCCTTAAAAGAAATGCCGTGTTAGAGTGAAAATAGCTTACTCCAGAAGCTCTGCTTACTCACTTAGAGAGCCATCTCCTAGGACCAACTACAGCACCTGAAACTCAATCCACATACTTGTATTTCTCACCTTTATATTCTTCTGTGAATTGTGATGGTGAAGGAAGTGTTGGAATTTCTATCCCTCTAGTTTTGACCAATTTTCAAATGTGTTCTCCTTTCCATTTGTATTACATTATGTTCTCTTAATGTAGGTGTACATGTGTACCTAGAGACAGGCCTTGTGGCTCTAGTAGGAGAGTGGGCTCTGGTTTTATAAAAATGAATGATAGTTCATATGAATTAAATAAATATTAATCAAGTCCATAAAATAATGTAAAATCTAGGGTGGGGGAATAATGGGGAATAATTTTGCTAATTGTACTTTTATAATAATAACAGTTTCAAGAATAATTTCACTTTGGTCTATCAGAATATACAGATAAGTAAATTATAGAGAATAAATTCATACAGAATTAACAGAAGAGTAAGTATAAAATGTGTACAAGATGTCAATTCTAGGGCTGGAGAGATGGCTCAGATGTTAAGAGCATTAGCTGATTGCTTTTTCAGTAGTCCTGAGTTCAGTTCCCAGCAACTACATGGCGGCTCACAACTACCTGTTTTAGTATCTGATGTCCTCTCCTGGTGTGCAGGTATACATGCAGCTAGTCATTCAAAATATAAATTAAAAAATATATCCATTTTATAAAAATGTAGAGTTGTGTAAATAAGATATTGATTTGTACATGTGAATGAAAATTCTATGTATATAATGGGAAATAGGAGAACTCATTTAATTAAAATGTCTCAGCAATTGTCATCTTATCTGCTTATCACATGTCTAACTATTTCAAAATAAACAATTTAAGACATCTTGGAAATAAAGAAGTCAATTTAGTTATAATTGTGTGTTTATTTAAAAAAAACCTGAAGTTTGGTTTCAGAAAATATTTTATTTTGCTGGTAAATGAAGACTATGTGTTTATAGTTTTAGATTAATTTTAATTTTTCCTGTTATACATGTGGATAAACTATACCTTAAAGGAAGACATGATTCATTTCCATGACATTATAGAAGTTTTGGGTAAATGTTCTAATTGTCCCATTAAGTAATTGATTAAACATTACCAATAACAAAAACCTAGATAACAGTTGTCAGATGTGGAAATAAAACTGCTTTAACTTTTTAAAAACAAAATTTGAGAAAGAGTTTCAGGTAGCAAAGTCTATCATTAGACTTACTGTTGTAATTTTAAAAAGTGACACGGGAGAGAAAGAGGCCATGCAACAGAGCATGGAGGGATTTTCTTTTTTGGAGGGGTGGGATGGGGTGATGGGAGGTGGGCAGGACCTTTTAAAAAGGAACATAGTGAATACGCACAGGTGGTGCTCTTAGTGGTTGCAGCTGAGGGCATATCCTGTCAGGACCCCAAAGGCAGGCCAGTACAGATGCCTGAATACTAACACTTATTATGTAGCAAAGGGTGGTCTCAACCTCCAGATCTTCTGCCACTACTTCTTGAGTACTTAGATTATTGGTGCCGAACATCACACCTACTTAAACAGTGATTCATTATCTTTGTAATAATATTCGTTGATCTTGACTTCTGGCTTATGACTTTCAACATCAGACAGTATCCTGGACCTTTTGCTCACTGTCTTCCTTTACCCTACTAGGACTCACCTAGCATGAGTCTAATGTGTACATTTAATTAGAGAGGCAGACAGCCTTCCCCTTGATGTCTATGTGAGTTGTGCCTGATACCATGTCTCTCTTTAGCTTATTGATGAGATATTTTGTAAGTAAATGAGTGGATGTCTAAACAAATATCAACAAATCTACTACGGGATGAGAGAATGGCCTCCTATTTTTGTAAGGTTCCATACAGTCTTGTCAAGTTCTCTTTAGGATGCTACAAACACTTTCCTCATGGGATTCATCTGAGAAGACTTGGCATCTGTCCCAGCACAGGAGAATTGCCTCTAAATCCTAGCTGCCTTGTCTGAGTTTGGTTTACAGCTAGACAAAGAGCAATGATTCCCTCTTAGTGGCTTGGAGTAGGGCCGGGGCCGCAGAGCTGCTCTGGCTGAGAGTTCCCAGCTGTTAGGGAACAGGCAGGCCATTTACATGAGTAAGCCTCAGACTACTGAGAAAAGATTTTTAGCATTTTGATGAGTTAAGATTACTTGAACACTTGGAAAAATAAAATTGCAGATCTTTTCATAAACTGTTAGTAATTACTAAAAAGAAATCATTTCCAGAAATAGAATGTTCAAATCAGTGGCTCTCAAATCTGACATCAGAGCTTCCAATTGAGACAGTTAGTTCTGATTCAGGAGTGGGATGGAATTATTTGTATTATAGCTAACTTTTCTCCTTTAAAACATTAATCAGCCCTCTTCTCTCCCACTCCTCCCAAAGAATGTAATCGCCATTGTTTTATTACATTTTATAAAGAAAATGTTAAGAGTCTGCATGTTCCTTGATAAATCCAAATATTCCTTCATTTATATTTAAGAATGCCAGTAAAATATTCAGCTAAAAAGTGAAAATTTAATGGAGGCCACACTAGTGGGTGTTTATTTTAATTATTTAACTGAATCACCTCACAGTTTTATTTTCTAAGTAGCTGGAAGAATGTGTCATTGTTTTCTAAAGTAAAATACAATCTTTCTACTCCAAATATGAGTTCTCCCTCTCTTCCTGTCATGAGGAGGTTGCATTAGTGGACTACTCTGTTGCCAAATTCAAAGACAAGACTGCTTCTGTTACACTGTACAATCAAGTTAGATCAAGGAGATTTAAGTGTTACTAATTTCAATTATATCATGGTTGCCCCCCCCGGGGGCAGTGGCTATAGTGGCGCTATAGTTGGGATGGAGGTGTTAGCAAAGAGTGGAATCTATCTCCAGATGGAGAAATGTTATCACTCTCTCTCTTATGAGCTGATTTAGTTGGGTTTGTCAGTCATCTGGACAAGGGACCACTGCTCAGAGAGGTGGTTACATCTTAAGCCTAGCTCAAGAAATAAAAGGAAGAATCACTAATGTGTTAAAGCAGTCTTTCCCGTACCTTCTGTAGTGGTTTTGCCTGTCAAAGTGGCCACACCTCTTTTGGCATGTCTTCAGGTGGATGGAAGCAGAAAGAGGAAAAGCATAAGGCATGATCTCTATAGCGCAGGTTCTCTCTTGGTTCAGCCGACCAGGTAGTAAGGGCAAAGAAGTTCTTCCGTGGTTCTTTGTCTTTTGCCATTTACACCCCAATAAACACCCATTTATCATTTATTTTGGGTCTAGTGAAATATTTATACCCATGCCTTCAACCTTCCCTACCACATTGAGTTTTTGTTTTGTTTTGTTTTGTTTTGTTTTTTCAGGGCCTTTGCACCTCTGAAAAATACAACCATTTTATTTTCTTTGTTGTGTCTTTGGGGAAGAAACTAAGGCTGCTTTTGATGTGCTGGGTGGACTTTGGCTTGCGTACCCTTCTTCTGGAGTCCTCCATCCACCATAAATCTGACTTTCAGGATGGTTTAACTTCTTACTATGGGTGGGTATATATGTTTGCAAAGTGTCCTCGAGCACTGGTTTGAGTCCATTCTAAATTATTTTATGATCAGATTTAGAACCCCGTAACTGGAGCCCTATTTCCTTGATTCAATGGGAGGCCTCCCCTAAATTTTTAGTAACATTGAAATGCATATTAGAAAACTAGAACATCTGTAAATCTATTCCTGATGTCAAGTCGATGTTCAGCCTGTACAGAGTGTACAATTGGGTGCTGTTTTTGCTGCTATTGTTATCAGTGTGCATAGCTGAACTTAGAATTGATGTATCTGAGGAGTTTAATGTTAAGTACAAACACTCCTGTACACAAACCTCCTTGCACACCTACTCTCATATTTTTTTTAAACTCTGTTGTAACTGATTCATTTTGAAGCTGCTCAGTAACCTTTACAGTTCTGACAGAGATTAAAGTTTACCAATTTGAACTGTCACAGATTGACACCAGTGAGTGATATGTTTCTAGATCTAAAACACTGCTGGAGGAAGTGTGCCCTTAAATCCCTGTCCAGACGTAATACCTTCTAAGTTGTTAAAGCATGTCATTGGAAAACAACTCTTTTCATACTTAGAAAAGAGAATTGAAAAAAAAAATTCTTATGTTCTTCTATTTGAGTGTTTCCATGACACATGAATGCCATGAATACAATTACAAATTTGCAATGAATATTATTCCTTTAAGACATGTTCACTCAAGTAATATGGAGTAGGGTTGGTTGCTGGCCCCAGAAGTCTGTGTTTCTACTTTGCAGTTTCAAACATAGTTTTTCATTGCATCACACACTAGATTGCAGTTAGTGAATGGAAGCAGAGACAAGCACCAAGCAGGAACCTGAAGTACAGGGCTCTTTGTCTTGCTGGATGCTTCATACACCTTCATTCTGAATTCTTCATTCTGAATTCTGAATTCATTCTGAAGAGTGCACACACCAAATAAAACCCAAATTGTTCATAAATGCTTCAAGTGAAATGGGGCGGAGTTTACGAAGCTGCACAAACACAACAACAGCAACAACAAAAACAAAGTTGAAGCAAGAAACAATCCTGCAAAATGTGGAAAATAAGAATAGAATCAATTAAGTGGATATGATAGAGGAATCTGACTTGCTTAGGTGAGGACAGGGGGAGCTGGAGTAGATGTTTAGTACAGTAGAGTTCAAAGGGGAGAATGAAACACCGGTTTTCATAGGTTAGCTAAATTGGATCACCTAAGTAGTGGTAGTGACCAATTATTACTTTTCAGTCTTAAGTGCACCTTCATCTGTTGCTTTGAAATATTCCAAATCATACTTAGCATAGTTTCCTTCAATTTACAGAAAATAGAAATGTGGCATTCCAGGTATGTTGATGTTACATGTACAATATTATCAATACATTTTTTTTTTGTGGTGGAATTGGGGTATTTTAGTACATCTTTTATACTCTACTGTATGTATTGCTTTGGAGAAAGCATTTAGATACATTTCAAATAGAGGAAATCAAAACCTATTAATTTAAAACCTTTTCATGAATGTGATATCAATCCCATAATGCAAATAGATGCAAAGCATGTAGTTGAAATATGAATGTTTTAAATTTGCACATATTTATACATAATTTTTTATTTTACTCTTGTAGTTATTGATGATCTGTAATTCTTGGTGCATCTTATCAATAAATGGTAAATAATAAATATATAGATAAAATAAGGAAGTAAATGCTCTGAGGTATTATTTTTAGATTCTCATACTTGAGGTCAATTTCTTTGTCTCCACATCTTGTTTTGAACCTCTTCTATAGTATTAATAATTACAGGTTAATCCTCATGGAAAGTAAGTCCACAATTCATATCTAAAAGTTGTACTATAGACATTTATATTTAAATATCTCTGCAGAACAATGTATTGCATTCATACAATGCAGGCATCCTAAGCAAGTGCATTTCACACATATATTTTTGACAATATCTATTTTTGAATATCCATCACAAAAAATTATGAAATGTTGGATGAGTTAACTTCTCAGCACAGTAAGCACCATGTTAAGAATTTAATGTTTATTCATTAATTTTCCAGTAGTACTCCAAACTTCTTTCATTTGAATGCTGGCAATGGGATAATAAATGAAAATATTTTTCAAGACTGATTTTATCGATAGTCACTCTAACTCAAGTGATTAAAGAGAAGACTGCAGCCTGTAGTCACTAAATGATAGTTTTATTCCCTTCAAAATAGTTATTCATCTTGGTTGGCTGCTCTAGTGGAATTTTGCTTAAGACTCTTAGGACTTATATTAGAAGGAATTTGTGACTTCATCTTGTCTTAAATTCTTATTAATATAATACACAAAGACAGGACAACTCGTCAAAGAACCAAAGTGTATACATCTTAATCCGAAAAGTGCTATCACTTCAAAGTGAATTACAGCATTCTGTGGGAAAGGGCTTGCATTGTTATTTAGGCTCATCCGTCCATTTCAGCAGGATTAAAATAAATGATGCATTTACTCCACGCAGCACTGAAACGTGTAGTGATGAAGGCGAAGGGTGAACTTCAAAGAATGCAGTGTGCAAGATTTCAGATGTGATGGAGGGATTTACTTCTCAAATTGTCATTGCCATTGATTGGATTTACTAATCAATGAACAAGAATTGAGTGGAATGAGAAGCTAGCTGTGTCTAAAACTGGCAAATCTATATTTCATATTTAAGTTTGGCTTTTTGAAAGAGGACAATTTTGATCACTTGTTAACTTTATAGATGAACTCTCAGCTCTGTATTATGTTTGCTAACTTAAGGCCATTGTAAAATTGTACTTACACTGGCTTTTTATTATTTATTTGAAAAAGTCTGTTAAAATAATATTCTAGAATTCTAAATTTTAACTATGATTTCTCTGGCTCTGTGAATTCATCTCTGTGCTTTATGCTTTCAGCCACTGTTTATTTTACATCATTATAGATATTGTCCAAAGATCAGGATGATCATGTGAGTCATAGATTTCACTTTACCAAGGAAATTACAGCACACAAAACTATGTTTAATTAAATGACATTGCTCAAAACAACTGTTAGAGACAGCACAGGTTTAGTGTTCAGTAGTTAGTGATCTTATAATTCCAATAATTATTCTAAATGAAAACTTCCTTTCTGAATGCTAATCATAACTTTTCCATTTTGGAATCCAAAGTACGGGTCACGATTGCAAAATGATTGTGCTCTGAAAATGTTTTTCCAGTTTGTTTGTGGATTATAAAAATCACAAGGAAATGGGAGTGACAGCTGCCGTCCTTTGCAAATGTAACTAGTGTCACTGAATTGGACAGATAATGAATTAAAAAAATAAACGGAAGCACATAAATCATAATCTTAAAACGGGTGTACTTGTACAATCACGGCTGCTAACAATCTGAAGTGGGTTTTGGGATAAAGACCTCGTCATCTTTGTACAACAGTCTGGTGCAGGTGACTATGGATTTTACAGGGCAATTTTAGAAAAGAAGCATGGGAGGTGCCTTCATCAAGGGTTTGTGAGGGTTCTCATGAATAAATACAAACAGGGTTCTCACAATCTGCGGAGTGAAAGGTTCAGTGTTCCCTGTTGCTAATATGTGTGTGTGTGTGTGTGTGTGTGTGTGTGTGTGTGTGTGTGTGTGTGTGTTTACACACTTTAATCATCTGTAGGCTTCAGGAGCTTCCTTTTGCAGTATTGAGATTGTGGTGGTAGGCAACTTGATCCTCTTTCCTCCCCACAGCAGCCAAGTGCTGCCTGATGGCCTGTGGGGAGCCATGGGGTGTGAAGCTCACAACCCCTTAAAACTCTTTCTGTTTGGACTAGCCATCCCAATTCCCAATGCTATTCGTAAGAAATGGAAGGGGGAACGCTCAGAGTCAGAGAAGTGGGATATTTCCAAACCTTGCCAAAACTAGCAAGGCCAGAAAATCCTTGGCAAAGCAGGAGAGCTGGCTACTTTAACACCTTTCTCATTCCTGGGATCCCGAGTGACTGAGTCTGGCCTCCTGCTAACTGCTGCGCTACTGTCCCAAAGGCGCTGTTTCAGCAGGTGGAAAAGCAGTTGGAGCAGAAGCTCTTTCTCTCCAAGTCAAACATTCTTTTCCAGGCCCTCTATGGAGAAGTGTGCTCCAGCGAGCACAGCATTCAGTTATCAAATCCCTGCAGGCCCATTAGACCTTAACCAAATGGCAGGCTGGAAAGTTCATTGGCACAAAGAATTAGGTTGAGCCGTTAACCTTGCCCAATGCAAAGGACAACAAGAATATTCTAGTAACTGTAAGCAGGAGACAGACACTCAGTTTTCTATTTTACCATGAAATTCGCATCCTTTGCTAACAAATACAAAAGTGCATTCACGTTTCACAGCCGTTTTCCTTTGTCAGCTGACATAGGAGGCTGCCTGCAGTGGCCTCTTCCCGTCTGTCATTTGTTATCCCATTCCAGCCGATGGCTCCTCCACTCAAGCACGTATGGGAAGTAATACTGTTAAAGTGAAGTGGTAAAGCCTGCCTCCATAAATGGGATATGGAAATGCAGGAATATTAGCCTTTAGCAGAAAGCTAGAATTTCTTTCATCCATCTATCCCTAAGGCAAACGGGGTTTTAAAGCCCGAATCACAGGTTGGCTTTTGCTTTGTAAAGCTGCAGTTGGATGTGTAATTGGAATTTTTTTTTTTTTTTTTTTTTTTTTTTTAATGTCAAAGTGACTCTTGGGTGTTGATCTGGCAACTGGAAATAATGTTGAATGGTTGGGTAAGTAGTTTTCGAATGGCAGCTAAAAATATCATAATCTGACTTTAACAATTGACTTGGCTCCAAATTTCCATATCGGTATTATTTAATTTTTAGTCAGGGCTCTGGAAGTGGAACTTTTCCCAAAGAAACTCAGACTGACTCTTGTATTTGAGACCCTCTGCTCATAGTTTGGGTTGGTGATTTTATATACCTAATATGCTTAACATGCTGTAGAAAAAGATGAAAAGAACATTCTACTTATTCTCCCAGTGACTGAAAGAGTGTTCCAATTTATCTTTAAAACTTATGAAGTTTAAGAAACATGCCATTTCATTATCTCAGAATTCTTGCTAATAAGCAGTTTCTTTAGGTACCTAGACTAATATTTCCATTGCTCATCTGACATTAAATTGTCACTATTTTCCAATCACAGTTATAATTTAACATGTACTAAATACTTAGCTAGTAAACATTTTCAAGATAATATTATGAACACAACAATCACATCTGTTTCTTACAAACTATACAAAATATAGAAGAAATTTCTGACAGAAGTAAAACCTCCCTTAAAAACTATTGTTTTTTTTTTTTGTTTTTTTTTTTTTTTTTTTGAGAGCAGAGAACAAGTCCATTTTTGTTGTTTTGGTCTTTCTGTCTAACTGAGAGATCCATTCTGTTGAACTTGATGCTGTCAAAGATATCTAGGAATGAATGAAATGTGTGTTTGTGGCAATGCTCTGAAGTGTAAGCAAGAATGGTAGAGAAAGACACAATATATTTCACAGAGCTAGTGAGGGAAGTTTTCCTTTGAGCTCTGCTAACCTGTGGGTGTTCAATCATTGACCTACAAACAAAAGGCTGTAGCTTTCATTACCAGGTCTCTGATATATTTGAACCTTTAAGTACACCCACATCTCAACTTTTACATTAGGTATTGTACCTCGATGTTTACCAGACTTGTCAGGGTTGCTCCCTCATGGATAAAAATTGTTGTATTTATTTTTCTACACAATTTTCTTCCTTATAATCTCTTTCAGTTATCTGGTAATACTGTTACAGCCAATACCTACCTAAACAAGCACTATACAAAGTAATGTGTTTGTGTTTAGTCTCTACAGGAATCTTTAGTTATCACATTTTTCATATTTAATAGGTGAAGAAAGCAAGATACTTATTAATGAGTTTGCCTAAGGCTCACTTGAGGATGGAAGAAAAATCAGGAATAGATTCCATCTATTTAATATCAAAAGTAATGATTTTTACTCAAAGTCCCTTATGTTAAAAATTGAGGAATTTTATAAATGAAGAATCTTCACAATGTCATAGTGTATTTGGGAATGGAATATTAAAGCTAAATTTGCTTAAGCCTCTAGAACCAATTTCCAATCACAGGAAATGTAGAGGATAGAGAAACATGTTACTGCCTCTCTCTCTCTCTCTCTCTCTCTCTCTCTCTCTCTCTCTCTCTCTCTCATTTCTCACAAACACAAATGTTGGAAAATTGATTGATATATAAGAAGTGAGAAGTTTTAAAGAAGTAACTGCATAGAAAGAGGATTTTATTTCATGTGAGAGGAATGAAAGACTGGATGATGAAAGAGATTTAAGAAGCATGATTCAGTCAGTAACAATCAGTGGACCATAATTAAAACTTTATTTAAGAAAACATTTAAATTTCATTGTATATGGGACAATAGAATCATTGAACATTTTCCAAACATATTCTTATAGTAAAGAAATCATTGTAAACATTAAAGTTATGTTGTGGTCATTTTAATAAAGGTGTATATCATTCTCTATATTTGAAAATCAAAATAATAAGTCAAATGTTTAGTATAGTGTAGAAAAGCACAGATAGTTGTGGGTGTAAAAAATTTAAAAAGTCATACTATATTTTATTGTGAAAATTTACTCAGATTAAATATTAAAATATACAAGACAAAGAAACATTAATTGGTAGTAAATTATATCATTTTCTCAACACAAAAATTTGATTGCTATTTAAATGATACTTTTTTTGCTCCATAGAAAGAAAAAATTATGAAGTACTCAAGACTTATGCCATAAAAATCCTCTTCCTATATTTGAGCTCCCTCAGTTTTCTTTCACAGTGAAACCCTCAGAACATTGTGACTGTGAAGATTTATCTACAGTAGGTAAAGATATTTTTCAGTTGGTCCTGGCAGACGATAAAGAGATCACAGAAATGCCTCAGAGCCGAGTATGACCAGGTTTACAGTAAGTGGTACTCATTTAGCAAAAGTAATTAAATTACAGCCAGGATCTAGCCTGAAGTATCTACTTTGGGAGACAACATAAAAGATGTTTCGGATACAGAATCCTGGCTTTCTGTGTTTCACCCTAGTTACATACACTGCCTGTGGTTCAGGGTATAGTCCTCCCATTGCTTCTTAGACCTGTAAACATTTTGCTATCTTAAACAAAATTGATTACACTTAGAGAAAAGGCAAAAGCATAGTATGTTTTTCTATAAATATTAAAAAATTAATTTTCCACTAAAAGTAATTGTTGACTTACAAAAATTTGAATGTAATGTGAACATGAATGATGGTAACTATCCTTAGTGTAAAGATCATCATCTACAATAGAAATGTCAACATTTCTTAGTAATAAATGGCTGAGCTTCTTAAAGCAGACAAAACTATACGTTCTGGGGAAATCATAGCCTAGTAAATAATAGATGATTTTTCTTACGAAGAACAACAATAGCTGCTTTTAAAATTAATTATAAAAATACACAATTCCTAGGAAGAGAGAGATGGTCCAGTGTTTGAGTGCTTACTTTACAACATTAAACCTGCTTCATTTTTGCCAAGAACCCTTGTAAAACCCAAGTGTGCCTGCACATACCTGTACCACTAGTATTTGCAAAAATAGACAGTTTGATCCAGAGAAAGCCTTTGCCAGCGAGCCTAGCCAAACACCTGAGCTTCTAGTTCAGTGAGAAAAGCTTCCTTCAACAAAAGATGGAGTGTGATAGAGGGAGGTATCTGATGCTTTGCCTGATATATGCTTAGGTGAATGTACCTGCATTCTTAAATTTATTGACCATATACAGATACTAAGAGCACACATGCACAATGTAAGAATTTCTGTAATATATGTTCTCTCAAAATTACCTTTTCCATTTACATAGACAAAAGAGAAGTCATTGTGAGTTCCTGTGACAGCCTAAATGCTGCAAGAGAGAGAGAGAGAGAGAGAGAGAGAGAGAGAGAGAGAGAGAGAGAGAGAGACAGACAGAGAGAGAGAGAGAGAGAGAGAGAGAGAGTGAGAGATATTATGAGAACCATCTTAACTGTTAGATTTTAAATTCCATTTATTATACTTAAGAATTGTTAAACAGAGTACTTTTTGACCTCATTTTAATTAAGTTTTACCACTAAATGTTAACAATGTTCAGAACAGACAACTTGAGAGGTGTGCAATCTTCACCCCAAAGATCCCTCTTCTCTGTGATAGAAATTATCACTTCTATTTTTCCATTCAGCAACCTGCAGGAAAGAGGACAGGGTGCCTGATAGAAACATGTGCCTGGACAAAAGTCAGCTAGAAGGAATAGCTTGGCGTCCTGTTACCTGCAATAGCAGGAAAGTGGCATCTAGGGCACACTGCTGGGTCACCTCACACCAATTATTACTGTAGATTTTTTGTCTTGTTTTATCGTTAGACAACAAGTGACAAGATCTGAATGGTCTCTCTTTTGAGAAAAATGCTGAAAATCTGTAATTACCTGTTAAGTTTTAAATAGTAAACTAATGGTTTAGAAATTTACCAAGGTGTAAGAGTGTCTTTCTGTTTCTTTTTTTAATAACCAAAATATATTTTAGGTTTCATGATATTCAACATATGCTTGATGTCTGATATATCTATATCTATATCTATATCTATATCTATATCTATATCTATATCTATATCTATATCTATATCTATATCTATATCTATCTATGTCTATTGATATCTACATCTATATCTATATTTATATGTGGTTTTAGAATAATATTTAGAATGATAATTTTTACTTATATTCCTTTGGTCATGTGTTCATGTGTTGTGCATGCCCAACCTCGACCAGCAAGGAAGACGCGACTCCGGGAAGATCTTCTTCATGCAGTTTTAATCAGGATCCTTGAACATGCTTCTTTTGACCCCGGGAAAATGCCCGCACAGGCTTAAATACCCTTGTGCTGACCAACCCCAGTGAGCCACATGTACCCTGCAGATAGGCTACTCTAACTCTAACACAGAAGCAGACAGGCTGAAGAGACTTAACCAAATAAGGACTTGTTTATGCCAGAGAGCACTCACCATCAGGGAGGTGGAAAGCGGAAGCCAGCACCATCTTTAAGGCATGGCACTTTGCAGCTCTCTACAATGTGTTAAGGTATTTTCTATTAATTTTGATTCACTTTTTCTCAATAAAGGACATATTTTAAAATAAGGAAAAATGAATTTAAACTATAAAAGTTATGGCTTTCACAATAATAATTTTTGTTACCCAGAGAAGTGGCTAAATTTGTCCAAAGTTTGGAGTTCAATCTAGTTAGCTTTCAGCTTCATCTCTAATATTATTGAAAGTGAAGGAAGAATCAATCATATGAAAATTTCTAGCTCAGAAGAGACTCAGGATGAGACTACATTGAAGATAGGTATCTGTAGACAGATGAGCGATGGCATTGTTGTCTATGCCATTTATGCATTTTGTTTTTCCTGCCCTACACTTTAAAGGCTCAAAAGACAAGGGTACTTGCCAGACTCTGTCCTTTTACATGTTATTACATACACCAAACAACTACCTGGCTTCACAATTGTTTGTTCATCCCATAGTAATCATATATCTGTTTTCTTTTTATCATTGTGAGAACTTTATAGTTGTATGATGAACCTGGTCCCTATCTACATGCAGGATTGTCTTACAAAAATGCAAGTTAACTTTTTAAATCAACTTTGATGAGTCTTTGCTATTTTAAATATTTTTTTGTATGAATGAATTTTACATATGATGAGGCATGCTGAAAAGCTTTCACAGAAAATGTTTCTGTTATTGTGTATGGTAAATGCGTGTGGTAAATGTGTGTATGTCTGTTTTCATGTGGGTGTGTGCACATAAGCTTCTGAGTTCAGGTGCAGTGTGTGCATCTTTGAGCAGAGGCCAAAGGACAATGTTGTATGTGTTCCTCAATCCTGGTCTACCTTACCTTATATTCTTCATGATTGGCTGGAAAGTGAATCTTGTAGTCTACTGAACTTAGTTACACAGCTGTGCTAGTTTTCACATATGTTCTGTGATCTGAACTCAGATCCTTATGGTTACTATGTGGGCATCTCACTGAGTGAACCATTCCCCACTCCCTATGTTTTCTATAAGAAGATATGACTCAAGAGATATTATGCTAAACATTTGCAGTTTATTGTTTATTAGATCTTAAGGCCACTTAAGGTGTCGAGAATTACAAAATACGCACATTAGAAATAATCCTCTGAGACATGTACAGGTCCATGAGTTCCTTAACATTGGAAAAACCTTTGTGTCACAAATATTTCTATAAAACATTTGTTATAAATACTGTTATGAAATACCAACAATAAACAGAATTTAAAGTATTAGAATGTATTTCATTATATAAATTATGTAGGACATTATGCCTCCGTGTTTTTAAAAGATTTTAACTATAGAAACTTAATTGATCAATGGGGAAATCAGTTTATGACATTTGGAGTCACCTGTGACCTGGTGAAAGAAGTGGATTGTTCTCTTTGTGACATTGGATTGGCATCAATTGTCTCCAGGGAAATAAAATGCTCTGAATTGATATTTCCAAGGATAAAAGAGCCTTTCAGGCAACCCTAAAGTGTATTTTAGTAGACCATGCATGATGGCAGAAAAATATCCCCAACGTAACTTTCAGGATGAAAAATGGATAATAATTAGGTAAAATGTTATTTTGTGATTTTATTCCCACATGTCCCATCGCTTTCATACCCTAAATTCCAGTGCCCTTGTATGTCCAATTACGATACGGAATGGGAGAACTTCTAGTGAGCAGACTGCCCTGGCCCCCGGAGGGGATTGTGTCTGGTAATGATAGTGCTAAACTACAGAAAACAACACTGGGACTGTTAGCAGAGAGCTTATATTTCATTACTCACTCTTCTCCAAGTAGGAAGACAATCAAACAGGAGAAGCAGGGCTGCCATGGTAACCTAGGCTACTTGTTTTCCCTTTTCAAGTTTAATTCACACTATTCATCACTTCAATGCCCACATCCCTCATTCTTGTGTTGAATAGAATTATAAGTAATACATTTTAATTTATTATTCCTTTTCTGCCACCATCCTTAGCTTGGCTCTTGAAAAGGCAGACCGATGATACTGTAATCATGGGGATCTCCTTCCAAAGTAGAACTTCCAGATAGACCATCAAATGAGAAATGTGCAGACCGCGGGGAGAGTAATGGCAATGCACATTTGACTTCAGTACACACACTTATATACATGGTGCATGTGTGTGTGTGTGTGTGTGCATAGCTGTATGTTGAACCAACATGTTATAATAATGGTTTTCAAGTATTTTGTACAGTTACCCTTTGGATGTGTCTCTTGCATATATGAAAGCATGGCTCCATATGCAAGCTGAGAACCACATAAAACATGACAGAGCATGCATGTCCATTTCATGTATGCATTTACATTGCTCTGATGAATTGTATGGCATGGCAGTAGTCCCATCATGTTATATTCTAATTTTATGAGTCATTTCATAAATAGCAAAAGACATAATCTCTACTTTTCATGAGTATCATTAATCCTAATAAAAAGTTTAAAAATCACTTATGACAATAATTTATAATATATGTATATATGAAGTAATATTTGGAAAAAAGTTGTTTGGGGCATTTTTAAAGCAATAAATAATTATGAGACTACTCAGTTCATGAGATAACTTCATTTGTGTAAAACCACTTTAAAAGCTAAAATTGAATGATGATATTTTACCCAAAGATGATTCCTTTGAAAACATAAGTTTTCCCTTTCTTTTTGGTGATTTGCAAATAACTGTGAACAATTATTTTACTACTCCTGCTTCCCTGCTTGGAGTCATTAGAACTAGGAAGTCATTTGTTTTTCTTCGTGTATTTGACATTCTGATACTGACATTCATGAATATTCCCTGATTTCTACATGTTAACTTTTCTTAGACGGGACATCAGTAATGCTATCCATCTTTCTGCAGGTCCAGCATGGTTGAGCTGTCCATAGCCATGTCCGGAAATTGTCTCTGAAAGGAATCTGTTCCAAATATTGTTGTCTTTGTTCATGGGACAAGTAATGATATTAAGTGCACTGTAAACTAATAGAAGACTTGTATATCCCTAACTCATCTTCTGACTTAACACAGAATATCTGAATAAAACAATCCTTAGTTTTTAAAATTTTGTCAAGAAGTTTGTATATATTGTAATTAAATTTCTTCCTAGTTCTTTTATTAATATTCAAAAATATTTTAATTTATTTAGAATATGAAGGAATCATAATAGCAAAAACATTTTTTTTAATGTTCATGATCAAGCACCCATTTGTTTGACACTTTGGGAAAACATTGTTGCCAGTGTCATGACATGGCAGAAGGCCTTGAAATGAGAAGGCTAAGGTAAAAGCAATCACCTGACAAGAATGGAAGCCAGAAGCATCCTGGGCACACCCACATTTAAAGACAATTATCCTGCACTGTGGAGCTCAACAGAGTACCATCAAAACAATATTAACCTCTGCTGTGGAAAGTGTCCCTCGTGCACTGATATTCATAACATAACACTGGCATACTAAGAATGGAGCCCACACTGGCATACTAAGAATGGAGCCCTCAAGACAATAGCGCCAGTGTGTATGGCGCTGTTGCAATGGATGCAGTCTTGTTGGAGAAAGTATGGTCTTGTTGGAAAATGTGTGTCACTGACAGTGGGTTTTAAAGGTTCAAAAGTTCACATCAGGCAAGGTGTCTAGGCCTTCTGCCTGCTGCCTGTGGATCAGGATGTAGTTCTCAGCTTTTCTTCTAGTACCATGATTGCCATGTATGCCACCATGCTCGTGTGTGTGTGTGTGTGTGTGTGTGTGTGTGTGTGTGTTTGTGTGTTTACTACATACAGAATATAGAAAATAAATTCATGAAAGGATAACAAAGGATACTTACTATATTATGTAAGTTCTATGTACATTTGAAACACTGGAAAAGTAAAGATTGGATGCCTTACAAGCCTTCTCTCATTAAGCACATTTTAAAATGCCTAAGGCATTAAACCAAACTACTGCTTAGTTCAAGCATTTCCTATAGGGTGGTGTCCGATGCCAGACAAACTGCTTGCGAAAAGTGGGACTAGATGTATGGCCTTGCTTCTCATATGTGTCATAGCAGGAGTGATGAAATGGTATGCCCTTGGAGGTGAATAGCTTTCAAAATTTGCATCCTTTCAGACTTTGTTCAAAAGCACACACCCAAAGACACATCTGACTAACTTAAATCTGACTTTTAAATAAATAGCCAGAAACAAACTTGAGGAAGTAGGAAACAGAAAATTTGAAAATAGGAGATATAAGTAAGTGAGTTCTAGAGTATAGGATTAGCAAACAGAACCTTGATAATTCAAATGTTCTATTTGTCAGCTCTGGTGATTAATCCTTGAAAACCATGATGCGATGAAAAAAGCATACTTCTGTTCTCTTTGTGAATATGGATATAAGTTAATATCACCTTTCTTTCCTAATACTTGTGCCGTTTGTCTTGACAATTTAATGGATGTTTAAGTATGAATTTTATAGTATAAAGTAACTATGTTTTACTGTAAATTAGGAGAAGGAAAATAAAATTCTGGTCAGTAAACTTCCTATAAAAATTTCTTGTTTTGATTAGAAATAAGCATCACTGTTGAAACTATGAATTAACATCAGCAGAAAATCCTGAGAATTTCAATTCAGCGTCTTTGCTGAATTCCATGATAAGATTAATAAAAGACTGGAAGAGGCTAAATGGTGCCTCACATACCATAAATATTTCTTGGAAAAGCACTTATATACTAGTTTTTTTTTCTTTTGCTTTTAAAATAACTAAATCTTACTTCCTTAATTTTTTTTTATAAAAATTTGTAACTTCTTTTTCTCAGCGGACATAGGCATGCTAACCTTACCTTCATGGCTTTAGTCCTTCCTGTATTAGCTTTCCTCCTATTTGACACCCATTGGCACAGCTGAGTAAATTACAGCAAGAATAATTAGCAAATCAGGAGCAACAGGTGACAATGTGGTCAGGCTGCCAGAATCTTAGATTGTTAATGTCTTATATGTCTACCCATTTCCATTGCACATTTTTTCTCTTGATATTGGATACTGTGTTCATTCCCCATTGCTCATTTTAATGAATACTTAACTATATGAAATATTTGTTCCTTTCAAGGGAATTCTCTCTGGTATAAAAAAAATAAAAAAGAAAAAAGAAAAAAAAAAGAAAAAGGAAAAACAGAAAAAGAAAAGAAAAAAGAGTGCAGAAACCTTTTCAGAGCTTAATTGGGGAGATTTGGAATGTCAACGCTTGCAACCAATTTTATCATAAGTAAAGTTTTTTAACCCACCCCCCCAATATGTAGAGTCATTTGCAATCCAGTCGAAGAATTCCTTTCTCTCTCTGCCTCTCTGGTAAGCTTAACCAAGCTGGACATCCAGTTGGGTGAGGTCACACTGGAAAATGTTTTTTTTTTAAAGGGTTTTCTAATACCTTTAAAAACCCAAGTTAAGTTTTAATGAGCATTTAGATCCCCAGGGGGCAATCAATTTTGTGTTCTGCATAGCTGTTCCTTTAGTCTCCGAAATACCACCTCCACAGACTGTTCAGTGGCTACCTTGAGCCCCATATTCAGAGAGAAAGAATGTGTGTATGGGCAATGCATTTCTCTTACCCAAAGGTTCCCCAAACCTTCACACATGTTATGTTTTCAAGCAATGGGGTGGGGTGGGGGAATAGAGGGTGGGTGGAAGAAAGTAGTTGATATTTCAGCAGCAGCAGGAGCAGTGTGGGCCTTAAGAGAGCCGTATAAGTGTTGGAAAAGTGGGATACGATATGCTTGTTGACTTTTTCTTTCCCTTGGCCCTAGGTCAGCTACTAGCACACAGTGCCACAGACACACTGTGGTTTAACATGATGACGGCTGAATGAAAACAACAAAAAAGAACAATGCAGCCTAGGAGTAGCCGATAAAGTGAAGGATTCATGTGCATTTTCAGTTTTATTGCATATATGCTGCTAGGAGGTTTTTTAGACTATGGCTGTCAGGGACACATGATTAAACGGTTTGCAGGCTGCACAATTGCTTGTGTCTTCATATATTATCTCAGATAAACAGGCACCATGAATCTTTCTGGAAGAGTCTCATGCTCCAGAGGGTTCCTCTCTGGAATTTTTACTATGTTCTGCTCTCTCTCTGCAGAAAGGAAATTATACACTAAACATTAACTGAGCGTATCATTTCCTCTCTCCAGGATACCATGCAGTGAGTCTGCTGACCTGGACAGCATACTGGCAGCTACAGCTTCAGAAGGAGAAAGTCTGGCACTGGGTGGGATGCATGTTCTTTATCCATGCATCGACAATAGCTCACCTTTGATCAATGCTAAGCCACATACTGCGTTGAGTTTTTGTTCTAGAAAATTCTTTATTACTAGATTCTCCATTATTAGATGGCTACATGTGAATCTTTTGAAATTGTTCTGCAGTGACTATATTCTGGATGAAGCCTGCAAAGCTGTCTTGTTTAATTTGCAGGAATAAAATACATCTTACTCTTCTTTCTCTGGAACATTGTCCCTTCTAACACACTGAATATTTAGTCTGCTGTTTATGATGCCATGGGTTGAACTCATGGACTCATTATATGCTGGCCCTGTGCTTCTATGACTGAGCCAACTCCTCACTCCAATTCTTGTTAGGGCTGACTTTCTTTGCTCTGTCACATACTGAGCACAGTCAAGGAATCTGGCCATTTTCCTCATACATAGATCTCAAGTGCCCACAATACAATTCGGCAGAGAAGATGCCACACAAATGTTTCATCCTGTGGATGTCTTAAAGTGTGTATATTACCCAAATATAAAGTAAGTTCACATAGCATTGATTCATTTATCTTAGCTTCATTTCACATTTGACTTAATATTACAGTGACTATATGAGTACTCATTGTTTCCATTTTACTGGTAAGGAAATAAAAATTGTTTAAAGTCATGTAGCTTATAATTGGTCAAGGTGAAAACACAGTACAACTCTACCTGACTGCTGTCTGTAGGTTATTAATAACCCTCCTGTCTCTGAGTCCTATCTGTTATTTGTAATTTGCCCCTCTCTTGGACTCCTCTATTTGTATGCTATTTATAATTCTCTTTTTCTATGATTCCTATCTGTAGGTCTTCTATCTGTACAGTATTCATAATTTCATTACTCCCTGGTTTATCTTTGGTAAGTTTAAGGTAAGGCTTTGAGAAATATGCAACTACATGCAGACAGTTAACACTTGATCTTAATATATTTTCTTCTGATTACAAACTTTCATTTTCTTCTGTTCTAAATGCTACTGAGTACTTTATTTTATCTAGAGTAGATAAGTGATCTGTAGTTTGGATACCTTGTTTTTTTTCATTTTCTTCCAAAAATGAACATGACCACTGACCAGAGTCTGATGCTAAATTTAAATCTCCTGGCTTCTCAGCATTTATCAGATTTTGACCTTTAAATAATTCTTAGACTTTTGGTACAATGTGACTCTAAGAGTGGCTGGCATTTCATTTTCATACCCAGTGATTTTATAAACATTTTGTAGCAGCTCTATTAGAAATGACTTGCAGGAATAATGAACACATACAATAAAGCCATAGCCAATTCAGTGTAATTTCCCTGGGTGAATTATTTTACATTTCTTTAGAAGGTAGAGTGTAATTCCTTTCAGAATTCTTGATTACCCAGTTTTGGGCATACAATGATGAGTATATGCTATTTAAATTTTCTTCAGTAGCAAAAAAATATTTAAATATTAAAGGTCACTTAACATGAGTCCTTCAATGCATTATTATAGTTAATGGGATAGGCAAGATTCTGCCGAAGTAAAATAATTTGAAAATCTCCCTGGTTTACAAGAAAGCACATTTGTTCCTTGTGGCATATGCCCATCACTGGCGGTCTACTCTTCTTTCCTATATGCTGGTGTATCAGTCTCCATAAAAACCTCTGGTGCCTCTAACATAATAGAGGCAAGACAACTCATGTGTTCTGTTTTTTTATTTTCTTTTTTTTCTAGTGCTGTGGATTAATCCTAAAATTTTATTCATGTGAGACAAGAAATGTGACATAGTGCTGTCTCTCTCTAGACATAGTTCTTAACATCTGTGCTCAGAGTTTTCTTTTCCAGTGAAGCAAAACAAATAACCTTAAATATTAATATTATCCATTTGCATTATGGTTGTATTTTTAAAACTGGTGTATAGAGTTTTTGAAAAATTGCTTCTGTTGGGTTAGGTGACAAAAGCTTATAATCTCAAGTTTCTCTGTAGATCTTTGGCTGTCCTTGAGCTCATTCAGATTCACCTGCCTCTGCCTCCTGAGTGATGGTATTAAATGTGTGCACCACCACCACCTGGCCAATGTATAGATTTTTACAGGATGTCTACTTTTAAATTATTAGTCATACTGATATAAACATAGTATATGGACATGGGAGGTTTTTTCATCTTCTGGTATTAACTTTCTTTCTTGAGAGAAATTGTGGTTATATATTATTATGATTCATTAAAGCTGGCCTGTGGATTCAGAAAGCAAAGAAAGCCACAAGTCATAGAAGCCAGGCACACACCTTTAATGCCAGCAGCCAGAAGCTAGGAGGTGGTAGTAGACACTTTTAATACCAGAATTTGGGATTAAGAGGTAGATGGATCTCTGTGAGTCCTAGACCACCAAGATTTACTCAAGATTTAATGAGTCTAAAAGAGAATTATACCTTGTACCTTTAATCCCAGCACTAGAAGGGTATAAAAGACAGGAGCAACCATCAGCTCTCCAGCCATACTGAGAGGTTACAGTCTGAGGCTTGGTGGAGATCTCATGGATCAGCCTTTTCAGCCGGAGGTAGAGAGAGGTAAGAGCTAATTGCTCGGCTGCTTTGCTGTTCTGACATACAGCTTGAAGTTTGATCCCCAATATCAGTCTCTGGGTCTTTTATTTGTTGTGTTACCAGAATATTATCCAAGCATATTTTTATTCATTTACAAAATTAATGCAGTGAAACCCAATATTTTGCACCATTAATATATCCTGATAAAAGAGAAGATAAGGTAAAACTAATTTTTTCAATTATGTGTTCTTAGAAGTAACTATGTTGATATCATGAAATAGTTTAAATGATTGTCTTCTGTAAAGTCAGCAGCCTAGGCTGGCTGGTCTTTCTTTGTCCTCTCTATGCAATCATGCTATTTCATACTCTAGTAATCTGTGTCAATCTTCTGTCCAACTACATAGTGCATTTATTTCAGGAGAATGGAATAACAAGTAGTATAGATTGGCACTATTTACTCTGAGCATATACCTTCAAGAAAGCAAGAATGAGGGCCACGAAACTTCATTCTGATTAGAAGTTGTGTATTAAAGTGGACAATCTTGTGTATCCTGATGAGGGCGCCAAGGCTATGTGCCTTCAACATGTACTGAGAAAACAAACCTCCATTTTACAGGACAGCTAGAGGGGGGATATGATGAGAATGTGAGAAGAAAAATATTCTCTGGTTAATTCTGTATTTTTGAGCAAGATTTTAACAGTTCTGAACTTCAATTTCCAGTTCTGGGAAGTGTGGAAATGTTACAAGTAAGTGTTTCTCTCCATAGCTTCAATTTTATTGCTTTATTAAACTCTTTCTGTAAATCATAGACTAAGATTTTTGAGTGTTAACCTGGAGAAACAGTGGATAGTATGGGTAGTATGCTAAGAATTATTAAGGGAAGTTAACATGAGAACAGGAAAAGACCTCTTTAATGATATTATCTGTTTAGATGGTTGCTACAGATAATTATAGGCTAACACTCCTGGAGTGTGGTGTGTGTGCCATTTAGGCCAGACTTTGTTTTCATGGGGTTTAGTTTTCTTTTATTTTTTTCCCCCCGGATCTCCCATTGAAATATTTGCATGAAAAGAAGATAACCCTCATTCATTCATATGAAAAAGAGTCTTTTTGTCTATGTGACTTACTTTACAGCTGCAAACTGCAAGCACATTCAAGGACCATGTTGGGACAAAGAGAAGCCAATTTCTCTCAGAGAAAAACAGATTTAGATAATTTATTTATAATAAACTATGTGAGCTCATTTTTTTTTTCTAGAGTGAATTGCCTTCTTGGAAGCATGAGCTTACCTAGTAAAATATTCACTGAAGCTTCTGTTTCTATGACATTGTCCTATGAAGCCTTTGTTTCTGTCATTGCTTTTGTTTTCTCCACTTTAGTCTTTACAAAAGGCATCAAGAGATATTTGCATCATAGAAACATAGTAATATCAATAATTCATTTAACACTAAAGTTTAGAGGGGAGAGAAAATTACTTTCTTTGGGTAACTTTTTTTGTTGTTCAAAATGTTCAATACATATGTTAATTTGATTACCGTCCTCAATGTTCTCCTAGAATACTAGATAATTTAATCTATTTTCATCTATCTATCTATCTATATATCTATTATCTATCTATCTATATCTACTTATCTAATATATCTGTTATCTTCTATCTTTGTATCATGCAGTTTCAATCTAGTTTAATTTCTTAATTACTACAAGTTATTAAGTTATAAACACAAGAACACAAAACATTTATTTAATTATGACACAGCAATTTTTAAGTGTTTCTAAGTTTAGAGATCCTTTATATTCTTAATATTTCTTAAATTAACAAAAAAATCATAATAGCCCTTTTATAATGAGGTTTTAAAGTTATTATCCATGATCTCTTTCACACTGGAAAATAGAGTTAGAAACAGTTTAAATTATATTTTACTTATTGGCAGCGATATGATAAACTATTATTAAAGGAATAAATGAAATATTTCCCAACACAAAACCAATGTAAGAAACAGTGTTATTGGCTACTGTTTCTTTATTTTTTAAATAAATAATACCTTTTAGTTTTGTTTATCCTACAAAAATTACACACACACACACACACACACACACACACATATAATCTTGATCATGTGTTGCCATATCCCTCCATATCCTCAAGAACCTGATAAAATATAACCAAACATTGCATGCTTTTAAAATATGATTTATTTAACTATGTTAGCAATGTCCATGATGTAAAGTCATCCAATGACCATGGGCAATCAACAAATGGCTAAAGCCTCAAAGAATAATGACTCTCCCTATCTTGGTAGCCAATGATTCCTAAGGTGTGAATGCAAACCTCAGGAGACCCTACCCGACTCATTCTAGCATTACAGCTACTTGATCTTGTACACATGACTACAGCTTTTCTGAGTCAGTGTGTTAACAGCCTCATGATTTCTCAAAGACAGTATTCCACAGCATGTCCTTCAAAGACTCTTAAGGCTGATGTTTCTATCACTCTGCCTCTATATTCCAAGTACTTTCAAGTAGAGGAAGATTGATGGTTATGTTCCATCTGAGCAAATATACTGAGTGGGATTTCCCAGGTCCAAAGAGACAAGCAACACCTACTATCTCTCAAGTGTAGGTTTTAATTTCACATTTTTTGTTTTATGTGTTTAACCTGGAGGACATATATGCTGAATCTGGGAAAATAGAAACGGGCCATAGTTAGGTGTTACTTGCATGTTTTTCCCCCACCCCCGCTGCCACCAGCAGTCTGGTCCCACTCTTTGTTCCTCCTCACTGGCTGCATAGTCCTGCTGCCATGTGAGCTCCAAATAACACTCAGAGACTCTGTATTTGATACAATCCTGTTGGCCAGTTACTATTATTGTTTATGGGCTAGCTCTGTCTTAATGATTAACCCATTTCTACTTATCTAAGTATTTCCATGTGGTCATCTTACCCGAGCACGGCCGGCCGGCTTCTGCTTTCTCTCAGCGCTCCATGCTGACTCCTCTTTACTACTTCCTCTTTCCTCTTTGTCTCCTAGCCCTGCCTATCTTGCTTTCCTATTGGCCACAGTGCTTTATTCATTAACCAGTATGAGAAACATATTTACACAATAACATCTCCCATCATCTGCTCTTCTCTGTCTAAAATAAAAAGAAGGGTTTTAACCTTAACATAACAAAATATACCAAACAACAGTTATCAAATAAGAATCACAGTTAACAATATTTAGTCCCTTAACATTTTGTAAGAGTTAAAGAAAATATCATCTAGCCTATCTTTGTGAGTCTAAAGTCCTATATGTAACTAAACTTTAATCCTAACAAAGGAAAATTATAATCTTAATTATCTGTCTTCATCTCCATCAAAGACCACAGAAGGATAAATTAGGAGCTCCATTAAGGGAGAGGTGTTATTGATTATAGGTAAAATGAGTAAAGGGGAAAGAGATATTGAGAAGAAAAATCTCAAGCACATAGTGGAATAATGATGATGGAGGAATCATTAGAAGAGGTAATTCACATTAAATTTGTCTTACAAAGCTGTATGGGAACCTATGGCCTTAGAACCTAAGCACAAATGCAGTAAGAAAGAATACTAAAGCACATGTAATATGAAAGAAAGGAGGGCACTGGCCTAAAGGTTTAAATGAGGATGAGATGAAGGAGAAGGTATGGGACTTGTTAACCCAAACCAAATCTGTATGAAGAAGGCATTATTTGTGTTAATTAAAAATTTAATCAAATTTTTTGATGCTAAGCTTAGCAAAAGATAGTTAGCCTTTCATCTTCTCAATCAACCTGTTATGCCATAATGTTTTTTTCAGGGAGCATAGGAAGAAATTCCATCATCATTTAGGTCATTTATAATGAAATCAAGTTAATAAATATTTCATAAACTGTTATATTTAAATTTGTCCATTTTGTGAATTGAAGGCACATTGTCATCAATGCAACATTTTGGAGCATTGTGCTCTAGTCTTTGGGAATATGTTAGTTTGCTGAAGGATAAAGTACTTGGTGGAATTCATACAATTTTGTCATGTAACATGAAAGATAAAGATATAATGAAATGTATGGTGTTTGGTTTTCACTTATTTCTCTTAGCCTTCTTTAAAGAAACTGGCTTTTCTTCAAGTCACAAATAGATTGAGGAGTGGAATATAGTTATGGTAATAAGTTTTTAGCTCTATCCTGGTTTGAGAAAGTTGACACGGTGTAATTAATATATATGATACATATATACACACATATATATATATATCATATGTATGTGTGTGTTTGTGTGTGTGTGTGTGTGTGTGTGTATACACATACATCCATCTGTCCATCCGTCCATCCATCCATCCATACATACATACATAATAAAAGTAGATTAGGCCTTACATGATTTGTGCAAGGGGCTCTGGGATCCCCACATACCTGCACTGAATGCTCATAAATGATGAGCAAACAGTCCTTAGAAAAATATAATATGCTTATTCCTATTTTGCAAATGAAGAATTAGTGATATATATATATACATATATATATATGTATATATATATATATATATATGTAGTTTATGTAATTTACTCTAAGATAGACAACCAGCAAATTAAGAAGGTGGGATAGTAACCTGGGGGAACATCAGGGAATCCACATCTTTGTTTATGTCAAGTCAAATGACAGTGTTCATACTCATCTTGCCTGGCTTGTGACACTCATCATCACTGTCCCCAAGGCACTCTCCTCACATGGCATTGCTTTGCTCGGCTAACAACTCTTTTTCCCAGGCCACAGTGTTGTACCAACCATTCTAAAGTCACAGTACATTAAGGCTTCATTGGTTTGTCTTTCTTCTCCTTTTAAACTCTCATTCATTATCTATGTGCATGATTTACAATAATATTGATATGTAAATTAATCCCCAATCCCTACCTCTATCTCTAAATTCTCATTGGCTAAGCAATTCTTAAAGTGGTATTATTTGATTTTGTGTTGTCTTCTCCATACAGCTTTCTAAGATATATAGAACCAGAAGTAGACTTAAGCATCCTCCTCCTACCCGTGATACAAATCTAAAGCTGTTTCTCATTTGCTTCCTGTTTAATAAACATCACCACCATCAACCCAGTCATAACAAACAGTCTTGAAGCTATCTTTTTACATTCTCTTTCTCAGCAGCCCTTCTCACCATGTCTAATGCCCTAACCTGTAAACAAGCTACTATTCTACCTTTTGTGACTGTTACTGTAAGCTCCACTTTCCATTTGCTATTGCAAATCTAGAATATCATAGATATTCTTTTCTTTCTGATAAGAATTTTGTAAATTATGTTTCCTCCTTTCATTATGTAATTTAGAAGCAATCTTATTTTACATATTAATCCCATTTCCCTCTTCCTCACATTCTCCCATGCCCCATCCCAAATCCCACATCTCCTCCTCTCCATTCACTTCCCAGGTAGGGATAGGTCTTCTATGGGGGATCATCAAAGTCTGTCACATCATTTCAGAGAGGATCTAGGCCCATTCCTGTGTATCTAGGTTGGGAGATTAGATCTTCATAAGGAATGGGCTCCCAAATCCATTTGTGCACAAAGGATAAATACTGGTTCTACTGTCAGAGGTTGCATAAATTGCCCAGGCCTACTAACTGACACCCACATTCAGAAAGCTTGGGGTTCAGTCCAATGCAGCTTCCCAGATGTTACTACTGTGGTCCCTGTGCTCCCACTTGGTCAGGTCAACTGTTTCTGTGTTCTTCTCCAGCCTGGTCTTGACCTTGTTGCTCATCCCTCCTCCTTCTCTACAACTGGATTCCAGGAGTTTGGCTCAGTGCTAATCTGCTAAGAAAACTTAGTGAGCTCTTCATTGTGTTTATGTTAAATCCTAATACTGCAATGTGCTATAACTAGAATGGCATTACTAAATGACCCAAGTCATTTAGTATATTTTGCATTATGTCTATTCGTTGTGTAGCAATTTCCTCCAAGATAAACCTCTATTTTGAAGGAAAGGTTTTTAAGACCTTTACCAAAGATAGGTAAATATTCTAACCTAGAGGTAGGGAGCTGTTCAAGCTCAGAAAGTAAACAATCATTTCAGGAAGTTCCTGAATCTGCAGATTCACTAGGTCCCTCCCCAAACATACATAGGCTGAGTGATACCCTCAGAGAAGATGATCTGCCTAGGAGATGATCAGAGCAGCTGAGCTACCAGGAAGAAGTTCAGTCCAAAAGCTGCCTAAAAGTTGTTCATTATGCTCCAGGTTGCCAGCTTTTAAGATGTACGTGAGTGGGGGTGATTCAGCTGCCTTGGAGACATTTCTTCTACTGTTAAGACAATCCCCACCCACATTCCTGTAAACAACCCCAACAAAATGATTGATTTATCAATTTGGACTTTGGTTGTATTTGTGTCCTGGTTTGTCCCTGGTTCCACATGCCTTTCCTGTAGTAGTAGAAGGAATATGCTTCATTTCCAAAATATGGTCACTGGGCCTGTGGGGATACTACATTGGCTCATCTCTAACTCCACTCGGTACATAGTTTCCCTTCTCTAATCTTATCTGTTAATATTTTTCAGTGTGTGCTCACTGACTACTTTTGTCCACTTGTCTTATTTCTTCAGTGTTCAAGCCAGTCTCCACATTTGGCTTGTTTCCAGATGTTGCCTCAAAGCACTCCAATACAATCTAGGAGCTCTTGTATCATTGCAGTAGATGAATGGGTTTATATACTACATTATGGTACTTCAAATTTCCTGGGGATAGTGACTGTGTCCTTTAAGTTCAGTTATATATTACTTGTCTTTCTGTGTTTCTAAAATAATGATCATTTAGTAAGTCGTATTTTCATCCTGTGATTATTAGAGTTTTCATAGAATTTTTTTGTATCTGTAGATGATATATCTTGGTCATATCCGTTCTCCACTTTCTCCATCCACTCATGTCCCATTTAAAAAGAAGTATTGATGGATAAGATTTTATTGAATATTAATATTTATTTTGGCATTGAAGATAAAACAATAGCACTATTAAGAATGTAAAGATTGTCTGAGTTAGTTTATATTGTGTGTTTTTGTGATTCGATGGTAGTTCTTGGTTCCTAGCTCATAAATCTTTTCTCAATGACTAATAGGGAAATTAGTAGGTCCTCTGTTTGATGACTAACAGTGTTGTAAATTTTATAGAAGAAATAAAATTCATAAATCATCAAAACATTTAGCTTTTATTTTTTTAAGTTTATCTTGGGTAATTATTTATCTGTAAGCTTCTATTTTTATGTTAATATCTGATACCTTGACATGTAAAAAAGGGAAGTGCTAGCCTCCTCAGTCACAAGTGATTCAGTGGACTACAATGATTACTAGCTTAAAATTTACTAAAAAATAAAAAAAGAAAGCCCTAACCAAAGAAATCCTTTTATTATGATTGCATAATTTTATAACATAAACTTATATATAATTTTACAAAATTACATATATAAGCATATATGTGATTATATAAATTAAAAATTCCATTTTAACTAATGATGATGTCATCCAAATGGTCATTTACTTTCAATTTGATTTCAGTGTTTTTTATAAACTACATTTAAACTTCAGTATTTAAACAAATAATGATACATACATGAAATTCTACACTTTCGTTATTTTGAAGATTTTGTCCACTTAGAATTTAAATTCATTCACATAGAAGTCCATAGTTTCAACTCTGAGGGTATAAGATTTCTTTTACCTTAATTTTTTTCCGTATTTTACATATTGATCCCAGTTCCCTCTCTCTTCCTCCCTCCATCCCTTGCTTCCCTTCCATATCCCCTTACCACCCTTCCATCCCATTCCCCCCCACACTCCACATGGAGGGTGATGCCTTCCAGGAGCGATTAACGAAATCTGTCAAGTCATTTGTAGTAGGGACTAGACTCTCCCTCCTGCCTCTAGTTTAAGGGAGTATCCCTCCATGGGGAATGTGCTTCCAAAGTCCTGTCCTGCACCAGAGATATATCCTGGTTCCACTGTCAGAGGTCCCTTAGACTTCCCAGGCCTTCTGACTGAGACCCATGTTCCAGGGATCTGAGTTGGTCCAATGCTGGTTTCCCAGCTATCAGTCTGGGGGGTCCATGAGCTTCCCCTTGTTCAGGTATGCTGTCTCTGTGGCTTTCTGTAGCCTGGTCTTGTCTCCAATTTTTTTTTTTTATCACTCCTCCCTTTCTGCATCTAGATTCCAGTTCGGCTCAACGTTTAGCTGTGGGTGTCTGCTTCTGTTTCCATCAGCTACTAGATGAGAGCTCTATGGTGATAGGTAAGTTAGTCATCAATCTCATTATCAGGGAAGGGCATTTAAGGTAGCCTTACCACTGTTGCTCAGATTGTTAGTTGGGGGCATCCTTGTAGGTCCCTGGACATTTCTCTAGAGTCAGTTTTCTCTTTAAACCCATAATGGCTCTCTCTTTTATTAGCTTTCTTTATAATTGACATTGTTTTCCTATGAAGTTCAATATATCACAGTTTTCTTTAGCATTTAAGAATAAAATCACTAGGGCATCTAAAATTGTGTAGCTTAATAGTTTATAGACTGTGCAAGCTCAATCATGTAGATTTTCTTCAGCTCAGATATAGTTGTGCTTAATTAAGGACTTTGAATTAAAGACAAGTAGTACATATACAGGCGTAGCTTGTTTTTACACCGATATCTGAGTTGAATATTTCTATGATTATACTACTGGCTTAGCTTTAGCTATTCCATACTGAAAGATATTGACAGGGAATGTTCTTCTCTACATATGTTTGTCTTATTGATTGATGAATAAAACACTGATTGGCCAGGAAGGAAGTGTCGTAGCATGACAGGTATTGCCACTATCTAACCATAGAGGTTTGGAGGTCTGTACAGACAGGCAGTAAGTGAAGTAGCTGGGCAAAGATGTAGCAGGCAAAGGAGACGAAAGTCCGGCATTCCTCTAAGCCAAGGCTACGTGGAAACACTTAGGTTGATAGAAATGAGTTAATAACTAAGACAAAGATAGCCAATAAGATACACTAGAAATAGGCCAACAGTTTCATAATTAATACAGTGTCTCTGTGAGCTTATTTTTTCGGGACTGATGTGGCTCAGGGACCAGGCTGGGAAACTGTAACAAGATATTTGTGGTGTGGAAAAAGAGGTGAGGATTGTACAATGAGTTGAATTTAATTGTGTACATATGAACATGTTTGACAATGGCAATTCAAGAAGAAGAAGTCATGAATTCAAGAAGGAATGCTGGGAAATGCAGGACCTGGAAGGGAAAGAGGAGGAGGTCAAAATGATCTAAACACATCACTTCCTTGTATAAAATACTCAAAACAATATAAACACAAAAACAACAGATTGCATTGTAAAGATGGATAAACAGAGAGCACTCGATGTCCCTTAATGTCTACCTGACCTGCTCATCACTATTCTTTTATAAAATATATTAAAGACTAATGGTCTGATTTTCATTTTCCCCTACCTCTATACATATTAATCAGGGTCCTTGGCTGGCAATAACCCCACTGTGTGTGCCTTTGTGAGAGAGACACTTCCCCATGTGTTTGTTCTCTTCCTTTTCTCAAGACAGCATATAAAGAAATCACTTAATCTAAGACCTCAAGAGCCCTTTAATCAAACCTTTCTATAAAGTAAAGTTGATGCCCTCACCACAGTTCATTTTCCTTGGTGTTGGTAAAGTATAATCTTAATTTTTAGTGTTAAGGAGTTGAAAGGCTGCACTTACAGAATGTTCACGATGACATTTACACAACCTGAGTGGCAGGACTCTAGGAGGAGAGGTCCTTGCCTACTGGCTGACCGCACCTGCAAGTCATTATGGGCAATAATACTGTTCTCAGGGCCTGACCACATTATTTATAGAGCTTGACTGGACTGTCAGAAAATAATAGCAGTGTTTTATACTTCTGCTGTGCCTTGCATCTTAATGTTTCTTACCAACATGAGTAAATTTTTCTATCACTCCTGTGCAGGTTTCGATAAATATTATGACATCAAGTTTTACAGATGGGGAAGTAGAAAATGAAGCACAGATGTTAAATAATTTTCTTTAATCCCAAGTCACTATATAGCACTTTCCCCCCCAAACTATATAAATAATACCGAGGATTATAAGTGATGTACAAGAAGGTAGACATGGGTGAGGTAAAGAGAGTGTGCATGCACTAGCTGAACATGGAACAGTCACAGTGGGAGTCGTTAGACTCAGAAAGTCATTGGGAAAAAGAAAGAGGAATCAAGTCATTGCGGTGACCTGTAGCATCCATCCTGGTAAGTTCCAAAGGACTTGAAATTGGAGAGTGAAAACGTCTGCCTACCTCTCTCTCAGCTATTTCTTTCAGACAAAAGACTGAGAACAGACTTGGAAGAAAGTGGAATAGATTTTAAATGAGGGATTACATCTCAGATGGACTCATTACAGGCTTTGGTAATGAGCTTTTAGACTGAAAAGGAAAAGATTGGTTGAAAACGTGTGCTTATTATAGCACCAATACTAGAATTTTCCTTTTCAGTGATCTTTTTTACTCTTTAATCATTATTAACATCTGCTCGTACTGATTACTGCTTCACTCATTATACAATGTTAATTTATGGGTACATACTTACATTAATCATGTTTCACATGTGTGTATATTCTGTTTGCCATATATAATTGATATATGTGTATGGCAAATTGCTATATGATTGTGTTATGCACATACTTGCATGCTGATGGCTGCTACAATTATTTTAACAATTTTTTCAACGTATTGTTTAAGATAATTTTCTCTCATCTACTATTAACTTGGTTTCCCGGAATGATAAATTTATACCAAGGACTATTTGTTTATATACATAGATGAGCAATTATGTCTCAATATTGCCACCTTAATATCCTATAAATTCTGTGATATTCAGGACCCTTACAAGTCTGCACTTTTGCTTAGATTTTTTCTGCCCAGGGTCTAGCATATAGTAGATGTCTAATAAAATATTTTAAGAAATATTGAATGATTGCTTTCTTTAGCATATCATATGCTGTGCACATCTTAAATGTTAAACATTACTTCATCCTTTAATTCACATTCATATGTTTTCCATTTGAGGGATTTGTAAGTAAATCTTTAGTGAATATGGAAGTGAAGAAATATGAAGATAGTGATTTCCATTTAACTTGTGCCCAGAAAATTTCCTCTATTGTACAAGTCTTTATTAGTGCTTAAGAAACTTTACCATTGTTCTTTAAGATTGACCCCACTGATTTATAGTAACAATAACCAGGTATAAAGCATACCATTTCTACAGTAACTTTTATCTTTTGGTAGTCACAAATCAACTAGACTTTAGGTGATATATATTTGTGATTTAATTTATTTCTCAGAATATTATATATGTTAAATATTTTTAAATGTCTCTTGATCCTTTGTCTCTTTAGGGAATATGTTTGGAACTATATGATCTTAATGGATACAGAGAAAGATTTGACAAAATTCAACATTCTGTCATTTAAAATAAAACATAATAAATTATTCATAGAAAAAATTTATGCCAACAGGACATATGACCAACTCACCATGAAGAGCAACCCAGTTTGTACATTGATCCTTACAGACGAGGCAAGGAAAGAACAGTAGTCATTGAATATCATCCTACATACTTTTATATAGAATCGACCCAAGATGTGTATACACTATTTCAGTATTAATAATAATAATAATAAATAAAATGACTGATCTACATCCATTAATTCTTATTTAAGGAAGAGTTTCTTTGTAACTGCCTATGTAGAACAAGCTGGCCTTAAACTCAAGAGATCTGCCTGCATCTGCCTCCTCAATGTTGGGTTTAAAGGCATATGCCACCACCACCTGACTAAACTATTCTTTTCCTTAAATATCCTATAACTGACATTATTTACCTCAGTAAAGATATCATAATAACTCAGTTGTATTTAAAAATAAATGTTTTTATGCAATGTATTTTGGTCATGTTCTATTTCTTGCCCCAACCTCTTTGAGGGTACACCTCTCTACCTACCCTACTTCATGTTCTCTCCTCTCTCTCTCTCTCTCTCTCTCTCTCTCTCTCTCTCTCTCTCTCTCTCTCTCTCTGTCACTCTCCCTCTCTCTCTCTCCCAAAAAGGGACTCATAAAACAAGACAAAAACTAACTGAGATAAAAAAATACAAACATCCCATAAGACAAAAAAAAAATAATTAAGCATTATCAGGCATGGGCTTCATATCATAGAGTGTACCTCATAAATCATGAAATCCTTAGCTACTCCCATGACTTTTGTTTCATTATTATACCTGTATATCTCGCATTAAGGTAACTGTAGGTGTGGGTGACAGTGCTTCTATCTGGTTGATACTGATAATGTTTCAAGTTTGGCAGCTGTTAGATTTCTCAGTGGTCAATGACACAAGGAAGTGGTATATTCAGTAATAGTATCTTACCGTCAGATTATGGAGGAATTAAGTAATAACCTTAATTTGCTATGTATCTTTACTGTTTGTTCTTCAATTTCCATCTTGGTGTTTCCCAATTATATCTACTATGGAAGAAAATTATTTTACTATTGAACTGAAAAGCTAAGTAATTTTCATTGTGAGTGCTAGATTTCTGGGCATATGAAAGCTATACTTTACTTCAGTAATTCTTACTAAATCAGTCAGTCATATTTCCTGCATGGAACTAAACTTCAGTTATATTTACTGATCACAGATTCACTGATTGGCATGTCTGTAGAAGAAGCAGCATTACAACAAGGAGGAATAATTGTTCCCATCGTGGTTCACAATGGATACTATATCAAGGGATCTGTGCAAATAAACAGGAAGAATGAAACTGTTGACAGCTGTATCCACCTGCATTATGTGTTCATGGTGAACTTAACAGTGGGAAGCAGCTAGAACATAAAACGAGTCAATGCCTTTAGGTAAAGAGCTGACCAAAACACTGAAAGGTAGTAGGAAGGGCTATCTAACACCTCCATGTCATATCCAGCTGTGATAGTATCATGGCTAAAAGATGCTACCTCATGCTGAACAAGAGTTTAACAAAACGATGCAGTTCCTGAGGAAGTGAAGTTGTCATAGAACAAAAATGGATCCTTCCTGGCCTACAAGTTCCAAACGGTCAGAGTTTCTATTCATAATTTGGCAATTTAAGTTGTGGGACAAGCAATTACTAAATCAATTAATTTTAACTGAGAACTTCAGATGACAAGTTTAGGTAATGTTCTGGATACTGAAATTTGTAAATTTATGACATCAAGTTTAATGACAGAAAACTGATATTTTTTTTTCAAAATATTATTGGAGACACTGAAGTTTCCCAACAAAAATATAGATAACTTGTTTTGTGTCTTGGAATGAGGTAATTGGGTAAAGAATAGTCTTACATTGATATAAGGGGTGATAATCTATATTGTGATTGCACAGTTTCACTATCTGTATTTGTTCAAAGTCAGTCATACTGTTTCCCATATAGGTACATTACTGGCTGAGTATACTAGTGAACTAGAACTTGAGTAAGGTTTAAGAACATATACAAATGCATAGTGACAAGAATAGTAATGAAAACTTGTGGGTTTGAAATCACTAAGGTTCTTTGGGGAAGAGATAATTGTCCTTTTGGAATATGTGATTTATAGTGTCAGGAATGCTGGGTGTGTGGGTCTAACCTTTACAATGAGAATGAAAGAGGCAGGACAGAGAGAGAGGAGGGGAGAGGGAGAGGAAGAGGAAAAGAGAGGGTGAGAGGGAGAGAGACAGGGAGAGAAAGAGGGAGAGTGAGAAGGAGGAAGAGGGAGAGGGAGAGAAAGAGGGAGAAAAAGACAGAGAGAGAGGGAGAGAGAGAGATGGAGAGGTAAAGGGGGAGGGGGAGGAGAGGGGGAGGGAGAGGGGGAGGGAGAGGGAGAGGGAGAGGGAGAGGGAGAGGGAGAGGGAGAGGGAGAGAGACAGGGAGAGGGAGAGGGAGAGGGAGAGGGAGAGGGAGAAGGAGAGGGAGAGGGAGAGGGAGAGGGAGAGGGAGAGGGAGAGGGAGAGACCTGGGCTAGGTTTCAAGCATCCACACATTCACACAGTGGATTGCAAACAGGAAGAACTTCAGTTCCAGGGAATCCAGTATTCTCTACTGACCTCCATAGGCACCAGGCACACACAGGGTGCACATTTCTGAATTCAGGCAAAATACTTGCACACATTAAATAAAATACATAAATCTTTAAAACATTATTGTAGCTTGTTATTTGGGGCCAGCGCTGCATGTAGAGCTAGAGGAAGCAAGAGGCCAGGCCCGCCGCTCCCAGATAAGATGACCGCATGGAAATACTTAGATAATTAGAAATGGGTTAATAATTAAGACAGAGCTAGCCCATAAATAATAAGGTAACTGGCCAACAGGATTGTATCAAATACAGAGTCTCACTGTGTTATTTGTGGCTGGCCCAGCTTTGGGCCCATACTGGTGGCGGGCCAGCTGGTGGAAAACATACAAGCTACACGTTGTCCTATCTGGGTAGTTGTAGTACATAGCTTTAATCGCAGAACTCTGGAGACAAAGGAAGAGAGATGTCTGAGTTCGAGGCCAGCCTAATATACAGAGGGAATTCTAGAAAATAGAACAGCCAAAGATACACAGAGGAACCCTGTATCAAATATAAATGCTCCTCTTTTATTTGGATTGAAAGAATAAGAACATCTTAACATTTTAGGGAAAGTATATTTAATAAAATAACTATATATAGTCCAGCGTAACTCTCCAAACTCAATTCCAATAGTGGTATTGCCATTTGGGAAATAAGTTTTAAATATTTCTCAAAAGAATCAATATTATAAAAATTGGTGCCTTTGATTTTATGATGAAAATGACAAAACAAACAAACAAAAACCCCAACAAAACAAAAATCATAAAACAAAACAAAACAGAAAAAAAAAACAAAACAGAATTCAGCTGGATAATTCTATGAAAATTTTTCTGCTACATTGTTGAATCTCAATACAATTCACAGCTGTATAAATAATGCCATTCATAAACAGAACTGGGAAACTCCAATTCAGTTTCTATTAATGCAGAATGTGCTAAAATTTTCCACTTTTGATTGCTTAAAGAACATATATGTCTTGGCACACAAAAACCCTCTTGTGTTCATATAATTGTTTTAAAAAAAGAAAAAGTTAACCACCACCTTCAAATCCTAAGGGCACCAAGCAATCATCTTTCCAGCGCGGTCTATATTTTCAGACATGACGTGTGTTACTGATTGTGGAACAAAATGCACTGCATAATTTCTGTGGTTGTCTAAAACCGACAAAGCAGCTGGGAAGAAAGAGACTTACTGGCTGTCCCTTCCACAGAGTTTCTTTCATCTAGCCCAGAGGAATTCTTTCTGGAGCACAAACATCACAATCCAAAAGAGAAGGCTGACCAAGGCACAGTCTGTCTTAAACAGGATCTAAACTGGTCTGAATGCCCAGCTTTGGAAGCTGATGACACCTACTCCTCGCAGGCCTGACATAAGTTATGTAATACATCGATGATTTTATGAGCTTCTCGGTTAGTGATTCCAGATGGTGTGTTTGTTCTCCGGCTGTGCACCCTGCGTAAATCATCTCACCCCTAATCAACAGATATCCAGAAGCACTTTAATGGGGACATTTATTCTTACCGGTTATTTATAACTTTTAAGAGGATCTTGTTAAAGAACATGGAGTCCCTTGTTTTCCACGCCTTTTTCTGGAGGCAGGGTTTTGGCTGGGTGTGTGCTGCCAAAGTCCGAGTTTTCCTTGAGACTGTTCTATGTATTTGTGGCTTGGTCTTAAGAAACGCTGTGCAGTGTCTCTTGGTACTCTCAACCAGTGCCATGTCTTGCCAATTCTGCTTGCAACTAAAAGGAACATCAAAGGAACAGCATGGTTGCCACAGTTGAAAAATGATGGCTGCTAATGCCAGGGTCTGGGTAGCAGCTCCCATCCACCATCATTAATCTTAATTAGAAAACTAAAGCAAAGGTTTTTTACCATTTGCAATTAATATGGAACCTAATTTGGATTCAGATTCTGAGCCATACTCACTGTCTGCCTGTGTTGGAAAACATGTTTTCTACCTGCCAGTACCAATATTGTTTTAGTAAACAAGGAGAGGGCGGCACATTGACTGACATTGGAGTAATCCATGTCGACCATAAGCATTAATCTTATTTAGAAAGTCAAGCCGAAGTTTGTCAAAGGAGAAAGGGGCAAGGGGAAAAATGTTTACCTCAAGACTATGCATAATATCCAAAACCACAGTTGGAATTTCCCACACTGACAGGGTAGATTTTACCTCTTGTGTTGAAGGTTTCCATCTTTTAGGATTATTCTACAGTTGTTGAGAGAAGCACGTGATACATGTGTTCTTCACGGGAATTTAGATCTTCATGCCATAATATTATTTTGAATTAAGGGAGAAATTAATATAAAATAGTGGTTAAAATGATTTCTAAATTGTTTGTAATATTACTGCTAGTTTCTCCATAGCCCCATACTGACTCCTTCAATCAAGATATCTATTTCCTTGCTCTCCCTTAATGTCCTTCCCACATCTGGACCATGGACCATCTAGTTCTCTCTTGCCCCCCCCCACCTTTCCCCCTTCTGTCTTCCCTTCTTCTGCCACCCTCATGCTTCCAGTTTTCCCAGGAGACCTTGTCTATTTCCCCTTCTCAGGCAAGGCAGATCCACTTATATCTCTCCTAGCATTCTCCTTGTTACCTAGGTTTTCTGTGGCCATGCACTATCCATTGCTTTACTTCTAATATCCACTTATGGGTGAGTACACACCATGTTTGTCTTTCTGAGTTTGGGTTCCCAAGATTACCCCAGATAAGGCCCTAAGCATCAGAAGAGAGGTTGGCTGTACCGGTCTCCCCCTTATAGTCAGATTGATGACTACCGTATTATCATCATGGAATCTTCATCCAGGAACTGATGGAAGCAGATGCAGAGATCCACAGCTAAGCACTGGGCTGAGTCCCAGGGTCCAGTCGAATAGAGGGAGGAGCGATAACATGAGCAAAGGTGTCAAAACTAGTTTAGGGATAAACACAGAAATAGCTGATTTGAGCTATTGGGAGCTCATTGACACTGTACTGACAGTTAGGATACCTGCATAGGACCAAACTAGGCCCTCCAAATGTGAGTGACAGTTGTGTGGCTTGGGTAGTCTGTGGGGCCACTGGCAGTGGAACCAGGATCCATTGTTAGTATTTGAACTGGCTTTTTGGAGCCCATTCTCTTTGGAGGGAAACCTTGCTCAGCCTAGCTTTAACTTTAAGGGGGAGTGCCTTGGTCCTGCCTCAAAGTAAGATGCCTGAGTTCTTTTACTCCCATGGAAAGCCTTACCTTCTCTCAGGAGTGGATAAGGGGTGGGGTGGGGGGAAGAAGAGGGTAGCAGGAGGAGGGGAGGGGAACTGGGATTCTGGAATTGATGTGTAAAATGAGAAAAGACTTTTTAAAATAAAAATAAAGATAAAACAGAAACAAACAACAAAAAAGAAATAGTACTCCAAATGAGAAAGCTTATAGACTAGGTTTTATTTGTATACATATGAACTAGGGTTCATTTGTATATAATTAGTTTCTCAAAGTATACAGACACATATCTATATACATAAGCATACACATCTGGAAAAAGATGGATAAGACATGTTTATTAGTAGCAATCAAGTCATAACCAAAATTGTTGCTACTTAAATTTAACTTACAAAATAAGCGGTGTCCTTTAAGTAAATTCTTATTACTCCTGTGTGAAGAAGATTTATCAGCGATATACAATGCTCAATCTAGTTTCATTTATCTTTGGTATAGAAATAGTACTCTAAGAATTTATGTAAAAAAGAGAAATTTCTCTCTTTATTTCAATACTAATTAAAACATTACAAAATGTTAACATAAAGTTGCCTAGTACATATGTGTGTGTATTTACATCATATATAATATATATTACTACAGTTTATGCATTTTATATAGATTTTAAATACAGTATTTTAAAAACTGAAACACTAACATGATAATAAAAATTCATCAGAAATATGTCCTTCTCATCTCTTCATGGACCCATACATTTTCTACAAACAAACCAGGGTGAATTTCTTCTACTATTAAAAGCTAGTACTATTAGCATTTGAGTGCCTGACAACAGTCATGGCTTTCCTTCTGCCTTCAAGGTTTACTCACCCTTGCCTTGTCAATTTCATGATGAAATGGAGTTTCTTTCTGTATTATGTGACATGGTTTTATGTATGTGTACAGTGACTTTCCAATACTAGAAGTTTAACCATCATAATTCTAGTAAAATTAAGCTATTCTGGCTCTGAAAGACTGTGGATGAACTAACATGGGAATCTTTTATATAGATAATATTCATTATTCTTATTTAGAAACTCATAGTTGCTTATGGCCACAAAAGGGTTTTATTTTGTTTCTCAAATCTCAGTTGGCAACTAAATCAAAAGCCCATTTCCAATAACTGCCAGTATATAGCTCACAAATTTCTATGCATCATTCTCTTTCTCTGTCCTGTAAAATGTTTGTTGGAATAGCTTAAAATCTTATCTTGCAAAGGGCATCATTAGACACCTACTTTGTAGTGGCTGAGTGTGTTTCTTACTAAATAAAGCATTGTTGTTATCTTCGAAACTCGAGTTAGGAACTCGTTCATTAGAACCCAAGGGCAACTGTGCCAGTAAACATGATGGATTAGGAAATGGCTTTGAAATATCTAGTCTAGTGAATAATCCCAGCAGCACGCAAATGCTTTGTAATAAATTTGAAAATGCTTTAACTGTGGAACATATTACCCTCTTCTGTTGGTATTTGCTTTTAGGCTTGCTATCTCTAAGACTTTAAACCAAGAAAATAAAAGAATGTCACATATAAAGCCTGCAGTCCTGGTGGTAATCCCTCATTACATTAGTACCACATGTCAAGAGACACTATTGCAAAATTGCCTACTGTAGCAGGTTGTACATTTTCATTGTTTCTTGGACTCCCCTTTGGCATCAATATGATTTTTCTTTTTTCAACTAGGGAGTAAATGCAAATAACTAAAATATGGCATGGGATTGAAATGGTACTATATTTTAAGGTTTAGAACTAGATAGTTCCAAATATTCTTGAGCAATACATTAGTAATTTGGCTCACAAGTTTAATTCACTGTCTTTTCAGGCTTTTGAACCTCTTGAAAATATGTACTAGTAAAAAAAATGACAGTGTTTCCTCTTGATCATTATATAGTGGTATTAACTTATTGTATTTAATGGTACATTATATGGTACATTATAGCTTATAACTGTTTCAAATTTGTGCATTAGAATTATTTGATACAGGCAATATGTATTTTAAACTACATTTAAAGATTAAATATTTAACATTATTCTGAACAATTCTTTTGAACTTCATATTACTGTCTTGAAAAATAACTCTTAATTTGTAAAAGATAATTACCTTATAACATTCAGATGTAGAAGGGCTGGAGACATGGCTCAGAGGTTAGGAGCTCTGGAGGCTTCTGGAGAGCACCTGTGTTCAGCTCCCTGTACCAACACAGTGATGCACTGCTACCTGCGACTCTTCTTCCAGGGGAACTGATGCTCTCCTGACCCCCCTGGGTACCAGGTACACACATGATAACTAGATATACATGCAAGAATGACATTTGTACAATAAATAAATAAATAAATATATGAATTAAAAGAATTTAGATGTTGACATTGACCTCTGAGGAAAATACAAGAAATAAGGAAGTCATTAAACAATTATTTAGACATATATTCGACAAATACATGCTAAGATAATAAATGTCAAGCAGGATTGCATTTAAAACTATAAACTAAGACATTTTATTATATCAAAGTAACAGAATCATGTTTTGCAAGTAAAAATATTCAGCATCTTCTGGAATTTTCAGATTGTAGAGGCAGTTGAATGTTTCTATTAGTCTTATTTTATAATTTTTTGATGCACCACTAGAGGCCACACAAGTCCAGAAATGGATGAATGATTACAGGGATTGCTCATCAGAACATAAAACAGAACAGGCAGTGCTGTGGAAAGGTTGACGTTGTCTACAGAGTGAGCCTTTGTATTCTGGGATTTTTCCTCAAAGAATGTGGGTAGATGCTCTGAGGATTCCAATACCCCTTCTCTTCATGTTTCCTTCTCTATCTGCAAAATGTATTTGTACCCCAGGGAGTATGAGAGACACAGGTGCTCACCACGCATGGACTTTTGTAAAGAAACAGTTCTCCAATTTCCTTTATGAAAAAAAATTTAGAGAAATGTAGTATAGCTTTTCAAAATTTTATTTGATTTTCTTCTTGTTTTACAGCAACTTAAAGAGGATTTTTAAGGATCAATACTTAACATTTGAAATAAAAACAATTGTTCTCTGTGGAAAAGTGTATTATAGCCCACACTGGCTTTATAATACTTAAGATTCATGGCAAGCAGCTTCTTTCTCTCCCCCAGGTGATTGGAGCATGGGTGTGGAACACACACTTCTTTTGTGAGTAAGTGGACTGTCTTCCAAATTCTTTTTTACATCCTATGCAAAACTGGATGCAGCATTTTCCACCTGGTCTCTAAATGTTTTGTCCACCAGCAGGCAGCTTGTCACCTTGAGCCGAATTAACCAATTAGTTTGCTTCTCTGGTTCCTAGCTAGACTTGACTCATGTGAAGCTTCAATTCCATCTCAGTGGAAGTTTAAACTGTGACCTTTAAGTGAATAAATGGTGTGTATAGGCTGCAGGAACGAATTTATGTCATGAAAAGAAGGTAGCACCTGTGAAAGGCACACTAATGTTAACAAGCATTCCTCTAAATGTCTACTCTGAACACTACTGTTTTCCAAGTAACTTGACACACAAATTTCCCTTTTTATAAATTACTAACTGGACAAAGGGTAGTTACATGGTGTCAAGTGACACTGATGATTGAGGTTAATCGTGTGCACCTGACACAAGAGGTCCTACATTACTAAATTACAATTTCCAAAATGATAGTTTATAAAATATGCTATCTAAAATTGGTAAATTAAATAAAAGATTACTTCTTCAATGTACAGAACTGTATGAACATTGTTTGGGGGCATGTAAGAACATGGAAAGCTGACTTCTTCCCATGAAGTCAGGGATGTAGATATAAGATTAAGTCATGTATTCTAATAGTCCAGCTTTACCTGTTTGAAGAAATTCAACGTCTAAAAATGGAAAACAAAAGGGGAGTTTGCTGGATGAGGATGTAAAGTTGCTATGAGAAAAATAGAAAGCAGATTCAATTACACCTTGAGAATTCAAAGAAGAAATTGTTACTGGTACCTATATACATGCTCTATTGAAGTAGAAGTCTTTGATGAAATTCAAAGATTAATATTTTTATTGAAACAAAATAGCTGCATGATATGTAGTAATAACTACAATGGTATGTAAACTTAGAGCAATTGATGGCATTTTTTAAGACCTCATTCTTTATATGTGAAAAATCAAGTGAGTTACAATCAAAAAAAGTGTGTTGGGGCTGGGCATGGTGGCCAAAGTGGGGGTGGGAAGAGTTTTGGGCTGAGCTTTTCTGAGTAGTGAGTTCCAAGTCAGGTGGACTAAATTACAGTTCATGCTTCAGAAAAGTAAGAGAAGTATTAGTTATTTTTGATGTATCTGTAAATTTTATAACCCAATTTATACAAATATATACTTTTATATGATTTGTACAAAGATATTACTATAAATGACAGAAAAAATTACTAATATGAAAATTTAGAAGTTACCATCATTGAAATTTCTTTCACTCTGAAATGTATTAACTTTAAAATATAACTTCCCTATCATTTATATAAAATTGTAAGAGTAATTATTACAGGAATATTTCATTATTGGAGAGATACTCAATTTTCAGGCATAAGAAAATTTAATATTTTAAGTGTTTACATAAATCTAGATTTAAAATAGTGCAAATGAACTTTTTTAATTACTAAGCTGCTTCCAAACTTTCATTTGAAAGTTCAGAGAGCTAAAAGTATACCAATCTCTCCAGAAAATATAAAAAGAAAGGAAAATTTATTAAAGGGATTTTAATAAAACTATGTGGCTTACTAGGGTTTCAGGGATAGACAGTTGCCAACAGAGGAAGGTGGTGGATTGTGAAAACCCTTTCACCTTTGAGGAATATCACTTTGTGACAGATGGCACAGCAGCAGATCAACATGGGAATGGCTACTGCGTGAGAAAGTGAGAATTCATTGATTTGTGAAATAAGAAAATGCACTGGCAACAACCATGAAAATAATTGTAAATTTGATTATGTGAAAAGCAAGAAATACTGTTCTGAAGTGTATATTTTAGAGAAAAACAAAAAAAAAAAAAATGGCCAGAAGACAAACTGACAGCAAACATAATGTGCATAGACAGTCATTCTCAGATGTGTGCCAACGCTTACAGAATGACCAGCAGACGAGGAAACAGAGAGGAAAATGGTGAGCACAATCAAGCACAATGCAATAAAACAACGAATGTGTGAGGATGTGCCAACCCCATCTTACCCACAAAGCAGGATTTAGCAAAGCCAGGATGTGCTGTCACAGTGCATTCAGTATACAGTTTTAAGTCTAGGTCCTGAACTTTACCAATGTCAGGCAAATCTGAGGTTACTTATGCTGGCAGCACCATAACCTGAGCCAGTGAGTAAGAATGAGATATGGAGACTGTTTTCTAAGTGTGAGTTCTTCTTGCACCAATGACCAGATTGTCCAGTTCCTAATTCCACTCAGAGAAATTCTATCAAAAATGCACTGGGAAGGATGAACAATTATGATTCAGAAAAAAGAATCTGCTGCAATAAATAAAGCATACTGAAACATCTAACTCTCATAGATGAAAAAAAACCCTGTCATTGTAATCATGTAGTGTATTGCATATCAAGAAAATGAATACATTATTTCTATGTATAACAACATAAACAATTTTATGGCTAAAATATCTAATGGATAATCACAAACAGATTATGGCCATTGCATGAAGCTGAACATTTTCTGCAGACTGCAGAGACTAGGTTTTCTCAATTTAATGAACACTTAGGAAAATTAATTTCAGAGAAGCAAATAATGCTTCACATCTGGTTCCTTATGATTCCTTTAGTCTATGAATTGTAGGTTTTGTGTTGCCTTGCCTCGATTACAAAAAGAAGCATGTTAGTTTTAGATAAACACAATAATTTTAAATCTTAGGAGAACTAAAATTTTAAAACGTTATTAATGTAAAACGTAATTGTTTTTACTTGTTTTCACAAGCAAGAAGTTGACTAATTGGTAAGCCTTTTTATAAGAGTTATTGGATATAAAATTTAAAAGATATTATAACACAATTTTGAATGTGATTTTAGAAGGATAAATGAAGGCTTAATTTCGAGGAAGTTTCATAAAATCAAAGCATATGACTCACATGTTCTGTACTGGACACTAAGCCTGTTTCATTCCCTCCTTTTGAGCTGGCTTGCTTGCTGTGAGCTGTCCTTCCACACTTCCAGGCTCTGTTTTCAACTGACTGCCAGAGCTTTGTTCTCTTAAGGTAAGTTCTATTTAAAAGTCATCTTTAGACTTTACCATTTAAAACATTGTATTTCTGATTTTCAACAGTGTAAACAAACAAAACCTTCCACCAATCCTTGCCTTTTTTCCCACAGGCAAAATTCAATGTACCCAAATATCTCTAGTGTCTAAAACAGGAGAAATATTTTCCACACTTATTTATTACACCGAACAGTTTTAGGTACGTGACACATTCAGGATTGCCCACAGAATCTCCAGAATTAAAATTTCAATGTTCAAAGTTTAAGTACTGATGATTGTACACAGCTCTGAAGTCATAACTGCTGAAGAACAAAAAGAAGAACAAAAACATATTTTTGTTCTTTTATTGCATTACAACTGTTGTATTGTAATACAACTATTGTATTACAGTTATTACTTATTACCGTGGGAAATACAAAGCTCTTAGCATGTTGCCCCAGCGGGATGCACACGGTACTCAGTCTGACCCATGTAATGTTAGGAGGTGTGGTGAAGATACCTTATGTAAATTGGAAGCATGCTTTTCTCCATGAAAGGTCTGCCACAGAGTCCTATTGGAGGCAGCACACTCCTAGCTCAAGATACACAACGGATCCAGTGCAGAGAAGAAACACTAAGGGGCTAAACCCTCTGCAGGCAAAACAGATCAGTTCATTACAAAGTGAGATTTAGTACTGGACTATTTCATCCTGTATTCCCTTCTGCAGCCTCATCATCTCTTTAATGGAAACAATTTGTTAATAAAACAAGCAGTCATGAAACAGAAGTATCTGTTTACAATACCCCCCCTTATGATTCTGGTGCTTATGCCTGTTTTCATTACTCATAGACAAAGGAATACAATTATGTCTGGAAGGCATGAGGGAGGAAAATACACCCCTCACAAGAGGATCTGGGCTGAGAGCAGCAGTCCCTTGTAAGCATCTGGGACTCGCCTTGTCATCCTCCAGGATTTCCAACCCATAAAGGTAATAGATCTTAAAGCAACTGAAAAGTATAATAACAACATATTTTATCCTTGGGCTCTTAAACAATATCTCCTTGATCTAAATGGTCTCTCTGCTTCAGCAATTACCTCCCATTTTGAATGACTAGGAACATTCTCCCTATCCTGAAAGATAGTGAAATTCTAAGAACAACTTTTGTCAAGAGCACATGATCCAGTTCTGCAATGCATTCATGGGAGTTCATCTTTTATTCTGTCTGGTTATATTTTTGATAACTTATTTGGGCTATTTATGTAATTTTTTGTGAAATAGTGAAGACCCTTAAAGAAAACACAGGAATATAATGAGAATCTAACAAAGCCAAAACAGCATAAAAAGCTATTTGTTGGCTAAGTTAATAGGTGATTTTGATATCTTGAGAATAAAATGATCACTTATATTGTTTTGGTTTTGATGGAATGACTGTTTAAGGACAGTAAAAAAATAAATTGGAAATAAATTTTCCATGTTTTATTGATACATACCAAATTTATATATTAATGGTGATCAATATAATGATAAATATTTCCATAGTATATATTCAATAAATGTAAATTTTCATTTACTTCCACTTTTCTTTTAAGTCTAGAGCAAAATAGAGATCAAAATATTTTCAGGCTTATTTCTTTTATTTTCTCTATTCAATTTGCACAAATGAGAAAGAAAATGAGGAACCTGGCTTCTTGTGTGTAGTTTATTATATTTACTGTAACATCCTCCAACTCCACACATTGCACTAAAATGTCACGATTTCATTCTCTCCTAAGCTGAATAGCACTCCATTGTGCATTCATGCCACAGATCCTTTGTCTATTTTGTTGAGCATCTGGTTGCTTCTCCCTCTCCAGTACTGTAATTTTAAGACATGAATCTGTCTTCACTTTCACGATTCACAATTTGAAATATGTTTATTTGGTAAAGTTCTGAAAATCTGTGATAATAAAGAATAGTATATGAAACAAAGTAATTTTTAAAATGCAACTTCTTAACTATATTTTGAATAAAAATCTCTTTTATTATAGTTTTCAGTATAGCCTTCAATGTCTTAGTTATAAAAGATAAACTCTCTGAAAATCAGTGGATAGACTTTTGGGGGCAAGGCAAATATTTTATTCAAGACTCCCAAACAAGTTATTTTAAATATTACTGGAGTATTAAAAACTTTCTGTTACAAATTAAGTTATGAAAATCCAATGAATAGCATGTTGTATTCCAAGTGTTTGTTGCTGTGAGAACAGCAGGGCAGAGCATTGAATTGAAGGCCTTATGCATACCAGTATTCAGACAACCATCAGCATTCACTCTCAGCCCTATTTACTTCAAATTTAACAATAAATAGATTTTCTGCATTCAATAACATACATGTGTACCTATGTGCTCACAGAAACAATCAAGAGCATCAATGAAATAATGTGTTCAGTTCAAACATATTCATAATTTTATAACATTGATGATAGATAGACATACCAGATAAAGGTAGAATGTATATACTTCAAAGAACCTTTTTGTTTAAAGCATCTAAAGCATTATTTTAACTATTAATATAAGTTTTACTTCTTAAATTATGCTCAAACTAAAGTGATTTTAACATCTCATTATTCTCAAACCAAGAATATTCTGTGTTATATGCCTAGCCAATCTTCATATTGCTGTATTGCCTTATATGAGCATTGTCATAATCTACATATTAAATAGCTTATGACATTATGTATGTTAAGGTATTTTTTTCTCTAATGTAGAACAGGAACAGCCAAATCCTGATGCAAGTGGTTATTAAGATCAAGTTTAGTTTATGTTTCAAAGTACAGAACGAGAAATATAATCAACGCCTGTGGGATATTTGCTCAACACTAGTAGATGTTGAAGAGGGAAAAATTCAGTCATCTGCAGTTGTTCTTGGGCTGAAATGGTGAAATAAAACTTAGATCAAGTGAAAGAAAATGTTAGATGCTCATGCATAATATCTTTCTTTGAACTAATTCTCTCAGCTTTTAGAATACCTTGTAAGGTTGGAGTGTTAATATTACCTGACTTGTGCTTCAACTTCATGAGATCCAGTCTGTAACATAGTGTTACTGGTTGGAACAGACATAGAACTGCATAGTATCATATTCATGGAGAGAAAGAAGACATTTAACTTTGGGAAAAACATACATGATATTCCCCAAGCAAAATGGGGCAAATAAATACATAGAGAGCTCTGTACAATGACAGACTCAAAGCCAAATGACGATTCACACTCTCTTAATAGATTGCAAACAGCAGGCTCTAGTGCAAAAATATCAGCCTTTGTAGTCCCTCTCAACCTGAAATATAAGCTTTAAGTTTGCTTTTAACTTGACAGTTTCTCGAGTGTGGAAATCTCCATAGCCACTACATAACTAGGTCTGTAGATAATTTATGTATCTGCCAACCACCACATTAACACATTATTCTTGGTACATGGTAGAAGAGTTAAAGACAGTCACAAGCTAGGCAGTCCCACAATCCTAAAGTGTGTTTAATGTCTGCTCCTGAGAATGGTGGTAATATTGGTAACTACAAGATCAGGAGCAGGTGGCATCTCACTAACATATGTCCTAGGAACGAGGCACTGTTTTCCAATGGGATGTCAGGAAGATCACCAGGCTTCACTCTACTTCACTCTAAGATGCCACAGGTTACAAACCCAACTCTTTGCCCCCTGGGTACCCTGTCTTGAGACCAAAGTTGTATGGAGCAGAGAGCAACACCTTTTATTTGGAAAACAAAAAGCTTAAGATAACATTAGTAAGGTTTGAAGATAAGGAATGTACCAGGTAGTTATGTCAACTTGACACAGGTTAGAGTGATTTGAGAGAATGGAACTTGAATTGAGAAAATACTCCTCAGAAGATCAGGCTGTGGGTAAGCCTGTAAGACATTCTCTCTCTTTCTCTTTCTCTCTCTCTCTCTCTCTCTCTCTCTCTCTCTCTCTCTCTCTCTCTCTCTTTCTCTTTCTGCCCCTCTTTCTTATCTTCTGCTACTTTGGTCCCTGGAGGCTGGTCTCTCCATTCCTTTCTCCATTTTATGATCCTTTAACCATGGGGGGTGGGGAACCCAGTGCTTGAACCCTGTCACATGATGTATTTCTCTTGTGCACTGCTTTCCTTAAATTACAACAGGCTGAATTTGCCCTGAAGATCAAGCCAGTAAGCTACACCCCTCTATGGCTTCTGCATTATCTCATGCCTCCAGGTTCTTATACTATTTGAATTCCTTTCCTGAATTCCTTTAATGATGAACAGTGATATGGAAGTGTAAGCCAAATAAACCCTTTCTTCTCCAAGTTTCTTTTGGTCATGTTGATTTATAACGGTAATAGTCACCCTGACTAAGATAGGGGATATGGTCTCATTCATTGGTAGAAGATTTGCCTAACCTTCACAAGACTCTGGGATTTATTTTCAAAAGAAAACAAACAAACAAAACACACCAAATACTCAAATAAAAGCAGACAAAACAAAAAGACATAGTATTAAGGCAGAGTCTGGGGATGCTATTCCACAGTTGTTTCCTGTTGTGTGGCCAGAGCCCTTTGCTACTGACTTGGTGTTCCCTGGTTCCAAATAAAAAAAAAAAGTAAGGAATAGAAGGAGCAAGATGGCTTGCTTAATAAGCAGTCTGCGACATAATGGTTCGTGATATGTGTTCAGCTGGAAGCAACATGTGTTCCCAGAAGTTGAACTGCCCTCTGGACGTAGACACAGGGAGTTTGTGCTTTTTGTCTGCAGTGAGATTCCCTGCTAGCATGCCCACTGCTCTTGATGACTGATGTATGGAAATGTTTCCTTCCTGTTCCTGGAGATAGCCTATTAGGGTTCTCAGTGTGACTTAATTAAGTATCATACTCCCCAGTATTCAAGGGCAAAGTCAGGAAATACAATTTGGAATTGAAACAATTAAGCACATACAGACCATGTGAAATTAGGTGAAACGATCTTGGGGATTCTGTGTCTACTCCATTTCCCTGCAAAGACAATAGTAATACATTCCCACATAGAGGTAGCACAAAGGGTACAGGTAGGAAGGAGTTTTTCCTGCTTGATTATGTGGCTTCTCATTGCATGATTCACAATACTGTGTTGTCATCCTACCACTCTCAGCCTCGATTTCCTTATATGATTCCATGCTCTCAGCACCAGAACCTTAAATGTTCACCTTATTTTGTGGTCCTTGAAATTCTTTGGGTTGTTATGGTGAAGGCAGCCATCCTTCCCTAACTCATTGTGAACCCACACCTAACATCAGACACTGAAGGTAGACATCACAGACAGATCTGAGTTGTGACAGCCATCATCAGGCCTGTTACTTCAGTCCTGGGATTTCTTACAAGCTCCTGTTGTCTACATATCCTCTTTCCTGTCCATCATATATACAGCTCTGCACCTATTCTTTGAATAAGTCTTCGTGTCTTCTCATTCACCCTTTTCCATTCTACTCTGGAGACTCCCATCCTAATATGTTTTAATCCATTTCTCTACCACCAGAGATTCCTTGCAAAATATTGACTTTAATTCCATTTATATATTATTTATGTGGATCTCTTCTTTATAAGAGGAATATTGAAAGAAAAATGAGTTATGCCATCAAGTTTCCTTTTACCTTTATTGTCTTCAAATGCTTCCAGAGGATTTGATCATCAGCAATATTTTCAACAGCTTTTTTCTACATTTGGTCATTTCCTTCATATACTTGCTTCTACTTTCTTTATAATTTCTAGGGCAAAATGCCTTCTCGATTTTCAGAAAAGCCAAATTGACTGGCCAAAATTCTGAATTTCCATTTTTTTGAAATATGAAGGTTTTGTTTCTGTACAATTCATTCTCTCAGACTCTTACATGTTTAGAGGGGATATGTTCTATTAAGCATCCTATCTACATTTCTAATTTTCAACATTTCACCCATTTTCTCCAGGACACAATCAATTGGTGATTTGCTTTGATTTGTAAATATCAGAAACAACACATTTATTCTCTACGCAAGAATCAACTCTACCAGACTCCATGTTTCTGGTTCTGCAACAATGCTCTTAAGTTCAGAAAAAAGATCCTGCCCATTGTCAACTAAACGCAAACAATTTAACCCCATATAATTACCAAACACATTTTTACCAGGGGTCTGTAAGGTTTTTAATCAGCTGACTTTAATGTACAACAGATGCTTTGGATAATCAATTATTCCTATAGTCTTCATATTCTCTCCTGAATTTCCAAGTTTTTCTTGCCTGTTTTGATCCTCCCTTTTATAACCTCTGTTCTCCTGTTCCCTTTTATAGAATTTTATTTGTTCTCTCTATTGTAATTTATATTACCTTTGGAACATACCTACATCCCCTCCACTTTCCTTTAGATTTTAAGTAAAATAATGTAAGTATAGGATCTTGAATTTTCTCATGTGAGACAGATTATGTAATGAGGGAGTATTTTCCTCTTTGTTTTAAATAAATACTATTTACAGAAGAAATCATGATGCAATGACTTTTAAGATGGCAACCACCAATGAATGGCAGTAAACCAAGGAACACAAAAAGAAACACAAGCTGTTTAAATAAATGGTGTTCAGAGATTGCTTCCTTCCAAGGAGTTTCTTGCTCATAATTTAGGAAGAAAGTTCCAGGGAGAGATTAGCAGTGCCAGAAAAATGAATGCTTAGAGCTGGGAAACTGGCGACATCACTCTAGGTCTAGTTAAAGTGTCAGAGTGTCAGAGTGAGGAGGTGGTCAGAACAAAAGCTAGGAAACTTTATAAGACAGAATACTGGAAAGGGAGTTACCTTAGGAGAACACATGATTATCTTAGCAATAGATACCACTTCAGATTACTACCATTTAACAATGGCAAGTGCAAATATCATCTAACTGCTTACACTTAAGGTTGACTGTATTCTTTAGCAAAGGTGGTCTCTCTCTTTTTCCCTTGTTTGCTTGTGTGCTCACTCTTACACACACACACACACACACACACACACACACACACACACACACACATTGTGGTAGTTGGGAAGACAATCGCCCTCATAGTTTCACTATTAGGAGGTGTGGCTTTGTAGGAGTAGGTGTGGTCTTGTTGGAGGAAGTGTATCACTGTGGGAGTGTGCTTTGTGAGCTCGTTTGTTCAAGTTTTGCTTAGGGGGATACACAGTTGGTTCTTTTGCCTGTGGATCAAGATGTAGAACTCTCCGCTCTCTCTCTAGTACCATATCTGCCTGCATTTCACCTGCCATGTTGAAGGACTAAATCTCTTAAACTGTAAGCTACTATCATTAATGCATTAATGTTTTTCTTATTTATAAGTGTTGATAAGGTCTTGGTGTCTCTTCATAGTAATAAAAACCCTAAGAACGAAGTTAGTAACAGGAACTGGGGTATTGCTATGATAGGACTGAGCATGTTTGTTTTTTGTTTTTCTTTTCTTTCTTTTTTTTTCTGAAGGAAGATGGACTTTGGATTAAGATGGTGACGCCACAGGAAGTTCCATTATTGTACAGGGTTGTTTTGGCTATCCTGGGGTCTTTTTGCTTTCCATATAAAGTTGAGTATTGTTCTTTAAAGGTCTGTGAAGAATTGGGCTGGGATTTTGATGAGTATTTCATTGAATCTGTAGATTGCTTTTGGCAAGATTGCTATTTTTACTATGTTATTCTTGCCTATCCATAAGCATGGGGAATTTTTCCATTTTCTTCTATCTTCTTTAATTTCATTCTTTAAATACTCAAAGTTCTTATTATATAGGTCTTTCACTTATTTGGTTAACTTAACCCCAAGTATTTTACGTTGTTTGTGGCTGTTGAAAAAGGTGATGTTTCTCTGATTTCTTTCTCAGTTCCTTTATTGTCTGTATATAGTAGGGCTACTGATTTCTTTGTGTTTATCTTGTATCCTGCCACTTTGCTGTAGGTGTTTATCAGTGGTAGGAGTTCCCTGGTAGAGTTTTTTTGGGTCACTTATGAAAACCATCATATTATCTGCAAATAGTGAAAGTTTGACTTCTTCCTTTCCAATTTGTATCCCCTTGATCTCCTTTTGTTTTCTTATTGCTCTAGTTAGAAGGTCGAGTGCAATGTTGAAGAGATATGGAGCGAGTGAGCAGCTTTGTCTTGTTCCTGATTTTAGAGGAATCACATGGAGTTTCTCTCCATTTAGTTTGAAGTTGGCTGTCTGTTTGCTTTAAGTGGAGCGTAGTGGTCCATCCATTCTCGGTAGGAGTTAAATGTTGCTAGTGGTTTTTCTTGACCTGCCAGGTCCTGCCATACACTTCAGCTCCATATAAGCATAGGAAGACTTTTATTAATTATTAAACTCTTGGCCAATGGCTAGGGCTTCCTACTGGCTAGCTCTGTCTAAACTATTAACCCATTTCTATTAATCTATGTATTGCCAAGAACCTGTGGCTTACCTGAATATGGCATGTTATTCTTTGGGCAGCATGCTGTATCTCCACCTCTTTCTGTGTCCTTCCACAACCTTCTCCTCATCTCCTAGCCCATCTATACTTCCTGCCTGGCCAGTCAGTGTTTTATTAATCATCTAATAAGAGAAACATTATACAGAAGGACATCTCCCATCAACTCAGGGTTACTTGATCTGTGGGAGCTTGGCTCAAGAGATGTCAGAAGAGAACAATTCTAGTATGTTACCTAGGGATCATTTTTGTGATATTTTTGGGAAGAATGTTGCTGCTTCTTGCCCTCATGAAAAGAGTCTGTCTGGGTTTAAAATGAAGAGATTTTATATACACATACACAACACACACACACACACACAGAGAAGCGAAAAAGCACTTTTAATGTTACTTCATAAAATTCACAATACTTGACATGTAACAGTAGTTACATAGAGTAGGCAAACAAAGCAAAACAAAACAAAACATGACTTACAAAGGCAAAAAAAATTTACCCTATAATCATTATCAATCCGGAACTTACACTGCTGTTGGAATTAAGAAACATAGATATCAAAATATTTGTTTTAACTGAATTTGACATGTTGCAAAAGATAAAAGAATGATTGGATATGTTGGTAGCAAAATTGAAGTTACAGAGAGTTCTAGTGAGTACCTTGCCAAATAAAACTATGAAATTTTGGGGGAAAGTAATTTGTGAGATTAATAAACAAATTTAAAAGGAATATGAGAGCATGGGGAATTTGAAGGCATGCCAGTATAAACTTTCTCAACAGCTGTGCAATGCCATTTTACATTCCTACCAGTTGTGTAGGAGGATTCACTTTCCCCCACAATTCTTGCTGACACTTATCTTTTGTCTATTTGATAATAGTTATTATTACAGGTGTGAGGCTATGTCTTGTTGGGATTTTGATTTTCAGTACCTTGAATCTTAGTGATGAAAGTTTTTATTCTGGTCAGACAGGCCTGTTAATCACTCTATATCTTCTGCTATAGAATTTACATTGAAATTTACTGATTATATGTCTTGATTCCTTTTTATCACTGAGTAATAATGGATCTCTTATATGTTTTAGAAATCTCTGCTTTTGGATGGTAGAGATTTTTCAGTGGTTAGGAAAACTTGTTGCTCTTGTACCTGGGTTGAGTTCCCAGAAGTCATAAGACAGCTCTTAACTGCTTACCTCTATGGCCTCTGCTTGTAAATAGTGTACACATACTCACAGTTATCTACATATATACATATACATTTTTAAAAATTCTCTGTTTTTAAATGCATTCATCTAGATTAAAAATATAGTTTGAGTATTCCAAATGAAACACATACATCTGGAGATGAGAAATAACATGCACAAATGAGAGAAAACCTGATATGCATATCTGTTTGTGTTGGGTTGTGTAAGTCTAAATGGCTGTTTCCAGCTCCACCCAGGTACCTGCAAATTTCCTAATTTAATTTTTTGTTAATTTCTGTATAATATGGAACTGATTACAGGAACAAAATTTTCATCATCCATTTTTCAGTTGATTGACAACTAGGCTGCCTCTGCTTCTAAGCTATTGTGAATAGAACAGCAATGAACATGGAAAAACCAAATTCTTTGTAGCAGGACATGAAGCTCTGCATGTATATTCGAGCAAGGTAGGTAGTTATAACTCTACCATGCCATAGATCTGTGGAGGCCTCTTAAAGGAACTTCCACACTGGTTTCTATAGTGACTGCAGCATTTTGCAAACCTACCATAAACAGTTGCTCTCCATGTTACACATCCATGCTACATTTTTTCCTATTATTTTGTTTGCTTTTATTTTAACAATTCTGATGGGAATAAGATGGCATTTCAAAGTTGTATTAATTTATATATCCATGTGGCTAAAAATACATTTCATTTATCACAAGTGGAGCTCATAGGACTACTTGTCAGAGTTGGTTCTTTCCTTTTTACCAACTGAATGCTCAGGATTGAACTCTGGTCATTTGATTTAGTGGCAAGGAACTTTAAATGATGAGAGCCACTTCATTTTCCAGTATGTGATATTTGTACATATCAAGACAGAGACAGAATTTCATTCAGAGAATTCATGGTTTCCAAATACCATTTTTCGATAACACTATTAATTTACTGTTTTCAAACCTCACAGCTGTAAAGAATAACATGGGTTTTTATCTCTTTTATGTTTTCCTGGAGGTCTGTGTTTATTCCAGAACCATTTTGTTTGGATTATTATAGCTTTGTAGCATATTTTCTAAACAGACTTCATAGTGCTTCTAGCACATTCTTTTTGCTTTAGACTACCTTCAGTGCTTGTAGCTTTTGTGACTCTATATACAACTTATAAGGCTTATTTCTGTGAAATATGTTATTAACATTTTATGCGGTTTGCATTTCATCTATACACCTTCGTATCTTTGTGTAGTGTACACTATTAATATTGATAAATTGAATCTATAAACATGAAGTACTATTAATATTGATAAATTGAATCTATAAACATGAAGTATGTTTTTATTTACTTATATTTTCTTTTATTTCTTTTATCAGTATTTTAAGGTCTTCATTTAAAAAACATATTGCTATCTTGCTTGACTTCATTCCTAAACATTTAAGTATATATTTAGGGTGTTATTCTATGTGGAACTTGTATCTTCAATTGGTTACCAGAGACCTTTTGGTTAATGTTTAAATAAAATTATCTTTAAACAAAGTATTTTGTACTTTGGAGTGTACAGATGGCCATTATTTGATATTCTGTGTCATGCAAGCTGCACGGCACTGAGGAAACACTAACATTATCAAAGCCAGAGTCATCAGTGAATTCAGTCACTTAGGAGTAACAAAAATTATCTCTTGATCCCAAGGCATTGCTATTGTCATAATATTACTGTACAAGATTACCTACTGATGGATTTATTTATTTATTTTGTTATAGTTTGAGGTATTATTATTATTACTTTTTGTTTTGTTTGTTTGTTGGAGACAAGGTTTGAATATGCATCTCTAGTTGGCATGGAACTTTCTATGTAGACCAGCATGGCCTCAAACTCAACAGAGATTCACCAGACTAATGGTAAATTACAATCATATATTTGTCTACCCTGTCATTCCCTAGGTATCTATTTGTCCATGTCTATCATCTATTAATATCTATTTGTGTCTGTATAAATTATTATCTCTGGCCTATTTACATTCTATATACCATATATCTAAATAGATATAATCTATCTATACATCTAAATATCATCTATCATTTGCCAATCTCCTTAATTATCTGGAGCCCCAAAACCTAGTCTAATTCTGATAAAAATATGCAATTATAAATATTGAACTATAATTAGACATTATTTTATTCTGCTCAACAAACTTTTGCTACTGTTGAGGGTTTGAAATTAAATATTTATTCATCTCGGACTCTGTAAAAGATTATTCTAAACCATATAAAGTACCTGTAATTAATAAGGTAGAAGTAATCTGAGTAGCCCTTTAATATGGAATCTATTTCCAAGTCTACTTACTCTATAGAAGCACTCCCTGTTATGAAGAATAAATATCTTTTATCCATTTTTTCTTTCCTTCCCCCCCTTTGTCCCTAGGGTTGAATTGTATAAAAAAGCAGAAGGAAGAAATTTAATATTTGAAGTTCTTTGGATTTTCTGTCCCTAATAGTTTATCTTAACAAATGGAGCAATGCCATTTTTTTTTCCATAGAACCGAATGACAGCTCTAGATAAAGCAACTTATTTTTTTTTTTGACTTTTAACACTTTGCACAAAGGTGTGGAACTATAGATCTAGAACTATCATTAGGATTGGATTCCAAACAATATGACATATGATAAACATGGTGTAGAGCTAAACTTCTTGTTCTTTCTAAACCTTCATGTTTGTATTAAATATTCTATGACATGAGGTGCTAAAGATAGGTAAGTGCTTTTAAAAGCTTTACAAATTGATTCTATCATTCAGTCCCAAAGCAATCACAAGGGCACATTCATTGTATTTTGTGATATTTTCAATGGGAACTCAGGACTCTATTCTTTATTCTGTGAAACAATAGAGCTTGGGTCTCTTTTATCCTCAAACAATACACTAAAAAGTTAATATTGCTGTTAATTAGATAAGTGTATACTAACATAATGCCTCTTCAATTTGTTAATAACATCACTTCACAATAAATTTAATTAAAATAAAGAAATAATTGTCTTTATAATTATTCCATTATTAGATATATTGCTTACACAATATTTTCATGAAGTCATTCTTGTTTTCTTTTGGATAAGAAATGAGACAAAATATAACACACAAAACTCACATGGTGTATCTGTTGGAAACATTATTTTGAATTGTGGACTCGTCATTTTCTTTTCTTTGATACATGAGCAGTTTTCTCCTTCTATAAATAAATACTTCAGAATATAGATTATGAGGATAACAGAAAATCACAATATTGTACTATTTATTCAAAACTTTGTTCAGATTCTCCGTTTTCTTCTGTTTCTATCTTGTTTCTGACTGATTTCCCACCAATCAATTCATCATTATTTTACAGTTGAATAAATTATCTCTCTAAAGTAAACTTATGCAGATTTTAATAACAATAAGAGTTTTAGCATTTATTCATGACTAATAATAAAATGATAGTTCAAACCTTAAGAAGCTAAGCACTATATATATATATATATATATAAATATATATATATATACATATATATATATAATGAAAGGAAATATAATGGATATTTATATATCCATGAAAGAAAATGTAATGTTATTATTTAACATTTTACATCTGAATCCAAGCTTAATAGACATTGCATTGTTGCCTGAAAATATAAGGTACTTGGAAAGTTGTAATTTGGTTCCCCCCCACATTTCACTATTTTCATTTATTAAATCTGTAGATTTATCTTGGCTATAATTAGCATGCTTGATCATGTCTTAAAATTCCTTGAGTTGTCCCTTGGGGTGAAAGAGACAGAATTATGTGATTTGTGTAAATAGGAATTAATTTAATCTTAGACAAAGCCACACTTTGCAAACTGAGTGTGGTTTGCAAAGGATTATGAATACATTGAAGTTAGAGGCTGTTTGACATCTTGTTTTATTGAGCTTCACATTTTATAAAAGCCTTTAAAATTACTTACTAATTTTTTGGTATATAGAAAATCACAGAGGGAAAAAAATCAATTAAGCAATACACCAAGTTAACTTCAGAATGAAGATTGCAAATGTCTCTTCCCTATTGGAATAGGTCTTAGATTGATAAAATTTTAAAGTTATCTCATTTCTTTGTTTAATAACAATCCCTTTTGCTATAAATATTAATTGAAATAATCCTCATAACTTGGGTAACTTGGGATTTTTAGACTTTTTAATTCCTCATGTTATTCATCACTGCACTATATACTGTTTCTCTGGTAATAGCTCAAGACCTGAAAATTAGATGAGTCCGGTTGCAAGGGTGGGAAGGGAAATATGGAGACAGAGCCTCAACATACATAATTGGGCTAGAAATTATGTAAGAGGAAACCAGAAGCTATCATACTTATCCTAGGTTTAAGCTTTAATTATTTCTGTGGTTGAAAAAATATGTTAGTCAGGATTGGATTTCATCCAAATTCAACTTACAACTATGCAAGTTATTTTTCTAAGTCTTTACAGACACACACACACACACACACACACAGACACACACACACACACACAGAGAGAGAGAGAGAGAGAGAGAGAGAGAGAGAGAGAGAGGGAGAGAGAGAGCAAGGGTGGAGAGAGAGAGATGGATTTGATACATTTATTAAAGCTAAAATGAAAATATAAGAGATGGACTCATCAGTTTAGTAAAGAGTAAAAACAAATTCAATCACTGAAATGCCAAGGTCAGGGTTTGAGACTGAGTAGGTTGGGTTTGCTTTCAGAAACTCATATCAGGGTAGAGTTAACTCAGGGTATTCACAGATTATTAGAAACTGGATCATAGAACAGAACAGAGACAATTAAAACAATAGGTAGCATACCTGCTCTCAAATTATCTGAAATGAAGGAAAAGAAATACTTGAATGCATGAGATTTTAAATGATTCAAAAAATAGAGCAAGAAAGTGTAAGTCACAAAGGACAGGAGTGTGTGTGAAAGCATAGTACTGGGAAACCACAGTCTACATAAAATATAGTTAAAATGGTTTCAGGGATTAAATGTGAGCTGTCTGTGATTAGCATCAAAGTTATTCTGTCTCATCCAGGATTGTGGTGAGACACCGAATGGGCAAAAAAATCTAAATTTGAAACTTAATGTTGCCTTTCAAATTACACAAAGTCCATATGGACTTGCTTCCAAAATAAAACTACAAAATAGAAAAGAAACCCTGATTTAACTGAAAGTACTTTAGAAAGATAACATTCACCAAATTAGGATTTGGATTTCATTTTAGAGTATGAAAGAAAATAGTTCTTGAACAGTGCTATAATGTCTTAAGTTCCAGACAGATAAAAGAGTGGTATTTAGAGCATGACCACAAGTAAAGAGTTAAAAATGTTGTTATGAACTCAGATACATTCTGCCTTCAGTAATTAGAAGAGACTTTAAAGTTTATTAAAAACACTTCCCTTAATTACTCACTACTTAACCTTTGCTCTATCCTAAGCATCTCTTTCTTTAGATTCATAAAAAGTGACACCATATCTATCTGGCTACTTTGCTATATTCTAAATGGACTTTCTCCCTGTTTTTATAGCTATCTTAAATTGAAGGTCATTATTCTCTTGGTTTTATTTCTCTTATCATTTTTTTCTGCTCAGATTTTGGTGTCCGAGAAGGGTTCAGAAGCAGGATAAAACAAGAGCACAGTGAATAAAACAGATGAGGGATCTAATGCCAAACACACTTAACTCTAGCATGATAATCAAAGTTTTTACATATTTTTGGTTCCTTTCAGAAGGTAGAATAGAGCTTGATTTATCATAATGAGGTACAGTGAGGATGCTCTATTTATAGCATAGTATAATCTTTTGATATGCAATGATGACATCTATCAGAACTGGAAATTTCATCACATATCAGCATGTCAGGCCCACTGTACTCATGGATTCATAGCAGCTGTGCATGTCTCAAAGGTCATGACAATAAACACTCTAGGATGTAGTGGGAATAGATTCATAACCTCAACCCCTAAATATGAAGCTATGGACAACTGATGGCTTCTAGGACTAGGAGAAGGTGAGAGAAGGAGAAGGAGAGTTTGTTTTCTTTAAGGTCGTGGCTCCTTGTAGGTTGACCATGCTTTAGTGGCTGAATCCTACACACAAAAGTATATGAACAACACAAATTGAATATCATAAGTTATTATAAATATTTTTTGAGAACATAAAGTTATAGGGGTAGGGAGATGGGTTTGATCTACAAGGAGTTAAGGGGAGGAGTTGGAAAGTTAAGGTGAATATGAACAAATTTTATAACATTCTTAATTCATCAATAAAAGTACTTTTTAAATGACTATAGATTTATAAAATTGACTGGTAGTGTTAACTTTTTGTAATTATGACAGGTCTTAATATTTGTATTACCCTTATGTTTTAAATAATGACTTAAATAGGATTACCTGTATGCATTATACTTGGACGAAATCTTAAAAATAAGTAATGTGTTTATGAAATAAAATTTATGGAAGTTAGCTGATTATGTAAGAAAATATTTCAAGAGTCAGTTGGCAAAGACATTTATTTCAAAATATGTTGAAGTGCCTGCCAGTCAGACTTGTACTGACTGTGAAAAGATGCTCAAAAAAAAAAAAAAAAAAAAAAAAACAAGCTTTGCAAATAAGTAAGCAATACAACTTTGGTTAACACTGTTGTCATTAGCTGTGTTTAAGTCCGTTTCTAGACAAAGCAAAATGACACCTAGATCTCAATGAGCCTAAACTTCTGGATTTAGGAATCCACTGGGACTAATAAAAACAGTGTGCAGATGTCCCCACTCACACTTAAAGGTAGTTAATGTAAGTTCCACGATACAGCTGTTGCCAAAGTTTGTTTCTTAGGCCATCACCATAGGTGGTACTGAAAAGCTTAATAGACACACAGGGTGTCAGCATACATTTGAAAGTGATGTTTCAGAAACCAGAGTGTTGGCATAAAAATCTGTGCCTGATCTGCTTTGAAAATGGATATAGAGTGCATTCACAAACAATGCACTCATGTACTTAGAAAAAAGAAATTAATTTATTTTCTATTCTTCTCTCATGCGTTATATTTTGACCTCAGTTTTCCTTTTCTCTACTCTTCCCGATCCTCTTTCTACATTTCTTTTCCCCCAAATCCCCCCCTTCATTTCCCTTAGAAAATAAAAGTACACCTAATAGGTATATAAACTGAACAATGTGTTAATGAAGAGGACAGCTTGAGAGAGAAATTTTGATCCAGATATTTGAAAAACAATAAGAAATGAATGTGTTTTGAAGGTTTCTTATATTCCATATAAGAAGGTTTCTTATATTCCATATAAGAAGGTTTCTTATATTCTATATAAGAAGGTTTCTTATATTCCATATAAGAATGTTTCTTATATTCCATAATTTGTATATATGTATATATATATATATATATATATATATATATATATATATATATGGAAATTTTACAAAATGAAACAAATTTCTTTCATGCTATAGGAGTCAAGGTTATCACAGCCATTTCACTAATTTCTCATTTTTGTCATGGTTACAGGTGGGAGAAGATGCATTCAGAAGTCAACAAAAACAGATGGGGTACATGAGAATAGACATGGTATGGATACAATTACATTCAACTTTTAGCAAACATATTAGTTAGTCCTGAAGGTTTTTCATCTTTTGTTAATAATGTACTCATTTTAGCGAGATAATCAGAGCCAAATGTAGAGAATTTGCATAGCTGGGCTTGATGCTATGTCATTGGATCTTTAAATCTGAGTCAAGAAATCAGAAAAAGATGAAGTCTGTGTTGAAGGCTGAAGAGGAAATATGAATGAAGAACCGAGATAGGAGTATTTCTATGTGAGAGGAATGTCTTCAACAGTCTGTATCAAATATTTCTTTGTGACTAAGTACCTTAACCAAAATAGCACTACTATTCACTGTGATTCTACACTACTCCGGATCTTAGCACAAGAGCTTTCTTGAAATTTTGTGGGCTTTGTCTGTGTAGCTCTTATGCTTTGTGTTGGACAAAGCATCACATTTTATCAACTGTGTTTTGAGACTATAACACATTCATACTAAGACAGAATTACACGTGTCCTATTTATCTGATAGACTCTCCAAAGCAGCCATAGAAATGTCAGCAGACCTCCTGGAGGCAGGAAGTGAGACTCATTTTAATTTCAAAATAAATTAATTCTGAACAAAATCAAACCTATTCTCACATTCATTAGGGCAACCTGGTCTGAGTGAAAAATAGTGGATTTTTAATAAGGACATTTCCATTGGTTTCCTTTCAGCCCGCAAACTCATAAATCAATTCCTGTCTGTCAGCCATTATAAATTTATCAGATCTTATGAGTAGACGTGACAGCAAACTGTTATTTAAATCTACAAGGCTATATCTGTGTTAGTGAGCAAACCAATCTGGGTCTCCAAGACACATCTTTTGTATTCCAGAATTTATTTATTCCAGCATCTTTAGACTATCCTCAGTAACAGAAGAGACTTTATACACATCAGCAAAAATGATGAAACTGGAAAAATGCATCATTTGAAGATACAGGAATAAAATAAATTGAAATAAAATTTACAAAGAAAGACACGCAAAGTATTTTATGTAACTATTATTAGCAGTAAAAATTCCTATTTGTTAATTTTTATTGAAGAAACTAATAACTATTAATAACTTTGGAATTCATTCTTCTGATCTTTCACACCTCTGTATAATCACAGTAAACATTAATTTATGGGTAAGAAAATGTGGGAAGTGACACATCCACAACTTTGCACATACCCTGAAGTCTCAGCAGGCTAATTAGAAAGATCATATTTTATGGAATGATCTTGCTTCTTACTTTCTTGGTCTCTCATGACTGTATAAAATTTAAATACATGGAGTATGTCTCCAGCTGAGAGAACAGACAAAGAAATGCTAAGCAGAGCTACAGGCATACTAATAACGGGGATGCTTTGGGTCTGTAATTTTTGTGCTGACAAAAGCCCTTTGACATGGTCATGGGGAAAAAGCTGTGGTAACCTGACAAGTAAGATATTTGAATCTTACAGAACTCATGGGGCTCCTTTGGACAGTCGCTTTGCAGTCATGCCGAATGAATGCATGCAAGACAACGTCAATAGTACTAATTGGTGTCTATCATTTCTTCCTGCCAGTCACGTAGCTCTGTAACTGAAATGCTCGGAAACCATTTTCCACCTAAATTCTAATGATGCCCTTTATAATTTTCTCTTTAATGCAGTTCCTGAACTTTAAAAGGCTGTTCACTGCCAAATGTCAGTTCATTGTGAAGGGCTGTATCGAAAACCTATTGCTCTAAAAAAAGAACATAATGTTCATTCTGCCTGTTCAAAATCATGTTATCCGATCATGTGCCTAAATGGCTCATTAATTCTCCTTCATTAAAAGGAAATACTAGTGAACAATCACTTAAAATTAACAATATATATTCTGAATTTTGAAAATGCAAGACATCAAAAATAGTATCTCAAGGAATAAGTTCATTAAATTTGTTAAACAGTACAAAACAGTTATAAGCAATACTGTATTATATTTTACACTATTTTATTAATTCCTTAAGCATTTCACGCAATATATTTTGATTATACGTATCCTCTACTCTTTCTCCAGAACTTCTTATGTCATCTACTTTTTTAATGACCAATCAATTCCAGTTTATACTAGAAATATACTCCGAGGTGTGGGGCTGTCCACTGGAGCACAGAAGGCCTACAAGCAGCATGGCCTTAAAGAAAAGCATTCTCAACCCTCTAACGTTCATAGATTCATGGGTTTAACAGTGGCATTTATTTTGTATTACTTCAATTAGAAATTTCTAATAAATAATTATAAAATATAGCTGATTCCACAAAAGTTAATAAGTAAATATCACTGCCACTTGCCAATCAATTTTGTAACTTATCGGAGAACAATTTCTCTTCCCTTTTATATTGTTGTACTGAAGACCCTCATTGTTACTTTTCTAGTATTATCTGAACACACTGTGGGAAGCATACACTCTTAAGAGATACAAGATACTAATCTAATTTAAATTTAGTGAAAATGAAGGACATTCAGAATGTTTCAGAATAAATTACTTTTATTTCCTTTTTATGTTTAAGTTAGGTGGTAAATGTAAATCTCACCCTTTACATTGTTTATTGTTTTATTGGAGACACACACATACACAAATATATGACATGTAAATGCTAATAAATATTAAATTTAGAGAATCTAAATTAAAAACTAAGTTTTATAGATCATATCATAAAGTTTACTGGATTGTTTTCTATTTACACCCATTTAATTCTAGTCTCCATAAACTTCTTCTATAAACATGGGTGTATCATTTGTTGGGATTCACAATTTTGAGAGAATAATTAAGTTTGTATTTGCTATTGAGCAAATTCAGAGTTATTTATAGGCAAAATATTCTGATGGCTAAAGACAGTTCCTAGGTATGCCATAATTCTAAATGCCATAGCTGTGTGTCTGGCCTGACAACACTCTAATTAAAGGAACACTACACACTGGTAGGTTGGCAACCTAAGTGCTAAATATCAGTGCATATGAAAGTGAGTAATTGCCCTTTAAAAGTCCTCAGTGACTGTGACTGAGGATTGAATGACACTTGGAGAAGAAGGTCCAGAAGCATAGATCCTTCTCTTACAAGTGTAGCATGCCAACGAAGCAGAAGTCATTCACTTAAAGATCTCAGTTTTTCATGTTTGACAGGCAAGTTAATTATTTGAGTAGGTATGTAACCAAGGTAATAAGGGGAAATACTAACAAATTTCATTTTCTAGGTTCAGTGTAGTGTGTGTGTGTGTGTGTGTGTGTGTGTGTGTGTGTATGTGTTTGTTTGTATACATACATATGTACATATGTACATACATATATAGCCAAGTGTCATAAGATGATAAGATGAAAGAAAAGGAGATGACTTGAACTTGAAACTTGGAGACATTATGCATAAGAGGATTATATGAAGATTTCAATGGAGCTTCAGCCACACCAGGTGCTGTAGAAGTGCTTGCTGGGCCCCAGAATGATGATGCTGTTTCTGATAGCTGGGAAGAATGTCTCTGTCAGAATACAGACTCCTTTGTGGGAAATGTTTATTAGGATAGCTTACAGGTCCTTTTAAAATGTGGATTTTGTCAACAGTAGTGCACCACAAACTCTAGTTGATTTTAACAATAAAAACCCAGAGACAGACATTGGGGTTAAAGATGAGGATCGGAGAAGCAATGAGGACAGCCACTAGAGAGTTCTCAGCACTACAAGGCTCAGAGCGAACATCAGACTGCACTGCTCTTCACCACACCTCAGACTTTCCCAGCTTCTGTCTTATACTCGTTACATTCCTCTCTAGTTTTGGGATTGAAGGCACGGGATCCCAGGAGCTGAGTTCATCACCTTTGTGTGAGTTCTGTTCCTCTTTTAGACTGGATCAATTTCGCGTACCTCACGGTGTCCTTGAACTATCGAGAGATTCGTCTCCTTGTCTCCTGAGTGCTGGATGGAATTAAAGGTGTGTACCACTACTGCCTGGCCTCTATGGCTAACTAGTGTAGCTGTTGTGGTTACATGTGTGTGCTACCACTGCCTGGGCCATATAGCTGTGGCAGGCTTTGCACTTTGGTCTTCAGGAAAGCTTTATTTGTTAGATCATAAACAAAATATCACCACTCGACAGTGTGTGCTCCATTGCGTTAACTATGGCATCTTGGAGTGAAGAGTAGCACCAGTGGCAAATGGGTAAGTTTTTATGTGAGTAAATTGGCTGCATTAACTTTACTTCTTAGATGCCAGAATCAGATGCAGTGAGAAACTTGAGAAGAATTCGTTTAGCGTATTCCTGTTTTCTCAGATGAGGAACATGCTTACTTCAGCTTAATACTCACTAATGAGCACTTCCTCTGCTCCAGTCGGCGTTGGCACCGAGATTCACACAGAACTTACAGTCTAGCAGAATGCTACCCTTCCATCTTGCCTGCGCCCCAACCAAAAGAATGATCCCCGAAAACTGATTTAATGAAAGAGCAGTCCCTAACCATTATGAGTTTCAACATGTATATTTCTTCCTCTCATCATTTCTTTCTATAATGATCACTTCATAAATAAAATGACATGGGAGGGTTTCTATTCTAAATTCAGAGGCAATGAAATTATGCAATTCAAAGCAGCCTTGCCCATAGCCTTTACCGGGTGTGGGAGAAAGAATACAGGCCACTGGAATTTATTGACTGGAGAACTGCAGCAGAACACAGATATTTAAAGGTGGCCTCAACTCCTCTACCTTACGTAATGTCACTTATCTGGATGACTTCGGGAAAGTCACATAAATGTGCAGCACTTCAGTCAACCCACCTGTCAAATGACATAATGTCTTTCTTTTAGAAGGGAAAGATACAACTTATTAATAATATACAGAAGAAAGTGCATATTTTAGTTTTATAGCTTAAATGCTTTCACATGCAGTGTAGTGCACAGATAATAAAGATTGATGGTATTGAGCACTGTAGAATGCTACAGAGAAAGCATATGTGTGGGAGCCTGAGGTCTGATTGTCAGGACTCCGGTAAAGGCAGACATTCAGTGTTCTCATTCCCAATGGAAGATGGAGTTGGAGGTTCATGGGCTAATTAGCCAGACATATTCAGTAGTAAAAAAGAGACAGAGGCACAGTCTCAAATGATGTGGAAGTTAAGTATAAACAACCAAGTTTACCATCTGCCCTTCACACATGTGGTAGGGTTTTCATGTGACAGTATTCACAAATGGATTTTCACATCTACACACACACACACACACACACACACATATCTCACAAAGGGAACTTAAAATGGCTCCCAAATGAAGTTGACTTTATTAGATTTAATAATTAAAATTGTATTAATTCATATTTTGAAATCAGTTTTCTTGGAAGACTATATGATCACACCTACTCTGTTTGGGAGTGTGCTTTTGAAATCTCCTGTATAGCTTTTTCAACTTTTATTAAGAGCCTATTCTTTGCATATATCTAGAATTGAGATTAGGCACAGTACAATACTGTCAGCAAAGTATGTCATCTGGCAATAGAAATAACCCCTGGAAACAGAATAGTCTATCAAAAGAATGTCATGTCAAATCATCATGCTGTATTTGGAAAGGAATGCTGAAGGGAAGCCAAAATATTCAATTTCAAACTGGAGAAATATCCTTATCAGTGAGTTTAATTAAAATGTCAGAGTAGCTATTATCTGAAAAGACGAATGCCCCTATCATGATAAACATATCAGGGGTAGTTATTTGTCTTATCAAAGGGTACTACCGTGACTTGAAGCTAATTCTATGGGCTTAGTTAACAAATTGACAGATCTGAGCCATCTATACTTTCTGTGTCGTTGCAAATGATCATTCCCGACTACACTTACAGTTTGTTCTTACAAGAAAAGTTATGTAGTTTAGAAATATGCTCCCCATTTTTCTTAGAAAGATAGAATGTATTTATCAACAAAACCTGAATGCAGGCATAGGACATCTTTGGCAACATTAAAAGAAAAAGTGGAATTTGCTGTGTTTTTATTTCTGTATGTCATTGAAAAACAACGCCCTCCCCTATTAAAAAAAAAAAAAAAAAAAAAAAAGGAAAGAAAAGAAAACAAAACACAAAACCCTACACAAGGGAGAACCTTCCCAAAATGGAGAGGATAGATGTCCCTGAGGGTAAAACGCTTGCCACACAAGTGTGAGGAGCTCAGTTTGAATCCTCAGAACCACACAGAGTCAGAAGTGGCAGTACACAAGTCTGTAATTATGTGCTGCTAAGACAAAATGAGTTCACACACAAATTTACACACGTACACACTCAGAAAGAGAAAGAGAGAAAGAGAGAGAGAGAGAGAGAGAGAGAGAGAGAGAGAGAGAGAGAGAGAGAGAGAGAGGAGAGACTAATAAACAAATACTTCCCAAACCAATTAAGGATAAAGGACTATGAGTGAGCGACAAAATTCCACGCATTGTTAACTGAAAAACATAAAGATGCAGTTCCTTCAGAGGCCAACCAATGTGATGTTTGATTTATGATGTCATTTATAAGAAATACCATCCTTGTTCATTTCCTGTATGATAGATCAGTAGATATTTTCCAGACAATAAGTGAGGAATAATCATAATTAAAGAAAGAAATGACATTTTGCAATTGTGGCATGTTTTAGGACTAGAAAGTGTTCTTTTATCAGAGAATAATTTTGACAAAAGTATTAAAATATATCTTTCTGATTTGACAGTGAAGCTGCTGAATATGAGGTTTCAATGTCTGAGTGACATTAACTTGGTAACATGAAGAGAACCTTGCAGGCCAGTTGGTTGGAAGGTGTAGGTGGCAGGTGCAGTGAACATGTCAGCTGAATATTAATTTGTTGCAGGATCACATTCTACTTGTTCTCTGAAGAAGTACAAGCTTCCTACCAGAGAGTGACATTCAATAATCACATTTCCAAGGCGGTTTAGAAATTTTTGAAAGTAATGAGTGTTATCTCCTCTTTTTGGGCATATAAAATTTCTTTCCAAACTTACTTATAGATTTTCACTTAAAAAGTTAAAAATTTGGGCTAGTGAAATGCCTCGTTGAACAAAAGAGTCTATGGTGTAAGCCTGACCGCATGAGTTTAAGCTTCAAAACCACAGTTGAATGAGAGAAAACAACTCGAAATATTATCCTCTGACTTCCATATATGTATTATACACAGGCAGGTCCCAGTCATACATGTACATCATAAACACACACACACACACACACACACACACACACACACACACACAAACAATAATATACAAATCACAAAATGAAATTTAAACTTTTGTGGCTAAGAATTAGAACAACAACTATAATAACAGTTTAAAAAAATCAAGCACCTGGATTTTATTTGAGTTGGTGGAATAGAATACTTTGTCCCAATATTTATTAGGATGAGAATAGCAATGATTTTAGATTCTTAAGACCAGACTTGAAATTACTGTCAAATACAAAGATTCATATAATTTCTGAATATCACAAAATTTGGCTTTCATTTTCCTTTTCTAGAAAATGGAAGTAATAATAATTCAAGTACTTTTCAGGAGTATTCATTACAGATAAATTTCTGTATTTGCTGGACCGTTGCCTAATAGGCTGTACATTGAGTGTTGATTTCCCTTCTTACATCTGGGATAACAGATCCTTCTTATTTTCTCTACTTAACACAAGGTTTCTTACTGCTAGAAACAAAATAATGTATTGCAACTTCTTTTCCCACATGCTATTCAAAGTGAAGTCTTCTATGCCAATCAATTGTGATTTTAAGGCTAAAAAGAGTGCTTTACTTGACTTCATTTATTACACAGGAGCAAAAGAAAGCATGGGCTATGCGGTTGTTTGTATCTAGACAGAAACAATTTTTGCAGAATTTCCCAGTGCTACTTAAAAAGTTAACAGCTGTTGGCAACAGAATTTCATCTCACATTTTAATTTTACAACATCACAGCATAGCATATGTGCTGGCCCTCTGGGTGCAAACTTGTCAACAGTTCATCAAGGAGAAGCTCTGCTCCTAATGGCAGAGGGAAACAATTAATCCTGAAGATGAAGCTACAATAATATCACTATTAGTGGTGTGTATGTGAGTGTGTGTGTGTGTGAGTGTGTATGTGTTTGTGTGTGTGTGTGTGTGTGTGTGTGTGTTTAGCTGAATACAGTAATTCAGGATTTTATGTCCAATTTCAAGTCCTATACATTAACTTTGTAATATTGTTCAACTTTATATGTTTTAATATCCATATATAACTTGGTAATTTATAAGCACTGAAAAAAATTAGATTTATGTGACAGGGAAGCAAGGCCATCGAAGACAAATTTATAGGTTACAGTGAAAAAAAAATCAAAAGTTCTAGCAAAGAATATCACTCCGTGGTCCATCCTCAACAGTTGCATCTTTTCCAAGCCTATTCACCATCTGTAAAACAGACAATTATCATTGCACCAGTTTCAGGAGTTTGGCTTGGAAATTGAGATAACATTTGAAAATAGTTAAATATATTTTCTAATGAAATGTAAGTTTTTCAAATATATATCTTGACTTTTGTGTGACAATATAATGTTAATCATATAATACTATTCTGAATAAATCTCTTCAGGAGAGAACAACTTTTACTCATTCAAATACAGTTATCAAACAATAGCTGTGCCATCTAGATTTTCTCTTAGACAACGGTTTGCTCTACAAACAGTTCTATATTGTTAGTACCTTGGGCTTTGCTGAAAGACATGGATGGATTTTCCTGCCTTTTTTTTTTCAACGTTTATGGTAATTCAAAATAATGTCTACAAGCATTTCTTCCCCCCCACAAATCCCTGAGTTTGATTAAGCCACTTATTGCTGTAGTGCACAATTTTCCATGAACAGATTTTAAAATGTATCACTACATGTTGTACTTTTTTACCTGTTTAAATGGGACTTGAAGTGATGAGAACTTTATAAAGCTTTAAAAGTTTCACTGACAACTGAAACGTAGCAGTGAATTAAGAAGGGATGAAAAACGCCATCCCTGTGGAAGACAATACAAAAGAGAAGTCTCTTTAACACAGATCAATCTGTTAGATAAAGGACCCAGTCAGGTCTGCATAGGTTCATGGAGAACACTCTTCTTAGTCTAGGGTTTGAGTACCACGAAGACTACACATGAGCATGGAGGGTAGGGTGTTTGAAGGACAGTAAAGGTCCAGATGAAGGGTGACAGTTGGGTAAGGGATACCCATGCAAATTTGAAAAGGGCATTATTTAGAGCTAGGCATCGGAGCAGAGGGAAAAACAAGCTAATCACACAAATGGTACTCATCAATGAAACAACTATTTTTCAAAGAAAAACACTCCAGATGAAATGAGACATTTTGGCTTTTTGTTTTGCATTTTACATAAGGTAATGGGATTCTCTGAAAGAACCTAGATTTGGAGCTGGTAGATTTTACCATCAGTGTTTCTGGTGTTTCTTCCTTAAAACCTCTTATTTCCCTAGTTGTTTCTCATATGTAGGAATATCTGCACATCTTATATCAGAGGAATAGCAATGGGCACAAAATACTCAAATACAACAAAACGTACCTTGAAAATAATTTCAAACTCTTTACAAGACAAAATAAAATATAAATTATTTTACTGAACTGAAAATATTTTTTATTTTAATATTTCTCTTTGTTTCTATTCTAATAGAGAGAAAACAGGTGTGTATGTGTGTGTGGCAGAAATAAGAGGTTTTAAGGAAGAAAGTGTTACTTGGTGGGGAAGTTGCTGAAGCTTGTCTGAGACAACCTAGCTAGAGTCTACCACTACCACCTAGAGTTCTTAATATTGTGATTTGGGGTGCTGAGATAGCAGAGATGCAGGAACAGTGAACACTTGTCTTTACATCCTGTTTCGAGGGTTCTGAGTCTACCAGGAGTGATCACACCAATGAAAAAATAGTGGCCAGTCAGGTGGAGTGGTGTTTTAGGTCTGTAAAATACATTCATTCTCTCTGTGGACTCTGTATCTACCCAATTTAAAAATAGTTTGCTTTATAAAGCAAGACTTTTATTTTCCCAAATTATGCATGGACTTAGAGGGGTTATGTTTAGTTTCAATAAGAGTAACTTAGATGCTACTTACTGAGCAGTGTCTCTTTTTCACTAGGAAGCCAATAAACAAACTACAAGAGATGAAAACTTAGCTTGCATTTACAGGTATAAGGTCGTCTTTTGGTTAGTTTAAGTGACCGAAACAAAGTAAAATGAGACAAAAAGTCTACAAAAATGCCTTTGAGGTTTTTTTGGGTGAGGAGTAAGTGTTTGTGTGCCTGTGGCCTACCCTAAAATGAGGCTAATATCCTCAGTGAAGCTCCATTGGAGAAATCTGGAAATATAACTTTTGATTTTTTTTTTGAGTCTAATCAAGGATGTTTATGGAAAACTTAAATTTCACATATAATGGCCATGTTATTCCTTATGTTTTAAAACAATTATATGCATGTATTCTATATGTATGTGAACCATATGCGTGCAGAGCCCAGAGAGGTCAGGAGAAGTCAATGGGGATAATAGTGAGGTGAGATGCTATGTGGATGTTATGACTGAACTCTAATCCACTGACCTGAGGAACAAACTCACCAGCACTTATTTATTTATTATTTTAGTTAAATCTAACTAAAGTTTCTTTTAAAAAATCTTTTATGGTCACTCCTTTTTCAAAATATAAACTGTTAGTTGTCTCTTGTTTTGTTTTAATACTTTCTGCTTGGTATGAGTTATACTGGTTGTTTTTACCATTTCAAAGAAAGTTCTGCATCCAGGGCTGCCCATGTCCATTTAGCATTGCATGCTGAGAGGGTGGGCTGAAGGCACATGTCAGTTCACATTAGGCATTCTGGACAATAGGGTAGCACTGAATCACGACTTTTACCCCTACTCTTTTGGTATATATTTCTAAGTTTTCTACAGCCTTCTGCAGGGCCATCCTATAGAGACAAGGGCTTTACATTATTCAAAACTTAGATACAAGCGTGGAAACTGTTACTACGAGGTTTTGCAGTATGGAAAAATCATCCTTGATATTCACCTCCCAGATGGCTGAGTACACTAGGGGTACAGTGGCCATGTCAACACCCAGGCCCACCAGTGCCAGTGGGCCACCAGAGTAAGTGCATAGATGCTGTCCTGGAGGGTCCACCCTCATGCATTTGAAGATGACATCTGGGTTGCACCTCAGCTGACCCTTCATTTTTCTGGCAATTTCCAGAGGTCTCCTTGTCAATCTAGAGCAGTGGTTCTCCTGCAGATCAGATAGTGGTAGCATTATAACTTATAACAGTAGCAACATTACAGTTACAAAATAGCTGTGAAATAATTTAATGGTTGGGGTTACCACAACATGAGAAAGTGTGTTACAGGATTGTAGAGGTTAAAATTATCCCAGCTTCTTGGCTTTGGCTTACCAAGAGGAGGATAGATAATTACCACCCCCTGAGCTATTCACATTACCTTGGCCTCTAGCTACCTGACTAACTAATGGGCCCTTGTCCACACATAAAGGCCTAGCTCCACAGAGTGAATACACCTCCAAGTCAGGCAATGATTCTCACAGAGTGAATAGCTCAATCAGGGCCCCCTTCCACAAAGATGAATGTAGCAGATTTAGCACTATGCATTGAAAACATACCTGGGTACCTGTCATCTGCCAGTGTAACACAGGAAAATGGCTCTCGACAGACTGTACTGTGTAGAATTCATCTGTTTCTGGCAGAACCCTGAGCCAGCTGGATGACAACATGATCACCTGGTGTTAGGTGCTCTTATTTTTTAAGACTGCTTTGGAAGCTTCATACCAAAGCACCATTGTTCTTTTTGTGACAAATATCGAGTTGGGACATTCTGTCAATGGTGAACATCTGAGCTACAGCTCCCAACAGACTTCACCTGCAGTGGCATCCCATTTGAGTCTTTTTTAGTGGTTGTGTAGTCTTCCACATAGTTCCCCAGGTCCATGCACCACCAACGGCAGGTTCTTTGGCTTAGCTGAGGTTGGGAATAGAGATTGCTTTTCTGGTCTGGTGTAAACACTTTCCTCTACTGAGCCATAAAAGGAAAATATCAGACTTTTTTTAATGGTGGTTTAAACCAATTAAGTTCTTAAATCTTACTTTACTGCCCTAATGTGGAGCCAAGATGGCTCTGATTTTTAGCCTTAAACAGAAGCCATGACACCAATAGACGAATGGAATTTCTGTTTATTAATTCTTTCCTAAGAGAACTGAATTAGTTTGACTTTCTCTTCCACTTCTGGCGGTGTCACTGTTGTTGTGACATAAGCAGCCTGTTCAGCGTAAATTCAGTAAACTTTTCGAATGTGATTTAGTGTCTGCTGGAGCCTGAAGGTAAACACACATAGGCCAGACAATATTTCATACCGGAATATTCCCCGTCCTCCTCTGTTATGAAGACTGATCTTCATAGAAGTAGTGGCACTCTATTCTCTAAATTGTTTTAAGATTTCCTTGTGGCTGGCTTAAGTCAATAGAGCAGTGTACTGCACCTTTTGAAAAATCTCCTGTCTTGCCTCTCAGTACTCTCCATTTCTTTTCTCTTTTTCATTTTAAGCAAGAGAACTCACCAGCCTACACTGTATAGTTATCTGTGATCTATTGGTCCAACTGTACTGGATTAATGCCAGATTTCAACACTTAGCTCCCCACTGGCGAACTACTTTCCCACCAGTGGTTAAAAAATGATCACTTTTACGCTTAAGCACACACATTGACATCTCCCATCTTAAATTCTTCTGAAAAAAGGAAGAAAAATAGCTAGAGAAGTCTACCACAGCAGCCCCCTCTGGCACGAATTCAAAAGTAAAAGAGCATGTACAATTTCAGTCAAAACCAACCGGTTCAGAAAAGTTCAGGTACTTCAGAAGTTAACAGAGGGCTCACTTTGGTCCCATCAGGACTGATATTCCTATCTGCCCAGTTTGCTTTTACTCAGTTCAGCTGTTTTGTTATTACTTATAGAAAACGTTGCCTCGGCTGGAAAGCGGAATCATATCAGAGACCATTTTTAGAGGAGTTTAATGATGATATTTCAGGGGGACAAAAGAAAAAGGGTGCCCCCTCAGGATTGCTTTAAAATCCATAAAGCCAGGATTTGAAAAGAACATGATTGGAATGCAGCAAGAAACCTATCCTTAACAATTCCCTTTCATTGAATGGCTTCCTGGTTGTTCTTTAAATGGCAGCCCTTCATAGTATAGGGCATCTTGGTGGAAAATGGCAGTTTTCCCATGAAACCAAGGCTGTGAGTTTTACACAAAGAAACTCAATACATTATTTTTCTTTCCTCCTGTTTGTAGAAGGTGTTTTAAATTTTGGCTATTGGTTTTCTATTTCTTTTTAAGGGCACATTGGATTTTAAAAGTGCCAAAAGAACTTAAAATAATAAAGACTAATTTTTTTCCTTTATTTTTTATATCCAATATGCTAGTCAGTCTACCATTGACTCATTCCTAAAGTCCTATGAGTTCTTAAATAGATGATTAAAATACAAATGTAAATACTAAACTACTCTGTTTTCTGCAGGAATTATCAATATATAAACAAAAAAATTAAGATCAATTTGATCAGACTGTAATCAAAATCACTTGTGGGAGTGTTTTAGTCATTTGTATATAATGTATAAACAGAAAAATATTGTTTTAGGACTCATTATAAAATTAAGGATATATATATACATATATATATATATATGTATATATATATATATATATATTGCACGGGAAAGAGTAATAACACTATTGAACATTTGCTGTCTTATATGAGAAAGATCCTCACTGCAGATACATCTTGACAAGAAAGTTAGAAGAACTCAGTGAGCTCCCACTTGCTCAGGTCAGCTGTTTCTATGGGTTTCTCCCACATGATCTTGATGTATATTTGCCTCTGCTCATCACTCCTCTCTCACTCTCTCTCTGCATGTGGACTCCAGGAGTTCAGCCCAGTGCTTAACTATGAATCTCTGCTTCTGCTTCTGTCATTTACTGGAAGCAGGTTCTGTGACATCAGTTAATGTAGTCAACCAATCTGACTCTATAGGAATCTTATATAGGAATTTAACAGAAGTTCATGCCTTGAGTCATGGTTTTATGTTTCAGATATGGGCATTCTTAAAAGTCAATGTAAATAGAGAACCCGTGGCTCCTCAATGAATTAAAGGGAGTACACATTTGAATGACAGTAGTATAAAGAGTCACCAGGAGACCATGAAGTAGAAACAAGACAGCACTCTCTTACAAAGCAGAAGACGACAAGAGAAGGGAATCTGCCATAAACCATCTCCCTGAAGGGCCAAATTCAAGGGAGTGAAAATGAAGAGGAAGATTAAGACTCCGAAATACCAAAGGAACAAAAACCTGTGAACTTTGCAACAAGGTCTTTGTTAACTGCACACATCAGTTTCAGAAAAATGATTGACAGAAGTTCCCAGAGATACACAAAACGTTCAGGGCAATAATTAAATATGATCATACAGAATTATATTTGCAAAAGGGGTTCAGACTAATAACACGACAGCATTCTGAGATACTCTGAGGTTATTTAACTATCTAGAGTGAGAAGACTTCTATGAACAGATTAACAAATTAGTACAGGTATTTTATCTAATGGTAAATGAATTTATTAATAAGGAAGATGTTAATCTACATAAATAAATAAAATAGCAAACATTAAAAACTTAAGGCAAAGATAGACATTTGTTGTAAAAACTAAATATGAATAAAATAATTCAAAGTTATAGGGGGAGTGGTGGAGAACATGAAACAGAACAGAAAGAAAACTTCCCATTCCATATTACTTAAGCATCACAGGGAATTAAGTAAAGGTTGTTGTAGGGGATAAGTCTTAAAATATTTTATAGAGTAAAAGTGTACAAAAGTGAAAACTAAACTGAGATTGGGCATGTCAGTAGTCCTGGATCAGGGTTTCTCTGAGCTTGGGGTGAGTTAGCATTGCTGTATGTTGCTGCGACATTGTGAACACGTGGCATTCCTGGTGTGGTGACAGTTCTTCCTGTCACTCCCTTCACCATTGGTGCCCTATTGATTTAGAAAATACTGTTTGTCTTCTTTTTCGGACTTTGGCAATAAATAAATAATAAATAAATAAGAAAAAATGAAATCGTACGCATTCTAGAGAAAACATTGATATTTGTGAAGGTTACTCAGCCATAGATGCTTACTTTGCTTTCCCTGACTTTGACATAAAGGAACTGAACAGAGACACAAAACAATCTCTGACAAACAGAAGTCCATGTGACCTTTAATATGTTTTCCTGTTGATACTGGTTTGGAAAATAACTGTAAATATTTCTTTCAAAGTCACATTGCCATTTTGAATGGAGACTGCTAATAATAGGGCTTTTCACTCCCCGGTGGCCTCTGCTATGGAATCCTTCTGTAACTTTACCATAGATGAGCCATCTTGTGGATTAAGACAAATTTATCTAAAATGGCTTGCATACCACAATTTAAACAATACATACAAGTGTGATGCTGTGTATCTAAATTTCTAGTACTTAAGTACCAAATACAGGTGCATCAGGAGGCCATGGTCACCCCTGGCCATGTTGCTAGTTTGAGGCTTGACCTTGACTCAAACAAGAACAAAACAAATGAACACACTAAAAAGAAACTATTGTTTCTGGAGATTATCTCATTACATGTGAATAGCACACATGGATTTATCAGAAAAATAATCACATTCAGTAGCATAACGAGTTCCCTAATCTTAGTCTATGTTTTTGAATGTTTGCTATTCATGTTTCTTTGCATGCCAAAAAAGTTTATTCCGTTTAGCCAAAGTGCTCCAGTCTCCACATTTCTAGACTGTAGATGTGACTTTATCTTACAGAAAACTAGTATGAAGCTGGACTTTATAAAAGCAGAATGTAGTATCATAAAGTCCCTCTATTATTTTTTGAGTAGAACATAAAATTCCAGATCTTATGCTGTAAGGATAAAAAAAAATATTAGGTAGCAAATTATATCTGAAAGAGCCGTAGTCCTTAGGAAGTTGCAAATTAGACTCCACTATGAAGGGGGAAAAAAGCTTGTTAAAACAAAACCCAGCCTTTGCTTTCTAAAATAAATCAGACCTGTTTAACTTTTCTCATACAATAGTGCCTGTGTCGGGCAGTTTAGTGGGCTTCCAATCTGGAACACAGAGTTTAATGTTTTGCAACGAGGATTTCCTAAATGCAGGTGTCTTTTTGTCTCAAGTAGTAAGAGCCTAGTTTTGGCAGCTTGAGGAAGATTTTGCTATCAGATCTATACTTTGATATTTTGTTATTGTACTGAAATGTATACACACTAGATATTTAGATATCTAATAAATTTTTGCTGTATATATGTTTAGCAAGTTAATCAAATACTCAGAAATATGGGCATATTACTAGGTCAGAATGTATATATATATTAGGCCAAACCTGTTTGTCTCCCTAGCTTCTTAACCAAAGTTTTTTCTTTCATACCAAGCTATATCATTTATAGAGATAGGCTTCTTGCTGTGTATACTTTTGAATGAGGTCAAGAAATTTTGTCTGTCATTTCACTCAAAGTTTTTGTTTTCTAATTAACATAGACATGGACAATCATTTTAACAGTAAACATCACAACATGTAATTCCTGGAGGAGAGATCTGTACATTGCTTTCTCATGGCAGTTCCTGGACATCAGGGTGGATCTCATTATGGGCTTAAGTCTTTACTACCTAGAGGGGTACGCTACAGATGTGTATCTACACAGCCAGAGGTAGATTGAAGTGCCGTCTGTTTCACCTCACTCTGTCGTTTAACTCATCCACCTTCTAACCAGAAAATACTGGTCATACAATTGCATTGGACGTTCTTTCCAAGATGCTGGTATCTCAATTCATTTACAACACTATGCCAAAATATCTGAGACTTCGAACTTTATAATGAGGAATTTCTCCCATTTCTGAGGACTGAAAACACATAGTGGTACAGCTCTGCTCCTTGGTGAGGCTGGTTTCTGCCTCTGAGGTGATAACATTGTATACTGAGTGTTGCAGAAGAGGTGAGCCACGTAGTGACCTGAGACCTGATTCATTGCATGCGTACATGAAGATTATACTCTCATGACTCAGTCACCTCTTCAATGCTTAAAATTTGGAGGGATGTTTAAACAGTTACAAATGCCTATGCAGTCTTGATGTTTGTTGCTCAATACCTGTATCGACAAGCCCACAATCTCTTGTAACTCCAGCTCCAGGGAATCTGATAACCCTGTTTTGGTACTTGAAGGTATTTACACATATGTATACTCTCATGTGAACACAATCATACACACTTCCATAAATATACTTTTAAAAGCTTCAACTTTTAATATCCCCAAATGGTCCTAAAGGTAAAAGTGTAAATTTTTGAGACCATAAACTATTGCAGCAGCAGTCAGGCAACCCTACTATAGCTACATTGCTATGATGGAAGGTAAATTTTAGCCCATTCATGAAACAGGAATAAAGGGCTCATATCGTGGTTAATTCCTACATTTAGGAAAAGTGGGCTTATAATACTGAGTAAATTCATTTATCTTCAAATAATATTTTAAGTTCTTTAGCAAATCAACATCAACTCAAACGCTATAGTCATAGGAACTGATCTATAGAAATAGAAATACATATTTCAGAATATATACATTTTATGATACATTTTCTTAGTAAAGTAAGATTATTTAAATAATATTAATTTTAGATGGAAAACTTAATGTAGTAATCAGAAAAATACAGATGTTTGGGTATTTGAGATGATTTGAAAGAAAATGGCTACCATAGGAAGCAGCAGTATTGGAGTTGTGGCCTTATTGAAATAGGTGTGGTCTTGTTGAGGAAAGGTGTCACTGTGGGAGTGGACTTTGATGTAGTGTGATACACAGTTGCTTCTGCTACCCTTGGATCAAGATAGAAAACTCTCAGCTCCTTCTCCAGCACCATTTGCCTGTGCACCACCATGTCTCATCATGATGATAATGGACTAAATCTCTGAAACTATAAACTAGTTCCAATTAAAAGTTTTCCTTTCTAAGAATTGCTATGGTTATGGTATCTCTTCACAACAATAACAACCTTAAGACAGAACTCATTAAGGCTCATTTGCCATTATATAAATAATCATTAAATATACATTTTAGGGCTATGTACAAAATATTTAAAAATGACAATTTGTCTATTAATAAGAAAAATAATATTAAATAAAAATAAATTATGAATAGATATAACAGATAAACAAATATTCTAAACTAAATAAAATCCCCAATCACTTTCCATTATATTGTCTTTTTTCAGAGACATACAAAAAACGTAATGTTAGTCAAAACAAAATGGAAATAATTCTAGTTGAAAATTGATTATTCCATTTTGGAAACATCTTAAACTTTCAAAATCACAATACAGATTTTTTTAAAGGAGGAAATATTGTTCAGGAAAGGTTGCTTCCATATTGTTTGAGACTTCCACACTTTCTCAGGAACAATCAAGTTACTAGGATATAAAGGAAGAAAACCCAGTTAATTGTGTCTTCTTGAAGAGTGATAGGGAGGCTGTAAGGCTGTCACTCTTCTCTCCCAAGTGCCTTAAGAAGGACAGGTCACAAATCACACAGGACAGACCAAAATGAAAGTCTATACGTCAAGCTGTGTTTTCATGCACTCTATGTTTGAGGATAGAGGAACTCCTTTAAATGACCCATTAATGTGAAGTAATTGGTGTATCTGGATCAGCTCATACGATGTCAGCCTCGTTGTATATATATACAAACATAGTAAATTGGAGACAGCTATATGTCTGTGGGACAGAATCAGTAGCAGACAATTAAAGACTCACCGTACTTCAAGGAGACGATGTTCACTTATTGTTTGTTTATGTATTCAACAATAAGTACTTTTACATTATTAATTCTTTGACTTCCATATACCATGTAATTTGATCATATTAATCTCCTACTCCTCCTTATAATCCTTCCCACATAGTTAATGCACATTCCAAACCAAACTTCCAGTCCTATTTTAACAATTTTAACCCACTGAAACCAATTTGTGATGCTGAGTTTGTGGCACCCACTGGTCATGGTTAACGTAAGACGGACCAAATCCTCAAGGTAAACCAATTCTTCCTTTACCAGAAGTCATCAACTATGTCCCCAGCTAGAGGTGGGGGCTCACATGTCCCTACTCCACGGCATGGCGAAGTGTAGCTAGCGTGAACTAGAACAGGTCTTGTACAGACAACCATGCTGCTTTGAAGTCATGAGTGCAACAATCTTATCATGTCTACAGTACACTGTTTGGCTTGGGTTCTGATCTCTGACTTAGACATTTTTATTCATATGATCTCACCATTAAGTTCTCATGGACAAACAAGAAAGTTCTCATGGACAACCAAGAGCTATGTCAATAGCTGTTGGGAATCTCTAGGACATCTCCCACCAAAACCTTCAAAGAAGATATTGCTCATCTGTTAGTGTTCTTTTGTTTTGTTCTGTTTTTTTGTTCTTTTTTTAACCCATGGCATCTTGGAGGGACATTCCACTTAAAGTACTATACATACATGGATATGATATATATATATATGTGTGTGTGTGTGTGTGTGTGTGTGTGTGTGTGTGTGTATATATATATATATATATATATATATATATATATATTATTTCTAGGTTATCTAAGCCTCTTCCAAATGACCTCACTAATGATTTTTCCCTAGCAACCCCTTCCTTTGTACTATCTACTCACTCCTTATCCCTCCTAAGCCTTCATCCCCATCATTCTCCCTTCCCCTTTCATTCCTACTATCCCTCCATCCTTAGCATCTTCAAATCCCCTGCCCACAAAAAAATCATTTTCTGATTTAATGGATCCTGAAATTGTGTCCAACTAAATCCACAAACCTAAAGATTCAGTTCTGAGACATGAATATGAGTGAGACCCTGTGATGTTGGTCCTTCTGTGTCTGCATTAGCTCAATAGTATAATATTTTTCTGTAGTGACCATCCCTTTACAGATTTTCTAATTTTACTTTTTTTTACTGCTATTGTTTATATACTGTCTTTTCTTTATCCATTCATCAGCGTATATCTAGGCTATTTCTATGTCCTAGCTGTTGTGAATACACCATCTAAGAATGTGGATGAGCATGTGTCTCTATAGTAAGAAATAGAGTTGATGGGAGATGTTATTCTGTATATATGTTTCTCATACTGGTTAATAAAGCTCTGTGACCAATGAGATAGCAAGATAGGCAGGGCTAGGAAACAAGGAGGAAAGAAGAAGTGGGGAGGAGGAGTTGAGATGTAGCCCAGGGAAGAAGCAGGACGCCTGCTGCCGCTCCCTGATAAGACGACCACGTGGAAATACTTAGATAAGTAGAAATGGGTTAATAATTAAGACAGAGCTAGCCCATAAACAGTAATGGTAACTGGCCAATAGGATTGTATCAAATTCAGAGTCTCTGAGTCTTATTTGGGGCTAGCGCAGCTGTGGGCCCAGACTGGCGGGCTGGCGGGCTGGTGGAAACATACAACGCTACATGCTACATAGAGTGCTTTAGTTATATGCTCAAGTGAGGTATAGATGGGTTGTGGGATGATTTTGAAAGGTTTCTGAGGAATAGCTACGTATTGGCTGTGAAATTTGCTTTTTCCACCAAAAGTGTATGAGGATTTTACTCCTTACATCTTTTCCATCATTTGTTGCCTTTTACTTTGCTTGTCTTAGACAATGTATAAATTTCTTAGTAGTTTAATTTGCATTTATGTGATGGCTAAGGAAGGTGAACTTTTTTGTTTCCTTTTTAATTTAAATTTGAAACAAGTTTGTTTTACATGTTAATCCCCATTCTCTCATCCTCCCATCCTCCCCTATCACCCACACCAAACCCCAGCCCATCCTTTTTCTGCTTCCCAGGGAGGGTGAGGCCTTCCACAGGGAGTCTTCAAAGTCTGTCTTATCATTTAAGGCACAGCCCAGGTCCTTCCTCATGTGTCTAGGCAGAGAAAGTATCCCTCTATGTGGGATGGACTCCCAAAGCCCATTCATACACCAGGGATAAATACTGATCCATTACTAGAGACCCCCATAGACTGCCCAGTCCTCCTAACTAGCACCCACATTCTGGGGGTCTGAGTCAGTCCTATCCTGGTTTCCAAGCTATCAGACTGGGGTGAATGAGCTCCCCTTTGTTCAGGTCAGCCAATTGTGGGTTTCTGCAACCTGGTCATGACCCCTTTGCTCATCACTCCTCCCTCTGCGCAACTGGATTCCAGTTTAGCTGTGGGTGTCTGCTTATGCTTCCATCAGTTACTAGGTGAAGGCTCTAGGATGGCATATAAGGTAGTCATCAATTTCATAATTGTGGAAGGGCATTAAATTTGGCCTCTCTACTATTCTACTTGGGAGGCAGAGGCAGGCTAGTCTCTTTGCGTTCGAGGCCAGCCAGGTTTACAAGTGAATTCCAAGAAAGCCAGGACTGTTCAATAGAGAAACACCATCTTAATAAAAAATAATAAAAACAAGAGTGACAACAAAAATTATAATAATAACAATTTCCCCATATTTGCATAACAGTTCATGAGTGTGTAGAATGTTAGGCTTAGATAAGAGAGACATGAAATCAAGACTAGCTTACATTAATGGAGAAACCCTGCCTCAAAAACTTATACACACACACACACACACACACAGACACACACACACAGACACACACACACACACACACTCTCCAAACACACAAAACAAAAGACACAAAACACAAAAGAATGACTTCACAGTGGGGCCATTAGCACTGTCACACTAGAAACTGAACCTTGTTAATATACATAAACTTAAAATATTTATTATACTAATTAATTAGTTGTGTAGAATGTGGGTATGTTTGAGCACACACACACGCATACACACACACACACACACACACACACACACACACACACACATTTTTGTCATGGCACACTTGGTGTAGCCGTGAAAAGACTTTGAGATAGAGCTTGTTTTTCTGTTCCACTCTGTGGGTGGTAGAGATGGAACTCAAAACATGGCCTACATAAACTTTTGAGTACTTTCATTTTCAACTATGCAAAGAATACCAGTTTCTTAGAGAGTATCTCAGCAAATAGCTCATTCTAAAAGTAGCCAAACTATATCCTTCCTCCTCATCTAACTCTACTCTGGGCGAAGTTTAATAGTTAAATGTCATTAACTATTTAATAAAATATACCAGCTTTAAATGCTATGTTGCTTGTTAAAGGCATCACACATAGTCATTGAACTGACAAGTTGTAGTTTGAAGGACAAACTACACATAAGTTTGCATCTGTGTCATTATGACTCAACATTACTTAAATACCGTGGCCTATTTCTGGTATATGCTGGGAGTGAATGGTCTCTTGTAGAAACACAGTTGCATTTTTCTTCCGAATCTTCAAATCTGGACTTGCTTTGGCATTTACAGCTACTCCTTAGTCAGCAATCCTTTATGTGACTCAATTTTATGACCTGGAATCATTAGAGTCAGACATTTGAAACTCTTTTTTTATGTTTTTTTTTTTTTGTTTTGTTTTTTGTTTTTTGTTTTTTGTTTTTTGTTTTGTTTTTTTTTTTTTTTTTTTGTTTTTCAGGACAGGGTTCCTCTGTATTGCTTTGGAGTCTGTCCTGGAACTCACTCTGTAAACCAGGCTGGCCTCAAACTCAAAGAGTTCTGCTTGCCTCTGCTTCCAGAGTACTGGGATTAAAGGCATGCACAACCAATGCCCAGATAGCCTTATTTTTTTTCTTTTTTCTTTTCACAGGACATATGTCCTTAAATGCTTTTTATACAACGAAGATTCTCAAATCTTTGTTAGCAGCTAGACCAATGTCTTAGTGTGTACAACTAAGGCACATACAATCATTTGTTAATGGGAATTTTAAACCCATGGAAGGCTGAGATTCTAGAATTCCATCGTAGATTCTACCCTGGAATCTATTTTCTCACAGATTCCTTTACCTTGGAAATAGCAGCACATTGCTATCTTTAAGAATTTTGCTCTTACCTATGTTGTTTAAACTCACACTCACAATTTATTCACATTTGTACACATGGTGTGATAGTTAGCTCACTTCTCAACTTGACTGGCTCGAGCTTGTGGAGATAACTGTCAAATGGTTTCTACTGCTGCGTTTTTGAGGGCTTCTAGTAGAGATGAGCATTTATATTGGTGAGTTGTAACAAATGTTCTTCTCTCAGTACAGACCCAATATGGATCCAAAGAGAGCCAAGTAAAAGGAGGGATGCTGAGTTAAACTTCTCCTGACACTCATCTCTTCCTACTCTCATGCTAAAGCTACATGTTCTCTGGCCCATCATCTCCACTTATTCCACTGACCCTCAATGAGGAGCTCAAGTTTGGAGTTAACCCAGGGGCTCATCTCTTGCCCAGCCTTTCATAATCGTAAAAGATTATGCCCAAGCTTCTCTGGTTTTACAGCTAACAGAAAGCCATCCATGGGATGCTCACATTTCATCCATGTATGTTCCAGTTTATACAATAAGCAAACTTCATCCAATTCTTGACAAATTATTGAGATGTACAAATAAGTGAATACATATAATTCTGTCTGAATCATCTTGGCTGGTATATCTACATTTGTTTATTTAGGGATGGATCTAGAACTATCCCTATTTGTCTACCTATAGTTTTGCATATATATATATGCATATATATGTGTGTATTTATTAATATATTATTTATTTATTAAATAATAGATTTACTTATAAAGTCTTATTATTTATCTATCCTGTTTCTCTATCTTTTCCTGATCTCTCTCTTTCTTTCTCCCTGTATATGAGTGACTGTGTGTGTGTGTGTCCCATGTCCCAACTTATTCTTTTTCTCTAAAAAAAAGAACGTGTGTAATACACTTCCCTTGAATTAAATTCAAAGTATAGCCCACATTTCATCACGGTTCTGTCTAACATCAGTGATTTTAAGCTACCACAGTTTTTCTTTCAGATGACTATATCAGACATTAATAATCTCCTAGCAATGAATGGAGGACATTCTTACATATGATGATTATGCATTTTATGTGTGAAGAAGTTTTAGAAAAAAATTAGCTCTATGTTTTCTTCCATGAACCTAGAAGAATAATATGTAAATAGAATAAAAAAATTCTTGGAAGTGTCAATATGGTCTGGAAAAGCAATATTTATAGAAAATATAAATCTGTACATGGAGACAGGCATAGGCAGAAGAAAAAGGATGTGGAGATACAGGTATAGCTAGTTGCTTTCTGCCAGCCCACCTGGTCTCACCGCTTCGCCAGCCTCAAATAACACACAGAGACTCTGTATTTGATATAAGGCTGTTGGCCAGTTAATAGTTTCTTACCTGCTAACTCTGTCTTAATGATTGACCCATTTCTACTATTCTAAGTATTTCCACATGGCTCATCATACCAGGCAGAGCAGCTGGTGTTCTACCTCTCCGGGCTCTACATGCTAACTCTTTCTTACTACTTCCTCTTTCCTCCTTGTTTCCTAGCCCCGACTATCTTGCTTTCCTATTGGCAAACAGTGCTTTATTCATTAACCAGTATGAGAAACATATTTACAGAATAACATCTCCCATCACATAGGTATGGCACTAGCAGTGAGAAAAAGAAACCTTGAGGGTTCCAGTGGCTAGGGTGTGAGTCATGCTACATGTTTGCCCCTAGGAATTCAGAAGGAACTATTGTCATTGATATCTCAGTATTAGAATCCTGTCTTAGAACAGTGACTATAGAAATTTTCGTTACTCAAGCCACTCACTATATATCAAATCTTAATTATAGCCTTTGGATACTGTTACAAAATAAAGGCAATTATAACAACTCAAGCTAGATAGTTGGCTGATATAACAGATTTGAAAGAGTCCTAGATCTTTCATAGAAAAATATAGCTACCCTTAGAGTAGAGCCAAAGATATAAACTATAACCTCATTTCTTACCTCCCTCTGAACTCACAGAACTATCTGGATGTAGCGCCCCAAGTCCATTTTCTGAGTCAGGAATGAAATGGTAATGGTATAAAATGTTCTTGGAAGGACAAAAAGAAGTGAGGAGGTCAGAATCTAAGGAGGTTGCTTTTAGCCTATTCAAGTGATTTGACTGACATGAAGAAAAGAAAACAAACAAAACTTAGCAAGCCAAGTTCTCATTGTGTCTCTGCTCCACATCTTGCTTTTTCCCACCAACTAAAATGTTTGAACATCCATCTGCAAACCCTGGTATAAAGTAAATTTTTTAAAGCAGGATCAATCTATATATTGATTTAGAGAAATGTTATTAGTGTGTTTTGCTTTAGAGTCTGTCTACAATGTCCTCTGACATGAGTAGTTAGGTACGTTTACAGTACCAGTCATGAGTTCTCTCATATTGAATGGACCTTAAATCCAAGTAGACAGCTGTTGGTAAATGCAGAGAGTTAGTGACCTTGGGGTACCTATTCTGAAGTGGTATATCAATAACACAACTCTTCCACTTAAGCTTAAAGAACATTGTAGAGAAGGAGATGGGAAGTTTGGTTGGAGCCAGGGGACCATGAGCCACAATACAGAATGCATCCTGTAGACATAATTAGGAAGCTGCATTTGAGAGATCTCAGAAATAGGTTTCCTAAACAATACATACAAAAAGATGCCATGATTTAACATGCCAACAGGTATGGGGTGAATTTCACAAGACTTCAACCCGAAATGAAGAACTATAGGCTGTCAATAGTTTCTATGGGAGGAAGAATCAGTTTTCTCCTGGGACAATAGGTGATGTAATCCCAGGTGTCCAATTATGAATATACATGTATGAAAAATCCATAAATGAACATATATATATATATGTATATATATATATATATATACACACACGTGTGTGTGTGTGTATGTCTGTATGTGAATAATATAATAACTATAGAAGAAATCATGAATCTAATGGGGAGTGGGTAAGTACTAAGTGACCAGTGGGAGAGGTACAATTGATGTAAATATAGTGTCCTGATATATTAAATTTTCAAAAGAAAAATATTTTAAAGCAAAATGAAACACAGCACAAAAATTCTAAGGAGGAGCTATGCATGTACACTACTGACCTTTGCCTCTTGTCCTCTTGTCTCAATACTGTAGTCTCTCCTTTTCACTTGGCTTCTGCTGGCCTGTGCCCCCCCACTTGTTCTTTTTACTGTTAGAAATGTTCTGTCTTGCCACACCTGATGAAGACAGAATAGGTCATAGATATTCACGTCACCAGATAATGTTAAGCTTTTTATTTAGCAACTCACTGATTTCCCTTGCCTGCCTTTACTATTTATAATAACTGTCTTAGAGGTGATTTATTGACTCATGAGCTTCTCAGAATCTTAAAGTGATTGTGCCATGATATTAAGAGTCCAATCATCTCAAAAGTAATAATCCCTATTCTATCTGTGTAAAAGTGATGTTGTAGAATAAACCACTGTTGTCAAAAACATAGAGGCAGAAAGGTGAATACAGAGAATTATCATTTCTCTTAGCATATGAAAGCAGTTTATGGTTTACATAAAGAGGTTAAAGCTCTGGACGTTTAGTACATTAGCAAAGAAAAACACAGTTGAAAGCAGGTAGTATTCAAAATGAAGCCTTAGTGTAAATAAACCTATGGTCATCCCATTAATTAATGTAATGTTGCAAAAGAATATATAAATTATTGTTACAGTGAAGCTCAACAATATATGTGAACAAACAATTTCTGAACCTTTCACCAAGGAACAGTGAAAATAAAATAAATAAAGATATTTGACAAATAAATTTAGAGATATGGGAATCCACATCTAAAAATTATCAAAAATGCTATATGTATCATGTGAAAATAAATACACAGTTTGTAGAGAGCTGCTAAGTGCCATGCCTTAAAGATGGTGCTGGCTTCTGCCTTCCACCTCCCCAAGGGTGAGGCTCTCTGGCATAAACAAGCCCATATTTGGTTAAGTCTGTTCAGCCTGTCTGCTTCCGCGTTAGAGTAGCCTATCTGCAGGATCCATATAGCTCACTGGGATTGGTTAGTGCAAGGGGATTTAAGCCTGTGCAGGCATTTCCTCGGGGTCCCAAGGCGGGTCAGAAGAAGCATGTTCAAGGATCCTGATATTCCATGAAGAAAATCTTCCTGGAGTCGCGTCTTCCTTGTTGGTTGAGGTTGGGTGCGTACAACAGTTTGTTGTAGATTTAAATTTAGCACTGTAACACTTTTAGGTAATAGTCCAGGAGAAAATGTTGCTTTTAAGTTTGTACAAGACCCAATTCGTGATTAAAGAAAGCATGAACAAATTATACTTACTTAAAAATAAATTTCTTCCCTGTGAAATAGACTGTTAAGAAATGAAAACAGGTTATAATCTGGGGTGAAATATTTGTGAAGGATGTATCCAGTAACAAGCCATTATGAGGCATACAAATGATCCACAGGACTCAATAAGAAAACCAATTTCAAATTAAAAATAAACCAAAAACCTTAACAGATATTTTACCAACTAATACACATAAAATCTAATATACATACAACATCAAGTATTCTTGAAAGCAAGAGGGAATAAAACTCTACTCCATTACTGATGGGAGTCTAAATTTTGTACTTATACTGGCAGAAATCTTGGTAGTTTTATATCAAAATAAATATATATTTAACCAATGATAAAGAATTTATACTATTTGCTATTTACCCAAAGGAATTTAATACCTACGTTCATACAAAAAAATGAACCTACAGCAGTTTGGGTTTTTCTGAGATTACCATATAATTACAACATTTCTCTATTCCTATTACTACCTGCATTGACTCCCATAATTCTTCCACACACTCCAAATTTATAGCCCTTTTTCATTAATTGTTAAAGCATGCGTGGATGATTATGTGCATTCATACATATTCCTAAATATAACTTGCTCAATAGCATAATAACATTATTTCTGTGTTTTCAGAGCTGACCATTTGGCACTAGACACCCAGTCGAAGAACTCTTTCCAGGGGAGGGCCACCTTTCCACCTCCCAGCCTTCCTCAGTTGGCTAATGATTCTGTGAAGGACTGAGGTCTTATGAACCTTTCCCTGACCATGTTGGCATCTCTGTGGGTGTCATTCTTCTTAAGGGCACATTTAGGAAGACTCCTTGCATGTATTCTCTGGTTTCTGGAAACTCATTCTTATAGAAAATTGTGTGATCCTTTCACAATGTTTCTACACCTACTTCTCCCACTTTTTTGAGTCTTAGGTAGGTGAGCATTTTGTAGATATATCAACCCATAACAGTTTTATTCATAACCACACAAGATGTAATTCACTGAAATACTATACAATAGATGAGTGGATAAATCAATTAGTTACATAATGAGATACCATACAATGGTGAAAAGAAGCCAACCATCAGCTCATGTGATGATATAGAGAAAAAATGAGAATATATTAGTATTTGAAATAAGACCATCTGGGAGATCCAATTATGTATTGGTGAAAGGTGACAAAAATTCAGAAGACAACAGAAAAATCAATTACTACAACAGTCATGGAATAATAAATAAGTATAACACAGGAATTTTAGGAATTTAAAATAGCCTGAATTGTATATTGTACATATACCCAACTTGTCATTAGTCTATTTGTGTAGACAGCATAACCTTCAGAGTGACCCTGATGTAAAGTATGGATTTAGTGTGATGATATATTAATACATGTGTATTATTTGTACCAAATGAACATCTTGGGTAGAAAACATAGGAAATGGAGGAGGCTCTACATAGGAAGAGGCAGTGATGACCATGTCCTTATGAGTGCTCTGAAATGACAAGTGTAATTTATGTATTTCCATTCCCTGCTCTCTCCATAGACTTTGGTAAGCACAACCATCAAGGAAATGTTTGTGTGTTATTTTTTCTTTCTTCTTTTACATAACAACCCCATTTCCATTTCTCTCCCTCCTGCCTTTCCTCCCTCCCTTCTTCTCTCCCTCCCTCCCATGTCCCCCTTTCATCCCATTCCCCTTTTCCACTCCACAGAGATGGTGATTCCTTCCAGAAGGGATCAACAAAATTTGTCAAATAATTTGGAGTAGGGACCAGGTCCTCCCTCCTGTCTCTAGGTTAAGGGAGTATCCCTCCATGGGGAATGTGCTCCCTAAGTCCTTTGGTGCACTAGGGATACAGCCTGGTCCCACTGTCAGAGGTCCCTTAGACTGCCCAGGCCTTCTAACGGAGACCCATGTTCAGAGGGTCTGAGTTGGTTCAATGCTGGTTTCCCAGCTATCAGTCTGGGGGTCCATTAGCTTCCAGTTATTAAGGTCAACTGTCTCCTTGGGTTTCTGTAGCCTGGTCTTGTCCTCCCTCTCTGCATCTGGATTTCAGTTCAGCTTAGTGTTTAGCTGTGGGTGTCTGCTTCTGTTTCCATCAGCTACTAGATGAGGAAAATATGATGGTAGATAAGTTAGTCATCAATCTCATTATCAGGGAAGGGTATTTAAGGTAGCCTTTCCATTGTTGCTCAGATTGTTATTTGGTTTCTGCCTTGTAGGTCTCTGGACATTTCTCTAGAGTAAGTTTTCTCTTCAAACCTATAATGGCTCCCTCTTTTATGTTATTTCTATTCACACCATCAGAGAAACTAGAATACAAGTAGGAACCTAAGAGATTCTTACAAGGTCCCTCACATAAGAGGAAAGGAACAAGACCTCCTGATCATATTGGGAGTGGGTTAGGGCAGTGAGTGGATAGAGAGCTAGGAGAAAGAGAAAGGGAGGAAAGGAGAGCACGTGGGATGAGGAAGATTGAGTCAGGGGAAGAAAAGATGAGAGAAATGTTTGTGTTTTGTTTGCTGCTAAACTTTCAGTGCCAGAAGCAGAAGTTTACAGAAGGCTCTCATATCTTTGTATAAAATACATGTGTAAAATCCTTTTATTTTGTGTTCCTATATTATTGGTCATGTTCAGTGACTGGAGTTCATGATAAAGTTTCTTCTAATTAGCACCAAATTTCCAGGTATGATTCTGTCCAATAGAACACTTGGCTTTATTTTTTTTTTTGCTGATGTTTAATGGCTTGTTGCAAAGAATAGTGAATTCCTAAAGTCTAGATGTGTGAAAAAATACAGGTATGTGTATAACTGACCACACAAACCTATAGTATTATTTGATAATAAATAATGCATTTTGGAGGGGAATCTGTATACTTTTTCAAATTTAGGGTGCCATTTTATCTTCAATCTCTCTTCTCCTATCTACTTTCCTGGTAAAATGATTGTAAGCAACAATGGCAGACAGTATTTATTGTTTTGTTTGGAACTATTTTGAAAAAAATTTTTAGGGGCACACATTGCATTTCCAAACACATTTCTCTTGAAAGAAGAAACTGTAAATAGGCAGTACCACCAAATTGTGCTGTCAACTTCTTGTATAACTATAAAGAAAAAATAATGCTATTTTTATTGCTATTCTTTTTGTAGATCTGATATGATGGATACTAGGTAAATATGTTATTACTAAAAGCCGGGCACAGTTGACTATTTGAAATATTCCTATTCTTTGCCTAGGTTTTGGATTCCAGTGAAGATTATTATACTGATTTTGTGGCTAATAATCCTTGCAATATATCTTTCTACTATTATTCTTGTCCTTTTGTCTCTTTTATTCTAATACAAATCACTACCATACTTTGGAGTCACAGCTTCCAAAATGTAGATCTTTGTAAGTCTCCCAGGGTGTGCCTGCACAAACATTTTGGCTGTCTAAGGATAACAGCCTTTTCTCATTATTTCATGGTGTGAATAAAAAGATGAAAATACTTAGAAAGCAACAGCTATAGACTGGAAGCCAATTTCTAATAGTTTAACTTTTACAAAGATCTGAAAATTTTAATGTAACTCAAAAAAATCTATCTCTTATACAGAAAATTGAACAATTGGTCACTTTAAACAAAGTTGGTTATTTTAACCACATGTTAAATTTATGTGCCATCACATGCCTTTCTTAGAAGGATGCAAATCTTTTTTTTTTTTTTTTTTTTGTTAGCCTAGACAGTGTTTTTAGCAAGAGCGTTTTCCAGGGTGATATCTGAATTATTTTCCAATGCTCATCTTTCTGTACAACAATCTTTGTGCCATTTCCTCAAACCTGAATTCTAGAGTCTCCAAAATACTCCTCTTTTATTCTAGGAAAACAGTTGCGAGTATGCAATTTTTCATAGTAATATGCATTACTCTTTGATGGGAGATGTTATTTGTAAATATGTTTCTCATACTGGGTAATGAATAAAGCACTGTGGCCAAAGGGAAAGCAAGATAGGCGGGGCTAGGAGACAAGAAGGAAAGAGGAAGTAGGAAGGAGGAGTGAACATGGAGAGCCTGGACAAGTAGACACCAGCCCCTCTGGCCGGTAAGATGGGACCACGTGGAAATACTTAGATTAACAGAAATGGGTTAATCATTAAGACAGAGCTAGCCCATAAGAAATGATAGTACCTGGCCAACAGCCTTATATCAAATACAGAGTCCCTGCGTGTTATTGGGGGCTGGCGTGGCAGCGGGACCAGTCCGACAATGAGGGAAAACGTTCTCGTAACAACTCTTATATGTAATTTGAATATTTTAAATTGAAAAATGTATTGATAATGTGCATTTGCCTATGATTATGCCTGTGCACCATGTGTGGAGTGCCTTGGGAGACTAAAACATGGTATGATAACCCCTGGGCCTGGAATTAAGGGCAGATGTAAGTAGCCACATGGGTTCAGGAAATTGAATCATTGAACAACCAGTTTTCCCAATTACTGAACCATCTTACTAGCACTGGTCTGTGAGTTATAGATGTTTGGTGAAGGTGGTAGCATAAAAGAAGTGATGTTATTGTTACTATGTGGGAATATATTGTACTAGAAATTTCATTTTGAGGTGAAATTAGGCAAAAATTCTACTGAGAAGCAGAAAATAGAAGCACATCGCTTCAAAAAGTGTCATTGAGCATTCCTAGGATATCTCTAAAATTCCTAAGGAGAGAATCCAAGAAAGGATGGAGGCAGATGCTGGATGCTTTGTTTCTGGGGAGTGGATGAGGGATGGGATGGGGGAGTCAGTGCAGGGGGAATGGGAGTGAGAGAGAACTGGGATTGATATGGAAAATGAGAATGTTTTTAATTTAAATAGAATCTGTATAAAATTTTTTCCTAAGGAGAATTTATGAGGCTAAAGGAAGGAGGCCTCATGCACAGAGTTCTTGGGCATTCTTGATTCTTGATGAAGAGTTTTTACCCTCACCACTACTGTCTAAAGGTGAAACCAGGTGTAGTAGGGAACACCTTTGATCCCATTCTTAGGAGGCTGAGTCAGGAAGATTTATGTGAGTTCAAAGCCAGCCAGAGCTACACAGTGAGACACTGTCTAACAATAAATAAATAAATAAAAGGACAGAGTTCTCCCTTCTAATTTTAGTCACTATTTGCCTCCTTTCAAAAGGGCAGTTCTGGGAGCTTAGCGTGTGCTGTAGAATTGTGAAAGAGTACTACCACAGTGGCACCATCATCTGTACACTATGCAATCAAAACTCTGGTGTAGAGTGAGCACACGCTTCTGTAAAACTCCTGCTGCATTCAAAAGTGGGTGAAGAGTTTAAAAGAGGATGCCAGTTCAGCAACTCCTGGGGTAAGCTATGTGATACCCAACTGGGTGAGATGTGACATAGCCCTTTCTGCTAACAATGAGAGGGTATTTGACATGGGATTTGAAAGGGATACGTTTCAAAAACCCCATAGTCTTATTTTGGTTCCCATGTAGTCATAAAAAACACAGGTGCTAAGGAAAGAGAGGGGAACCATGAGTGCCTCTGAATAGTTTACTAATCCGTTTTCAAAGAAAACATTCTGTCTTACATACTGTGTCTGGAAGGTAATATTTATTAGTTGATTAAAAATATCACATTCTTCTTTTCATCTCTACTTTTCATTTTTTAAATTCTATCATGGATCAGTCAGAACAGGTGAGTTTATGTAGCAGTAACAAACATTTCCTAAATGTTAATTGTTTAATAGAAAAAGAAACATTCTCATACATTCCATGTGTTCTTTACATGGTTATAGCATTTATACACACTTCAGTTATTTTTAGACCCATATTAAAAGTGAGAAAACTTTATAATCATTATTGAAAAGACTCAGGATTCTTTCACAATAACAATTAATTGCCAACAGTTTCACACACATCTTCTAGGGCCTATTCATAGTAACTAGCTAATACACTATTCCAGAAAAAGCAGTGCAACCACACATATGGAAAACTTAGATTAAAAAAAAATTATTTGAAATAGGAACTAGGACTACTCTCCTGTCTCTAGGTTAGTATCCCTCCATGGGGGATGCATCTGCAAGGTCCTTTTGTGTACCAGGAATAGATCCTGTTTCTACTGTCTGAGGTCCCCCAGACTGCTTAGTCCTTCCAGCTGAGACCCATATTTAGGGGGTCTGAGTCAGTCCCATGCTGGATTCCCAGCAGATTTACATGACCCAACCTGGGTAGCATAACCCTACAAGTGGAATGTGGGTGGGGGGGGTTGGAGGGGAGGGTGGCCAGGATTCATGTCACAGGGAAAAGAAGGTAAGAGGGAGGGAGGGAGGAAGGGAGAGGAAACTGGAATTGACATGTAAATTTTTAAAATAATATTATTAATAAAAAATAAATAAAATGTAAAAAAATTATTTGAGAAGCATCATTAACAATCACAATGCCAAGTGCTGGTCTTCATACACACACACACACACACACACACACACACACACACACACACACACACACACATATACACACACACACACAGAAGGGGGGGAGAAGACAGTGTGTCTGCTTTTAATGCGTAGTCAACACCATTCTCAATAGATAGAATACCAAAGTGCATCCCAGTTTAAAAACCTATTGTGATGACTGACCGATGCTAAGCCTGGTATGTATCTTCTTAACTCAGTGGGCCATGAACAAAAACATAAGGTCCCTGCTATGACAGCACACTGACACAAAGCTACAGATAACTTCTTTAACAGACTCATTTGGAAATTATCTAGTCTGATGTCAATTTAAAACATGTTTTAAAGGTCTCCTATCCTGATGATAGGAATAAATGAGGGCTTTGCTTGATCTACCCTGTGTTTAATAATCCTGTCATTTTGGACCCTGAATCCTCCTTCCAGTGCTCCTTTCCACTGTCCCCTGATAACATCTAACTCTGTCATTGAGAAATGTTGTTTCTGTGATATGTCTTTTTCAGCATATCTCAGCATATCTCTTGCCGTTGTGCAATGGGAACATAAAATATACTTTGCTTTAGGCCTCATAAATTTCAGCAAGTTGATGGTTCTTGAACAGTGGTACTCACTGACAGAAGCGGGAAACCTCTCATGATGAAAGGATGATCATTTAATCCCAACTATGTTCATGTTGGAAGAGCCACTTCTTCAGTTCAGGGTTAGACTAATGTACTATACTTTCCAGGCAACCCTATTTTCTTTGCTCTTGACTCTTTTGCTCTCGGAAATTCATTGTAAGCTGTGGATTGTGATTCATGTTTACAATTACAGAACCTGGAGCTGAGAAAGGCATATGGCTGTGGGTTCCAGCCAGCCCAGTTTACAGTTTACAGGGTGTGACCCAAACCTAAAAGAGAAAAAGAAGATCTGTTGTGTGAACAGAAGTCTGAGTTTACAGATAAGCACTGGGGAAAGCAGTGTATAATATCCTTTTTGGCCAGAAGGCTGGAAATGGAAGCCAAGCCATACTTGCCCCCCACCCTAACCCTTATAAACCAGCCCAAGGTGCTAATAGGCTAGTGACCATTGTGCTATCCATATGACTGAGCCAATGCCACCTCCTCCCACCGGGACTGTAAGATAACCTGTCTTCAAAAAGTGGTTCCAGGCACTCTGAAGGGTTTCAATGTCATTATGCCTTAAGTTTCACTGTGCACATGGGATGGTGTTAAACCAGAAAACTATTTTCCGTATTGTACTTAAACATGGCTAAATAAACTGCCCAGGATTAGACTCTAAATTTGGTGCTACTTAGTCACATCGAACTACCCTTCGTTCTTGGCTCAAATAGATCATTACTCTGTTGACCACGGTGTTTGCAGAAATGTCTATTGAATCAACTGCAGTGTGGGTATCTCCTGTTTCTGTGGAGATATCTCATGATTGGATTGTCTCTTAGCCCCACGTCATGTTGTCCAAAGAAGTTCAGCACGGTAAGTTTAATGTAGTTTGTGCTCCAAACTTACCCAGATTACTTCTCAGCTTTAGTAAGATGTGAAATGTATATCTCCAATTTGACTCTTACTCCAAAGACAGAAAGCCTGTGGAACTTTCTTTTACTCATGTCATTGTCTGTGCAAATGTTCACTACTAAGGTACTTGATCTCTCAGCTCCTGAATCCCAATCAGGTGAAAAAAACCTGATATTTTCACCGTTTATATAAAAGGCATTTCTGAATGTTTTGTTTTCTGGTGCTGGGAATCAAACTCAGATTCTCATTCTAAACAGGAAGCTCCTCTCCTGGAAAACTGCACATCCATACCATACTTTTCTGCGAGTTCTGTTGAAAGCCATCCTTTCCTAAATGACATTGTCCTTTAAGCATTTGCCAACTTGTGATAACTAACACTGATAATATTTTTGTTTGTCTTTTTCTTTTTACCTTTTCCCTTCAAGGTATAAATTCCTTAAGTAAAACTCAAGTTATCTTTGACTTATTTCACATTTTCTAGAATCCAGTATGAGTTTCTTCATTGCTAATTACCTGGCCTGTCAAACAGCCCCATTTAGGTTACTGTAGTGGTGTGTGTGTGTGTGTGTGTGTGTGTGTGTGTGTGTGTGTGGTGTTATTTTGCATTATTTTTCTATGATTAGGTAATGCATTTGATCACTGTATCTAAAAGAGACTGCATGATGCTTTCATACTATAACAATGTGTCATAAAATAACTCATGAACCTTCCACCTTGCTAATTACTGGTCAAACTGTTGACAGGGTTCCTCATAGTCATATAGTATCAATAAATAACTAGGTTAAAACAGTTAAACTAATTATTGAAATAGCAAGGTTACTAAGCAAACTTGTAAAAACAGAAAGATGCTAGCAACAACCTGTCAAACAACAAGCAGCCAGCTAGATGTAGACCCAGCTAGATCTGATGTAGAATGAGTTTGACATTTGCCTCATTTTATTGCTCATCATAAAGATAAATTATAATTCTGTTTGCTGACTTGAAATGACATAGGTCTCTCCAATAGTGAGGACAAATTATTTGGCCCATCTATAATTTCATTGGATAGCCCACAAGAAATATTTTAAAAGTAACCATGAGACAAGAAGTTTTACATGTTTTTGACAAGAATAATGTTTGACTCAGTAACCATCTCATGACCAACATCACCATCATAATCACCCATGCTTGTATTTGAGAATGAATTGAGTTGAAAAGTTTATTTGGTAAAACTTTCCTGGTTTTATTTTCAACCATGAAAATAAAATTCTGCTAGAATCAAATATTTACTTCTCTTTGACTGAAAGCACCAGATAAATGTTTATTAGGGTTTGTCCCTAGCAGTAGCCAATCTCAGATTATAATAACTCTGTCAGTAAACACTAACATTTACCTTGGCCTAATTTATTTTTATTCTTTTTAAATTATTTTTTATTTTACATATTGATCCCAGTTTCCTCTACCTCTCATAATAACCATGCCCTCCACAGAACTCCCCAATTCCATCCCCCATCCACTCCCCAGGGAAGGTGAGGCCTTCAACGAGGGATTATCAAATCAGTCAAATCAATTGGGGTAGGGCCTAGGCCCTACCCTGTGTCTCTAGGATAAGAGAGTTTCCCTCCATCAGGAACAGGCTCCTGAATTCCATTCCTGCACTAGAGATACATCCTGGTTCCTTGTCAGAGGTACCATAGACTTCCCAGGCCTCCTAACCGACACCCACTTTAGGGGATCCAGGTCAATCTTATGCTGGTTTCTCAGCTAAGAGTCTAAGATCCATGAACTCCCTCTTGTTTAGGTCAGCAGTTTCTGTGGGTTTATACAGCTTAGTCTTGACCCCTTTATCATCACTTTTCCCTTTCTGCAGCTGAAATCTAGGAGTTCAGCTCAGTGTTCAGCTGAGGGTGTCTGTTTCTGCTTCTATCAGCTACTGGATGAGGGCTCTAGGATGTCATATAAGGTAGTTATCAGTCTTATTATTGAGGAAGGACATTTAAGGTAGCCTCACCACTATTGCTTAGATTGTCAGTTAGGGTCATCCTTGTAGGTCTCTGGACATTTCCCTAGTGTGAATTTTCTCTTTAAACTTTGGTCTAATTTAAACAGAAATATATTTTGTCTGCAGACACTAGGTAATTCACAAGAATTATATTATGACTAGAAAACGAGGCTCAAAATAGATAGGAAAAAAGGTTTTGCTCAGACCCAGTCCTACTGGTTGCTTGGCCATACCTACATCATTAGAATCAATGGACAATGTCTAAGTGTCACTATGATACAATCTAAATCTTGTGAGAGTCAGTGGCACAGACAACCTTAGGTTGACTACCGATCGATGAAAAGTAATGTACATTATAGATAAGACTTCAGAAATATTATCATTATTTTCTTTATGGCAGAGCATATTATCTACTTTACTACTGTTGCTCAAAATTCCTAAAAAAAAAATAATCTGCTTTCCCTGAGCACCTATTCTTTTCTACTTACTTGAAAACAAAACGAAAGTATCTGTGATCCGTTAGCGAGTCTCTTTGACACGAAAGCGGAATGTGTGATAGTCATAAGTTTAGAAAGGTTTTAACTTATAGAGATAACTTTCAAGAAAAATATTTTGGAGAGAAGCTTTGTGTTAACATAATGTTTTCTCCAGAGAGATGCTTGAAATGATAAAATACACTCTCTTCCACATCACCGTTTCTTGGCTCTCCTTTCTTTGCAAATTATGCATTAACAACAAACTTAGTTGCAAATGAAAGTTTCAGCCTTTAACATACTTTTAAAGGGCAAGTTTTCCTTTTGTGTTCCCAGATTTATCTGTTTCCTAGCTACTAGCAATCTGTTGAAATCGTCATGATGCAAACTAGCTGACTTATATGCCTTTTCCTGAAAATGAGTATTAATTCTTGGGCCTGAGGTTGCTAGTTTGATAGTCACAGAGTGAATAAATTATGACACTAGTGGTGTCTTAGGATAATCTATAACATAGCAAAAGTATACATAAAGTCTTGTCATTATAAATAAACCAGTAGAAAGTAAATATGGTTTATTCATTAGATGTAGATGCAAATATTAGAGATAATAGGACCAAGTGAAGGAAGCCTTAGCATGATGAGAAAACTGGCTTTGTGTCTGCTTGAAAGACAAGAGAACACAGTTGTAACATGTACTGTGTGGTTTTGGACTTTGTGTATTTTCTTTTTCTATGCATAAAAAATACTAAGCCTTTTAACTGGGTAGCAGTTGGCAAAGGTTCATTTTCCTTCACTGGTGCCCATAATGGGATTGAATAATTACAATTTGTCCTACCATCTGAGTCCCTCCCTGACATTTGGCTGCCTCTGCCCTGCTGTTCATGTATGCTTACGTTTCTACCTGCTCATTAACTGATTTGTCCTAAAAATAACTTTGAAAGTCTCAGATCCTGAGCTGTTAGTAGTTAGCCTACACAGCTAAGGTTATAAAATCAGCATCTGGCTTGGGCTCAAAAAGCTGACTCTGTTCTCATTTTTAAGGCAAAGAAAAGAAATGTATATTGGAACCGGCTTCTAATTAGCTCTAAAAACTGTAAAACACTAAGGTCTATCACGGAGGATGTGTCTCATTGTACTGAAGAATTTGTCAGTGTATTCCCAGCTTCAGAATTCATTAAGGCCACTCTTTTTAGGTAAGTGATGATAGCTACTGACTGCTTCAACCACAAAATAGAAACCAAGCAGGCACAATAGCGCTGTGTCTGGCTTAAGTGTTTCTATGAAGAAAACATTTTTTTTTTTTGCATTTCATAGAAAAAGACTTATCAAGCTGCCTGCTTGAAGCCATTCTAAATATTTCAGGATCCCTGCACTGAGTACACAGGAATTTATTTAGTCACATTATTATTTCATCTTTTAGTTAATTGTTCACATGATAAAATGAATTAATTCTTCATTTTCAAAACAAAAGATTGTACAAAGACAATTGAATGTATGTAAAGACTCAAACATTTCCCATTGCCTGCATACTCTTGTAAATGAAGGGAGATAATTGCATTGTATGATACAAGCAAATTTACTTTGTATTTTGAAGATTACCAGTAATTATTTATATTGATAAGACATATTACCAACTAAATGTTGTGGTAGAGATAGAACACAAATTTAAAGAATTGCAAGTACTGGGGTTTATAACTACATTAAATTGTTTATTATTTAGTAGCACATTGTCATCTACTAAATTGTCACTTATAATTTAATATGTAAAATTCACTATTCTTATGGTATCCTTTATTCAAAAACATATAAGAAGATGTCTCTTGTGTTGCTTCTGCTTTGTTATCTAGCACAAAACTTCACAACTATAATGTAGGCCGAAGATCTTTCCCAAATGAAACTTTATGTCAGCCATGTAACTTGGAGATCTACCCATTCAACACAGTTAGACTACTACAACTTGATTACATGAACATATTATCATTTAAATTTCTTACTGATAAATATTTGTGTTAATGTCTGTCTAGTTCATTTGCAGGTCTCCTTGTTTCTTCCCTGCAATTAAGCCTGCCTTGGCAAAACAGTGTATCATACATTAACAGGTACGTTTATTCTGCACTTTGTGCTACCACTGTCTTTGGAGTTCTTAAAGACAAGATATATTCTCCATAGGGAACTGATATAGGGGGTTGGAGGGGCTGGAAGGAGGTATATGAGAGAGGCTGAAGGGAGGAAATGATATGATTTTATTTTAATTAATTTCTTTTAAAATCTAAACTATTTCTCATGAACATTTTTCTCCATGGTCAACTTTATCTAACACTGTATTTGACATCTATATTTTTAATGTATAAAAATATTTTATACAGTTTATACAATTATCTTCTGTTGACTTGTACAGACTGGAATTTTCACTGAAGAGGAAGTTAGCCTAGTTATCCTGTGTTTTAAATCTAGTATACACTTTTGAGTGAGTAAACACCATGATTGTCTTTCTGGATCTGGATCTGCACTCAGGATGACTTTTTTTCTAGGTCCATCCATTTACCTCTGAATTTCAAGATGTCGTTGTTTCCTTCTCCCTGCTGAGTAGTACTCCATTGTGTAAATGTTGGCTGAGCGGCATCTTGGTTGTTTGTAGGTTCTTGCCATTACAGATAATGCTGCTATTAACATAGTTCTGTCTTTCTGTCCTCTGTTTCTCTTCCTCTGATGGGAGATGTTATTCTGTATATATTTTTCTCATACTGGTTAATAAAGCTCTGTGGCTAATGAGATAGCAAGATAGGCGGGGCTAGGAGACAAGGAGGAAAGAGGAAGGAGTAGGGAGGAGTCGAGATGTAGCCCGGGAAGAAGCAGGACGCCAGCCGCGGCTCCCCGATAAGACGACCACGTGGAAATACTTAGATAAGTAGAAATGGGTTAATAATTAAGGCAGAGCTAGCCCATAAACAGTAATGGTAACTGGCCAACAGGATTGTATCAAATACAGAGTCTCTGAGTGTTATTTGGGGCTGGCACGGCTGTGGGCCCAGACAGGTGGGCGCGACAGAAACAAACACACTACATTCCTCTCTTTCTGTCTCTCTTTCCCTCTCTGCCCCTCTTTTCTCTCTCCTGCTTCTCCTGTCCCTGGAAGCTAGTCTCCCCCTGCCCATTTCCCCATTTTATGATCCCTTTATCTAATAAAAATCCCTCTGCTTGAACCCTGTTGCCTGGCATCTTTCTCTCTTGAGCCACTTATGTTAAAGTACAACACATAAAAGTAATACTCTTAAAAATATTTATTAACAAATTTTATTGAATATTTGCTCACAGGGTTAGGAAATTACTTTGTTGCATATAATTAATATTGTTACATATATTCTACTGACCATTATGTAAATATATTTAGGCTTCATTCTCTTTATTGTTTAACTTCTATTATTTGACACAGTTCTTGGTATATACAAGAACTACAGAAATACAAATCATCACTGGTGAAAATTGGGTAAACACATAAAAACAGAAGGAGAAAGTGGACTAATTATTCATTCAGGAAACTTCTAATCACCTGCACCAGGAAATATGTTAAATCAATTTGTAAACTTGCAATGAGATTAATTATGCATTTCTGTTTTTTAACATATTGTAAAATATAGCAATCATTTCATTATATATAATATAATTGAAAATAATTCCTTCAACATTGAAGTCCCTCTGATTATCTTTTAATTCATGTTTATGGACATAGATACTATTTCATCATTACAGGAATATAATTTCAGGAGCCAGACCATGGTGAGGCACATTGTCAATCCCAGCACTACAGAGGAGGATTAGGAAGATTTCTGACTTCATTGCTTGCCTGCCCAACAAAGCAAGTTCTAGGATAATGGGGACTATATCGAGAAACCCTGTCTCAAAATAATAATAATAATACACAATAGATTTCTGTGTGGCATTCCACAGCTTTTGTTCTCATAATTACCTTGTACGCTTCTCTTTTAAGCTTTTATCATGTCTTTTTTTTCTGTCCATTTTCATATTATAATCTCTTTAGATGGTTTATTGGTGTGAACCAATAAAAACAAAGTTAAATTTAAACAAAAAGATTCAGCATCATTCAAAACATGAACCTACCCGACCGTCCTAGTTCTAGGTCCTTCTGTTATACATACACTCTCTGACCAGTAAAACTCATTTGTGTATTCCTGAAAAGCCCTTAGACTGATACTTTTGTTTTGTCAAATGCATTTTGCCCATACTGTGCTATTTCCCTGTGTCTCAGCCATGAACTTACACAATTTAATAACCAACTCACATATTACCTTAATGAGAGTATGTTATAATCTCCTTATGATGGACAGTTTTCACTATCAACTTGACACACCTGGGAAGAAGGAACCCGTGCTGAGAAACTATGTTGAATGTGTTTGGCCTGTGGCCATGCCTATGAGATATATTCCTTTTATTATTACCTGAACATGGGTCTCAGATAGAAGGCCTGGGCAGTCTAAGGGACCTCTAACATTTGAACCAGGATGTATCCTTGGTACACAAAGCCTTTAGAAGCACATTCCCCACTTTCCCCCACTCCTTCCATATTTCCTCCACCCTCTGCTTTAGGTCCACTCACTTTCTGTTTTATTTTTAGCAAAGAGCAGGCCTCCAAGCTTGGCAACAACGAAACTTGACAAGACAAGGCAAAGGCTCTTAGTTGCTATGTGATGCAGGAGGGGTCAACTCTCTGTGGGTGGTAACACCCATGAGCAGGTGAGTATGGGAAATATAAGAAAAGTTGAGTCTGGCAGCCAGTTGGTAATCAGTATTCCTCCCTGCTCTCTACTCCAGTCCCTGACTTAGCTTTCTTTGGTGAAATATGTATGCCAAACAAAACCTTTTCTTCCCAAGTGGCTTTGGCTATGATGTTTAGAACAGTAGTAGAAAGGAATTAAGGACAACTCTCCTCTGAAAATGTATACCTATTCAATTAGTCATTATCCTATCACTTAATGTGCACATGGTTGTATGTACCAACTGCCAGTACCTGGCTATCCACCATACAACAATCTATATTTGGATATTGATTTCTGTAATTCACATTTGCATCTAATCCTCAATTTCTAACTTCGGAAAAGCAGAATCTTTTGCCAGTGGCACAAACTTTTCAAATTCAAATATGCAGTGTGTGTGCCTGTGTGTCTATGATTGGATATGTGTGTGCAGACAGAGATTGGATATGTGTGTGTGTGTGTGTGTGTGTGTGTGTGTGTGTGTGTGTGTCGCGTGCGCATGCACGTGTGTATGTGTGTGTGTGTGTGTATGTGTGTGTGTGTGTGTGCGCGCGTGCGTACGTGTGTGTGTGTGTGTGTGTGTGTGTGTGTTCTAGAGATGGAACATAGAGTTTTCTATGCCTGGCAAATGCTTTCTCACTGACCAACACCCCTGGCACAGAATATTTATTTGAAAGCAAAAGGAGGGTGCATGTAGAGAGCTTAACCCAGTAGCATTAATATTGTTTCTTCCAAGTTTAGGTGAAAAATTCTTCTTTTGAGAGTTTGTAGGTATGTTAGTCAAGTATAAATATGCCTTATTTTATTGAATTGAACATTTACCTAAAATACATAACTTAGAGTAGTATTTATATTAAAAATTAATATGCTGTAGTAAATGTGTGAACTTTAAATGAAATTTATAGATAAAATATGAAAGTCCAAATCTACTGAAACAGTTGCCACTTTTACTTGGCAATATCTAGATCTCTTATGCAAGCAACTCAATAGGATAACATAGGAAAACATAAAAGATAAACACTTCTGAGCAACTGGATCCAGACTAGTTCCACTGGAGAGAGAAAACCGTAGGTCCTAGGACCCAGCACAATAAATATGCTTAAAAATTCTTTAGGGTCAGAGACTGGAAAAATGTGAATTTACACATCCCAGTATAAGAGCAAACCTAACACAAATATTAAAGAATACCAAGCTAATTGGCACTACTTGCTAAGAGGTTAAGACATTGTATGACGTTGTAGCTGCAAAGCAGGGTGTGTGTATGTGTGTGTGTGTGTGTGTGTGTGTGTGTGTGTGTGTGTGTGTGTGTGTGAGTGTGTGTGCATGCTTGCAGAGCCGTTAATGGAAGCCAATGTTGACATTAGAATGTGTCTCTAAGCTGCTTCTTCAACTTATTGTTTGAAACTTAGTCTTTCATTGATCTGCACTTTACTGTCTTTTTAAAAGCCTATGGGATTTGCCCCTCCTTGCTTAACTAGTAGGTGGACATTGGGGACCCAAATTTAGGTCCTCATGCCTGCACAGATAGTATCTTCTTGCTGAACCATTTAGCTAGCATCCCAAAATGATGATTTTTTTCAATCTCTATATCTATTTTTTAGGTTGAAAAAAAATCTTTGATTTATCTTCTAATCACATCTGGGACTCATGGAGCTGTGTTTTTGGAAAGCTGTCATGTCTGTAGTGCTGATTCAAACCTTGTGGGTTCAGTAAGGAATTGACTACAATCACCTATGGTGTTAGGTAGTCAGAGTTAAAACTATGTGTGATAAACTCTTTATTAGATGGAGGAATTTCTCAAGACAATAAGTGCAATGGGAAACATTTAGAAGAGAATACACACACACACACACACACACACACACACACGCATAAAAATTATTGGCTGCTTATAGACCTTTAAGACATGGGGCTGTGGTTTAAAACCGTTACTTAATAAAAGACCAGAAATAGAGACATATGAAATTACAGGTGTTACTTGAGGAATTAGTTACAGGTAATAAGGGTATGGATCTCACCAAGGTGATCTCTGTAACACTGAAATATAGAGACCTGAAAGGAAAATGTCACATTCCAGGATTTCCTTTACGCTTACACTCTAAAAGACATATAATATGTAAGCCTCAAACTTTCTAAAATATAAGTGGTGCAAATTAAGCAATAATTCAGTTTTTAAATGTTCATTTTGAGATTGTCTTGTGATGCAACTAAGCAAATAATTTTCAGTCATGGACATTTCACCCATGTCCTCCACCATGCTAGCAAGCATAATATATACTATAACCAAGGCCTAGAGTAATTGTTTAAAGAGATCAGTTCAGTAATATTGGGTAAATATATCAAACTAATTTGGAAGGAAATTGAGCTAGACAAAATCATAGAAGCAACTATAGACACTGAAGACAAAGGCTAATGATAGCATTAAGTATTATAAATGGGGTGATGAGAAGCAGTAATACTGTACAAAATGAATTAATTAAACCTAGAAACCTAGGGAAAAGGCATAGTCTTCTAGACATAGGAGTGAAAGACTTTTGGTTATGGTAGAGGTATTAGTCAGGACAAATGGTTAGGTAGCAGAGGTGAAGATTGCTTCCCAATCAGTGGATTTCTTAGTATTATCTGTACAGTTGAACCCCATTTTAATATATTATTCTCAAATTTTACATTTTATTCTTTTGTTTATGTGTGTGAGTGTGTACGTGTGTGTGTGTGTGTGTGTGTGTGTGTGTGTGTGTGTGTGTGTGTGTGTGTGCTCATGCACACATGTCCTCACCATGGTGAGTATGTAATATCAGAGAATAACCCATTGGGTTAGATTGTCCCATTATATATCCTAGAGATTGTATTCAAACCGAGTCATTAGACTTGGCTCTAGGGACCTTTGGTTCTGGTTATCTCACTAGCTTACTTGCAATATTTAAAAAAATGATACCAGGGAGTTAACTTTGAAAATCTCATGATATGAATCTAAAATACACATGGGGCCTAATGAGTTTTAAAACTCTTTGGGAAGTTCAGTTGTTAATGTATATGAGGGATACATTAAAGAAACTGCTGAATTTGCCTTTTTTAGGGAAAATATTTTTATTGTGATAAGAGAAAACACACAAAGGCATCTAGAGAAGACCACAAAAGAGAGAAAAAATAGAATAGCTATGGCCAGCACTAAGGAAACTCAAGAGTAGGAGAGATGGTGAAGAGAATGGCAGGAAAGTGACAGCAACTGAGAGAATACTGGGACAGCAAGAGAGAAAGAGGACAACAAGAAAGGGAAAATAATGGGTTTTAAGGTTGGGGCCCAAAAAATGCCAGGGAGCTAGAATTTACTTTGAAATGCATAAAAAGTCATGGGAATTATGCATAATGAAACAAAAGCAAAGAGGGGAGATCATACTACCCTTACTCAATTTTGGTAAACTGAATGACACAATGGTGTGTGACTTCATTGAGGGTCATAAAACAAAGTATTATTGCCTGTGTTTGCAAGAGTTAGACTCTCCTGAAATTAATCTTTTTCTTGATTAGCTATAACTGCTTTTACATGTAAGTGAAAAGAGAATAAGAAATTCTAGAACTATATTGGAAGGTAACAGTCTGTCTCATATGACCTATGTAAGTATTCTGCAACTGAAATATTGAATTTATTTTGATCAGTTTGGTAAGAAAGTGAACTATATTAAGGTAAAATTTTGAACATCATGCCTCTTCTCTCCTGAACTGAGAATAGCTTACTTGTTTTAAGGGACATAATGACAGCCAATGTGAATTGTTCCCACACTCAATTTGCAAGGGCAGAGTTTCAAGCTAGAATAATTGCCTATTCTGCTATATAGAAAGGATGCTGAGTGCTTCATTACAAGCTGCATGCACCAAAAAAATCGCCATTTTAGATAGTGCAAACTATGCTCCTTTATGCTCTTCATTGTCCCTGGTATCCCAATCTACTATTCTCTGTCCCCAAGAGATGAGAGACACATTTTTCTTGCTAAAAGTTGCTACTGATGTGTTCTAAAGAAGATGTGTAAATGCTCCTGAGCCTTGCTATTGCTTCATTCTCTAAAGGCAATGGCTAGTATTGGTGAAGCTGATTAGGCTACACTGGGTGTTTTGGTGTCTTGGGGTTTCTGTTACTGTGAAGAGACATCATGGCAATGACAACTCTTAATAAGGAAAACATTTAATCGTAGTGGCTCACTTACAGCTGAGTCATGGTGGAAAAATGGTGGTGTGCAGGCAGACATAGTGATAGAGAAGGAGCTGAGATTTCTTACATCTTACTCTCAGGCAGCAGGAAGTAGTCTGAGATCCTAGGCTTGGCTTGAGTATATATGAGATCTCAAAGCCCTCTTCCACATTGACACACTTCCTCCCACCACAAGGCCATACCTACTCCAATAAAGCCACATCTCCTAATAATGCCACTTCCTTTGCGGGTCATTTTCTTTCACACCACCATATTGGGGAATCATTGTTACCACCATTAACCCCCTATTCTTGACTTGTTTCTCTTAACTTTATCAAAATCCTGGGGCACAAGTAATCCTGTGTTGTGATCTATCATTAAATAGAGTAGTGCCTAGTAGCACCTGCTTTAATCATGACTGGATAGAGGAGGTTACTGAGGTTAGACTTGTGGCTTTAGTTCTTTGGTTCCAAATAGTGCCATATCTAGGAGAATATTTTTGAAAATCATTTGCATTAATACTTTGTTATAAGCTATGATAAGACTATTTTAGAGAAGGGCTTTTTATTTAGAATGCACTAAATGTACCACTTCAATAAAACATCTTTTAAAATCAACAATAGCTTAATTTTGAGTTATACAAAACATTCCTTACATAAGCCAAACTTGGACTTATATAAATGAATTATGAAGGATATTACAAGCTAAGACAAGCACATACCACATTTAGTAGTTTCCAGTACAAGTAAATTATATTAGAAATATTGGTATGGATACAATTAAAATGAGAATATTTATTCCATCTCTATTTATTAATTTTTGGTTGTTTGATATTTAGTCTCTACCTCTGATACGTTAAATATAGGAGGGAAGATGGTTCTGGTTCTTTGGTTAAGAGAACTCACAGCTCTGTCAGATATCTATAAGCTGTTTCTTAGCATCAATGTGGTCAGTTCACAACTTCCTGTAACTAATGATCCAGGGACTGTGATACGTTCTGGCCTTCAGAGGCACCCACAGGAACTCATGGAACACACACACACACACACACACACACACACACACACACACACACACATATAAACAAGAAAGCAGTCTTTAAAAATAAATTATAAAGCTAGGTAGTGGTGGCATATTCCCTCTGTCCCAGAATTCACGGTGGGGCAATAGGGAGATCTCTGAGTTAGAGGGCAGCCAGGTCAACCAAGTGAGTTCCAGGACAGCTATGGCCACAAAGAGAAACCCTGGCTTGGAAAACAAAAAGGGTTATAATAGTAATGATGATAATAAAATAAAACAAAAAAGTAAAGCATCATCAAATATTCATTTTAATTATAAGCCAGCAATTTGACCAGGGATCAAAAATTCTCTGTTGCATTATTTTCATGGGTCTTTTCCCTTCCTTATCTCTATGAATCATGGTGATTTTTGTAGTTATTCACTATTTTTCACAACTACCATGATACATAATTTCTATAGCATTCAAATTATAAATGTAAAGTTAATATGACTTAATGGCTTTTAGTATTTTAGCACTTACATTTAATTAGTAGTTAAATTTTATATATATATATATAATTTTTATGTCAAGGAATTCTGTATCATTTTTCAGTTATTCTCTATCTTGTTTCCTCTGTTGTAGCATTAGAAAACAACAAAAATTATTCTGTCTATATATTTACTTCATTTTTGATATATTGAGTAAATTTAATTATAAATTAAATGGTCAGTCCTCAAAATATGCATTCAAGTAACATATGAACTCAACAGGTTACATTTAGAAATACATTTGTATTTGCAACTACATATATGTATGTAGTAGCAATTGGATGACAGAAAAGTGCCCATGGATTTGAAGGCGATGGGAGGGAGTATTTAGAAGAGCTTGCAGGGAGGCACGGAAAGGAGAAATGCAGTCTCCATTTACATTCTTCTTCAGGCAGGTATCCAGTTAGACCAGCACCATTTGTTGAAGATGCTACATAATTTCCATTGTGTATTTCTGGCTTTGTTATCAAAAATTGGGTGTTCATATGTGTGTGGACTTTTATTTGGGTCTTCAATTTGATTCCTTTGATCAACCTGTTTGTATTTATACAAACACCATGCTGTTTTTATTACTATATCTCTGTAGTACAGCTTTAAGTCAGGGATAGTGGTTTGTTTTACTCTTTAAATTTAGACTAGTAACTTCACTTATGGCATAATCTCCTGAACCAAATTGTCTTTGACTAAGTGGTATTCTGAAGATGAACTTTGTGCTGTGTGCATTATATTCACAAGCGTTAGAGATTGTGTCATAGATGTGTTTGTGTTTTAGAGAGTATGTCACTAAGCATCTTCCTATCCAAATTCCAAGAAGACTTTCAGAGGAAAGGAAGAGAAACTGAATTTTATATAAACAGTGAAAGTCCTCATTTGACCACCATTTGCCCACAGACAGTACCTTCAAAGCAGGATGGGCTGGCTTCTTTTGCTTCCAATCCCATTGTTGTATAGGACCATTGAACATCACCTCAATGAAATGTTGGATGATGCTATTTCTCTAGGCTAACTATGAAACATTTCTAGATCCCATAGAATCACAATCATTAGTGTAACTCTCATATGACTAATTTTTTAAGTAGATACATGGCAAATTCATATTCACTGAACAAAAAAAATATATGTTTAGATAGAGCATTTAAAAAAGACGTACATTTAATTCTAAATTCTAATGTTCTATCAGCTGACCTGTGCTTCATGGACTTAATATTCATTCACCCTACAAATGCTACATAAAAATGTTTATACCGTACAGTATTTTTAGCCTTACATAGAGCCATGTTAAACTTCGATCTTCATACAGAATTCATGGGAATATTCATATACATATTTCCCAAACATGGAACTGTAACAATTTTATTAGTGAGTGTGTAATGGGATACAAAGATATGCATATATGTACATGATACATGGCGAGTAGTTGACAAAGATTATTAGTGTTATAATGTTGTGGTTCTCTAATAAAGAAGGGAAAACAATAAACATAGTGAACACTCTGTATTATATTAATGTTTTTTATACTAGTAGACCCTAATATACTGTAGACATATCAATATAGTTAAGTATGTATATGCTTGTATAAGATATATAATATATACAACAAGAAAGAATGTATGTTAATTTGAATAAATAAATGCCATTTGTAATATATGTAGAATATTATTTAAGATATATATTCAAATACCCAGTTTTTGAATTTTAAGATCTTGAAAATTCTAGCATATCAAAATTTGTATTTTCTTACTTTACTTTATTATAATTGCATTTATTCCTAGAGAAAATCTGGTAATTTTCTATAAAATCTCTTCTAATAAAATGTAGGCAAAATGTCTATGAAATAGGAAATAATTGTCATTTATATAATCCCTTAAATATTTATACAGATAGATACACAGAGAGACATATTGTGTATATATATGAAAGAGTGAACAAATACATAAAGGTGAAAATACACTTATGTTCATCCTTTTAATTTAGAGTTTCATATGAAAGCAAGATTTTACCTGTGTGGTTTACCTAATATTTATTTTTATATATAAAGTTTTAGCTTATCAAGGTCCATGTTTTTTCTGTGATAGATACATTCAAATTTTTCCTCCAAATTTACTTGAAGTAGTATTGTCCAATGAATAATCAGAATTCAAGCCATCCAGTTAACATGTTTTACATGTAAACATAACAACATAATTCACATTGCCAGGAAGCAGCATTCAGATATAATAGAACATTGAAAAATAAATGAAACAAGTTCTCTTCCATATTCTTTATCACTCTGAATTTTTTCATTTTGTTTATAGGTTACTTTTATAGACTGCTAGAATTTTGTAGTATTTGGAAATTATGTGCTTAATCATAATGGATTCTTCAATTTATTACTTTCTGTTTTTTAAAAAAAATTGAATATTTTAATTTCCTCTATCACTGTCTGATGTATGTATGTATGTATGTATGTATGTATGTATGTATGTATGTATTGAGGCAGGATTTCTACATCTGCATACCGAGTGCTAGGATTAAAGGCGTGATTGCCACTGCCCAGTTATCCTTTCATTTTAAGTACTTTAAGACCTACATTATTTCATTCCTTCCCTTTAATGTTGATAGTTTATCTGTCCATTACTTCTTTGCTCTACATACTTCAAAGCCTTTTTTGCTTTTAATTAATTTTTTAGGAAGACAATTTATTTGGGAGTATGGTACAGGCACAGGAGCAAATGGCATGCATGGTTGCAGGGGTTGGACACTGAGGTGTCATGTCTTGAACCAAAGCATACTTCAAAGTCTTGAAACTTGCAGCTGTAGTTTGCTAACCCACCTAGAAGTATATGCTGTTAGTCTCCTGAACACAGGAGGTCATTGTTGAAGTGTGATGCTCCGCTCTTAAGTTTCACCTATTTAACTTGGGTGGACTTGTTTTGAATCCTTGTTCCTCAACGCTTTCTTAGCTCCATCTTTTCATTCTTCAGGAACTGTATCTCAATAATTTGGGATGAAAATTATAATAATTTTCTTATATAAATGTGATGGGATTTTCTCTGACTCCACTGTCAAATACCTTTATATATTCTTATAAAACAAAGTGATGATTAATTTTGAGGCAAAATTAAAAATTCATAGTGAACATTTCTTGTCTACTTCATATCTTGTAACCTAGGGAAGTAGAATAATGTAAAATTTTCTTTACTTTTCTTAACCTATAGTGAACTGTGATATAAAACATATCCCCAGAGATTAAGCTGTCATGATGCAAAACCCTAAAACTTCTAATTTCAAAAGAAATATTTATAAATTAATAAATCTTTTGTTTTTCAGAAGCAAAAACAGGTGAGTAATATGCCTCTTATATTACTCCTTATGTCTGCACTGTAGTACTTTTTGGACTGATCCATCCACCCAATCCCTAACTAATGCTAAATTATTGAGAAAAATTATTATTGCAAAAAGTGATGTGCTTGTGTGTTGGATACCAACAATTATGTTTAAATTATTTGAGATAATTTGAATTCTTTTTCTTTTTCCCATTTCTTCAAATGTGAAATAATTTGACTGAAGTCAAAGGGTAAAGGTTAACTAAACATTTTAAAAAGCATATATGCATATATTAAGGCAAAAGCTTTTGAATAGCCTAAGGGAAACAGGAATTGCTGATCAAATTCAATTTTTTATATTCTCTTATCCAGAAAACAGGTGATGTTTTGTGGTATGATATCCAGGATTATTTACTAGATGACATACTATATTTTCATGAAGTTGAGTAAATCATTGACTAATGGACTTAAGTCTGAATAGTTTCTTTCCCCTCTTCAATCAAGTTTCATCAGCCCTATAATTTATTTTAGTTCTGACTTGATTTTGGCTTGTCTGTCAGTATCGTATTTCATGTTATTGATGTTCTTAATACCTTCTTTGACTTCTCTGCTATATTATAGGCAAGTGGAAGATACTAATCCTGACTCTGTCATCCTGAAGCCATCAAATCTGGTATTCATCAATAACTTATTTTATTTGAATTATACTATAGCTTACTGGTACATAATCTTTCAGGTGAAAATCTAGAATATAAATTTGTATATGTGTAACACAGACAAGTACTTTCCTGTGAATAACCAATAATCTAAAAAATAGAAAAGAAAAAATAGCTCACCCAAATGTCTCAGCCAATAAAGTTTAATGTGAGTTAACTTTTGTCTTCAAAATATTTTTAAACAAAGGTCAAAGAAGTATATATTAGCAGACCAGGAAGAATATAGTGGTGTGTACTCCAGTAAGTAGCAACTGAACTAAATATTATTGACCACTGAATCTTAATTTTATGAATACCATATGAAATAAAATATTGATAATCTACTGGATATTTCACTTTCATGTAAAGTAACTGTAAAGGTGAGACATCCTGAAATCAAACCTAAATTAAAAAAAAAACTTTGTATCATACATAATACATGACAAAAATCACACATAAACGCAAATGTGGAGAATATCTGAATAATAATATATGTTGTAGATATTTTACCAACTTATAGCTGTAATATTAAATAGCTTTTACTGTGCTCCAATTTGTAATATATTTTATAATAATCACCAAGTCACATATTCCTCATGATTTAAACAACAAACTGGATCCCTCCCATTATTTTGTGTTATGTATTTATTTATTTATATATTTTGTGATGTGTTCTTATAATTTGTCTCTAATTGGTCTAGAACTCTTCTTGTTCTCCTCTTCATCCTCATCCTCCTTATTTTTAATTTTCTTTTTGTTTTTTCAAATTATCTTATATACTTACCACTGATCATGTGTACTTGAGACAAATGTATGAATACAAAAATCTAGGTATCATATGTAATTTTTATGTATATGTACAAATATATATACATGTTTTTTATTCACCTATCTTACACCTGATTGCATTATTCATTCATTCTGACGCTATGGTATAGAAATATGATAGCATTATTACAAATAATTTTCTAATTTGTTGTTACAATTTTAACATTCTATTGTATAGCCTGGTGTTGTGTGCATTTATATTTATAAATATTATACCTTCTTGCTGTATGGAATATTTTTAAGGCACTAGGATATATATCATTGTTACATGTAAGAAACCAAGAGTTAGTCAGCAATAATCATTTTAAATTATGAATTTCACAATTCTATTTAATTATGTAGGATTTTTTATTTTCTCTTGTCTTATTAATTTCTTTCTTTATCCCCTGGTTTTTCCTCTCAAATAGGCTTCTCAACTTTTTTCATGACATATATATTACATTATCCTCCATTTTTATCTCTTCCGTCTTCCAGCTACAGTTCTTAGTTCTCTTAAACTGTTCATTTCACATCCTCTCTCTTTCTCTCTCTCTCTCTCTCTCTCTCTCTCTCTCTCTCTCTCTCTCTCTCTCACACACACACACACACACACACAGACATGTATATATAGTTTATTAAAGAAATGTTACTGTAGTTGTCTTTCTGGATCTAAAATATTTTATTCAATCCATTTTCTTCATAAGTCATAATTCCATTCTTTATTACAAGTGAATAAATTTGAATTGTGTATATGCACCACATATTTTTATTCATTTGTCCAATGTGTAGTTTATTAGTTGGAGAGAAGGTTCTTAAATCAAGTAGAAAACAGTAGGTTTTAAGGTGAAATAATAGTCCCTTTATCACAGTCTTTACATCTGTGTATGGTCTACGTTATTTTCTTTTACTGTTTCATTTTCCCTTGCTTTGCTTCTTAGAAGTCTTTCTTCTGGATTAGAGAAGTGGTAATAAACTTACCCAGATTTTGTTTATTTTCCTAATTCCCTAATCTAAGGACAGTTTTGCAGAATATAAGATTAATAAGAATCATTTTCACATCCGACTCTTGAGTATCTAGCTTTCAAACAGGGAAAGTACAATAATGCAAAGAGAAGGGCAACATTCTTTTCAATGTCTCAGAAATCACTTTAAAATAGAGAAATATGATTACAATGAGGAGTATAGTTGAGGCAACATTTACTTGCTTTCTTGTTAGGAATTCTCTGAACAAATACTCTTTCACTCGGAGAATAAGGTACTTGTCCATTCCTGATCTTGCAAGTCTACTGTCTAATCTAAGAATTTCCCACACCTCCATACTTCTGAGAAGTTGGGAATTAGTAACCCTGCTCAAATAAAGGCCCTAAACATCAGATACTAACCACAGCTTACTCCCCAGCCTTTCCAATGGAGGCTTGATATAGTAGTGCTTTATATTCTTCTATATTTCAAACTCTATATCAAATATTTAAATAAAGAAACATTAATTTCCCAAGTTATATAAGCAAAGTAGGTGTTGGAATGTAGAAAAAGCACACTGCATTGTATAAGATCAATGTTTAGTTGTAGAATATTATTTCAATCATAGAGGTTGTATTCCTGACCAAACTTATAAAATCTTACTGATCGTGTCTTGCTTCCTTTGAAGATGATATGGATTTTACTTTATTAATTAATTCCAGGAAAACTAATGTGTAATTGCATTTTACATTACATAACATGCAAGAAGACATGTATTTGGACAGGCTTTCTACAAATGTTTAGTGAGCATTTCATAGTTTGCCTGTCAAGGGAATAGGAAATGCTGTTTGGTTGAGCAATGCACTTTTCTTGTTAATACTATGAAAGCTAATACATCTTGCCTTTCATTTCTGATAAAAAGAAATTGGTTCATGTTTCACCAGTGATGGTGGTGATAGTGTTTGGATCAAAAGCATTTGATTACTATCCAAGTTCTTTTTTACATCTGAAGGGAAAGTATTGAGGGAGACTGGCAAGCATGGATGATGAATAGTTTGACAATGGCAAAGTATTGCAACAGGAGAAAACTCAACTTCTCTGGTTTATGGAACTTAAAACAGATTTTAGTGCCAGATTTGGCAGAGAATTCAAAGCCTTTGCTTCATCCATATTCCATTCCTAAAACGATTAAGGTGTCCATTTCTATTCCAATAAAACAGTCACATTTATGTATTAAAAAAGGTCCATAATAGCCATCATTTTACAAATTAAAATGCTTAATATAAGGATTATTACATGAATGTATCTATACTTTCAACAATTCAGTTTCCCTCTCAGATCTTCATTGGTTGGACTATTACTTGTATGTGTGACAGATGGGAGGCAGAAATTCCTTATGTAATGCCTTACTCATTCTGCCACATTTTCACATAACCACCTGTGTGTGATATTTTAAACTTTTAACATGTTTCTTCTGTCACCTCAGGTAACAAACTATAAATCTAAATATGCATATGTATACTATTTTAGCAGTTTTTATTTTTAAGTATCCAAGGCATATATGAATGTATACACACACACACACACACACACATATATATGTCACATTCACAAATCTAGATGATTGGGCATATTTTACTCATATTACTACGATTCACTGTTTAATAATTTTGTGGTACATAGATGTACCACTGCAGAAAACAACTCCCAATCAAAATGCTGAATTTTGAATCAGTCACAAGAATACATTCACAGAACACTCCCAAACATAAGGCTTCAAGAACATTGTGAAAGATGGAACAGTGAGATTGTAAAAGCCAATGTACAGGGAAGTTTAAGTAAAATTGTGTCTTCTGGTAGTGTCTCACCAACATGACTGATTAAATATGACTGATAATGGAGAACAATAGATTTTTCAAAATTAATGTGTGATGGGGATGTCTTTCTGTATGCTGTGAACTTACATTCCTCTTATTGGTTGATGAATAAAGATGTTTTGGCCAATGAACAGGCAGGATCTAGTCAGGCAGGAAGTATAGGCAAGGCTACCATACTAAGAAAACTTTGCGATGAGGTACTCAGAGAAGGAGTCTCCAAAGAGACACCATGTAGCTTCTTAGGAAGCAAGACACTTGGTCATTACTAGTTAGCCAAGACCATGTGGACATACACAGATTAATGTAAATAGTTAATTAAGAAAAAGCTAACCAATAAGAAGTCTGAGCCATAAGCCAGTTTATAATATAAACTTCTCTATGTTTATTTAAGTGTAAATGACTGTGAGACTTACTTACTGGGACAGAACTATTTGACCACAGATTAAGAAAGCATGCTCCAGTCCTGCAGAAGAAAAAAATAAACCTGCAGATAATACAGAATGCTGAGAATGGGAGAAACAGGCTTTTGGGAGGAATATAACAACTGATTACTCTGAAAATTACATATGAGTAACATTATTCAGCATGAACATGATATATATATTTATATATTTATAAATATATTTATATATTTCATAAATTCATGTAACAACGATTAATGAAATGAACAAATATGAATTTGAAAGAGTACAAAGAGAAGTGTGTGGGTGAGTTTGGAGGAAGGAAAGTTAACAACAAAATAAAGTTATTATATTATAATTCAAAAGGAAAATACAAATATATGGGAAGAATTAGAACTTATTTTGATAGGGAAGGCTTACAAACAAACAAACAAATAAATGGATTAGTGGAGCGACATTCATGGTTCATTGATTAGTGCATTACTCCTAACTGGCTTATTTTCAGAATGCATTTGAAAGGTGTGCTTCAGTTGCCATTGTAAGAAATAGAAAAACACTTATATTCAAAATAAGAAAGGGTTTTAAAAGAAGAGCCCTATAAAGAGTTTATCAGCGTCTTGATTGTGAAATATCCATCTTTATAGCAGAGATTTTAATTCTCTTGCATTTGTAGGACCATTTCAGCAAAATCCAGGGATAGGGAACACATAGCTCTTTGATTGGAATTTAGTAGTAAGTTTTACTACAGCACAGTTGATGACAGCTCTAGACCTGAGACTTCCAAACAAATGAAGAACAATACTAATTTTCATGACAAGTATACTTTTCAAATTGTTTTCAGAATTGATTAAATGGAAAATAATAGGTTTTGGAAGAGTAATCAATCAATAATTCAGCCTGTTTGATTTTCCATTATTTTAGAAGGTTGTCTAATAAGAAAAATATAAACAAGATAGTTCCTCTTTATTTCATCTGGACTCAATTTTGTTCAATTAGCACCTGATATTACAAGACATTTAAGTCTGATGAAAGACCTGGAGAAGAGAATCCATAAGTAATGGAGAAGGTAGAGTTTGCATACCTTAACATGTAAGGAAAGCATAGAGAATTCACCAAGAAGAGTAAGAAAGGAATATTGAAAAAGTTTATTCAAATACAGATAACATGTTGATTGGCAAACAATGTAGTTTATTTTTCTGACTATAGGTTATAACTAGAAAAATAATTTATATTTCAAGAAACTTGTAGCATTTTGTTCCATTAAATGTCATTTAGATTATATATAAGTATGATAGATATCAATGTAATACATTATTTTTGAAATATGTGACATCTATAAAATATATAGTTTGTACATGTTAAGTTCAAAATCATAGAAATTAGAAATAAATTTTCCACATTTCTGTATATATCAATCAACACACATCACTGACATGTATAGATGATATATTCTTAAAATATTATGACCACAGCAACTATAGAATTAGAAATAAAACTGAGCAATTTTACTTGAGGCAGTCATCATATTCAGAAATTTCAGTGATAATATGGTTAGATGGTATATAACTCTAGGGACTATTGTAAGTGTTGAGGGAGGAAAATACACATTAAATTGTCTAAGCGAGAAACAGCTGGTAAGTGTTGCTCAATAAACTTATGTGCCCTTTTTAGTGACCTATATGGATAATTTCATGTTATAAAATTGAAGTATTTTAAGGAAACATACCTTTCAGAGCATTACTTCAGATGAGACAGTTTAGTAATATTAATATTCAGGTGCTTGCATCTATCAGATGCTTTGTGCTAAAATTTTGAGAAAGTGGCTGACAATTCTGCATAATTTATGTTAATAATTGTAACATACTAACATCTATTCATACTCAATTGATCATATTAATGTTCCTTGAACAGTTTATACATGTTCATATATATATACTTGTATATATATATATATATATATATATATATATGTGTGTGTGTGTGATACATGTTCATATATATACATATATATGTGTGTGTGATACATGTTCATATGTGTGTGTATGTGTGTGTGTGTGCACAAAAGTTTCATTTGTTCATTTGTTACTTGTTGTATAAGTTAAAAAATTTACCTTTGAGTTTTACACCAAGACAAATTATCTTTTATATACAAACTGTTGGTTTTAAGACAGTCCAAACCTAGCTTAGACATTTTGAACTCCCCACCGTGTGTGTGTGTGTGTGTGTGTGTGTGTGTGTTTGTATGTGTAATATACATATGTATGAGTTTGTGTGCATTAGTGTGGGCACCAGTGTGATACAGCACATGAATGTAGGTCAGGTCAGAGGACAAAGCCAGGTGTCCACCTTGCTTGCTACCAGTTATATTGGTTATCTCTGCATGCATAGCTTCCCACTCCATCTTCTACCAGGAGTAAAATAATTAGAGATGTGTGCTACCATGACTATCTTTGCAACTCAGGCCCTTTCTCTTGCTTATATTTTACCATTTGTGTTTCAGGACATAGAGAATTTAAGCTAAGCAATTGAAATTTACCTGAAAATTACCTGCTGGTTAGCTTGCACACTGCCTGTAGGCACTGTGAAGGGAGGTAATGGTAGGAGAATAATCTTTGGAATAAGGCTCCACTGATCCCTTTGTCTAGTGATGCAATTGTGGCATCACTATTGTGGCAGTACCAACCATTTTCCATTTGGATTTGAGGTCTGCTGTACTGGAGGGAATTTATTCTGATATTTCAACCTGGTCAAATGCCCACTATTGAAAAAATCACAGCCCTGTGTGTGTGGTAGTGTTGGAGGCAGGGACTTACTACCTTTAATTTTTTAAATGATAATGATATCAAATTGCCTTCTAGGATTTATATTTATATTCATATAATTTTGCAGCTTTTAATCTCAGTCAGAGGAGTTAATTTTAAAGTAGGCAATGATTAACACAGGTCATGAGCACATTACAGAAAATTGTTATTTTCATCCTCTCTCTCCCTCTCCCTCTCCCTCTTCCTCTTCCTCTCCCTCTCCCTCTCTCTCTCTCTCTCTCTCTCTCTCTCTCTCCCTCTCTCTGTCACATCACAAACCACATAAAATATGAAAAATAAAACATGTTTTTAGCAATAGATAGACAAGGAATACAATGATACAAATACTACATGCTAAAGTATTATCAGTATCTGAATAATAAGCAATCATATATTTATGCGTAAGAGCAGATATTTTGTGAATTAAACATGTTTATATATATATATATACATATATATGTAGTAAGAGCTTCCTTAAATAAATTATATATAAAACTGAGCAATATTAAAGGGTACATGCATATGTAATAGGGTATTACTAGTTTAACATTTCTCCAAATACAATAGGTTAGTTTGCAGACATTACTGACTTTTTCCTTTTACTCTAACATGCCATCTCTTCAGTTTTGCTCTAAGTTACTTAGATTTGTTCTGTATTCTCTGATTTGCTAAATAAAATGCCCTTTATTATTGTAAAAATTGCTAACAATCATATAAATTGTTTCTTTAGTTGTTGGCATAAACATCGAAGAAAATGATGGTGAAGTCATTCCAATTTCTAGCAGTTTGGACTTGTGTTATATTAAATAGTTCCTAAAGAGCTATTTATTTACGATGAAAAGTTGTTTTACATAATAACTTTAAGAATAGACTCCTTGAATAAGTACTTTGTGAATCTTAGGTTTAATATCACATGAAGAAACTGATCAGAATAACACATATATTATGTGGTAAACACTACATAATAACTCTTTCTACTTACTGCATTTTTAGGATCATACATGCTTACCACACGTCTTGGCTATTACATTTTTTCCTTTCTTTCTACAATTTTATTGGTGTGAAAACAGAAATAAGTGAGTCATAAACTATCACAGACTAGAAAAATTACATTGAAAGGCCTTTAAGATTAAAACTGAATCCTTCTGACATTTGAAAGAGTTTATCATGTTTTTGACCTTGAGTTATTTATGTCAATTGCCATGAAAACATTTTTGACAGAAAAATCAATTATACTCTTAAATACATTTGAATGATGGTGACAGAAATAGTATCGATCCAGCAATTACAACAAAAAAGGGTTAGTCCTTCTCTATGTTATTCTAGGAAGTTCTCTTTTACATGGAAGATTAAAGTAGTCTGTAGGAACTGAGAATTAAGTGACCATAATAAAAAGACTAAGGGAAAGTTATTTAGATTACTATTTTAGTTTGTATAGTTAAAGTGATATGGACAATGCAAATAATATCTTAATAAGTAATTAAATTGGAACTTTGTCGGCGAAAGGTGTTTTCTATAAATAATGTGTTGAGATCAGTTACCACCCCTAATGAAACATATAGGGCAACTCCAAAGGACATAATTCGAAAGGTGCAAAAGTAAGGGAATGTAAATTTTCTATAAGGGACTTAATATATTTAGCTTGGAGCCCTACCAAGGATTTCACCTCCTCTGAGCCACATTTAAAATCCTGTCAGCTGGAATTGAATTAGATATATTCTTTTAAATTGGGTTATTATGCATGGAAAATGCCTTTGGAAGAATGTACTCTCATAAACATATTTTAAAGTCACTAATAGAATGTCTTTTGCCAAATTTACATTAGTGATAATTAAAAGTCAGGCATAGGGGGTGGATCACAATGAAGGTGTGAAGGATTTTTGAAAATGGCCAAAATTTTAATGGGAACACTGAGTTAAGAAAAAAGTTAACCTGGGGTTTGGATGTGTCTACAAGTGTGATGGGAGATTCAAGATGGAGAACAGAGAAAGAAGAATGCTGGGGACTCTATCTGGTAATATGAGACCATGTGGAAATACTCAGATTAATAGAAGTGAGTTAATATTTAAGACAGAGCTAGTCAATAAGAAACTAGTAACTGGCCAACAGCTTTGTATCTAATATAGTGTCTCAGTGTGTTATTTGGGGCTGGCATGGAGGTGGAACCAGACCAGCTGGTGGGAAAAACTACTTATAACACATGTGAAAACTCTTTTATTTTTCTAGTCACAGTTTGTTTCTCTGTATCTTTGTAGACCAGGCTGTTCTTGAACTCACAGAGATCAACCTGCCTCTGCCTCCCACAGGCTGAGATTAAAGATGTGCACCACTACTACCGGGCTCAAAAATTCAATTTTTAGAAAGGTTTTTCTACTCTTTCATTTCCAAAATTAGAAAAACGAGGTATGTCTGTGATAACCTATTGTAGAAAAGAAAGCTGGAAAAGCCTGTCAAAGATATGTATCCTTAGAGTTGTGGTAGCATAGTGTACAGAGATCAATAAATTAATGATGAGGGGTGGGTGCAATAAATAGCAAAGCAGAGCAAGGGTTGGGAATGTGAAAACCTAGCAGGAGAAGAGGATGAGAATAGTCCACCATGATGATAATGATGATAATGGTCTAAACCCCTAAGACTGTAGGGCAGCATCAACTAAGTGTTTTCCCTATAAGAGTTGTGTGGTTCTATCAGTTACTGGATGCAGGTTTCATGATGACAATTAAGGTAGTCACTAATGTGATTAAAGGTGGAGGTCTGTCCAGCACCCTCTCCAGTATTGCTAGGAGTCTTACCTGGTGTCATCTTGTAGATTCCTGGCAATTCCTTTAGCACCAAATTTCTTCCAACCATATAATGGCTCTATCTATTATGGTATCTCTTTCATCGTTCTCCATCTCTCTTCCTTCCTCAACTCCGTCTTCTGGGTCCCTCATATTCCCATCCACAATCTCCTACCTTCTACCTTACTCCCAGTTCACTAAGGACACCTTAACTATTTTCACTTCCTGGTACCCTTCATATGTGTCCCTCTTAGTATAACCCTTTTTACCTAGCTTCTCTGGGGTTGTGAATTGCTGCAATAACCCATGGCCAAGTACTGGGCTAACCTCCTGGACTTCAGTGTGTGTGTGAGATATATATATATATATATATATATATATATATATATATATATATATATTATATATATACATATATATAATATATATATATATTACATGTATATTACATATATATAATACATATGTATATATCAAATAAAAACATATTTATAAAACATATATACTAGTTTCCTGTCAATCTTATGGCCATCTATATTTTCTTCCAATTGTTAAATGAAATTTTAAGAGAAGACTATAATTCTCTTCAGTTGCTGTTTTTTTGATTATCACAAGTACTAGGCATTATAATATTATAATGTAATTATAATATTCAACCTCTTGATCTTGTTACTGTCATTCCTTAGATGAGCATTGTGCCTTCGTGTGTCTTAATAGAAATGGTACAGCACTCATCCTTCCAACCTTCCAGTTTTGTGATCTACTGTACAATGAAAAAAGATGAGATGTTCCACTGAGTTATAGTATTGGAGACAAGATGATTTCTCTCCAAAGTTCTCAGTTGGTTGATATATACATATATATATATATATATATATATATATATATATATATATATAATCTTCAACAAATGTAGGATTTCCTCAGACCTTATACCTACCCCAGTAGGACAACCTAGACTTTTATAATTTAGTAGAATCAACTTTCCAGAAATAATTGCACCACTCTTTTAAATTTATGATAGAATTTATGATATGGATATTTCCTTTTAAGTATGAGGCAGTAAAATATAGACTATGAAATGAGTTTCATACCTTTTTATATTTGTTCAGAAACTTTTGATAGAAATGTCTCAGTAGCTCCCAACTGCTCTCTGTCCCTGGAATTTTCTGAATGTCATTTATATATACTAATCTGTGCTTAAAGTAGCATTTGTAGATGTGAGTATGCATTAATTTATTAATCTAAGAAATTATTAGGCACATAATATTTAATTAAGACACAATTCTTAAAGATGTTACATATTATGATTATGTGGATAGAATTTTCACAATAGTAGCATGCAAATCATGACATAATGCTTCTCATTTCTATAGACTCATGCCCTCCTCAGAATTAATATGTAGTAAATTTAAACTATCTACAAGTATCTCTAAAGTCTCACTAGTCAGCTGTGAAAAATACTTGAGGTAACTCAAAGGAAAATGAGTATTTTGGTTCTTTGCTTCAAAGGTTTATGTTAGTGAGACCTTGCTCACTTGGCAGAGAGAACCCTCTCTGCTGTAAGTGGAGAAGGATAGAATGGTAGAAAGAGACCAAGAACAGAACACTTTTAAAAGTCATGGCAACAAAAGTTGTTCCACAAGGAAAACTTTGTATCTCTGAAAAAAAAAGGAAGAAAAAGCCCTAGAAAATGGAATGACACTTCATGCCCATAAATTGGTAGAATTAATATTGTGAAAATTACCATACTACAAAAATTTAGCTATAGATTCAATATCATTCAAGTGTAATCCTGAATCTCATGATGCATAGAAATTAAAAATAAAACACAAAACTACCCATCAAAATTCTATGGAACACAAGTCTTGGGATTGTCAATGCAATCCTGAGTAAAAAAAAAAAAAAAACAGGGTATATTTCATCTGATTACATTAACCATTATTCATGTTAATTTTGGTTTTCTACAGCAGAAGTGATGTTTACATACAATTCTGAAGTTAAAATAACTTACTGTAGTATAGAGAAGCTGTGATTATTTGTGGCATACCAGGACCTCCAGTTATGAGCCACCCATTTGTATACTCATGAATTGAGCTGCCACACAGCATTCAGCATTATAAAACAGTTTACTGATCCAAACATATATCTTGAGTCAATTCCAACGCATAATTAATTTAATAACCCATCATTTTGATATTATTTAGCTGCATTGCTTGTTTGTTTCTCCATATGCTCCTGGTTTCACCCTTGTCTCAACATACAAGAACTTCTGAGAGTCCTAAATTAACATTTTAAAAATGAAAATTAACAGGAACTTTTAAATTTGAAATCGGCAAGTGTTAACTATTTTTTAAAGATTTATCAAGTGTAATCACCTTTTTAGGATGAAGGATATGTGTGATAGTTTGCAACTATGTTCACTACAGAACAATAGTTATTTATTAGCGATCATTTGAGGAAACCAGATATCTTTTTCCCTACAATCTCACTTTTAGGTTTAAGTTCATATCTAACTTCACTACACATATAAATATACATAAGAAAGCATGTATTAAATGATCAAGTGAAAGATTTAGTTATTTTAAGGAATTTAAATTTTTTATTTATTTAGATTTTTATTCAATATATATATTTGCATATATATATATATATATATATATAATCTTTTTCCAGATCTGAAGTCATAATTAATAAAAATGGGTTCTTCGTGTTGTATACAAAATAATCTCAACTCTGCATTTCTTTCATTCACCCTAGGCAATTAAATTCTCCAATTTGTAAAAAAAAAAATAGTGTGAGAGATACATGAGACAGAGTTCAAACATATGTGATTTTAAATAGGGGAGAGGGATCATAAAAAAGGCAAAGGAGATTGGGGAGACCAGCATTCGGGGACAGGAACAAAGGGAGAGGAAAGACAGACAGTCAGAGACAAACACAGGCAGAGAGAGAAAAGAATAGACAGAGAGGGAGAAAAAGAGAGAGGAGGATGGCAGGTGGGCAGGGCCTTTTAAAAGGGAACACATGAGTGTGCCCAGGTGGAGCTCTTAGTGGCTTCAGCTGAAGGCGTTTCCTGTCAGCACCCCAGTAACAAGCCAGTACTGATACCAGTATAGGATCTCTTGTATAGGAGTTATGTGTGGCTATGATTTCAATGGATTTCTTTAAAATAATACCAAACAGCTAATTTGATACATTACGCATTGGATTTTAGATTCTATTTTACCTCTAGGTGTCAAAAGTTCTTTAATTTACATTCTGTGAATAAACTCCCAATATGTTTTGCTAGAGCTAGCTTCTGTTTTTCATATCAATATTTGGTGAATTTCACATCAGGAAATTGAGTGCCAGACATGGACTTTAGCTGTCAGAAATAATGGCTCTTTAGCAATCACGTTGATTTGGCACTATTAACTACCGTGGTAAATTAGAATAGATAATTAGAAATATTTCAGTTATGTGGAAAATGCATTTTTCCAACTTCTTTTGACAGGATGTGATATTCCTATGGGTCTTGTACCTGGTGTGATTTCCAAATTGTTTCTAGCACCTGGAAAGGAGGATTTCTGGCTTCTTAGTGTTTCTTACTATCAGCCATCATTTGACATCTTGTATGTGAATCTGGGGTAACATTTCTGGGAAAGTGGTTACAAAACACAAAAGTACAGATTTAGAAAAGAATGTGCTTGACCTAATAGTTTCTTTAGGTTGTGCCTACTTGCTTCTGATGATTGTTTAATGTTTGTGCCTGTGGAAGAATTCAGTTTGAGGTCCTGTTTAGTAGATCTTGGGGTGCCTAGGCGCCCCTCCTCCTCTGCCTGGGCTCCTAGATCCCTCTAACTTCTGCAATCCTTCCTCCCCTTCTTCCACAGGATACACCCAGCTCCACCTAATGTTGCGCTAACTTTTAAAATAAATGTTTATGGATCAATGAAACCACAGAATAAGCCAAGTTGCTCCAGCTTTTCCCTTAAATGAAAAAATGTTAAATACTTCTTCTTAAAGTCAGATAATCATTATCAAACAACTGAATTCATCAAATTTAGTATATTTATGTATTTAAGCATAAATAACATTGAGTTGATAATTTTCTCACATCTGGCAGGGATTTCCTAATTCACATAATTATAAACAAGAGTAGAGAAGCACAATGGAGAACTGTAATCTCTCCACAGACATAATTAACTATCCCTAAGGTAAATGCAATTAAAAAAATAATGTTCCGTTAATGCTAAAATTAATCAAGTTTTGTTAACAAAAGGAAAACTAACTCTCCAAATTCTGTTTCTATACCGATAATACTTGAGTTTATTTCTTCATTACTGCAAAACCTTCAATGTTATTTTTGGGCCTTCAATGTTACTTTTGGTACTAATTTTAATTAAATACAATCAGAGGTGTTGGGACTTATCTCGTTCTTTTCTTAAGCTTAGTAAAATATTCAACCCCTACAGTATAATATTTCATTTCCTATTTTTATATCAGATTTTGCCTCTAAAATATTCAAAAAAATATTCAAACTGATGTAATCTGTTTAATTTAACTCTAGTAGATCCATCACTAGCTTTTAGGGCTTTGGGTTATCAGTTAAGGTATGGTTTTCTTAATGTACAGAAGGATGAAAATAACTCCACAAATAAAAATATGATTGATTTAGTTTGTATTTACAAAATTTACCATCTCTGAGTGATATTTGTTTTAGAAAAATTAGTTTGTGTCATTATCTATGGAAGCTTTCATGAATGTCAGTCTACTCCATATTCAAAAGAGTAAATGTTCCTTTTGTAATGGTTCAATTTCTGATAAGTGACTGTAGGTGCTCATCTAAAAGGACCATCTACATCAACTTTGTCATCTCAAGGCTCAGGAAATATATTTGGAGAGAGAAACCAAAAATTGTAAGAGTTGAAGAATGAGGAGGGGCACTATGAAATGCTATCCTCTGAATGTAACATGGCCTTGGCATCCATGAACTAATAGTAACTGTGATTATCTTCACAAGACCTGCAAGAATATGCCAGTCAAAGTTGTAAACATGGATGGTAAAGGCTCGCAAGTCTGTACTGTAAATGAGGAGTTATAGGTGATAGATACCTGCTAGGCTATAGACAGATATTTTTCATTGAGAGTTGTTTCACTCTTGCTAGTATGTGATCTTATACACATGCACATGGAGTACCAGTTCTTGGAGTCAATGGGTTATGAAAATGATTTAAGATCACTTAAAGTTGCGAAGGGATATTTTGGGAGAGAAGATCACGATGAGTTAAAGGAGTATATAATAGACTGATATTATTAAGAAAGATTGCATACATGCTTAATCAATATTATTAGAAAAAAGAAAATACAAATAGATTGATCTTCCCTTGAATTTTAATTTCACTGTATTTTAAGATTAGCAAAATAAAATATTTAAATGAGTTTATCCTTTCTATTACTGTAAGAATCACTAAATTCATTCCACTTCTTAGAGTTTACTGTTTTTGAACATTCATTCTTTTGTTTTTGTTGTTAAATACAATAAAGGCAAACATCTTTAAAAACTAAAGTTCTGACCTGAGTAGATTCTAAAATACAATAGTATAAAGACATATAAAAAATGAATAGTCACCCTTAGTATAATCTACTTCCTTGCTTAGTTTATCCTTCTTTTTACTTCACTGCATGGATTACACTTTCAACATGTGTGATATTTATCAAGTTACAAACAAGTTAATAGTATACAAACCTCCTAAGTGGAAAACAGAAACATTTAAAAAAACTAAAATTTAGAAGACTGATATGTACACTGTATTTATATAAATCTTTTGTTTTATATGACTCTACATTAAGTTTTTGTTTCTTCTGTGAATCACATGCTATGATTCAGTTTTAAAAATAATTTAAAGCATGAAGGAAATGACATTAACCATTTGGATTATTATTCTTGCAGTAAAATTTTGTATTTCCCATATAAACCCACTTCAAAGAAAACTAGTATAGTTGGGCAGCATTGTAATTGCTATGCTAGATAAATATAGAAAGTGTCTCCTACTGTCATTGACCTGTCAAGGATGTGTGTTTCACAAATTCCAATTCAGTGAGATGCTGTCTCACCATCAAAACTGAAAGCACGTATAGAAAAACATCCGAGGGTGTATTATAGTCTATGCATGTGTGTGTGCACACAGGCACACACACACATACTAGCAAAAGCATACATATTTGTACTCATATAAACATCTTGATCATATTTAATATAAAGTTGGACAATTTTTCTTTTTCACATCCTCTATCTCTGTCTCCATTTCTAACGGTCTTTCTTTGTCTCTCTTCTTCTACATATGCACTCACAGATTATATGTAGATTATATGAATGTATATGAATATATATGTACAGATTATATGAATGTATACAATCAGTTTTTTATGTAAAAAGAATTTTTTTTTTAATTTTTGGTTGGGAGATATATGAAATCTTATGTCTTGATGTTTCCCATGCTAGTCAAAATTTTATGAAGCATGGGTAATTGAAAAGGATAAATTGCCTCTTATGTATTCTGAAATTTACAAGATGCAGGTAGTGGTAAATATATCCTGTGAATGGTTGTGAAACCACAAATAAAAAGAGGAAATAAACAATTTTGTTATGAAGGGTTTTTTGTTTTGGTTTTGTTCTTTTTATTTATTATTTTTCTTATTTTACATATCAATCGCAGTGTCCTCTCCTTCCTATAGATCAATTTGTTGCAAGCCGAAAGCAGAAATGAGTATCAGCAATCCAGAATTCACTCACTAGTAGAAATAGGTACACACACACACACACACACACACACACACACACACACACACACACCCATATATTAGCTCTTAGTTCTAGTAACACATAGAAAAATAGCTCATATCTCAAATCAGTACAACAATCTGTTCCCCCCAGTTACTTCCCAGCTTTCAGTGAAACTTTTTAACTTTGTTCTTTATCATTTATTAATAATAAATCATTCTAAATAACATGAATTCTTGTAATATATTTCAGAAAATTTATACTGTTGGTGTACATCATAAAATCTTTTCTTCAATTTTCAATTTTAGTGTAAAAGTAGGTTATAAAGTAGACAAAGGTTTTGCTATGTGCTTTAATAACTAGCAAAATAAACTTCAAATATATTTATGCCTTTTGAAGTTTGTTTCTTCAAAACAGAATGGGAAATTTTGAACTTTTTGTCATATTGTTATTGCAGAGTTTCATTTTCCATTTATAACCATCTAGTCCCTATCACAGTCCTATTAGCTTGCAAATGAGTATGCTGTCTTCAGTCATAAATTTAACAGTATACTGGAAAGGGGTTGTGCAAAACAGAAAAGAATGAAGATGTAAAGTAAATCTGATAGCAATATTCATTGAAACAACACTGGGAAATATAATGATTGCTTTATTTCAACATTCAATTCTGACTAGGGAGATTACACATCAATGTCATGGTATTCACACAAAGCTTGCTGTAATAGCAACAATGTATGCATATGCTGTGTCTCATTCATTTGTATCCCAGATCAACTTCTCCCTGAGAACACTGGCTACAGGCCTAATATGAGAAGAACCAAAATCACATTGAGACAGGAACATACAAAACTGGAACTGAGACATGTTTTTTCATGGTATTCCTGATCACAGGTATGTGTCTTTTTTTTTTTTACTGTTTATTTATACTAGAATCAATAGTCTTTGACTTGTCATCCTATCAATCACCCTGTTGGCACTGAAGGGTTCACATTTTTTTTCCTGGCACACTAAACTTCCTTTATCTCTTTTCTGAAACAAAACGTCCAGTTTCAATGCAAAAACTTTATTCTATGAGTGGATATCTTCATACAGCAAAAGAGTGTTAAAGTGATTCTATACTTCATATATAAAATTGAGGCAATACAGAATAGTTATCATCATTTATAAATGACATAATGCATAATAAAAGGAATCTTGCCAAAATCATTCTGCCCTTCAGCAAATATTGCAGGTGGGGAAATTAATAGAATAGATATTATTAATATACACAAAATGTTTTTCTTTAGGATGTCTAGCTACATTTATTTTTATAATCTTATATATTTAATAAGAAGTAGTTATATTTTCTTACTCCATTTTTCTTCTCTTTTTGATCCAAAAGTCCAAAAATTGAATCCAACATATAGCTATTTCTCTGCCAACATAGAGTAATCCATTTTCTTCACGTTTGGAGCTTAATTAAACAGAATACACTATTTTAAAAATAATAAAACAGAGAGGAGAAGTTAAATTTATCTCCAAGATTTTCTGCATAGCTACAGCATCTGGAAAATTGTCAGGAATTCCTGGTAGTTGCTGGCAACAATGAACTTTAAAGTACATAATTTAACTTCTCATTTATACACAAGAAAGGAACAAGAACAATTATAGAAAACCCACAGCCACCATAATTAGAGGAAAACATTAAAATTTCAAACTACCTGTGAATAACAGAAAAAAGAAAGGAAGAAAGAAACATGCAAGCTAACCTACCAAAGAACATTAGCAAACCCTTAAGGTGTTCATGGGAGGGAGAGTAAGGACCAGTATCAGACTATCGGAAATTACTCACTAACAATAAGAAAATTCAGATAATTCTTTAGTATGCAAAAATGGAGACTATAAAGGAGCACCTATGAGTTTGAAGAGAATTTCCAGTGATTAAGATGTGGATGTAGAAGAACACACTGAATAGTGTTAACAGAATGAAAAGAGGCATTCCTTGCAAATGAGTTGATGAATGGCAAAAGTGCAAGTAAGAAAATTTTGTATTTTTGAGGCTGAAATATTTTAGGAACCCTAAAATATGTAAAGATGTACAAACATGCTCTCTACACTTTCACTTAGCATGTTAGTTCACTATATTGTTATTCTTACAACTGCACTCAAAATATTCAAGTGAAATGCCTATGGGAGAATTAATTTTATCACAATTTTTTTTCTGAATAGTTAGTCCATCATGATGGTGGCAAGTAAATAGTTCAGACTATGGTCAAGAAGAAGCAGTAAAAACAGGGAAGGGCCCGGGAAAAAATAAATTCCTTAAGGCTACACCCCCAATGAAAAAAGTCCTGACTACTCATTTATCACCATTTTCCAAAATGACAACATATTCTAAATCCTAAAGCAACTCATCCTTAAGTTACACTGGAGTAGTAATGATTCTACTATAGACAGAGCCTGAGGTTTTCTTCAGTACATATCAGTCCATTCTCTATGCAGTCATTGTCAGACAAAATCACTATCAATCTTACCCTTAACAAAAATCCAATAAGAAACACAAGCATTATTGGCTCAGTAGGTACGAGTATTGCCTCCTCTAGCCTGAAGGTCTGATGTTGGCCATTGTAGCACATGGCTATAATCATCTCCCAAATGGGAGATGAGAAGTTGTTGTAGGAGATGCAAAAACAAGGAAGGCTTTTCAAAATAGTGAAAAACAAAAACTGGACCTAAAAGTTGCTTTCTGATCTCCATCTTACAATGTTCCACACCCATTCCCATAGTTGCATACACAATTAAAAACACACATTTTAAAAATCTGGTGCAAGCTTGTATTTTGTTACACAGAGAAAAGTTATTGTCTGTTTAAATCTGGTTATACTGTTTGCTTGGGGGACTGAATCCATGCATTGTGAATACTAAGAAAGTGATCTACCACTGAGCTATATGTTCAAATGCGGTTTTTAGCAATTCTTTTCTAATGCAACACTTTGCTACTGCTACCCAACTAAGAGGTTATTAAACATTAAGTCCTGAAAGCTTAACAAATTTTGAAATGGAAATAGAAAATGATATGATTCCTTTATCAAGGATTCTATCTGCTACTAGATCATGGAATGACTGCAGCCTGACACCTTCAATTGAGTTCTAGCTTTAAGGTTTATTTTAGAATATGAAGAAAATATAAAATTCAGTGCTTAAATATTTACTTTATTTAATTTTAATTAAGAGTAGATGGGTGGGGTATGCACACATGAATGAACCTGTCTGCAGAAGGCTGACAAATTTGAGGCCCAAATGCTGGAGTTGCAACTGCTCAACATGGATGCTAGAAAATTAGAGTCCTCTGTAAGATAACTGTACACTCTTAACTTTTAGTCATTTCTCTAGCCACATCTTTGGGTTTTTTTTTATAAAGATCAACATGAAAACAAGAATAAGTAAAGAAAAAATGCATTGATTGCAACATGAAAAATAAAAGACCCAGATACAGGTATTGGAGTTTAAATTTTAAGCTGAAGATCAGAAAAGCAAAGTAGTGGGCCACTAGTTCTTACCTCTACATCAGGCTGAAAGGACTGATCCTGCTGCTTCTCCTTAGCATGGAGGAGAATACTGAGACTGAATGTCTTCATATCTTCAATGTGGCTGGAGAATGAAAGCACTGAATACACTTGACATGTCTTATATACCTCCCAAATGCTGGGATTAAAATCATGTGGTCCAAGGTGCTGAGATCATAATTGTGTGAGCTGTCTCTCATTAAGATTGGATCAGTATTGTGTAGATCTAGGTGGCTTTGGACTCACAGAGATCCTTTTACCTGAGTACTAGGAGTAAAGGTTTGAACCATCACCTCCTAGCTTCTGGCTGCTGGGCTTAAAAGTGTATGCTTATTTTCTATGTCTTGTGGCTGACTTTGCTTTCTAAATCCTCAGGCAAGATTTAATAAATCATAAATGACATAACACCATGAGTGATAACATAAAACAGTCCATTGAAACTACAGGGAAAGAACAAGAGTTTGGTAGTTATAATTGCTAAAATATTAATGCATTTATGCTACTCTAATCCTTAAATACTTCTGTCCTTCCGAACACATTGGAAACATTGCTTTTAATCTTTATTGTATCATAACTTACCTGAGAAACATATATTCTAGTAGGAAATATGTTTTTAAAGATTAATGTAATAAAAACAGATGGTAGGTATTTGGAATACCAGCAATTGGGGGAAGGTGGGAGTAAAGATTAAAAGTTCATAGTTATTCTTGGTTGCATGGGGAGTTAGGGGCCAATCTGGTATACATCACAGATACTGTTTCAGTCAAACAAATCAAAGAATTCTTATTAGGACCAATTAAAATTACTTATTAGTGGTAACAAATAGAACTATCCTCTATGCAGGGTGTTTTACATAATCTTTGTTTATGTATTTGTGCCTTGTCAGGTGATATCAAGCATCTACTTTGCTTTAGTCTATGAGATAGTCAAAATATATTAAATTTGAAGAAGAGTTTATTACAAAATGAACTGCAAAATAGTTCTTTATAAAAATAATTCATGTAAATGAACCCTACTGTTTTGTATAGTATATTTTCAACAAGCTATCTTAGAAAAGGCTAATTAACAAATTATTTTGTAATCCAAATGTTAACTGTGTGTGTGTGTGTGAGTGAGTGTTTGTGTGTGTGTTTGAATAATGGCAATCTTATCATGACTGTCTTAAGAATTCTTCTATTGAGAAAGCATAGGTAGTTTGAGTTTTCCACATTTGTTTTAAAATTATCAAAAATGAATTTTTCTACAGTTAACTAAAGAACTAAAGCTGTCATCTGAAATTTGAACTGTCACTGTATATTAAATTACCAAAATATTTGTGTTTCAAGTAGTTCTTTTTTCTTAGTTTTACTAATGTAGCATATTTTTTAAATAACAAGTTCAGTGGTTTAGATAAATCATCATTTGTGTGCCTGTCCACTGTTAAAGTATCCAGCTGTTGATCAAGTGGACCTGCCAAGTTGAACATGTGTTCTTCTCTATGGTCCACAATACTTCCTCCAGTTATCACAATTTCTTAGACCATAGAAGACAGAAACATGTAGGCATGGAAGGAATAAAGATCATTTGAATGCAAATAAAATCTCCTGCTTTGATTTTTATCTACTGGCATTGCAGTCACACTAACTTGTGACAGAAGTGGCATTGTTATTAAGTAATGAATAAATATTGGAGATCCAGTCACATAATTCATCCAAAAGATCAATATTTTTGTTTGATTAGAATATTAGCCCACTGAGAAATGTATCTGAGGATAGATGAAATGTTTTGTTTATTAATTGCTTAGAATACCTTATTTTACATTAGTCACAATGTCATACCCATTGACCAGAGAGGATGGACAGTGTTTTCATTATGAGCATTCATGTAACACACTAAGGACATTTGGTTCAATGATCAAGAAAAAGTTCAGAAATTGATATAAATGAATGAAAGAATACAACCAGTAGCATCTGTGAGCCTACAAATAAAGTAGACTAAATTATATCATGAAATCCCAGGTCAAGCAGCTATCCTGATAATCTATACAAATTTCCATTTTACTCATAACTCTATTACACATCTCTCAGCTATATACTTAAAAAAAAGAATGTGTTTTAATTGCTTCCTATAGGTTAATGTAATACCCTATGGATTTGGTATCAAAATAAGCTTGATTATACTTACAGGTTTTGAATTCTTCCCACCATTCTTCAGTATTATTTTATGATTTCTGGCTCACTCCTTTAAACTTTGATGTCAACAAAATTATTTTGCTTTGATCCTGCAAGTGACAAATTCTGGCAGACAGGCTGCCCATCAGTGTCATTGATGTATTTTAAAGTAAGAAAAATGTTGACCTGTGTTCCCATGAAGGTTTTTTCACACATCTCGACTTATAGGGAAAAAATATAAATCTAAAATGTCTCCTACTCTGAAAAAATGTTACTACTTTGGGAACTTGAAGTTTAATTGATCAAAGACAATTATTTAAATATCTTCCTAAGAATGGACTTTGGGATGGATACCTTAATATGATGTGTCATCCATTTCTAACTGAATTTTTCACATTTTACACTTTTATATTTATTTAATTTGAAATGAAAGGATAAAATGAATATTTCAAATATCTATTCTGTATTTTGATTTTTTTTCTGAAGACAGAAGAACAATTTGAATTTACATTAGTCATTTAGTTGGAAAACATACTTTTAGCTATTTGAACAAGTATCTTTAGTATATAGGGAGGACTTTATTGGTTTCTACAAATTAAGAAACAATAACAAAGCAATACAGAAGTTTTGAACTTCATTGATGAATTAGTGTAAGAGTGGTAACACTATTAGAAGTAAGTATAAGTTCTACAGTTGCTTTTCATTTCTTAAGGGACAATTTCCTTATTACTGTAAAATTTTACTTTGTCCTGTTTAATTTGAGAGTAGAATCACTTTTGATGTTAGTAATTAACAGTTAAAATCTGTTATAATATTCTATTATAGATCATTGGGAATGAAAAGCAAGCACCAGATGGTGCCCTTTTTTAAAGCTGCAATGCATATGCTCTAAGACACCATTTTTCCCCTAGGAAAATCACAATTTATTTTACAACAATCCTTTGCATTCTGAGAACTATGGCAGAGGAAGCTATTTTAATAACATGAAATCAGGAAAGTTTGTCATGACTGCATGTTTCATTGGCCACCTTAAGAAGCAATATATATACAGGACAGCCTCAAAAGCGCATACATACATACATGCACAAAGACACACATACATACATACGTATTTGTTTTTTTCTATTTTTCTTCACCTTCTCCCTCTTTTCTCCATTCCTCTCTATTGCAGTTCTCATTATCATATGATAAACCAACAAGAGAATAAATTGTCAAAAACTTAATTTCTAATCAATCACCCTCCCCATTTCCATTCTAATGTTAAAGCTTGCTTCCTTTATTTTTCTAAGCATATTGCTACTGTTATTAATCTTCTCTGTCTGTTCATGTTGTTCTCTGCCTTCATCATGATATTTAAATGGATGAGACAACAGAATCTTTTTTGACTTATACATTCTATTGGTCATCTGAAGTTCAAAAACGTATGTTACTTATAAATCACTAGAAATAATAATTTAGATATTATAAAGTATATGTGACATGTATTGTGTAATTATCACTTTATAATCATTACATCTCAACAGTAAACAATTAAAATTTAATTGCAGTGTTTTGTCAACATTCATTTTCTTGTCTATTAACATATCATAAGTGGTTAGAAATATATGTTGAGCTTTACACTACATGTTGACTAAAAAAATATGAAACTTGATAAGATCTAAAAATTTTAGAAATTCATCCATTGTTCTCAGTGATTAGAAAGAATTAGAAAAACAATTATGAAAGTTGCCAGTAGATTTGAATGTAATTTTTGAAAAATTTTAAACAAAGTATTTTTGGTAAGATGAAAAACTATCAGTCAAAACATTTTTATTCCCTTTTCAAGACATTTTTAATAAACAAATGAATATATTGCTACTGTTTTATAAGCAAGTGCAAAACAGGTTTGCTCTCTGAGATTCTGAAATGGGCACTAGACATCAATTTTAAAAGCAATTTTGCATGAGTTCACCTTTGCCATATGATTGTCAGTCATAATTCTGAGCTGCCTGGAATTAGTACTTGACCTTCAACTGTCATGTTATTAGCCTAATTTTTCGTAAAGAAAAAAGTGACAACATGGTAGACAAACAGGTTGGGGAAGCAAATGCACTTGGATACTATTCTAGCTTCAGAGTTTACACAGGTGTGACGATCTAATCGTGTCCTAAAAACTATGGGATGGAAGTTTAGGAATGAAATTTGGGAGGAGGTTGAACCAGGTGGTAATAGAGAGGGCATGGCATGGTACCAAGTACCAAAATGCTTTTCATAATATGTTCAATTTTTGAAGAACACTTCCAATTAATGAAAAAGTACAAATTAAAAATGTCAGCTGATCATTTCCATGATAATTGTCTATACATTTTTTATGATATCCATTGGTTTACAGCAAGATAATGAGACTCAGAAGAGAGAAGCACAGAGGTACGAAGTTGAGTGTGAGAATTCCATCCACACTTCTAAGTCTACTGCCTCATGAAGTGTGTTCAGATTAATAAATCTCTGTTCATTGTCTTTGGAAACAGTAATACTCCTTTATGCAGGTCTTATGAAATACCTCATGATACCCACACTTCCATGTGTTCACAGAAATGCACAAAGCTGCTAAAAAGTTACATATCTTAATCTCCATTACTGGTTTTACTTTTTCTCACAATAGTGGGATTTTTTTGTTTCTAACAAAGTGAACTGAAACAAGAGCTCTCCTTAAACCTTTATTTCACAGCAAACAGATACGAATCTGTCACATTAAATGTTAATATCCTTGCTGACTTTCCTATGCTATAGGAACATCTTAAAACTCTCTTACTGTTTATTGAACTATGGCTATTTTAAAGCCATTGTCTGCGGAAGGTTTTAAAATGTGCAAACCTTTACATAACTCCACTTTAAAAAGTAAAATGAAAGGGGAAAGTCTAATACGATGGGATGAATAGAAGTGTCAGAATGGAGATTCACTACTTATTATAAATTACCTTTCTTTTATGGGTTGCAGTCAAGCTGTTGAGGTTGAATAAACAGTTTTCTGAGATTGACTGAGTATGCTTCATTTGTACATAAACATGTTCAAGAACCATAACAGTATTGGAGGTTGAAGAATGTTGTATACATTGAACAAATGCACAAATTTTATCTTTAGGTACTATTTATTCAGCACTTGTCATGCATTTCAAGGACTGAAAATGGCATCTGCATAGAAAACATGTTTATTGGAATCAACAGAGAATCTAGCTTTCCTTTCTAAAGAGGCCTGGCATATGAAAGGAGTATTTGAAGCATTTGCTGCCATTCAAGTCCAGGTCCTGAATAAGTTTGCAGTCACTCAAAGTCAGATGTGATAGGGAGAGAAAAGATTTCAAATAAATAACAATTTACTTACTTTGGAGAGGCATTTTAAAAGGCAAACTCCTGATTCTTGGTAGGCACAGTGTGCTTCTGTCCATAACAGCCTCAGAGATCTGCAGTATTATGTGTGGAACAATGTTTCCACTTTCAATTCTTAGATCTCTCCTCTCAAAAAAAATAACAGCAACTGAGAGTTGGATATCAAGGTAATATAACAAAAACTTCCTAGAAATATATATATTTATGATAGAAATCTAAATGAAATTGCCAATAATGAAAACAGAGTCCCACCTGGATACTTCCCATCACCACATGTAGTTTCCAGTACAGCAAAGGGGTTGTATCAAATCAAGATATTGGCCAAAGGGGTCCCAGCAAACAATCCAGATTATTGTCTGGGCTATGATGGTAAGGCCCTATTACAGAAGATAATACCTAACCTACTCATTGAACATGGAGAATTTGAGCTATTCCCTACCTAGAGCCTTAACCATTACTGATAAGTGCTCATGGCAATGGAATGTATTCTGCTTGCTACCAGTGGAGGAAGGTAAATTCTTACCCAGTTGGCAAGTCTTCAGTCTTTGATGACCTAAGGAAGGATGTGCTATAGGGACAAAGAGGCAAATATTTTGGGAGAAATCAACTGTTCTCTGACTCCAGAAAATGGAACTCATTTCTGACTCTCCTATGCAGGCCAAGAACCTGAGACCAGGCCTGACAAGGACCTATGGGAAAACCAAATACTACTGCTCTGCTAAAGGAATGTAGCAATGACATGATTCTGAATGACATTCTTCTACACTGTTACATCAGGGTCTTGTTCAGCCATCACCAGAGGAGCTTCCTCCTTTCACCTGATGAAGACACACAGAGCCCCACCAATGGACAAGGTGCAGAGAAGAGAGTGAGAGACCTTGGGATTCTCAGTTCTAACTGGAATATATCTCTGTTAAATGCCATTCCTCAGGACTCAGGGAATTCTGACAAAGTGGAGGCAGAAAGATTTTAAGAGTCAGTAGAGACAGAAGACACAAAGAGAACAGCACAACAGGACTGATACACGTATGAACTCACTGGGACTTTGCTTTCAGAGATCCTGCACACATCTGTTCCAGAGGCGGTCGCAAGCTCTGCCAGGCAGGAGAGAAGAGGACACAGCTTCCATCCCTAACCCAGAGGCTGTCTCCAGTTGGTAACCATGCCCAAATGAAAGCTAGTGTTCTACAACAGTCTCATTGCAGGTACAAACCATTATTATGGCAATCCCTCACCACTTACCCCCTCCAAAAAAAAAAAAAACAAAAAAAACAAAAGAAAAACAATATAACAATATCGTATTTGGCAATGTGTTTAATGTTTTATCAGGATTTTATTTTAACCTTACAGGTCTTTCGCATATATATTATGGCTTCCTTTTTTTTTTTTTTTTTTTTTTTTTTTAGTGTTCCTATGTGTAAAAGTGCCCGTTTCTCTGGATCTATTTGTGTATTTTTTGTGTGCCTTTTCTTTGGCTATTTTTCTCTTGTTTGCTTGTTTTGTACAATTCTGGTTTGTTTGCTTTTGTTTTTATCGTTTTATTATTTATTTGATTATTATTTACATACTCTAATAGACAGATTTGAATTGGAAAGGAAGTGAAGACGATCTTGAATGAGCTTGAAGAGGAAAAACTATAACCATAATATATTTTGTATGAAAAAAATCTATTTCCAATAAAACAAAAAAAAAGAAAAATAGTTTTATCAGAAAAGAGAAATTCCTAATTGGCTCCTTGAAATAAATACTGTTATATAATTGCCTTCATTATAGTAATTTGAATTATTGGATTTATTAAAAAACGTTTGTACTAAAAATAAAGGTAAAACAGTAATTTATAACATTTTACAAACTAAATGTGTCATTAATAATGTAAAGCTTCTTTGTAAATGGCAGAGAATATAAAATTAGTATACATTAGACTTCTCTAACTTTTCATTACCAATTTTTCTATTTCAGGAGCTTTTGAAGTTAGTAAGTTTATAATTTGGTAAAATAACATGAAAAAGACAAAATATGTTTTCATTACCAATTTTCACTTTTGAATATTGTAGCAAAATTACTGAGCACTGTGTTAAGAAAAATTATGTTGTGATACTCTCTCAGACTATATACACGGGGAAGTGGTTAGGCACTATCCCAAATAAGTGACAGACTTTGATGATTTCCCATGGAAGGCCTCACTCTCCCTGGGGAGTGGATGGGGTGTGGGATAGGGGTTCGGTTGGGGGCATAAGAGGATGGGAGGGAGATGGAACTGGCATTGATATGTAAAATAAGATTGTTTTAAATATAAATAAAAATTATATAGAATTTTTAAAAATTATGTTTTATCAATTCAGTTTCTTACAGAAAAAAATAGTTAATAAACACTCTCAACCAAGCCAATAGTGTATTAGACTTCTTTTTGTGTAATTTTCAGAAGAAAATTAAAATTGATCAATGGAATCAAGTGCTTATAAATCTTATGCTCAGCTGAGGAATAAAATGAATGGAGAAATTTTAATACATAGAATATTAGATAAACCTAATAGTTGTTTATCTGATGGAGAATTAATATACAGAATAATAAAAAACTAACAAAAATAAGTATTCAAAACATAATAGTCTAAATCAGTAAATAGACCAATGAATTAAACAGAATTCTCAAAATAACTACTAACAAGTACCAAGCATAAAAAATGTTTGACATTTTATCCTGTTAGAAGCAGTTCCCTGTCAGCCTGGTCTCTCAGGAGCATCATTCCCAAAATAACACACGGAGACTCTATTAGTTATAAAGCTGTTGGCCAATGGCTAGAGCTTCTTATTGGCTATCTCTGTCTTAAATATTAACTCATTTCTATCTGTCTAAGTATGTCCATGTGGTCTTATCTTACCAGAGAGATGGGCTGGGCCTCTTACTTCCCTGATGTCCTATATCTTGACACCTTTCTACTACATCTCCCGGAACCTTCCTTGTCTCCTCGTCCCTTCTATCTATTTGCCAACAGTGCTTTATTCCTTAACCCATAAAAAAAACATATATACAGAATGACATCTACCATCATTATCCATTAAAAAAAAATGTGATCAGACAACCTTGAGAGTCCTTCTAATTCTAGTAAGAGTGGCCAGTACTAACTTCTGGAAATATTGTAAAAACCGTAGGTGGTGAACACAACATTTTCTAGACAACAGTGCATGTGCACCTAAAAACTCACAGAGAGCACAGCAACGTATACAAGGCATACAAAATCCAAGAATGGAGTATACGTACATAGAAAGCCCTTTCTGAGAAGTTTTGTGCAACTGAAAATGTTGTAAAAGGGAAACATCAGTTTTCTGTAATGGCATAACACTAGTTATTTCAACGACACTTCCTGGTAGGATCCATGGTCAAGAATGGTTGACCAGTGAAAATCAGACTCCATGATCTTTGTGTTTTATGTTGGTTTTCTTTTCTTTGTTTGTTTTGAGAAAGGAGGAACATGAATTTCAGTTAGTGTATAGGAATCGAATGGGAGTTAGGGGAAGTAAAGTAACATGACCCAAAATATTCTAAGAAGTTCTCAAAGGGTAGACATCACTTGAATGATGAAGATCCATGAAAAATAAAATATTATGACAAGAAATACAGTATACTGGTGGATTTTTAGAGACTGAAATGCAAATAATAGATGGATTCTTGCCAGTTTTTCTTTTTTTTTCTTATAAAAAATGTTTAATTGAGGTTGTGGCTTACAATTTTTAATGTCCATAGTCACTAAGATAGGGAACACAACAGTGTGCAGACAGATGCGGTGCTGGATCTTGGTGTCCTACATTTTGACTCAGAGAGCAGCAGGCAGTCAGCTCACTGTAATACTGAGGGAAGCTTAAGCAAAAGAGAGCTTTTTGCCATATTCTTATATGCTAATATTGATATATTGATTTCCTGAATCTCAAGATTTTATCTGAAAAACAAAAAGAGATTGGTTTTCATCTCTCTATATCACTGACATTTTTCGGGGGAATGTTTTGAAATGATTAAAATAAAAGTATTTGTCCTGTTGATAAAGAAACTAACATATTCATATATTCTAAAGTGCCTGAGAGAAGAGTAGCAAGGGAACCTCATAAATGTAAATATGTCTAGCTCTATTTATCTTCAAATATTCAAAATCTACCATCCTCAAATTTCTGTGCCTCCTTATCACAAAAAATTCCAATCCTAATCTCTGGGGTATATACTCCAAGAACATTTAGGTTCATGTTCAAGACACACTCACATCTTCATGTGTGTAACTGCGGGATTTGTAAGAGAAAGCTATAGACTCACCATTGAAATCCATACAACAGTGAATGGTAGAGGAGACGTGGCATATATAGATGGTGGAGGTTTGTTTAGCCATAATATAGAGTGAAAACTGTTGTAAAGTGGAATTTTAAAACAGCATTTGGATTTTATTCTATTCTCTGACATCTTCTGAGTGGGAAATAATTTAATTAGAAACAATGATATTGTAATTTTTCAGATTTTCTCCTTTCTGTGTCACTTTTGGAAATGGAATTGTTATTTTTTATGTTGTTAATATTGTAGTATCTATTTAAATGAATGACTAATGTTTTGTTAGAACAAATATTATTGCTGCATTGTTTCATGGCTTTGGCACCAAAAGCCTGACTTGGTTTGATAAGGGACTGAAGAAAGGACAAACACACACAGCAGATCCAACAGAGCCAGGGGTCAGTGGACATAGCATTTGGATGGAGAGACTGCAGCACTCTGAATCTCATCACCATTGTTATATACAGTTGAGCATGGAAGTAGGGTTATTGAATACATTTGAACAAGGAAACAGGCTTCACTGATCTCAACAGGAGCAGTCTCTGTTCTGTGCAGGCTTCAGGACATAAACAGTCCAAGGGAGAAAGTGTTCCTGTGTCTTCTGCACACACTGCCAGAATTTGCACTCAGGCCAGACAAAACTTTGGCCAGACTTGCCTTCTCTGGTGAAGGCTTTGTCACTTCTATGGGACTTGATGTTGGTTCTTGACATCACACCCTGCATATTAGTACATAAAATGGTGCACTACATTTTTAGTGACTATAAAGAATATTCTTTGGTTATATTGGCCCCTCTATTCTCCTGATATCTTCCACCCCTTAAAATTTCCATATTACTATTGATTTATCTTTAATAGTCATATAATATATATAATATACATATATATCCTCTAACTTAAAACATATATATATATACACACACACACACACACACACACACACACATATATATATATATATATATATGCATAACATCTTATAAGTATTGGCTTTATTTTGGCCTAACTTGGTAATTCCAATTTTATAGCATTTTTTTCTTAAAATGGAAAGATTTTATTTTCCATTATATGTAAAGAAAACTCTATAGTGTATATATATATTTGTTCCCCAATTAAGGGTCATCAAGACTGATTCTGTAGCATGGTAAATATTCTAGAGTAAACAGCTGAACATAGGTCATTTTTATGTATATTTTGGCTCAAATATAGTTTAATAATTTTCCTTAGTATCCTAAAATAAAATATTTCATTATGAGCTTTTAATATACTTATTTTAGCTTAATTTTTCTTTGATTTTTATATCACACATTTTGGACATTAGAGACAAATATTTTAAAGCATGCACAATGTTAATCATTTGTTGTGAATTTGAGTAGAATATGCTTTGGATTTTCCACTGGCCTTCTTTTTATGAATAAAAATTTCCAGTATTTCTATATTATGACACACTTGTTTTTTTTTGATTGATGTCGTCACATGCTCTGAAGTTGTCTCTTATCTATTCCTCTCACAATATATTTGAACACTGTATTTTTAAGCTTTTACTATTCCTAAAGCTAGTGGTCATTACATCTGTCTTATAGATTTAGATAATATATTCTCACATGCTCCTAATAATATTAGATTTTTAGCTATTTTACTGAATTCCATGTTCTTTCTCCATTTTCCACAAGATCATTTTTATTCTGGGGAAATAAAGCTCAATATTATCTTTGGTACTGACATATTATTCTAAATGATTTCTAATTTGTCTCCCTGTAATCGTCATAAAGTTGTTCTCAAAATTTCTCAGTTTCTTTGTTGTGCTGTGTCTTGCACATGGAATGTAAAAATTCAGCATCTGAGATAACTCGCAGAGCCTTGGTGTTTTGAGAGATCTACTCACTGTGTACTTCAGGCTGATCTTATACTCTGGTAGCCCAGGGAGGCCCAGAATGCACAATTCTCCTACCTCTGCACACCTGAGTTAGACTTACAGGTGTGACTAATTATGCTCAGCTTGAAAGTTACTTTTCCTTGATTCAGATTCTCAATTGGCTTTTGTTGGATGGAGCTGTCTGATTGGCAGCTATTCTCTCTGTCCTTTGCCAAATCATATCTGGCATTTTTGTCCTTTTTCTTTCTGGTAAAATTCAACTTTTAGGCATTTTGATGACTTTTTGAAAAGCATAGTTGACTATTTGCAATAATTTCTCATTCTTAGACACCTATTATTTTATAGGGAAGCATGTGACAGATTTTTTCTGGGTGATTCTTTGAGGTTTATAAAAGAATAGCTTGATATTCTGAAACTTACAAATTGTCCTTTAATGAAAAATATGATTTCTGCTGCTTTACTGTATTTTTTGTTAATTGTGATGAAACTCTTTTTGGTTTACAGAATATCTTGTCTCTCTTGTGTTGCTTCCTATAATTTGAACTTCTTTCAGTTTTTATTATTCTTTTCTTTAACAATATAATTACATCATTTCCCCCTTTCCTTTGCTTCCTACAAATCATTGGTTATATTCCCCTTGCTCTCTTTAAAATTCATGGCATGTTTTCCCGTTGTCATTACACTTAACAAACAAATACATACATACATATATTCTTTAATACATAAATACAACACGCTCAGTCTGTAGAATATTGTATGTATGTTTCAGAGTTTGCTATCTGTCTTGGATGACCAATGTTGTGCCTGCTTCTTTCTCAGAAAAAAACTCCATGATCCTCTGGACCTTAAAATATTTTTTTTCCTTCTTTTTCACAATGATTTCTGGTCTAAGGTATGGGAAAGTTACCCTGTAGATGTATCCATTGTGATTGGGTTTGACATCCGTGCTTTGATTGGTTGTGACTCCTGAAATGGTCTCCTTGAAAGACGATTTTGTTTTAATCTGTGGCTGTAGGGACAATATTTAGATGGTAGCTTACGAACTTGGCAGTTGGTTAGGTGTCCAGTACAGGGTATGACTTCTCTCCTGTTGATAAGGTCTTGAGTATAATTAGTTCTTCTTACCTTTAATGTATTCTACTACTGCGCTGTTAGGGTTTAATGACATGCTAGTGGTTGTTGCAGTTCATAGGAATCATATATGGTTAGAACTGTTGGTTGCTTATTTCCTGTGGAAGATTGCAAGTCAATTTTCCATGATGAAAGCTTCCTCATGGAAGAGTCTTTTGGGTTATTTCCTGCTAAGAAGTCATTATTTTTTTCTTTTTAATTCCTTAATACTATTACCTATTCATTTGTGTCACATGTTAGAAAACTTCTACATATTTTTTAAACACTATAAGTTTTAGTTTTCAATTTTGTTTCGTTTGCATTACTCTAGCAAATTTCCTAATTCAATCTTAATTTTCTTAATCTATGTAGTGTGATAACTGTAATGTCTGTGGCTGGTCTGCATCATCTTTTGGTAATGTAGTTGCTAGTGTAATTATTTTATGCCTTCTGTTCCTTTTCATGTGAAGTCACAGTATTTAAATCTCCGTGTTGAGGATTTTACATTTAAAATTCAAGCATTTTTTAAATTCTCCATGTGGTGTTGTTATCTTGTTGAAGGCAGCTGAGATTGCAGCTAGAAAACCCACAGCACCTTAATCTGAAAAAGAGTTGTGGTAAAATGAAGCTAAATTTTTACATTTCTGAGAAAATGTTCTATTACTCCTTAAGATTACTCCTAGGATTAAGCACTCCAGCTTACAAACCAAAGCCTGCAGAATTAACAGTGATTTGTCCAATAATTTCCTTGTACACAATTTTACATATTTTGTTCAAAATCTATTCAGATCATTTACCTGGTAGCAACTGTTTTATATAACCAAATGCCTATGGAAGGGAATATTACCAAATTATATTTAAGCATGTTTGAATATTTACAAGCTTATATACATAACTCATATTTCCCTTTTCCAGAAAATATCCATTGTGCTCACATGGATATATACAGATACATATACTCAAATGTGTTAGTTCTATAAAACAGTCCATATTATATAAGGGGCTTATATTCTGTAACATTTGGTATCTCCTTTGACTTTGTAACTCTATAAGTGCATCATAAAGTAAATACTCATTGTACATTGCAAAGTTATATCAATACTTGCATCAAATATGGTTACTTGTACTATACCTAATAAAGCCAAATTCCATTATTATTTTCCCCTCTTCCTGTGTTGTTACTCATAAAGATTCCAAGAGTTTTGATAACTATTTTAATGGTGAAGTATAAAAAGTTTCAAGTGGATGTTATGCAGAGTGACAGGAGCTTGAAGTTATGGCATATCAGTGGTATTAGATGAGAGCTTGTATAATAGCATTGCAGACTAAAATTACTCTGTAAATGTGTTAGGTCAATGCTTCCCCTTCATCTCTCAAAAATTCATCCTGATTATTTATTGCTGACATTTGGAGTTTGTTGTTGTTTTGTTCAGAGACTGGATATTTTATAATTATTTTCCTAATATATCTGAGTCTCTGAAATTACAGTTTTAAAGAGAAATTCTTACTGTTTAAATTTAAACAATTTTTGTGGGTGTCCTGGTTTTGCTATTTGTACACATCTATAGAAGCACATATACATATATATACATATATATATATATATACACACACACACACACATATATGTTTGTGTGTGTGTGTGCATGCGTGCGTGTGTGTGTGTGTGTGTGTGTGTGTGTGTGTGTGTGTGTGTGTGTACTATTTCCTCTTCCTTGGGAGATTGACCCTGACCCAAGTGATATCTACTTTGGTAGTAAAATGTGTACTGAGATCCAATAGAGGTAAATATACTGTTATCAAATCCAATTTATTACTCAATTTTTTATTGGAAAATTGAGACAATTGATATTAAGGATTACCAATGAGGAGTATTTGTTTATCCCTGTTATTGTATTGTTGTGGTGTGATTTTTTTCCTCTTTTTTGATTTGCTGGACCTAAATTACTTATTTCTTGTAGTTCGTCAGGTTTTGGTTGCCCTAATGTTGAAATTTTCCTTGTAGTATCTACAGAACTAAATAGAGAATTCTCAATAGAGGAATAGAAAATGGCTGAAATACACTTAAGAAAGTGCTCAACATCCTATTCCATCAGAAAATGCAAATAAAAATAACTCTGAGATGCCATCTCACTCCTGTCAGAATGGCTACAATAAAAAACACCAAAGACAGTTTATGCTGGAGAGGATGTGGAGAAAGGGGGTACACTTACCACTGCTGACGGGAGGGCAAACTCATACAGCAACTTTGGAAATCAGTCTGGTGGTTCCTCTGGAAAATGGGAGTCAGGCTACTATAAGAACCAGTAATTCCACTCTTAGGCATATACCCAAGAGATGCACATCCATACAGCAAGGACATCTGTCCAACTATGTTCATACAGAAATATTTGTAATAGCCAGAGCCTGAAAGAAACCTAAATGCCCCTCAACTGACAAATGGATGGAGAAAATGGTGTACATTTACACAATGGAGAACTCCACAGCTTCTCTGTCTTTCTAAGTTGGTGAAATTTTCTTCTGTGATTTTTGTTGAAAGTGTTTTTATGCCTTTGATATGGGATTCTTCTCTTCTTCTTTTACTATTACTTATAGAGTTGGCCTTTTCGTAGTGTTCCAGTGTACTGGATAGTTTGTTTTTGGATATTTTTTAGATATACCATTTACTTTGATATTTCATTCTTTCTATCTCATCTTCAATGCCAGTGAGTCTCTCTTTATTGACTTGTAGCTTGCTTTGCATCTGTGGTTTTCATTTTGTTTTTCTTCAGTTATTTTATTCTTTTTTAAATTCCACTTTCATGTCTTGAATTATTCCACTTTTAGTTAGTGTTTTTAATTATTAATTCATAGCCTCTGTAAGTTAATTGAATATATTCATATTAGTTACTTTGGAGTCTTCTAGTGCTTCAGGCATATTGAATTTATCATGGTCTACTGTATTATGGTAACTAGTTTCTTGTCAAAGCATATTGTCTAGTCTGATTATGTTTTTGTTTTTGGACTCATGTCTAGGCTTCTGGACTTATGGTTATTGAAGTTATCTATATGTTTACATCTGCTCTTATTTTTGTTCTGTTGGTGCTCTGCCCTATAGTTACTGTAGCCTACTATGGATCTGTGTAAAGTTCAGTGATAATGGGCCCCTTCTAGAAAGTGTTTCAGAACACCAGATATGGGCAGAAATTAATAAAGAAGGGTTATGAGAACAGTATGAGAGGAAATGCAGAGATGAGCCATGCTTTTTTGACCTTTTCAAGAAGCACTATTCTTGGTATGATAGCAGAAGGAATTCTTATAGGTTGTTTGCAGGATGACAGTGACTCACATGGAGAGACAAAGTGGAAAGAACTCAGAAAAGCTTGGCTCTACACCATGTGTTGGAATCTCCAGTAACTGGAGTTGAGGTAAGAGGAAGTCACCTCCAGAAAGTTGTGACAGTGCTAAAGATGTGGATGGAGAGCTCATAATGGAATACAGGACATGTAATATAAATCACCCTGATTAAAGACTACTCTGGCCACTAGAATTGCCAGATATCATGGTTTTAGACATCTGTGGCTGGTCAGCCTAGTCAATGATGATAAGCTAGAAGGAAGGCTAAAATTGGCCTCAGAAAAGAGCAAACCTTGGTCCACACTAAGAGTCAATGGAGCTTCCAAGAAAATCTTACATAGAAATTTAAATGTTCAGTTTGATATATATATAGTTTCAAGTTATTAATCCTGTTTGCTGTCAAATATGGCAAGGCACATTTTCTGAGATGTCTAAGACAACAACCAGGGTCTATATGGCCAAAATACTATTTATAAGCTGGTATTGTTGGCAATATCACTGTTGATTGCAATGTGTCAGGCTGCCCTTAAAAAGATTAATTGGAAGTTACACTACATTAAAGATGTGGGGATTGCTTTAATAAGTATTGTGAAACAGAGAAGCTTCTGTTCGACCTCCAGCCCTAATGACTCTGTGAGAATAAGTTAATGAGATGTAAACCTAGCAGTCACTTCAGAGAATAAAAATAATAAAGCTCAATGAAATTAAAGCTCTGCTCTCCCAAAGTTATGTTGTTTTCCAAATAAGCTGTGAAACATCATTTCTTCAAATGTGTGAGAAATGAACACACTTGTTTCCAGGAAATGCTTCCTAATTGTGCTAATGTATGCCTTTCACAGATATTGTTGTGCTTCACAATTCTGTCCTGGACATTATTTTAAATCTTAAATACTTCCCTCTGGGCATTGCCTTCTTAATTGGCTGTCATTGTTCCCTGATTATTTGAACTCATCTTTGAAATTTCTAATTCAGTATTAAAGAAACATTGATTGATGAATATATGGCATTTGTATTTGCTTCATTGAAACCAAAGCATTAGTGACTATCCTGGAAACTATACACATGCCACCAGCAAACTAGACTGAGAAAGTTTTATATGTGTGTGTGTATATGAGTGTGTGTGTCTGCGTGTGTGTGTGTGTTCATACATACATACAGGAATCTGAATGCAGCAATAATAATCAAAGAAATGAGGCTATCAATGGAAGGGTTGAAGGGACTAGCTGGGAGGAGCTATAGTAAAGAAGGGGTAAAGTAATGTAATTCTGTATCAATTAAGAACATATTATACTTAAAAGCTCTGGTAACATTTTAATGATTGCCTCACCATTTTATCATTATACCATTTAGACAATTTGTCAACATAGACTTACTTTTGTTAGGAATTAAACAATGATGTACAAAAACATGGAAATTTAAAAAATTGTTTTCATGATTCAGCAGTTTTAAGATGAAACGTGTGGTTTGCTTTTAACACACTATGGTGGATATATGCATATAACAGAAGAGCATTACATGAGTAAATTTCCTGATATGGCTTAAGCAATTTTATTATGCCTGACACCATGGACTGAAAAAAAGAGGTCACAGTGACATATTCTTCTCAATCACAGAGCTTTTCACTAGCATTATTACATTTTAAGACCCACATAGGGTGGGGTGAAAGTATGAGTGCATAACAGAAGGAATCCTGGTTGGTCAACAGAGCATGACAGTTGCAGACAACCGAAGCATAGGCATGCCTATTATGCTACATGAGTGATGCGTGTTTATTTCCTCAGAATAATTTTTAACCTTCAGAGATTTGAGACCAAAAGGAACATGTTCAGAAGTCTTGAGTGTTAGTTAGCTCAAATTGACTGTAAACAACAAAGTATATATATATACTCAATCCTTCTCATTATTCTGATTTGTGAAAACATTGTTATAAAGTAGAACTTATAGAAAGTGGAATATAATCTAGGACAGAGATATCTAAAACAACAAATCTACATGCAGATATAAGCAAGTATGTTTTACATGTGCATCCATAGTATGTATCTGCATTGACAGTTGCTAGGGTAATAAATGATCATTCTATGCAATCATTTGATTCAGATTAGTGAACAAAACAGAGAACTAGAATAACACAAACTATGAATCTTCAATAAAGTCCCCATTTAAGATACCATCGTGTAGTTTTTAAGATACCATCGTGAAGTTCTGAGAACTCAGCATAATGATTCGGGGATGCTTTTGATATCTAAGCCTGATACTGGAAGCTGGCAGATACAAATTGTAGCTACATGTTCAGATTTATTTTCCTTGGAGATTAAACATTTAAATTGACAAGCAGGTTTTTGTTTGTTTTGTTTTCATAACTGCTTTAACATTGCTTACTTATAGTGATGTGTCTCCCTCCCCTGTATTAAGTTTAACTGTGAATACAGTAATGAAGATTGAACTATCTGAGGGTAAAGACGAGGGCCATTGTAAGTGTCTTTGTCATGAATGATATACTACATATTTTTGTTTTACTCACAATTAAGCATAAATAAATTTATTCTAAAACAGTTATTTGGTATAAATATAATTTCATTTATTTTTATTTATAATCAGTAATGATAAAAGTTAATGTATTAATGAGAAAATATGCTTGTTTCCAATTAAAGGAATTGGAATGTCCAATTGAATATTTGATACTATAGCATGTAGGAAAACTTCAATGGATTTTAGTGTTTGTCTGTCTCTCTCTCTCTCTCTCTCTCTCTATATATATATATATATATATATATATGTATGTATGTATGTATGTATATAAGTATGTATGTATGTATATATGTATATATACACATGCATATATATGTGTGTGTATATATACATATATATGTATGAATACACACACACACACACACACACTTGTGGTTGCAATAATGCATGGATTTATAATGCTCCCCCAAGAGCCAGAAACTGTCTAACAAGAACTCTAATCCCAGATATGAAAAAAATTCCTTTGCACTCTTGTTCAGGAGATCAAAAAGTTTCCCCAATAAGGTTGTTGCCATTGTCCTTGGTTACCTGCCAGAACGTGAGTAGAAGACCTAATTGCTAAAGACTACATAAGGATCCCACATAGCCTTTGAAGAAATCCAGCAATTACTGACCTGAAAACCTCCATCTTCATGACTAACTCTTATAGTATCTGAATGAGCTTTGCAAGCTGGACATGCAGAAACAAAACCAGTAGTCTACCTATAGGTATAACCTACAAATTACAAACAAATAAACAAGCAAACAAACAAAAAGACTGGTCACTCAAGAGAGTCCCAGTGATGAAGTTGGGATACTTTCAAGTGGGTGGTGAAATGCACCAGTTTCATTAGATTTATGGCTTTCTCAATAGGTGAAAATTCATAGCTGCTCCTGTGGGCCTAGCCAACTACCATGGCTGATGATGTCATAGATTCTACAGTAGAACCACTTAGTGTCATTTTCCTAAATCAGCAGTTTCTAACTGCATTCCAAATACTTATATCCACAGAGTAGTGTAACCATTACTCCTATCCTAAAAGCTTTCTTTGCAACAATATAGAGATTTAGAGATTTACAGCTGGACTGTAAGTAGAGAATAAGTTATTGTGAGTGCCCAGATCCAGGCATTTCAATTTTTTCATAATCCACTAATTCCAATAAGTTTTGTCCATTTTGTATGGGTGTATTGTCAGCCTGCATAGACTCTTCAAGAACTACACTGTTTTGTGTAGTTGAAGAGTAAGGTTTATTGAGAGTAAAGATTATGCATATAGCTAAGGGTGACTATATTACCTCATTTAAGTTTCTGAAAATTCCATTGATACATACAATTGTTATGCAAACTACCTTATTTCAAAGCTTATGCCATTAGGTACAACTGCTTCAAACAAGGTACCTTGCTATGCCTATATTCAAGCATAGGAGTTAGTGTTTTCTTCCCAGGTTTCTATCTAGGCCTGGTGGTTTATATTGACATCATAAATTCTGGGATGGAAGTAATTTTAAAAGGTCACCTAATCCATTCACCCTGCCTTAAACTTTCCTGACAGGTGAGGAGCTACCTTAATTCTCTGCCCCTTCAAAGGAAAGTACAGCTTCCTTCCGTCCCTTATTCTTGGATTTAACAACCCCCACTACAGGAAATCTCATTTTTATAGTATAAATCCTACTCGATGTTACTTAAGCTTGTTGCTCTTTCTCAGTTTCTTGAAACTATGTTGTGATGTCTAAATAACTGAATTTTCTAGACTTAAAGATAAATGGTGAAATGTCATTTAAAATAAAAAACTATAATTCATGTTCTAAGTCTATAAAATTGAAAACATTGACTTTTTAACAGCATAGTTTTCCTTCAAGATTGTCTTGATGTAAGAGTTCTTCTATTCTAGATGTTTTTGTTTTAAATTTTAAGTAATAAATACAGACAAGGGAAATGTACAGGTCTTAGTTTAGCCTGGTTTTCCAGGATACTTTTGTTTAAATCACACTAAAAATATTATATAGTTACTTGTGGTCTTCATCAATATTGTGAAAACATTGTGGCCATGGTCTTGCTTTTAGTTTTCTTTTAATGATTTTCTTCCAGTCACTGAATTTCTTTGAAAGACTTTATGAACACTAAGAGAGAATGCTTTATACTCACCACATAAAGTCATTCAAAGTTGTGACTTTTTTTTCTCAGTGTATCCATTGTTAATTTAAATGAGATTAATCAAGGAAGACATCTGTAAATTAATTAAATTATAAATACGGAAACAATGGCTTCCTAGGTAAATGTTCCCCATGGCTCCTTTATGAGTGTTTGCTTTATTCCTTATACTGTTTACTTTATTCAAACTTCCAAAGCATTTCTAGTTTTTATCCATGTGATTCCTGATTCCAAATATGATTTATTCTCTGTGCTTTTATTTAACTATTTGTCAATAGTAGAGACTACCTTCTCAGTTTTTCTAATAGCTTTACATCTTTGGAGATGTCACATTACAAAATGCCAACTGTTATCCATCATGGATTTAATTAAAACTTGAATTATAGCTGAATAAACTATCTTCTCCTCTGTTAATTTTCCTGGTATCTTTGCCTATATTTTATATTTAGTGGAATTCTAATTAGTATAACAATACTTTGGAACTACTTGATATCTTATTTTTAAGACATTATAAAATTAAAAGTGAGATAATGCTTGCCTTATCATAAGTTACTTTGATTAACGCTACAATATCCATTATGATAACAGTAAAGGATTTCTGAGGATTGCTGCACAAGCCTCCATTTTAATTTTTTGCTTAAAATGAGCTATCACTACCTGTGTCTTTATACTGTAACTCCACAGTTCAAACCAACGCCCAAATTGTAAGACACAACAAAATTTTTATAAAATATTCAGAGAACAAACAATAAACTAGGGAGTTCTATATATGAGGATATTGCGTGCCTCCGATGCCATTTTATATCAAACAAAAGTCATAGTGACACATATGAGTTACCCCTTTTTAACTATTGGTCAATGGTGTCTCAAACTACCCAAATAATTCAGACACTTTGTATTTCTTTATCACTTTCCTGGATTTGATGAATACCCTATTAATGAAGAGAAATTGATCTTGCACTACCCTAGAAGCTCCAATCACACAAGTTAGTTTAGGTCATGCCAACGTGTGCTATAAGAAAAGTAATTATCAGGCTCACTTTCCTGTGGAGACTGCAGAGTATAATAGTGACCAGCCTCACAAAATTTTGCTATGTGATAGTAACATAACTATCAAGGGAGTAACAAATATTTTTTTTTTTTTAATTTGATTCATGGTTTGCTCCAGAAGATAAAACTCATGCCTGGTACTGTTCACTAAACCAGTAACTAGTTGCTATATTATTGGTCATACATGTCATAGGTCCAATATAGAAGCGTAGGTTCTCCATAATGGCCTATTGTTCAATTAAATGAAAACTGCCTTCTAAATACTTACCTTAATCTCCCATAGTAGTTCTGCTCTATACCATTATCAGTTAAGCTCCATTTTATGATAGATGGTGATTACAACTAAAAACAAATGTGTAGGACTGTAGAAAATAAGAGACTGGAGGCTTCAGTCCTAAACAAGATAATCTTCCCTAAATAGGATTTCTCCAGGAAATTCAGTTCATCATGGCTAAGGGAACTCTGTGGAAGAGGAGTAAAAAATAATGTAACAAGAGAGGGGATGGAGGACATCAAGGAATCAAGTACTTCTAGACTTGATCCTACAGTTGCACATATGAACTCACAGAGAATGTGCAGCATGTATAGGGCCCGCACTGATCTAAACCAGATGGTTTGCTAGAGTTGAAGGAAGAGCAGACTTAATCTGTCATCCTTAAACTATCAGATCATTTTTCTGCCTTCCTTTTAATTACCAGTTATTTCCATAAATGCATCAAAAAGAATAGAGTTTGGACCTTAATGTTTTGTGGTAGGGCTTTGCTAACTCACAAACTTTCTGTCACAGCCTCCATAATGCAAGGACCACCAACTGCAAAACCACTGTGTTTAATGGAAATATAAAATCAAAACAATTCTTCTCTTATTTTATGTAATTTGAGTTGTATGGTTTTGGTATGAGTTATCCTAATTGTTCCTACATGAGCCTCACATGTAAAGTAAGGCTCTATTTCTGCCCATATCTTTAAATGCTACTACTACTCAGAGTGATCTTTTCTGTATGACCATTTTACAACATTTAAATTATTACAAGAATCCCTATTAAGATTAATTGAATTAAATTTAATATTATATTCATACTTAGATCATATTTATTAGCAGTGTTTAATTATAGAGAAGGATTAATTGGAAGTAGGATGAATTTTGAGTGTTATTGTGGTTTAATAAGGGTCAGGATAAACAAATAGGCCAAATAGATGTTTATTAAGGGAGAAACAACTCACAACACAGTCAGATGAACACAGCAGTTGGAACTGGATGCTCCTCTCTCTGTGTCCCACCAGCAAGAGAGCATTCCCAGCCTCCTTCAGAGACTTAGTTCCACAGGTCACTTACGCCCCTGGCTCCACCCCTTAGTGGGTGTAGTCAGTGCCACAGAAACAGACACAGTGAATATCCCACTACAATTCCCCTTTTAGTCTAAAAAAAAGATTTAAGCTTGATACAAAACTATATACAAAACAGTGAATAACAAGTGTGCTCTAAGAAAAGGAAAATTGAGAACAAAACCACCTATATATCTAGTCCTAGGGTGAAGGCACAAGGGAGTTTACAATAGAATTGTCCTAAGCTGCAAAGCTTAAGTCTACTACCTAATATATCCAACTAGGAAGAGAGAGTAATACTTGTGATAGTTTAATCTACAACCTCATCAAGTCCTGAGAAGGAAAATAATGATACTAGTTTTGACAGGAAGTGCAGATGGGCAACTTCCAAAAGGTGCAGCCAGGACAGAAACAGCAAGATACCTGGACAGTCACCCAAGGTCTCACAGCAATGTTGGTACAGCCAGTTGTGGCTAAGGCCAGGAGTATTTGACAGACCACAACAAAAGCAAGGAGGTAGAAAGGCTGTCTTACCCTGACTTGGCAAGGGTCAGCAGTCTTCTATGTTTGTCTCCTGCAAGCACATAGGATATTAGTGCAGGTATGCCCATAATGGTCATTACCTCTAAAAGGTGTGTGAAAACAGAATCAACCTTTTCAGAGCTCAGATCAGCAGCCCATTGAAACCCTGAAAATATATCTATAGTGTGAGGTACATATTTTAATTTTCCATATTCTGCAAAATGAAACACATCCATTTGCCATATTTCATTTCTATTTATACCTTTAGGGTTACTGCCTGATGGTAAAGGAGTTTGGTTATAGATTTAGCAAGTAGGACATTTGCTTACTATTTCCTTGGATTGTTGCCAAGTGATAGAAAAATCCTTTTTCAAACCTATGCTGTTCACATGGTGTTTCTTATGAAGCTCTGGGGCTTCTAGCACACTTCCTATCAATAACCGATCAATTTCATCATTGCCTTGTGCTAGTGGACCTGGCAGACCTGTATGGGATCTGATGTGTGTTATGTATATAGGATGAATCCTCTTTCTGATAGTATATTGTAACTGTATAAACAATGAATTCTGTATCATCAGGAATAAATTCTGTAGTCTCGATGTGTAAAGCTACTCTCTCTACATATTGAGAGTCAGTAATTATATTGAGGGGTTCTGTAAAATCCATAAGTACCATTAGAATGGCATACAATTCTGCCTTTTGTACAGAATTGTAAGGGCTCTGAACTACTTTGCTTATTTCTTCTGATTTATATCCTGCCTTACTAGATTTGTTTGCATCAGTGTAGAATGTAGGAACTCCAGAGATAGGTGTTTGTCTTACAATGCATGGAAGGATCCAAATCGTCTTCTTTATGAATTTGATTTTTTTCACATTTGGGATAATTGTTGCTAATTATTACCAAAAAAATAACTGCATTCTCTCTTCCAATATTCATTATCTTTCCATAAGGAGGAAATTTCCTCATTAGTTAAAGGTACTATAATTTCTGCTGGATCCCTTCCTGTTAGTTGACTAACTCTTAATTTGCCTTTTATAATTAAGTCAGAGATCTTTTCTATATATTTTTTTAGTTTTTTATTCTGTTTATGTGGTAAGAATATCCATTCTAATACAATGTCTTCTCTCTGCATCAAAATCCCTGAAGGATATTCTCTAGATGGTAATATAACCAGGATACAGTCTAGATTTGGATCCATACGGTCCACATGTGCTTCTAATATCCTCTTTTCTACCCATTCTAATTCCTTTTCTGCTTGAGCTGATATTATTTGTGGATTTTTCAAATCCTTGTCCCCTCTTAGGGCCATTTTCAAGTTTTTCAAATCATGCCCTTCAACTCCAGTAATGGTTTGTAGTTGAGAAATCTCTCTTAGTAATTTTTGAAGATCATTAATAGTCTGGTAGCGATCACTGCTGATCTGTACTATTTGTGATCTAATTTTCTATCCTATTTTATATCCTAAGTAGTTGATAGACTCTCCTTTTTGTATTTTTTCAGGTGCAATTTGTAATCCCCAGCGAGGTAAAATTTCCTTCACTTTTTCAAACATTTTTTTCTAATATTTCTGCTGTAGAGTCAGCTAAAAATATATCATCCATTTAATGATAGTTTATGGATTGTGGAAACTGTTTATGAATTGTTTTCAGTGGTTTTTGTACAAAATATTGGCACAAGGTGGGGCTATTTATCATTTCCTGTGGCAAACCCTTCCATTGATATCTCTTCACTGGTTGAGAATTATTATAATTAGGTACTATGAGCGCAAATTTCTCTTTATCTTGTTCTTGTAAAGTTATAATGAAGAAGCAATCCTTTAAATCAATAACTATAATAGGCCATTCTTTAGGTATCAAAGAAGGCAAGGGCATTACAGGCTTTAAGACCCCATTGGCTGGATAACTTTATTAATGGCTCTCAGCTCTGTAAGCATTCTCCATTTACCAGATTTCTTTTTGAAAACAAATATAGGAGAATTCCAAGGGTGGTTGATTCCTCAATATGCCCAGCATTTAGCTGTTCCTGAACCAGGTTTTCTAAAGCTTCTAACTTCTCAGAGGTCATAGGCCATTGCCCTACCCAGACAGGTTCCTCTGTTAACCATTTTAAGGGTAGGGCTTTTGGTTCCTCTGTTTGTTCAGCACTTGCATTCTGTCTTTGTACAGACTGGATATTTGGTGTCTGTCTTGTATAGTACTTTATAGCATTTTCCCACAATCATGAGGTTGTTTATTGTTCCTATCTAATACTGGAGGAATGTTAATCTGTGTATTCCATTGCTGTAATAGATCATGACCCCATAAATTTATCACTACATCAGCCACATATGGTCTTAACCTTCCTCGCTGTCCTTCTGGTCCTACACATTCAATCCATCTCGTGCTTTGTTTTACCTGAGACAGGGTTCCAATCCCTAAGAATTGAACATTAACTTCTCACAGGGGCCATTTTCGAGGCCAGGATTTATTAGTTATGATAGTTATGTCCGCCCCTGTATCCAATAAGCCTTCAAACAGTCGGTTATTCATTTTAACTATCAATCTAGGCCTTTGTCTATAGAGGCTTGCCAAAATATACGTTTTTTATTTCCTTCTGTCATGTCTGATTCAACTTCTGTCACTAGTTTGTCATCCAGAGCAGTATGACTTTTTACAATAGGCAAAGGATTTTTTAATTGTTCTGTGGCAGATTGTCCTCCACTGTGACTGGGAATGTTCAGACCACCTTAGACATGGGGGCCTTCGAGAGGCCCCCCCCAAGGAGTTTCCCGGTGGTAAAGGATTTCCTTGCTTGTCTCTAGTCGATCTACATTCATTTGTCCAATGTCTGCCTTTGCCACACCTTCTACATAACCCAGGAGGCTGAGGCCTTCTCTTCAATTTATTCCTGGGAGTATTATTTCTAGAGATGCTTTGCCTACAATTTCTTTTTAGATGTCCTATCTTACCACACTTATAACATCTGGCATGTTGATAGCTCTTCAAACCTTTGGAGATGGCTTCTCCTACCCAAGCTTCTATGTCACCCTAGTTAAGACTTCTGTTATCTTGATGTCTTCTCAAACCTTTAGATATAGCTTCTCCTATCCATGCTTCAGTGTTATTGCCATTATACTCAATGTTGGCTGTATATAGGACCCATTCATCCAAAGGTCCTGATCAAATTTTTAAAGGCCAAAGCACTTGTTTGCATTGAGATTTGCATTCTCATAGGCTAACGATTCTATGAGTATTCGCCTAGAATCTATGTCGACTACCTCTAATTGTACTGCTCTAGACAACCTTTCTAGAAACACACTGAAGCATTCTCTTGGTCCTTGCCTTATTTTGGTATCAGATTCTATCCTCCCGCCTAGTTCATGAACCTTATCCCAAGCATTCAGAGCTGCCGTACTGCATAGAGACAAGATATGTCATCATAGGCAGCTTGGATTTCAGGGTCAGCATAAATACCCTCACCAAGAATTTTATCTTGGGTAGATTAATAACCTTTCTTTAAACCCTGAAGTCCAAGAGCCTTTGCTTCCTCTCTCTATAAAGCCCCCAATTCTAATTGAGATGAGTTTTCAAGAACAGCTGATATTAATTGATCCCAATCCTTAGGGGTTACCTTGTTATTCCTTGCCCATGAATCTATTAATTGCTTCACATATGGTGATTGCATGCCATAAGAGACTACTGTTTCCCTTTTACTTTTTAAATATTTCATACATATTGGTTCCCACTGATAAACAACACCACCTTTTGGGTATTTTTTCATTGCAGATTTTTTATTAATAGATACAGGGAAATCTCCCCTGACCCTATATGGTGTAGAAAATTTTAAGTTTTTTTCATGCCCTGTTACCTGGAGCTCTTCTTCTGATGTATCAGATTGAAGGTCTTCTAAAGCCTGAAGTCTATTCACCATTGCTTCTTTGCATGTCTGAACTTCTTGAAGCATATCCCTTTCTAGAGCCTTCATTGCATCCGTCAGTTTCTTACTTTCTCCAACTATGACTGGTTCCATGTTTTTGATATTTTTATCCTTAGATATTATCTGAATGGCCTTCCAAAAACAATGTTCTATCTGCTAGCTTGCCATTATCCTCAGACATGGAAGAGAATCCATCTACTACTCTTTCATTCTGATGGTCCAGGTTTTTAACCTTATTAGTAGTTTCATCCAACCAGGAAAGAGCTGTTTCTGCTAGCATGTTAATGGATTGCATTTATTGTTTCTGTTTTGGTTGTTGAGACATCAGACATGGAACAAATTTTGTTTTCTATTTCATCATATTTATGTTCCATGTTTTGTATCCTACCTGTCAGCTCTCTTTTGCCATCTTCAATATTCTGAACCTCTTTTCCTAAGCATTCTATGTTTTGCATTCTGTCATTTTCTATGTTTTGAATCCTTGTTACTAAGTCTCCTATGGTTTGCACAAGTTTCTTATTGTTAGCGCTAATCTCAAACCATTTCTTTAAGAATATCATATTATTAATATTAATGATAAAACCCATTACTATTATGAAAAAAGTGTATATATTGATCCAGTATTTTCTTCTGCTAAGATTCCTTCGATATATAAAGTAAAAAAATTCCTAAAGTCCTGCATTGTAAAATTATCTGCCATAGCTATGGAACAATTGAGCTTAGATATTTTATCAGCTTAAATTGCAAAAGATGTTACAATTACCTGAGATGTAATTCTGCTGTCCTGGAGCTTTGATGCTTTTAGTTGTAGATCTCAACTTGCTGTAGTTACACTTGGACGTGTACCAGTAAATAGCATCTGGCAGCAGAGGATCCTTCTGATTCCGGTTCTACCTAGAATTGCACCACCAAATAGTGTCCGGAAGTGTACTACCAAATAGCTTCTGGCAGCAGAGGATCCTTCTGATGCTGGTCCCTGTAGAATAGCTTTTAACAAACTAAGGCAAGCAAAATTTTGTTAAATGAAGGAGTGAAATGAAGGAGTGAAATTGTTGAGACCACAGGGACAAGAGGATTTGCCTGCAACTGTAGCATGTATTTTTTCCGCCAGCCTGCCTGCTACTGCTGCAGCAGCCGGAGCCCGCAAGCACAAAAACAGGGCAGGCCAAGTCCCGGCCTTGGGTGGCAACACAAAAGGCAGGGATGGTGGTGCAGGACTCTGTGCAAATGCAATCTGAGGAAATGGGCAGAAGATGAGCAGTGGTCTCAGGGCCATGATGGAGATAAAAGGAGTTCTAAGGCAGGGTGTGTCCACCTGGTTAGGCATGGGACCCTGCCCATTCGGGGAAGGTGGGGGAAGGGTTGTGGTTTCTGCCACCTGGGTGAAACCCAGGTGCTGTGAAAATCCTGATCCTGCTGAACACCAGATATTGCAGTTTAATAAGGTTCAGGATAAACAAATAGGCCTAATAGATGTTTATTAAGGGAGAAACAACTCACAACACAGACAGATGAACGCAGCAGTTGGAACTGGATGCACCTCTCTCCGTGTCCCACCAGCAAGACAGCATTCCCCACCTCCTTTGGAGACCTACTTCCACAGGTCACTTCCACCCCTGGCTCCACCCCTCAATGGGTGTGGTCATTGCCACAGAAGCAGACACAGTGAATATCCCACTACAGAGTGTAGTATGGGTCTTTGAGCCACCGGCTTCATGTATGCTAAGTGATCACTCTACCATCAAATCAAAAGCCTAACCGTGTATGACTAGATGAGTGGTATCAAGGCAAAAGCCTCAGTGATGGAGATATTTTCAGGAGTTCATGGAGCAAGTGCTGACAGATTGAGTATACTGGAAAGGTACAATAACTGAAAGATCAAGAGCCCTTGTTCACTCACACATTTCAGTCCAACCAACAAAACAGAGCAGGTGCCATATCAGGAAGTGATCTACGAAGGGGAAAATGTGATTATGTGATTTTTCTTTCACTGCATCAAAAGTGCAGTGTTACGAACATTATGGTCACTTAAGTTCACCTTTCCAGAACCCAGTAACTTCTACAGAGAGAAGTAATCCTCTCATGCTATCACTACATGAAAAATAGATTGCATATAAGGCCCAATTTAGAGAATAATGAAAAAAATCTATTTTATTCTGTATTTCAAAAATGTTACTTTTCTAATTTGCTTATGAAACAGTTTCTAAAAACCAGAATGGACTACCAAACCAAGAGCTGAAGTGATTTTCTGACTTACTATATCACTCTGCTGCTTCTATTGGAAGGATGGGGAGGAAATTTCTGCAGAGATGGCTGAGTCTATAAGTTGTAGAGGAAAGTTATTCTGGGATTGCTTTATTTTGAAGACAATAATATAAAATTTGCAGATCTATGTGTGTATAATCTAAAAGATATAGAATATTTTACAGCTAGCTCTTGTGAGTTTTAATAAAACCCAGGATAAATCCACATAACAGAAGTTAGGTTTCATAAGTAAATTAAATTCAATATTTGTTTTGGAAATTCATTCTTTCAATACCCCATATTCATCATTTGTCCTATGTGGATATTTACACTAAGCATGTATTTCTTTTTCTATGGATATAGAAATATATAAAACAAGTAAAAAGCTTTCCAAGGAATGTAAATCAATATTTTGGCAAAAACACATAATGTTAGCTTTTCTCCATTCTTATCCAAACCTCAGTCTAATAGCTCTTGAACATTTCTTACTTTAGATAAGTCGTCTATAACAACCCTACTTTTGAAACCAAACATACGTCTGGTTTTGATTTGTTAACCCTGAATATGTACAGGACATATCCTACTTCCCACTGCTAGGGCTTTAACCACAAGTATGCTTTCTCTAGTTTGTGAGCCTGAAATATAAAACAGACCCTTTTCCTGAAGTAGGAAATGCAGCACAGAATAAAAATAAGGCAACATGGCTTGGATCTGTCAACTATGTATGAGAAGGTCACATTACCCTTGAAGAATGACTAAAATCAATGCTTTTTCACTGATTATTTCTTTTTCTTTTTCTTAAGTATAAAATATAGTTTGTTTGTGATGGGAATTTAAATATTGTTCCTACTAATTACTATTTTCAACTTGTAGTTAAAAAACTGAATCTATTCTGCAAAGGATAGTAAATGAAAAACAGTATTTTAGTTCTTTTAAAACTGGTCCCACCCTACAGAATTTCTTTGCATACTAATACATAAGACTAACACTTACTGCCAAAATGAACCTACATCTTTGAATATCCCAGGCCTTCTAAGTCTAATTAAATCTAGAATCTCCTAACCATTATGGCATGGACCAAAAACATCTTTGTTCTTATAACTTTATTGAGTTCTAATTTTGTTGTACAAGTAAAATTTTAATTCATACTAAATACCCACGGGATGACTGGGTAGATGCTTTTCTATAACTATGAAAATTTTATCAGCACAGCATATGACTTTCTGTGTGTAACAGACTCCCAAGAGACATGTGGCCTATGCAAGACTGCATATGTTATTTAAATCTTTGTGTATAAGTCTATGGAAAGCACTACATCTAGGTTTGTTTCAACAATCTCTTAACTTTTAGACAAACACCATTTCATTCATGTGATATAGATATTACATCATGTAAGGTAAATTTGTTGATTTTTGATTGAGCAACTTAGTAAAAACATATGGATGTATTGGTAGCTTCTCCAAAGAATCCACTTAATATCACCCCAAATTATATAGGTTCCATTTGGAGAAGAGAGTCATGTTTAGACATCTAAAATATAGAATCGTATTTAAAGGAGAAAAATAACTGATTTAATTTAATTTTGAAATTCTCTCTACTAAAAAACACAAAAGAGGGAAAATGATATATCCCTAGTATGACATGAACTCTTGAAAGTGTAGTAATGTAAAAATAAGTGGATTGAGTAGATTGCCAATTCTTTATAAAATTTTGACATAAGAATTTTTTGCTTTGTTATATTTTAAGTATCATTTTTCACTGCTAGAGACAAAGAACAAGCTTGGAGTATCAAAGATAGGTAATATCCCTCAGCCCTGTCACAAAATCTATGCATTGGAACTCTGTACCAGTGAGTCATAGCTAACAGAAAATTGTTAGGCTTTTCTCCTCTCTATGCAGACATAATTGTTAGCTTTAAATAAGCCTTGATAATACTGTATCTTCTGTTCCTTTATTAAGGTGTCCACTTCTCAGACCTGCCCATCTTCTCAGCAGGAGATAAGGAGGTCAACAGCATTACCCATGTGGATTTCCCATCAGCAGCTGATCAGTGTTATTTCTCTGAAGCACGCAGGCCCTGCTTGCTTGATTGGCAAAGGTAGGCTTTCTCACCATGTTCGTGCAAGCTGTTAGCTTTGTTTGTCCATTTTACAGGATTAAGCTCCATTATGAGGATTTTCAGGTCACCCACAGTTAAATGTTATTCTAGCTGATGGGCACTTTGATCAGCTCAACTCACAAAATTTCTTTGAAGATTGCTTGTTCCCTTTCAAAAGATTTCTCAGGAAAAAAATGATTTTAAATTAAGACATCAAAGAAAAAATAATGCATATGGGCCAATTAATATATTCACCGACATGGAGTGTCCCCACTCATCTTTCTTTTATCCTGACCCTTGTAGTTAATTTACATGACATGTATTTTTTGTGACGAAGGGGGAAATAAGAGGGATGGAGAAATGTGCTGCTTTCAGACTGCTCTTGCATGAGACTAAAAAATTATCTTCAGCATGATTCAATGGAACCATAAAATGAGACAAAATATTGTAACTGAAATGTAACAACATTATTCTGCAACTTGTTGAGTGGTTCAGACATGTTTGCCATTAATTTAGCTGTGAGATGAAAGAATACAAAGTATAGAACCAAGACAACAGTTTTAAATTATTAGTGGCTATTTGAAGATGAAAAATATTCCAAGATTTGGTAGTAAAAAGACTTTTGTATTAGTTAAGGATTTATATGATTTGATATTAATATTTAAATTTTCTCATGTATCCATCAAAAACATAAGCATATAATTAACTGAAGAAATATTACACTAGGTAGATACTAATTTTAAATTTTCTATTAATCACTACATGTAGTAATAGAATACTTACAAAATGATTTTCAGCAAATAGTGATTCTATTTTTCCCTGATCTAAAGAGAGAGAGAGAGAGCTGTTGATATTATTTATTCCCTTAAAAGTAACACATCTTCCAAATTGTAATTAGATGCATTCCTCATTTTATACTTTTAATATGTTATATTTGTTATACATTAAATAATAACTCAAATATCAGACACCCAGAGGACTCTAATAGTCTTTTAGTAAGTTTCAAATACATTCTCACTTAAGACACACATCTAATGAATTCCACACCTTTGTTTCTGAAAGGCAATTTATGTATCTGGGTCTTCAGGGTATTTCAAGTCTGGAGATTATAATGCAGCAATTAAAGCAAGGTTTGTAGTAGTGTGCACATTATTTGAACTGAATTTTGTCTCCTGAAATTGACAATGTTTAATGCAAGATATTTAAGGAACATTTGCTTTGACAAGGGGGAAACCACACTGCGGGTCATATTACTTTCAAGGAGATTAAAGACTGCCTAATGTTAGAGACACTCAAGAAACTTCCTTAGTATAGAAAATAAGAAGGGAGACTTACATAGAGCATTCACAAAACCTTCACTGTTAATCTAGTGTGTGCAAAAAGATCTTAACTCATGGGACTGGCAGCATGAAGCTGTCCATACGCTAAATTGCTGTTTTCCAGGCCTTCTACTACATTTCAATGACAAACTACAAGGGAGGCAAGGGGATAGCAATTGTTAAGATGAAAATATTTTATTTTTGATTCTCAAGCCTCACCTTATTGTCTTTTAAAATACCTAAGACTTTCTACTTAGCACTCTCTTAATTTTTCAATGTGCGGTGCCAAAACTGTGTGGTGTCTTTACCAATAGCTTAGTATATTACCATAAAGTTTCTGTGGACAACTCAGAACAATGGTCATAATCTGCAATTCTTTTGGAGTGTCTAAGAAACATCAGATCAAAAATCAGTGGGAGGCTTTCTGCATATGGCACTAAACGTTTTATTTGGCAACTGCAACATGATAAATACATGATCTAGAGACTGATATTTGGGGTTCAAACTTCAAGCTAAATATTAGAAAAGCAGAGTAGTCAGCTACTAGCTCTTGCCTCTAGCTTAGGCTGAAAGGGGTAATCCACATAGGAGCTCATCACCGAGTCTCAAACTGGTGTCTCTCTTCTGTGTGGATGTAGAACAAATGCCTCTCTGAGACCTTGCATCTGTTTTATTACTTCCCTGATGTTTGGATTAAAAGTGTGAGCTATAATTCCCTTTTAGACTAATTTACTCTTGTGTAGATCTGGGTGGCCTTGGATTCACAGAGATCCAGCTATCTCCTGAGTCCTATGATTAAAATTGTGTACCACAACCTCCTAGCCTCTTGCTGCTGGGTTGAAAGATGTATGTCTAGCTTCTATAGCTTGTGGCTGAATTTGCTTTCTGAATCCTCAGGATAGCTTTAACAAATCAATATATATATATATATATATATATATATATATATATATATATATCACTACAGGCAACCTATAGCTTCTTCAAGGAATATTGCACTTTGTGTAGTCTAATTTCAATTAAACTCTTTTGTAAGACACTTATAAAATACTAAGTTTCCATGTGGTGTTTTCAGCAAGTCTTCAAGATGTCAATGGATGATTCTATTTTAGTGTCTAGCTTTCATAGTGGAATTAGCACTACACGTACTTCTGGGGGAAAACAGGAACAAAATTCAACAGTCTTACCCAACAGCATGCCCTGTGAGATACAATATTGACCAACAAGGCATGATATGCATGCAGGTACAATAATAAAATATATATTAAAGGGGTAATCAACAGCTTTCTGATTGAATTTAATTCTGTTCTGAAGGAGGAAACACATCTCTGGTATTATAAATGTGTTTCAAAAAGGAAGCTTTTAGGCCCCAGGGGTCACCCTATTACTATCACTCCTCTTAGTGGACATAATTTCAAAGTACCATCTATAAATTTGTGTTTGGGGTTTGAACAATTAGTGCAATTCTCAGTCCTTGTTAGAGAAGTTGCTTTCCACAGTCAGTGGTAATTAATAGTGAAACAGAGTTTGTCAAAGTGGAGAGAACAAGTGTGAGTGGGGTGCTCAGCCACAGGAAGGTATCTAGATCATCTCTTTCTCCCAGGGCTCATGAGTGATCACAGTAAGGGGTCTAAGGAACATAAAATCCAGAGGTCACAGAGGACTTGAGTGCAACAGTATCTTCTAGTCATGATGTGCTTGCTATACCTGCACTATACCTGGGTGAGATTATTCCACTCACTATTCTAACACAGAGTGTGTGGGGGGCTCACTGATCTTTACTGCTGAGAATCCATGAGGATTACTGGGATTGGGAAAGTGAGTATAAATCTCATCCTCATGCGTCTTAGATACTACTGCAGGGAGAGTCTATGTTTCATCCTCCTGGTTCCCCATTATTCTGCACATCTCTACATGTACTTGTCATCCATTTGAATATTTCCATGGATCATATGATATATGTATATATCACCATGTAGTCTAAAGTGGCCTCAAACATTTGATCTTGAATGCTGAATTTATAGGGCTGTGCCACCCTGTGTTGTGGGCTCATTGGTTTTTACTATTCATAAGAAAAAAATCATTTTGTGTCATCATGTGGTGTTAAGAATATCTCTTAAGACACATGTGTTTTAACATACAAATTAAATAAAATCTAATATTGTTGCCTAAACTATTGTTAAATCATTGCCTAATTCAGAGTTATTGAACCTTTTAAAATCTTTTTGTCTTAACGTTTTACTATGTAGATTCACTGCAATGACTAAATACATAGTAAATACTTTGCTTTTACCCCAGTGGTCTTCAAATTACAATATTCTCATTATTCAATAAGGATCATTATTCAAGAAGTTAGATAACAAAGGTACATGTTGTTTATGCCCAAAGCTCTGATTTCCACTATAATGGCTTAAAGAGTATCCAGTTTTGAAAGAATATGCAAGAGAACTTGTTGAGCATTTTAACTCTTAGGAGCATATTTTTTCATATTAAGTGGCAAAGAATTTTGGTATCTGTCCCAGAAAAATACAGATTATCCTTAACAGAAAATTTTCTGAGAATAATGCTGAGAGAAAATTCAATACAGTAAATATTACCCTGAAATGTGAACAATACACAGAGAATTCACTTGCCCTAACACAGTCACATGCTAAGGAAGGAAGCCTAAGTGGGAATGCTGAGATTCCCCAAAGCAGAGCTGCAGCATTGGCCAGGGGGGAAATTTGTAGTGGATTAAGAGTGATGTGAAGTTAATTAAGGATAAAGCAGTTATAGCAAGTTTAAAATATTGTAATTTTCCATGTGAGAAAACTTCTTGAGTATTTAGATAATTTACTCTTCCAATGGCATATATTCTAGACATTTCAAGTGATGAGTAAAAACTACAAGCGTCCATGCTACACAACTCTCATCTTGGATATCATTGCTACAGGACAACAGAACACAGACAGAGCTGAAGGAAAAGTCATTCATATTGTAATAATCATGTCTAACCATAATATTGTTCATTCTATGATTTGTATCAAATATGGCATTTCATTATCCCAACAATTCTGGAAGGTTGTTGTTAGCAATATTTTACAGAGGAGAAACCAGAGTCAAGACTATCCAATTTTCATAAGCGAACTATGTTCATAAAGGACAGAAAAAGATTTTACTTCAATCATTTAAAGTCATTCTGTTACAAACAAGGAACTGTAGTTTTCAACTCTTTCATAAATACACTCCCTCAGTAGTTACAATTTTTCTCTGATGTTATGCTCGTAAGCTGAACCTATTTAAGCTATGGCAAAAAATACACAGTGATGGTCTGACATTGAGGTCACTGCATATTACAGAAGCAGTTGGCTGGAAGGAAGACTTCCCATTTGGAGCAGGATATGAACCACTGATTATTTTGGGGATTCAAATCATTTCGATTTCAAATCTTTTCTAAGTAAATTTGACTTGGTTTTCACATTTTCTTCCCAAAATGCTTCCTATTTGTAACACACAAGTTACTTCCAAAACATCTAGAAAAGCAAAATTTTTGAAGACACATCAAAATGCTTAAAATTCACCTAATTCATTGGACTCAAAGTTTCTAAAATACTTTCACTTTGTTGGTGTGTACCCTTTTAAGATGCACTCTTCAGGTAACTTCGATCTGTTTTATATAGCTACATTACATGTCGCAATTGTGTTTTCAACAAATCACTTTCATTATTTGAAAACTACCACTTAAAAAATGTTACAAGTAGGTTTTTCCCACCCCTGGTCTTGTCCCGCCAACATGACAGCCCCCAATAACATGCAGAGACTCTGTATTTGGTATAATTTTGTTGGCCAGTTACTAGTTTCTTATTGGCTAGCTCTGTCTTAATGATTAACCAATTTCTATGTATCTAAGTATTTCCACGTAGTCATCTTACTGGGGAGCAACGGGCTGGCATGCTGTTCTCTTTAGGCTCTCCTTGCTGACTCCTCCTTCCTACTTCCTCTTTCCTCCTTGTCTCCTAGCCCCGCCTATCTTGCTTTCCTATTGGCCAACAGTGTTTTATTCATTAACCAGTATGAGAAACATATTTATGGAATAACATCTCCCATCAAGAAAATGCAGTAATTGTTTATGAAGCTACTATTTTACATAGATTTGGAGACAATACTAATTTTCTAAATTCAAGGAATAATTTAGATTTCAAGTTATTATAATTACTGCCAATGGATTATACTAACAAATATATTTATGTATCTTGAACAAATTTTTGAAGTTATATTAAGAGGTTCACATAATATCTGGAAACATGTCTAATTGAAACATAGACACACAACTATCTGGACATTTAAACTACATGAATCTTAGTAGTTCAGATCTTTGCAATAAGTAATGATTTTAAAAATGCATTTCAAAAGCAGGCATTGGTGAATTATGCCTCTAGTCCCAGTACTTGGGGGACAGAGGCAGGCAATCTCTGTGAGTTCCAGGTCAGGCTTGTCTACAAAGTGAATTCCAAGATATCCAGGACACTGATCTTAATTCCTGGAATCCAATTGCAGAGAGGGAAGAGTGATTTTAAAAAAGGGGGGTCAAAACCAGGCTACTGAAACCCACAGAGACAGCTGATTTGAACAAGGGTGACTTTATGGACCCCCCAGGCTGATAGCTGGTAAGCCAGTTTTGTAATGTCTCAGAGCCCCTGAACAAGGGTCTCAGTTAGAAGGCCTGGGCAGTCTATGGGACCTCTGACAGTGGAACCAGGATCTATTACTGGTGCATGAAAGAACTTTGGGAGCACATTCCCTGTGGAGGGATACTCTCCTAACCTAGAGGCAGGAGAGAGGGCCTAGACCTTACTCCAAATAACTTGACAGATTTTTATGATCCCTTCTGGAAGGCCTCACCCTCCCTGTGGAGTGGGTGGTGGTAGTAGTGGAATGAAGGGGTATTGGAGGGAGAAGGAACTGAGATTAATATGTAAGAATATTAAAATATATTTAAATAAATTTTTAAAAAGATTGTCTTCTCAAATAAAATGCATGAAAATTAAACAAAACAGATTTGATGTTGGAAGCATGGACATTCACTTTATTCAGGCTTCAGAGACAGAAAGCTTTCAGGAGAGAAAGCTAACCACAGTGAACAAAGACATTCACTTCCAATATGTTAATTTTCCAATGAAGTAAAAAATAAATGTTTTGTATAGCTTATACAGGAAACTGATATATGAGCTTGTGCTGTAGTCATATTTATAATTTTAGAAACTGAAATGTAACTCATTATTTTAGAAAAATTACAATCTCAAGGATTTTATTTTAGTTACTTTAAAACATAAGTGTCAATGCTTTTATTCTAAAAAGTATACAGTAAAGCAAGAATCCTAAAGCAATCTAGTACAAAGAGTGAATAATGAAGGAATTACTTGTCATTAATATGCCCTTTTAGAATACTAGAAAATCAGCTACTGGGAAAGGATAGAGACATATCAGTGGAAAACACAATAGAATCCAGAAATATACCTTTCTTAAAAGTGTATGTCTTCTTTTTAAGCATATAATTAACAAATGATTCAGACAATTAACCCAGAAAATAAAACTTGGTTTTACACACAATTTGAATATGAATGTTGAAATGTTAACAACATTCTTACTAATGTTTCTCATGTTTGATTTGTTTATTCATATAAAATATTTTGTTTTCTTAAATGTATTCTTACAGAATATCACATGTGTATATAATATATTATGATTATATTCATCCCTCCATTTCTACCTTTTAACAATTGCTGAATCCCCAAGTACCTTTTCCTACAAACTTAACATTCACTTTTGAAGTCTCTCATACTACAGCTCCCACAATCAACATGATTATCACTTCCCTAGCAGTCATATATTCTCAATTTCTGCTCAGTTAGTAATAGAGACCTAATAATTATGATCACCTCTCCTATCCATGTTGGAACTTTGGCTGGCTTGATCTGGTCCAGATCTTGTGCAGTTAATCACAGCTGCTGTAACATTATTAATGCAGTGGTCACATTGCATCTAGAAGAGAGCATTTCATACATTCTTTCCCCCATTGTTACCAGAGCCATTAGATAGCTGGATCAACATTCCCCTTAATGCTAAGTGCTCAGAGTAACTTATTCTGAGAACTGGACTAATTGTGAGTGTATACATTAACCACTTCTCAGTACAGGAAGAATGGTTGTTATTTTGAATGCAGATTAGGTGATGAAAGTAGGGGACCCTATAAAGAAACAATATAGTGCATTATACCTGCCTGAAAACTTACTATGAACAAATTCTGAGCTTGCTTCTTTTCCAGAGTGGGAAAGGAGTGGCATTCACTTAATTCTTCTCTAGAGAATGATACACATAGACTTCCCTCCTGGTTGCCATATGAATCCCAGTTTAATCAAAGATTATCAGAATGTCAGTGCAATCTAGCAACAAGTCAAGGGTCCATAGAACATTATTGTTTTGTTTTGTTTTAGTCTTTATTTTGTTTTTCAATTTACCAGCTCCTTATAAATAGGTGTTTATAAAATGACCTCTGATGAAAACATATAACTTAGATATTGTAAATTCTCTTGTTTCCAAAACAGTATTGTGTATATAAGTTATTTCAAATGCTTAATGTATTGGAAGATTTTTACCATAGTAGCTGTGGGTTTATGATTACAAAAGCTTTGCTATATTCTCTGATGTGTTCCAAACTTCGACGAAAAGGTGGAGCTGTTATAGATATCCCATATAGAGCTTGGAACTCATAATTACTTATTACTTCATGTTGACCAGTCATGAGTCCCTACATGAATCACTGAATGGGTATGTAAGTGTTGTATTCAAATATAGGATCTTCTCACCAGTTTTTAAAGAAAAACCAACAGCATTGGAATTAGCTGAGATAGTTATGTGTTTCCATGGGGTTTTCTTTGGAAAACAACCAAACTAAATGTAACCCATTTCTGGCACAGGAGGTTTTTCTTGGTAGCAAAAGTTGTCTAGGGGGCATTGTATCCCCTGTTATTTGTAGGATCCATTTAACTTTTTCATATATGTATATATTTTAAGATGTTTCTAAATAGGAAGTTTCATATGACTCAAGTGACCCTTTCTGTTAAGTTGTTCTTCACTTTATCCCCTCTCCTTAGCCCCCTCTTCAATTCTTTTTCTTGTCTAATCCTTCGCTCCAGTATTCCCCCACTCACTTCCTATGCATAACTATGCATTTTATTTGCTTTACTTGAAGTATTGTCTTCTTGCCCCTAGTCCCTTATTCTGTACCTAACCTTTGTTAGATGGATTGTAGTGTGCCTTTGAATATATTTCCAAAAATTATTTTTGGTCCAAACTAAATATGATGAGTAAACACATGATGACAAACATGCACAAAATAATACATGGAGTTATTTAATCATTCAATTTTAAGTATAATGTAGGCTAATGTAAACATATAATTAAGCTACAAAATGAAAACCTATCATTAATCTGTTGAAGCAAATAGTTACAAGAGAATATTGTTGAGCATATTATTTTATTTTATGTCCCAACTTTCCTTTATGATTCTGAAAACTTGTCTATTCTCACAGTGCTGAGAAGTTGAGTGTGTTCTCAGTGACAAATACATTTTATGTAGAATAATTATCAGCTGATACATTTCATATTTCAGTGTAATATATGTTTTCATGACTCAACGTTTTATTAAAAGAAGACTACCTATATATAAAAATAACTTTATTTTATTTACAAGTTTCTTACACAGCAAATTTTAGGACTTTCTTTTTCTATTTGTCTTTGTTTTACCCTTTGCTGAAATTCTGACTGACTACACTATGCTATGAAAAGCAGAACTGCATTAACTTGCTTTTCATAATAACAGGAAATTAAAAGGAACTGTCATGTAGTTTATACTTAATATTCACCAATTAGCAATATATGGAAGTGACAAGCTAACATACAATGATGTTTAGTTTTTTGACGAAGTATAAACTCTTTATCTTTTTATAGAATGTCAGGAAAAACAAAGCTGACTAAATAGTCTATACCCCATTTTCTGAAGTATCATAGTTTATGTACTTTGATCACATATAACAGAAACTTTATTGTTTTCAAAGTATGTAGTCAGAAAAATATTTTCTATTGGTTTGATGAAAATCTATAGCAGAAAGATTTACTTTCATACCAAGGGGTTAAAAAAAAAACAAATGTACTTGAAATTCTCCCTCATTTATACTTCATATCAACTCGGGGATTATATCACATAACCATAACCCATCATAATCTGTCACATTTGCAAAATAAATTGGTAGAAAAGAAAGCTGCTCCTACTTAGTGCTGTAATGAGATTCCTACTTTATACTCTTTGAGAAAACTAACAGTTTTATTTTTCTCTGTGGTGCAACATAATGGACAAAACCACACAAGAATAAACATGGCTTAAAACAGTGCGGGGAATTTTTGTCCTTTGCCTTTAAGTTGTGAGGCTGACGGTAGGAGGAGAGACATAATAAGGCCAGTATCGGATACATGCACAGTAGAAACAAGTTTCAGGGACAGAATTTCATGACAATTTATTGCTCTATTCTGGAGAGGAAAGGTTAGGGCAGACAAAAGGACTATACTCTGATAAATGAAAGGATGCAAGTGCTGGGCTATACTGCACAACACGGCAGTATCCTATGTAAAAGAGTTCTCATTACCAATGAGGGGCAAGGACTTACATCAGGGTAAACCCTGTTTTTTTTTTTTTCTTCAGACAGATAAGAAGCTGCCAATGCTCTAAATGTGGATGATTACTGGGGTTATGTGAAAATGATTTTGTAGCCAGTTAATGTAATTTATACTATGAACATTTTTAAAATATGTAGTTGACAAAAATGATGAGGGAAATTAGTACTGAGAGAACTAAACGATTAAGCAAAATCTGGATCACATATTTATGTAGAGCTCTGTCTCTGTGTCTTTGGAAAATCAAGGACTAATTCAGCACAGAAAACTAAACCATGATTATTGTCCTGATATTTGCCAATAACCATTCATAATTATTTGAAAGCCTCCAAGTGACTAACTATATACTAAATAGGAATAGTATTGTAGGAATCTCGTCTGGAGTATCTGTAATCGTAAGATTCCTTCTTACAAAGTATTGTGCTCCAAGGCCTATGGTGAGGGTGGGGCTTCATGGAGAGTCATCTGCTATGGTTATATGGGCATGGAATAGAAGTAAATTGTAGTAAATATACCTACAATCATATTATTGTTTTGCTGTGTTACAGCTACCATAAAATCACAGCATAAGGCATTATTAATGTTTCTCATGGCCCCAAAATAAACAAAATTTTTGGTTTTTACCCATTTAAAAATAAAGTGTATCCACACAGTATACAGTACATAGTAACCAATCATAACAATCAATGTTGCTGGTTTATGTTTTTCTTTTACTATATAATTTCACTATTTTACCATGCATTCCTTCTACATATAAAATAAGTAGACCAATACATGTGTGTCATGATGTTCTGGCTGTCAGAAAGCCCCCTTTTGGATTATATTCAACGTGGTCAATTTTGAGTGAGAGACTGTTCTATACATGTTTGTGTAAACTCATTGTATAATGTCTCACAGAATTGAAAAGTCACCAGACACTGGAAGCCTCAGGATGTGTCTCCACTGTTATGTGATGCTTGACTCTGGATGTATAAAACTTGACATTTGGGAAGCCACAAAACTATGTGAAAATATGTTGTATATGTTGTGTTCCCCCTTTATAGATGCCTTGATATTTTAGGACTATTCTCATATTTTTTCTAATATCCATTTGTTTATAGGTCAAGAAAGACAGATAAGATTAAAGATAGAAGTCCAGTGGCAGCTGTGATAAATTCCCTGAGATCATGTAATCAGAACGACAGTGATGTATAAGTCCACAGGTGAGCATGAAGTAGAGCAATGCATAGGGAATCCCTTTATCCCCTCAGCATGACCACAATTGCTGAATTGAGGCCACTTATGAGTATCAGAGTAAAGCACCAACTTATTTTAGGGAAAAGGAGCAAAGGGAAATGATGACCTTTTCTTTTGTTTTTATTGGCTTTATGTTCCTGTAGCTCTGTGAATAAATTTGCTATAGATATGGAGATATATTTCATTGAATTTTACTTTTTAAGTATAAATATTCAAAATCAGCAACCTAAAAAAATAAATCTGTAATTGTTGTGGACACAATCAAGCAGAGTTTTCAATATTCTCTGTCTTTCTGTCTGCCTCGGGCTCTGCTATTCTTTCTCTCTCCATTTTTCTCTCCCTCCTTCACACCCTTCAAATATTACATGTATACTCTGTAAACACTTTATATTACTTAGTTGGGTTAAATTATATATAAAGCATGAATTTACAAATACAAAATGCAACTTATGAAGTAAGTAAGGCAGTGACTCTTCTATGGAATTATATATATTACCAGCAAGGTATCCTGTATATATTACTTCAAAAATTTTGGTTACTTCTAAAATAAAAGCAATTATGTTAATAAGTGGCCATATAATACTCTCTGTTACCAAATAGTTATATTTCCCATTATAAATTTGATTTGAAATCTTTATAATTATAATTTGAAAACCTTTAGCAACATGCTTATATATGAAGACAAAATTCCAATGTAAATTATTTACATGCACTAATTGAATAATTTTGTAAATCTCTGGTTCAATAGAAATTAATATATAGAGAATTTCTGTCAAAAATGACTATTCAAAAATAGTCATTGTATAAATTCAATTGTATTGTGGTCAGCATCAGTGGAATCAAAATAACATGAAATGTTCTGGTAAGAGATGGTCCCACAAGAATATACAAAAGCTGATGTAATACTTAGTATTTTTTCAAAATATGGATAGATATCAGAAACTCAGTACCATACAACAGATAGCTAAAGTACTGAAAATGTTAGGTACACACACACACACACACACACACACACACACACACACACATCATTAATGAGAAATAATAATATAAACACTGCAAAAACTAAGTTACAGATTCAAAGTCACTTAGGTTTTAGGGGAAAAATATAAAACTGAATCATCTAATAAATCAAACAGATGTGGTTTATTACTCACAGGACGGCAAGAAGAACAAACAGAAGGCAGGGCATCCATGTTCAATTATGCCTAAAAAGTTAAAGAATCCAGCCACAGCGAATGGAATCATCTCTGTGTGACCAAGGACCATTGCATCATAGGGATCCCAAAAAACCTCATTACATTCTTGACATCTTTCATGTTGCTGAGTCCAGGCATTGTTGAATACTTTGTTCCAGGATGAAAGAAGACATGGTCTGGGCTGTTCTGGACTTTTTCCTGTCTTAGCACATTTTGTTTTCCCAAATTCATAGCTTGTTTTATTGAGACTATTTGAATGGGAAGTCCCACCCTAAATCTGGGTAGCAGATTCTACTTTTGGGCCAGATAAAAGGACAAAAAGGAAAGAGTTACCCATACCACATCCTGTAAGCCAATCTAATGAATCACATTTTAATATACATATCCATTCTATCACTCCTGTTTCTTTGGAGACTCTGATTTGTAAAGGTTGTAGAACCATGGGTGGGTGTGGTACAAAGATGCTGTTGTGAAGAAACTGACCATGGTAGTGTTTGGAAGAATTTTGAAGCCTTTGCACTAGGATAGTTGTTGAATATTACAAGCGGAAATGAATGAGGCATTGCAGTAGGGTTCAAAAAGACAGCAGTGATGGTAGCAACATGGACAGTGGAGTTCCAGATCTTGAGGTTTCTGAGAAGAACAACCTAAGATGCCTTTGGAGCAGAGGCACCTCTCTAGTATTTTGATGAAGATTCTGGCTGTCTTCTATACTGTGTTCCTAGAACTTCCCTGCATCTGAGATTTAAAATGTATTATCTAAAGTTATGATAGAGAAAATGCCAAGAGTGCATAATGATGAGTCTGTGGCATGGTGATTATTGATAATACTTATATAGATAAGATATATAAAATCAAATAGAATAAAAATAACTACAAAATGTAGAGGCTGGAGAGAAAATAAAAGCTTATGAATAACAAGTAGCAAAACATTACGTTTTAAATAAGAATGTTTCACATCGGTTAAGCTATTTGAACATTTGGTCCTGACTTGGTAAAACTAAAGAGGCTTACAAAGGGTGGCCTTGCAGGAATAAATACATTCTGGGGGAAGGCTTTGAAAGTTTAAGCTCCAACCATTTCCAATTCACTCTTCCTCATGCTTGTATTTGAGAAGTGATATGTCAGCTTTTTGCTCCTGATCCATGTTTGCTGCCTGCCGCTATTCCTCCCCATCTTGTCTGTCTGGAGCTCATCCATCTCCCTAGATACACATTAAGAGGTCTATTTAATTATATATATATATATGTACATACATATATATATATATATATATATATATATATATATATATATAATTAACTGGCATGAGATGTGTGTCACATCCCTGAGCCATAATCAAAATGTATCCCATTGTATCTAGAATGTCTACTACAACAAACTTTCCTGGAGCAATGTCTTAATACTTGGTTCCAGTAATGTAGCAATAAACTTTAAAATCCTTCTAATTCATGCAGCAAATGGGACTGTTCATAAAGATTTTTCACTGTTGTAACTATAAAATCATAAGTGTACGTACCCTGAGCTAATAATCCATATCTCATCTGCATCGAATGACTAAGGAAAGGCTATGAGCTTTCTATGCCATAGCGAAGGAGAAACTGGTGGTCATCTTTTTCCTTGGCATGTGCATTTTACGTTTGTTGTCAGATACTAAAAGCAGAGCGACTCTATTTCACTGACAGGATTCCTCATCTAAGTGGCAGGTGATTCATAGCATACCCTAGAGTAAATTCAGAAGCATTTTATTGTCATTCTACCTAGAAAACAGTAACTTTAAAAGTCTATGGAACAATTTTATGAAAATAATATCTGGTTTAGTTATGAGCCAGGTGGTAAGGTTAAGCTGTATAACACAACTTTTGTATACGATCATTCATTTTTAAAAGCTTTCCTAGAATTCGTGTTCTTTGTACATATTGTATTAGGCAATTATTGATCCGAATATGCACTGAAGGTGTGATTTTCATATGATCGGTGGATGACTCTTGGGAGTCACAAAGATGCTTTGTGATTGGGAGAAAATGTTATATGAATAAAGAAACACTCTGAATAATTAACTGATGTTATTCCTGTATTCTTATCAATGTGTTGCCAATTCATGCTTCATACTGCAAATTATAAGAATCAAGAGAGGCAATGATTATTCAGTTTTGCTTGCTGACCATAATTCTGTGTTTGCAGATGTTTATATTGGTTGTGATAATAGTTGTACAGATAGAGTACTCAGGGTGTTAGTTCTATTTCTGAGATCATAGCTTGACAATCAACTGTTATTTTTGTTGAGTGATTAAAACCTTTCCCCATTGTCATCCAATTCAATTGATTGCATGATTATGTTAATCAGATAAACATTAACATTCAACACATCTAATGTCACAAGAGGATGTCTAGAACTCAGGTATTACCTAGTGCTCTCATTAGTGTAGCATCTCATAGAAAGCAGCTAGTTATCACTTCAATAACTAAGCTTCCTTTTTCAGTGTGTTATACTGCATGAAGTTGTTCATATAATAGATAACTACAGATATTGTGGGAACTTCGGATATTGAAGATCAAGCCCTAGACACTAGCGGCAAAATGCAAGAGAACAAACTTATTTGTTCAGAAGCATAGAGAAAATAGACTGTAGAACATTACATGTGAAAACAAATTAATCTTGATCTTCATTTGCCAAGGGGATTGTCAGTCAATGAGGCATTAACAAAACAAAAAACAGCATAAAAATCTCCAATATAAAGTACACATGTCTCAATGAAGGTGATGATCTGCAATTACAGAGACTGAGAGTGGAAACAGAACATGCACCTTGCTGTACCCCACTAACCATTTCCAAACCCTGGGGACATTATAGACCAATCAAGCTGGACCATCACTTGGTAGCTGTATGAATTGTTTCATTTCTTTTTGTTGAATTTCTGAATAAATAATATATTTTCCTTGATTTATTATGCAGAACTGCTTTTGTTCAATAATTCTTTGGAGTTTGACAGGTTTGGGAACAGGCGGGAAAAGATTAGCACCATTGTCTGAGTCCAACTTTAGGTGTGGACAGTCATATCTTCCAGATGACAGTGACTATTTTTACAGATAGCCAAAATATCAGTGTCTAGATGCATTCAGCAATGGGAACAATATTGCTTTCCTCATACAGTTTGATTTTTAGGGCTTCATTGTTTATCTTCTAGGCAATAAAGCATCAGCTGCAACAAAACCACCTATGTCATTCAATCTCCTCAGCAATAGACTCGAACACTTAAATGCTGCATTTTAAAATGCATAAAGCCACTACAGAAAAAGAACACACACTTATCATTTAATAGCCAGAACTTGATACTGCATTTTATTGTTTTTTATTTTATTTATTTATTTTTTATTATTTTACATATCAATCCCACTTCCCTCTCCCTCCCTTCTTGCCTCCCTCCCATGCCCCCCAATCAACCTTCCATACCATCCACCCCTGTAGTCAATATTAACTAAATTGAAAATCTCCTTATTATAGAATGGCCTACATATGAGAAAGGAGATTTTAAAAACATTCAATGGGTATAAGTAACATTTTTTTACATAGATAACAGACACACACACACATACATATATATAACTATTTTTGATCACTTTTGTTTTATAGAAAAACTTGAAAATAAAGGACAATAATCTCTCATAAGATAGGTCTCCTTACATATGTATTCTCATGTCAGTTGTGTTTTTGTTTTTGTAGGTGCTGGCAGAGTACAGAAGATGGAAATTGAATCACTATCCTAATTCAGATACATAGATTCTTAAATATTGATAATCCATGTATTTTCTTTATCATCTTCCAATTTTTTCCTCTATCCATTAACTACATGATCCAGAATCATGTTATATGTTTGGTATAGCTCCTTCACAGTTATAGAGATAAAATTGGCAAGAGTAGACTCATAGTCTATATTATGAAATAATTTGGAAAAAAAGTGGAGACGTTTAATGATAGTAAGAAAAAAGTGACTTCTCAAGGAAAAACAAGAAAATGATTTATATATATATATATACATATATATATATATATATATATATATATATATATAAACTTAAACTTGATTGTGAAAGATGTCTATATATGATAACCAAATATCCAAAATTAGAAGTAGATTCTGAAAAAAGAATTATGGAATGGATAAAGCAGTGTGAAATAAAATATCTAATTATCCAGTAAGAAAAATCAAACAGAGTCAGAAAGCAAATGATATTAAGGGGAGTTATGCAATATCCATAACAAGAGGAGATATATTTGAATGGGAAATTTGGAAGTATTGAGTATGAATAAATACTTTAATATTTGCAAATACTACTTTGATAAAAACTGAGAAAGGATGATCTGGTTGCAAGTGAATGAGAATATAGTATCATAAAATACAATAAGAGTAATGCTCAGAAACAAACAATGAAATTAAAAATGTAAAGCATGGGCTTAGTCTGGAGGTGAGATGATTAGCAAATAAATATTCTAAGATGAATCTTAAGGTGGTTATAACTTAATTGTACTTTCAGTAACACACTTTTAAAATCAAGACCAGTTTAGGCTGTTTATTGATTTCCAGGAGACTCACTGTTATGTAGAAATACCTTGCCTCAAAAGTAAACAAAAGACTATTCTTGAGGTGTGGCCTGAAGTTTATATGTAAATGAACGGATGAATGGACCAATAAAAGAAAATAATAACAAATTATTCAGGGTTAGACAACCTGACCTCAGACTCAGAATGACAAGCACTGCATATTTTCAGCCATCTGTCACAATGAAGAAGAAACACAGAAACCAAGAAAGTGTGAAGAGACCACAGCTAAGGGCTAGGGGAAGAACTATCAGAATAGCAGGAAACAGGTGATAGAAAGCTGCAAAAGAAAACACCTGGAAGGCACTCTAACGGAGGAGGGAAAAGGAAGTCAGCACACGAGGATCTGATGTGATCCGATGAATACACCCTGGAAAAAGAACTATAAGTAACTTCTAATTGCTGAGAGAAAAAGAGTTCCTTACCCCAGATTTGAGTTCCCCTGTTTGCTTTTATAGTACAAGGTTGTCAGCCCTACTATAGACACACACACACAACTAAAATGGGTGCAGCAGGTCCTTATGTATATGCTTGTGTGTACTTATATATACACACATGTATACACACACATACATATATATATATATATATATATATATATATATATATATATATATATGTAGCAATAATAATCCCAGAGAAGTGATTTTCTATATGAAATTTAAGGTTAATGGGAGGAGTTAGAAAGAAGAAATTTGGAATGGGGTTGGATATTTTTATAAAAATATTAAAAATATATCATATATAATTATATATATAAATAATATATTTTATATGTTTCTGTTATATGTAGAGAAATAATACACAGAGACTACTATGTAGAGAAATTTGTTATGTGAAATAATAATTTTATATTTTAATAGAAATATACAACATATTATTAAAATACTATGTGTTATATAATATATTTATATGTTGTATATTTATATCTAAAGCTATATATATATATATATATATGTGTGTGTGTGTGTGTGTGTGTGTGTGTGAGAGAGAGAGAGAGAGAGAGAGAGAGAGAGAGAGAGAGAGAGAGAGAGAGTATTGTACCCAGGTAGCCAGCATTAACCTCCTGTACCTCAGTTTTTTATATCTATTAATTGGGTCTGGCTGCCATTGCAGACATTGACTTTGCAATGTAATTGCATATGCTTACAATTGATATTGTGTTAATCTGTTTTATGGCAACTTTATAAAAGCTATTGTAGTTTTTTTTTGTTCGTATAATCATTTTGAAAAGTGGTATAATTCTTTATATACCATATTACTTGGTTTTATCACCCAGTATATTATAGTCATTTTCCTTAATTAGAGACTGTTTCTAATTATTTATAATTTCACCTACAGTTTCATTCTAAAACACAGAAAAGTTATTGCATATATTTTATTGTGTGTATTTGCCTAATTATTTCTCCAGTGAAACAATCTATTGGAGGAAAAATTCCTCAAATCAGCATATTAAATCCAACTAACTTATATATGTTTCAAATACTCAATGTTTCTGCTATTTCTCTGTTTTAGTTTCTAAAAAGTTTTAGTTTCATTGTGCCTCAAATTGACCTATTTTGCTTATTTGCATCACCATCCTATTTCCCAATATTGTTGAAAAATTTCTTATTTCAAAATACCGTCCTCTGTTACTTCATGAGATAGATGTATTATTGAGATGATAGACAGTTTTTGGAAGGAAAGGCTTTATTTGGCTAATGCTTCCAAATTACTGTTCATTAATTACATCACTGAAGGGAGCTAGGACAATAACCCAGGCAAGAGAGGAACCCGAAGCAGGAGTTGATGTAGAATCCATGGAAGAGGGCTGATTACTAGCATGCTCAGGCTGCTTTCTCCTACCTCATATGAAGGGTTGGGACTTCCCTCGTCGATCAGCAATTTAAAAAATGCTCTGTAGATTCATATGCTTAGAGGTTTGTCTTGTATATCGTGTGTGTGTGTTAGACTCCTGCTTTTTCCTTTTTGAGATTTTCCCAGTCCAGAGTTCTAGAGCATTCCCATCTACTATGTGACCTGTCTCTTCTTTGTATGTTATAAAAATTAACAGAGTAATAATTGTACCTTAGTTCTTATCTTAGGCACTATTTTATTGTCATAAAGAGGCATTATGATCAAGGAAACTCTTAATAAAGAAGAAATTTAGTTGGGGCTGGCTTACATTTTGACTTTAGTCCATTGTTCTCAAACGCTGGAGCATGGTAGAACACAGACAGACACAGTGCTGGAAAAATAGTTGAGATTAGATGCTCGTGGGTGAACACACACACACACACACACACACACACACACACTCACACACACACACACACACACACACACACACACACACTGGGCCTGATAGTGGCATCTTAAATGTTAATGAAAATCCCCAGTGACACACTTTCATTCAACAAAGCCATACCCACTGCAACAAGACCACACCGCTAATCCTTTTAAACTCAGTTTCATTTCCTGGTGACTAAGTATTCAAATGTTTGAGCCTATGGGGACCATTCTTACTCAAGCTACTGCAGTTATTTTTCTTCTTTGTTATTAATGTAAAGCTCAATGGCATACAAAGTTTTTCAAGATAAGGAAGTCATTGAACTATTATGTTCAGATTCAAAACTCACTAATCTAAAACTATAAAGTGGTAAATTCTATTGTAAAATTGTTTAGTTTAATACACATATATTAGGACTTAAAATACATGCTTAAAACGTGGAACCAATTTCTAGTGAAAAAATATAAAAATCTTTTACATAATCACACAAACATTTTAAACTCGTAATATATCCATACTATGTATGAAACATAAATGTTCTGCCACTAGACTAGAGATGATACTGTAGGCGGCCGCCCGCAGGACGCCATTACAAGATGGCGAACTTCCTCTTTCTTTTATACCTTATTCGGGCATACGCCAGCTTGGCGGCTGCACTCCAGTGTGCCTGCTCGTTCCCTAGCCAATCCCGTGGCTCCAACACTGAGGCCAGGTCTTTTGAGCCTATGAGACCGTGACCCCGTTGCCTAGTAGGATGTATTAGCAGCTGTCCCTTCCTGCCCGGGGCCCCTCACGTTCAGCTCTCCCTTCAACCAAGAAGCGCTCCAATAAAGTGTGATCTGAGAAGAATCCTCGTGTGGTTGCCGTCTTTCCTGTGGGTCGGGCTTGGCGAGCCACATGATATTATTGAAAATTATTTCTTCAATAAGAGCATTCCTTGCAAACATTTTTAAATACAAAATAAATTAACAAATTGACTGTCTTTCAGAAAATATGTACCTGAAATAAAAGTAGCTTCTAGTTGTTATTCTTTTGCAAATATTTCCTCACATACACAATTTGGATTGTGACATAGGGTGCTAACAACTTCAGCTCATGTTAGATCTATTAATCATCTAGACAATCACAATACCACTCTTTTACTCTTCAATATAAAAAAATCCTAAGCAAGTTTACAAAGATTGCTTTTGAAATATAGAATGGATAACAAAGTCTGAAAGAAAGTTGGAGAAGAGTCTGCCACAAAGGAAGATTGGACATAATCCTTTTTTATTTTAAAACAATCTTTTCTCATTTTACATACCAATCCCATTTCCACTACCTACCCTTCATCTACTCTCCCCATTTTTCCCCCACCACACACCCCATTCACTCCTCTGAGTGGGTATGGCTTCCCATGGGAAGTGAAACAAGTCTGGCACATCATTTTGAGGCAGGGCCAAGGCCCTTCCCTTTTTATCTAGGTTGAACAAGGTGACTTGAGCAGTCTGTGTGGCCACTGGGCATGGGACCAAAACTTATCCTTAGTGCTTGAATTGGTTCTTGGAGCTTGTTCTCTTTGGATAAAATATTTTTTATAATATCATCTTTAGATATAATCATAATTCAACAAAATCACCCATTAAATAGAGTATATCAACTCCCTCAAGTACTTACCACTTCTTTGTATTAAAGACATTAGACTTCTGTTTAGCCTTGTAAAGAACAAAATACATCATCGTCACTAACCAAATTCTCTGTTTTGCAACAGAACACAATAATTTATTGTTTTAGTCCAACCAAGATTTATACCTGTTGACAACTCTGATCTATCTTCAAAGAATCTACTGAATTCTGCCATCTAGTAACTGATATTCTAGTCTTTCTTTTAATTTTTACTTTATTAAATAAAGTATAGGTGAGGATATAATATACTTTTGTTTCTGTTCCTGGTTTATATTACTTAAACAATATCTCTAACGTCATCTATGGTGTTGAAAAATGACAGTTTTCTTTACTAATTGTGAGAAGATTTAACAGTACAGGTGAGTTTCAACTTTTGATAGGGTGTATGCAATATCTATCCCATGTTCACAATGTTAAAAGGCGTGTTGCAAAAACGAGCTTAATGAGAATCCTTTGTTAGCAGCAATGTGTACACGCCTGCCCTTGCCAGCAAGGAAGACGTGACTCTGGGTAGGGTAGATCTATTTCATGCAGTTTTAATCAGGATCCTCTAAACATGTTGCTTCTGGCCCGCAGGGGGGGGGAACCCCTGCACAGGCTTAAATACCCTTGAGCAAACCAACCCCAGTGAGCCACGTGGACCCTGCAGATAGGCTACTCTAATGCAGAAGCAGACAGGATGAACAGACTTAACCAATTAAGGGCTTGTCTACCCAGAGAGTCTTCACCAGCAGGAAGGTGTAAGGCTAAAGCCAGCGCCACTTTAAGGCATGGCACTATGCGGCTCTCTACAGCAATGTACTCTGTAGACTCTAGTACTAGAAGTTTACCCTTGTAATTGTTTGGTAGATTTGCAGCTGAACTTCATTTTCAACCCCCAACATTTTCTTCATTCTGTGTTTCCATCCCAGTGCAGAAGCTTTGTAATTGAGCTTATAGCTCTATTTGTTAGTCCATACTTAGGTCAGATGGCAAACATTTAGGAAACAAAGTACATATTGATTAATTTTACATCACATAAACAAGAATCAGCTGGGAACATATATTGCCCTTTCTGTATATATTTCAGATCTCTAAAACCTATTTATGCATTGATGGAAAAAGGTACATCTTTATTTCAATAGCTATAAATAACCTATAAATGAACATAGGAGTGAAAAATATGTCCTCACCACCTTGATTTTAGTATCATTTGGTAGTTAACCAAAAGAGGAATGGTCAAGTCATATAATAAGTTTGTTCTTTAATGCACTTTTGGACTATCTTCTGCACTATATTAACAGGATTGAAGTAGACACAGGACTCCATTTTCTTGGAATCCTTAGTAAAATATTGCCAATTTGTTAGTCAATGGAGGGGATATGAATTAGTATTTGTTTATGATTTTAATTTTCATCATTATTATTATTTCATTTAATTATATGTAACTGTATAGGACACATTTTCATGTGTGTGATGGCCACTCTCATCATTTGATGTGTTTATTCAAGTTTTCTCTAATTTTATATGGCTATTTTTTCCCTTGTTATTGAATATTTTGAGTTGCTGTTATATTTTACATTAGGAATTTCTCCAGTACAAAACTTGCAAAACTTCCTCCCAGAATATGGGTTGTCTCTTTATTTCCTTTTACTGCAGAGGCTCTAAAATTTTATGATATCTCATTTGTTTTTATTTGTTTCTATCACCTACACTGTTAGACACATACCTAAGAAACATTTCCTGACCTATTTGGTCATCCAGGAGTTCCTAAGTTTCTGATTAACTCAGAATTATTCCCATTTTAATCATGAACTCAATATCTAGTGCTGTTTCACTGCTTCTGAGTACTGTGATTACAATTTGGACTTCCACATATGGTTTTGTTTAATTGTAAGTAAATCTTACTCATTTACAATACTTTTGTTTTGTTTGTTTGTTTTTGAAGTTATATGCCTATATTGTTATATAGGTTGTTCTCTAAGAACCCGGTATGAACCATCTTGTCACAAGTATCTCCTTGATTTGGCCATGGATGTTAACTCTTAAATATTAATTGCTTTTCTATTTTTCTGTTTATTTTCAGGGACTAAATTTTAATCACATATAGTGGACTATCAAAACTCTGTGTAAAAATGATTGAAGATTGACACAATGCAGAAGTATATTTGTTGGGACTAAGTTTGGTAAGTTAAAGAAGCTCAAAATAACTGGCTGAAAGGAATTATGTGTTATGAGCATGTTTTTCCTCGCTGCTGGTCTGGTCCAGCTCTTTGTTCCACTGCCATGCGAGGCCCAAATAACACTCAGAGATTCTGTATTTGATACAGTCCTGTTGGCCAGTTACTATTATTTTTTATGGGCTAGCTCTGTCTTAATGATTAACCCATTTCTACTTATCTAAGTATTTCCATGTGGTCATCTTATCAGAGCATGGTGGGCAGGCATCTTGCTTCCTCTAGGCTCTACAGGCTGACTCCTCCTCAGTACTTCCTCTTCCCTCCTTGTCTCCTAGCCCCACCTATTTTGCTTTCCCAAACAATGCTATATTTTTTAACCACTATGAGAAACATACTTACAGAATAATATCTCCCATCATCTCCTCTTTTCTGTCTAAAATAGAAAGGGGTTAAACCTTAACATAGCAAAATATATCTCACAACAGTTATCAATTAAGAATCACAGTTAACAATATTTAGTCCATTAATATTTTGTAAGACTTAAAGAAAATATCATCTATCTTATCTTTGTGAGTCTAAAGTCCTATATGTAACTTATCTTTAATCCTAACTAAGGAAAACTATAACTATACCTATCTGTCTTCAACTCCTTCAAAGACCACAGAAGGATAATATATAAACTCTAGAAATGACAGAGACAACTCACTGCCTGGTCAGTCACCCAAAATTCTTCTGTTCCATCTTCAGCCCATAGGCCATATTGTATCTCCATACTGCTCAACAAAGCAGGAAACTTTAAACTGTCCACCTGTATTGGCAGTTTGTCAGTCATTTTTCTCTGTTCCTGCAGAATGTCTGGCAGACTCTTCCATGAAGCAGTAACCATGTAGCATTATCCATCTTGCATCAGCAGTCACCTTTTGTGGGTCCTGCATGTCCAGTTTCTACAGCATAAAGTCAAACAGTCCAGAAGAGCAGTACCTTGTCCAAATGGCCAGCCTTGCATATTAGAAGCAAACTCCATAATGTGTTTTTTCGATGTCCATTTTTTTTTTATGCAGGTGGTGTTACCAGGAGCAGTTGTGCCTCACTGTCAAGAAAAATCCTAAACCATTTTAAATACCATATTCTGTAGGTCTTTGAAAGGTACCTCAAATACATCTCTGTATATCTAGAAATCCTAACTAACCTAACTCCAAGTTTTGACTATCATAGGTGACTCTCTAATCTGTACTAAATTATACATTACATTTTTAATTGTGCTATATAAACACAATACCTAAACAAGAGGAGAAATGAACATATCACAAAAATGACCTTAACTTGTATCAATAAATGAAAATCCATTTCAAAACATAGCATTCGTATATATACCATAATTCCCTTTTTACCTTTAAAAAGATTGCTTGTGGTTGTAACCATTTATAACCCAGCCCATTTAAATGAAAACAAATGTTTATAAACAATATTTGGGAATTTGGGTGTCATTCTTGCCAAACTACTTCCTGCTGGTAAGGGGCGCTATCATGGGGATCCTAAGATGACACAGAAATCTTGGCTGTAGTCTGCAAGGCTTTGTCTCAACTGCTTTGAATGTTGGATCACCTTGGACTCTGTTTCAGGGGGTCTGGCTTGATCAAACCACATTAGTTTGGAAGGAATCCACAGCTTTTCATTCTCTGTGGAAACAAAAATAGAAATCCTTTTCCCCAGTAACTTGTCCTTTTGCTTAAATTTTGGAGTCAAAGCATTTTTAAAATATATAAATTGAATTAATCCAGCAGCATTTCTTTTATCATTAGTTGTTATTTTCTCAGCAGTCAAAAAATTTAAAGATAAAAGAACAGCGTACAATATCCAAAGTTTCTCTGTGCTTTCCATCTTTACGTGGCTTTTTTATTACTCTATTTTTTCTACTTCTATTTTTACATTTTTTGAGACAGGGTTTCTCAGTGTAACTTCTATCTGTCCTGGAATTTACTTTGCATACCAGGATTACTTTGATATCACAGAGATTTGCTAGCCTCTAAAAACTATTTTTTAAGCTTTTGTTAAGTTTTAAGTGAAAGTTCTCAGTCCACTTCTGACACCATTATGTTATAAGCACATGCCCCACCCCCCCCCGCCGCAGGATTGGTCCTGCTCTTTGTTTCTCTCCGCCAGCCACCTGGTACTGCTGCCACGCAAGCCCCAAATACTCAGAGACTCTGCATTTGATACAATCCTGTAGGCCAGTTACTATTATTGTTTATGGGCTAGCTCTGTCTTAATGATTAACCCATTAATACTTATCTAAGTATTTCCACATGGTCATCTTATCTGAGTGCAGGCAGCTGGCATCTTGCTTCCTCTAGGCTCTACATGCTGACTACTCCTCAATATTTCCTCTTTGCTCCTTGTCTCCTAGCCCCGCCTATCTTGCTTTCCCATTGGCCAAACAGTGCTTTATTCATTAACCAATATGAGAAACATATTTACAGAATAACATCTCCCATCAATTATGTTTGCTGGGAGATGTCTCAATCTGTAAAATACTTGTTGCACTAACATGAGCATCTCAGTTAGATCCCTAACAGCTACTTATAATCTTGGTGTTGAGGGGGTAGTGACTATATATCCTGTGGCTAGCTGGTAACCATAGGATTCAGCAAGATGCTTTCTCAAAAACAAAAAAGAAAGAAAAGAAAGAAGGAGAGTAATTGAGGAAAATACCATGTGTCAATGTTGATCTTAAAGATGCACAAACATGTATGTGCACACAGGCAAACACAAAAAAGAACACTTCATGTACACTTCTCAAGGGAAGCAATCTGGCACGGGTATGGAATATTTGCAACACAATGTTTCTAGAGAAACAAGCTCTTTACTGTAGTATGAATTACCATTGTAAATGTGGCCTTTATCCTATTCCAAATAGAAATTCAAGCATTGTCAATGGTGCTTCAAGCACAACAATGAAGAAAGAGGAAATTAGAATGTGGTGTTATCATCAAATACTTCTATCTCTGTCTTTATTATTATTTTTTTCATGTATTTTACATACTGACTACAGTTTTCCTTCCATCCTCCTGGTTATGTCCCCACACCGCCCCCTCACCCTCCACACATACACACAATGCTTCCAGTCTACCCTACTCTTCTTTCTTTCTTCTGTCTCCACTCAGAAAGAAGAAGACCTCCCATGAGTTTTAGCAAAGTATGGAACATCAAGTGGAAACAAGAACAAACTCCTGCTACAGCACTGCAACAAGGTTGAGCAAGGTAACCTAGCATGGGAAACAGGTTTCTAAAAGCCTGCTAAGCCCCAGGGACAGGTCCTGATCTCACTATGAGGACCCTTATGAACAGAGGAAAGTACACAATTGTCACACACATGCAAAGGTTCTAGATCTGTCCCATACATGCTCCCTAACTGTTGGTTCAGAGTCCAGGGACTCCCAGGGGCTCAGGGTCAGGGATCCCTGTCATGAATTCCTGGCTCCTACTACTGTCTCTGTAGCTATACTTCAGGCATCATAATGCATCTGGACAAGCCCTGTATTCAGGAATCAATGGCATAGTATTGGTGCAAGTAAAAAACCAGGCAGAGTTGCATACTGGGTTCTAGGTTGGGAAGCTCAGTGAAAGTCTGGAAATGAAATTTATTCTCATATCAAATGTATACACCAAGAACAAAGGTCATTAGCATCGATAACAATTTCTCCTATGCTACAGAGATTCTCTAGGATCTTTATATTGACATTTAATCTGGATGACATCAAGTCGTTTATTAGAACATTTATTTTGTTTTAGTGATTTGAACCATATTCATTTAAAGGGACAAAATATTTACAATGCCTGGGATTCTCAAGAATTTTGTATCTGTTCCCCTTTTATATGCAATCATCCCCTCATGTGACTCTAGCCACTTAAATCCCTTGGAATTTCTACCTGAAAACTCATACCCCATGGAGTTTGTAGAAAATAACCGTATTTACCCTATTCCTAATTAGCAGTTATTTCTCTTCATGTGGCTTTTATTAATAGGAAAACAAGTCTCTTGAGTTCCTACCAGGAATGAAGTTAATTCACTCTTCGGATCATAAAAATAAAGCCATCACCAGCTTTTCTTCTTACTGTGTATGGACCTCCTAACACCTCACTTCAGATTGTGGAAGTTCTGATTTGGTAAAATTGTCCCAAACAACTTTATGATCCTAATGAATATCATTACGAACTGAAGCTTTATCTGATGTACTTGCTGTTTACTAACGTACTATAATAACAGACATCGTCCCTGTGCATTTTAGTGCTGATCATTATTGTCGGAGCTAAAACAATTACCTCTCTCCTGATGAATTTCAACTCCTTCTGCATTTTGCATTACCCAAGTAGTAGTAGTATAGTTCCAGAGAGTTAGTACAGCAGATTCCCCCATAATGTGTGAACATCAGATAATTTACCCAATAATCTGGGTTCATTTTTTCTCATGTTAAATTAGAAGTTCTGTTGCATGTTATCACATAAAATTGTCAAGAACATAAAAGTAAGTTTCTTGAATATGAACCTGCTAAGCTTTAACTGTTTTTGTTTCTCTTCCTAGTGTTGTTTTACCTTAACTAACTAAATAATTTAAATTGCTTATTTCTTCCCCAGTTTATCTCTGGAGTATTTTTATTTTATTTTGGTTTCTGTGTGTCTATCTGCTAACTTGATGAAACTCTGCTGTTGCAGAACTGCACTGTTTTCTAAATCAAAGTTTGACTATAATGCCTTATCCTCATGAAAAAATAAAGTATGTGTGTAAGACAAGGGTGCATTGGTGCAGGTGGGAAAATGAATGCTCATGCATGCATGTTTGCATATATCTGGAAGATGAATGTCAGCCTCAGGTGTCAGCCCTCCAGCTGACACACATTTTGAGGCTGACCTTCTCATTGACCTGGGATTCTCCACAAGCAGGCTAGCGGTTGGCCAAAGAGTCTTAGGGAATTACCTGATCCTTCCTCCCTTCCCCTAAAATTACAAGGGCAATTCCATCTTGACCACATTGCTCTACGAATTTCTAAGACTTGAATCCTAGGTTCTTGTGTTTTTATGTGATCTGAGGTCATTCAGAGATTCACCAGTCTAACTGTGAATACATTTTTAAAAAGATGTTTCTCATCATATACAGGTGCAATTCTCCACCTGGGACTTGGCATTCCCAAATTCAGCTACCAGACATCCCAGTCAGTGGCTTTAAAAGGCCGAGAACACAAAGTTGCATTCTGACTGCTTGCAAGCAGATGTTAAGCTTGTCAGAAACAAGCTTTTGTTTACAGAAATAGAAATATCAGTTTCCTTAAAGTTGTACAAGACCAGGAAGGTACATAAATTAACTCTTTGCAGCCCGTAGCATTTGGAAATCCATTTTTGGTTTACAGTTCTGTTAAGCACAGTAATTTTAAACTTTAATCATAAAGCTAGCCATCAACATGATGTGAGCCATCACATTTCCCCCTTGAGTTGTAGCCTGAGTCTAGTTCTTGACTCTCTGGCCATACCTGTACTTAATTACCATCAGCTCATAAGTGGGAATTTGTATATCTGGTTATGGCCTTAATGATGCAGGGGCAGGAGAACAAGATGGACAACAGAATTTCTAGCCAGGAAGAGGGCAAGAGTGAGAATGGGAACCCTTGTTTTTGTTTACTTGTTTGTTTGTTTGTTTTTGAGTCAGAGCCTTCTCCCTTTCTGTAAAGTTTTCCCAGAGGACAGCCATGTAATCGCCAATGATTTCAGAATAGCTTTCTTAAAAAACAAGGTTTTCCTCTAAAGTTGAACAATAACTTCCTTGCTGTACAAACAACAGGTCTCATTTTCTTTCTCTCATGCTATAAAACAATCTTGACTAAAGAATCTACCTATTCTAATAGCTTGGCAATAGACATTTTTTTTTATAACATAGATTCTGGATTAGTTAGCTTCCAGGGTTTTGAAGTTAATCTTAGCCATTACTGTATCAGTGGCACCTCCTTTTCCTAAACCTCAGCTTATTATGAGAATTGCACATTTGTCCCTAAAAATGGGGGCCAGAAGGGCCTAGGATCATGAATACATGAGTTTTCTCCCTACTTGACCAGTTATTATGACAAATGTACACCTGGGAGAATAAGATACAGAATGTTTGAAGAATGCTGCCCCTTCCAAATAGGCAAGCAAGGGTGCAACCCATCATCAATTGCAAGCTAGTCAGTTTCAGCTGAGAGAAGTGAAAGAATCCATGTCCATCTGACAAACTAGTGGCCAGGAGCTGTGAGATATTTATGGCAAATTTGCATTTTCTCTTAAAGGGGACTGTGGACAAATATCTTCTGAAAGAGTAGGAGGGAGTAGAGTCAGACAAAGCAACATTATTCGTTTACAACCTACATCAATCTCATCTTCAGTGGATCTTCCCAGGCTTTGGTGATGGTCCATTTTTCTGCAGCCTCCTCATCATTCCCTGTGATGCACTTAACCTGTTGTTGTGTATCCTGGCAAGGATACCGTATACCTTGACAGCAGGACACAGATGACAAGGTGTGGGTCCTTCCAGTAGGGCTCCCGTTTCCTTTACACCTAACTTTCCATCCTTTTGTTAAGGACAAGGGGCGATGTACCTTCTTCTGAAAATGCTAGTCAGCTGAATTTAGAATGCTGTCCTCAGGGCCCAGGAAGGCTGAAATTCTAAGCAGAGGCCAAGGATTGGGGGTTCAAGCTGTGGGATGCATGCACAAGAAGTATCCGGTTTATTGACCCAGTGAAGGGACAATTATTATGTAGGCTGGTTTACATTAGCTTTCAGGTTGTCTGGATCTCAAAGGAATTTGGGACTGTTTGTAGTCCAAAGCTGATTCATGTTTAGTGTCTGTCAGATGAATGGAAATCTGCTGAGACAGATATAGACTAGGGGAAGAAGTTAAAGTTTAAGAACTTAAAGGAAAACCTTGTATTTAAAACTCCCCATTCAGGAAATAAGCAGTAGGTGAGGAAGCTTAGACTGTTGATTGGCAAGAGTGATCATCTGGAGCCCATTTTACCTGTGACAGATGAATCCAAGTCACCACTCCTTGCATTTACATGGTCTTACATGAATTTAAATTTTACAACAATGTAGTGGCATATCCCACTTCTGACACCAGATATTGTGGTATAATAGTCAGGGTAAACAAATAGGCCGAATAGATGTTTATTAAGGGAGAAACAAGTCACAACACAGACAGATGAACACAGCAGTTAAAACTGGATGCTCCTCTCTCCATGTCCCGCCAGAAAGAGAGCATTCTTCGCCTCCGAGACTAAGCCCCACAGGTCACTTCCACACCTGGCTCCACCCATCAATGGGTGTGGCCAGTGCCACAGAAGCAGACACAGTGAATATCCCACTACACAACAAGAGATAAACGTTTTAGTTATATTAGCATTACTACTATTTGTAATCTTTACAGAAATCCACATAAAGTAGTAGACCTACAACTTTGACTGGTGTTGAAACTTTTGGGACCAAAATTTCTTTGAGTTATAACTATTAACATGTTTTCCTCTGTTCACATATATAATACATCATACATAATTTATATATTATGTATCTTGTCAGAGCCCTCTATTTAAAGTAAAAACTAGAATTGGCAAAATTACTAGAGGCATTTCTGCATATATCAAATAACTGACATTCAGACATACCAATTTTGGTAACATCTAAATCAAATATGGGTACTCAGGAGCCATCCAAAGTGTTAGAGACAGCCCCTACCCCTAGTATTAGGAGTCCAACAAGTAGAAAAAGCTACACAATTCATATATATATATATATATATATATATATATATATATATATAGAGAGAGAGAGAGAGAGAGAGAGAGAGAGAGAGAGAGATAGGTCATCACCATTTCTCCATGCTGGCACTATGGTTGCTGGTTCAGAGTTTGTGAGTTTCTATAATCGAAGATTAGTTGTTTCTGTAGATTTTTTTTATTGTTGATGTCCTTGACCCTTCTATGTCCTACAATCTTTCTCCCCTCTTTTCAATATAATTTCCTGAACTTGACCTAATATTTAGCTGTGGGTCTCTGCATCTGTTTCCTGAGTTTCAGCTGGAGTCATCATTGGAGATTCTTGGGTGTCTCCTTTGCACCAGGTTTCTACCTAACCCAGAAATGTCACGCTTTCTAGTCATCCTCTCCCTCATCTACCCTGAATACAGTCCTTCATGTTTCCATCCCCACCTGCCCTCAGTGTACCCGGGAGATCTCCTCTATTTGCCCTTCCCAGGGAGAGCTATGTATCCCTTTTTGTCCCTCCATTTACCTAGCATTTTTGGATCTCTGGATTATAGCATGGATATCCTTTACGGCTAATATCCACTTATAACTGAGTACATACCAAACGTGTTTTCTTGGGTCTTGGTTATATCACTTAGGATGATTTCATCTAATTCTATCCATTTGCCTTAATGTGAAGGAAAGCAAAATTACATTCTAAGTACACACAGAAGTTCATCACATGTAATCTTTTTTTACACAAGCAGAAACAGATGTTTTGTTAATCTTCTACAAGACTACACAATTTAAAAAAAAATTAACACTGAAGAACAGTATTTTTAAAGTTTTAAACATAACGATAGCCATCAACAAAATGTTAGTCATCACAATGTTTATGCTGTCAACTCTATTAATAATATCTATAGTTTAAATTTGTAACTCTTTCCTCCTAAATCAGTAATGCCACTTGTAAAATAAGTATTTTTTTGTTTGCTTTTTGTTTATTTGTTTTGTGATACAAGGTTTCTCTGTGTAGCTTTGGAACCTATCCTGGCACTCACTATATAGACCAAGTTGGCCTTGAACTCACAGAGATCCACTTGCCTCTGCTTCCCAAGTGCTGAGATTAAAAGCATGTGCCACCAAGCCCAGCTGTAAAATAAGTTTTAAGATGCCCTGAACATGGGTCTCAGTTAGAAGGACTGAACAGTCTAAGGGACCTCAGACAGTGAAACCAGGATGTATCCCTGGTGCATAAAAGGACTTTGAGAGCACATTCCCAATGGAGGGATACTCTCCTAACCTAGAGGCAGGAGGAGGGCCTAGTCCCTACTCCAAATGACTTGACAGATTTTGTTGACCCCTCCTGGAAGGCATCACCCTCCCAGTGGAGTGGGAGGGTGATGGGATGGGGTGTGGTCAGGGGGCATGGGAGGGAGGGAGAAAAAGAATGAAGGAGAGAGAGGGAACTGGGATCCATATGTAAAATAAGAATAAATAATAAAACAAAAAAATGGTTGTTTTATATTGCTGTCCTTTGCTTTCTTCTCAATAGTTACTAGGTAACTGTAGACTAATGAGTGATGACAGTTTAAAAATTATTCAATATAGCTGTTAGCCTTTGAAGAACACTTCTTATTTTACTTTCCTGTCTGCTCTAATATGTCTTATGCCATTTTTTCCCATAAGGCCTCAACTTTTTTGCAACTTTATTGCTTTATCTGTAGTGTTAGGTTTATAGTCCTTTCAGTATTAGTGTTATAGTTTTTCAGTTATGCAAACAAATTTGTCTTCTGAATGTTTGATTTTCAAAGAAGTTTAGTGTTTTGGTATTTCACCTTCACTTAGCCCCTTTGGTATAACTGGCCATTTACTGAGAAGATGGATAAATATATGTTCAATATTCCACATTTTTTTCCAGATTTACTGAATTATCTAAATGAGGATTCATTGTCAGGCTAATGGTTCAAAATTACTGTGTGATTATTCAAGCAGCTAAGTAGAATTAGGCACTCAATTGATTCACTATCCCAATAAATAAACAAGTTCAGTCCATGGGAACAATGATTGGTGAAAAAGAGAAATGGTTGGAGCCACACTGTCTCAGTTCACTTCCTGTCACTGATTCACTCACCTTAGACAAATTCCCCACTCGCCTCTGTGTTTTATTTTTTTGTATCTACCAATAGGAATAACATCCACAATTTATACATTCTGAGAAGGAAGTCAAGTGAGTTAGGAAATGCTTCTAAACTACTAATATCAGTATCTGTAAATGATTTAAATGATGAGTTACATTTGAGAAATGATTGCACTTTTATTATAGGAAGAAACACAAAGCCTCTCTTTGATGTTCTGAAAAAAATCTACACATTTTCTGAGGATTTTATGAGACTATAAAATATACCACGTACAGTAAATAAATAAAAATAACAAGATAATATAAAAATTGAAGAATATTAAAGTGCTTTACATAAGAGAGAAAATAATTAGTGGTGTAAAAGGACAAGGTACAGAAAAACTGAAATATTTGAAAGCACTATGTCTAACCAAGTATTAACATATCAAGAAATAGAGGAATGTAAACTATTCACTATCATACCGACCAAACCAAGAAATGGATATTTTAAAAGAACAATTCAAACAGATTCATTCAAAGGAAGGCATGGAAATGTTCAACAAGCACATAAAAATCAAATTTATTACATTGCTAGAGAAATGTAAATCAAGACCTATTAATTAGTGATATTGTTTCCATTAGACTGATAATCATCATAGAAATACAAACACACACACACACACACACACACACACACACACACAAACACACTGTATGAAGGTATAAGTCATAAAACTAAAAGTATACTATGCAATGAGGGTAGAAAGAAGCCTTAAGAGAAGTTTGAGGTTGTAAAACAAGAAGGTAACCAAATGAATGTAACATGGAAACAAAAAGGGATTGATGGGACAGGAACAATCTTTCAGAGAATTATAAAAGAAGGGAGTGGTGGAGGAGGGGAGCATGGATGAAAAGGACCTTTAAATACAAAGTATAAAATACATATTTAGTATGCTAACTAAACCTCTTATTTAAAGGATATGATGGTAAATGTGTAGTTACTAAGGAATAGGAAGTATACCACAATGGGACAATTATGTGGTTAATAGAGGGGATATATTTGATCAAGAAATCTCAGTAGTGTATGTGAAAATGACATAATGAAACCCAACATTTTCTACAACTAATATATACTAATTAATAAAGAAGAAGAAAAGAGACTAAAATCACAAGGGCTACAACGATAGAGAAGTGAAAACACATTCACATTGATGATAAGAAAGAATGTGAATTAGTACAACTCTCACAGAAGTATAAAATGTAGTATTCCTTCAACAATTAAAAATACTAGCATGTGATCCAATAATTGTATTCTATCCCCTTTTATGTCCAAAGATGATAAAATAGGTGTGTTGAAGTGATGCCTGAATGCACATTTACTGTAGCAGTCTTCCATCATCAAGGAGCAGAAAAAGAAACTATACCCATTAACTATAACCTGGGATAAGTGCAGTTACTAGAAACACAAGAATGGGCTGTGGCTGTAGAGGGGAATGTAGACAGAAATCGCTGAAAGAAGGAGAGTAGAACATGCTGGGGTGGCAATCACCCCCCCCAAAAAATAGGTTAACATGAACCACAGTGCCAGGCATGGAAACCCTCCTTTCAAGTTGTTGGTCAGGAAATCCAACCATTCCAAAGAAACATTTTTTTATCCGGTTTGTTTATTTCCAGAAACACAGCAGAAACAAGACATGAAGGAATCTAACTGGATTTGACCTGCATAATTCTACCCTGAGGACTAGCTTTTCAAGTTTTAGGGGGAGATACTCAAGCTACCAAAAAGAAAAGCAATCAATAATCCTATTCAATTGCCAGATCTACAAACCACGCAATAACATCCATGACAAGAATATTCTGGATATTACGACAGTGGCACTTATATCATGGGGGTAAACAACAGCCACCTAATTGGACTTAAGGCTTACTTGATAGGAAAATCTTCATGCCTGGTATGGCAAACCTAGCCAGCCAAACATGGATAATGAGGCTAGAGAAACTAAAGAAAAACCTATTACTATTACTTTCTTATACCAATATAACTGCTGACTACATTACATATACTTGACTTTCTACCTTCAAATGAGTGTAACTTTTGACACTCATCAAAAAAGGTTCTTTCTGTAGCTAAAATAGAAAATTCTGAAAACTGGTCAAAATGGGGAGAGCAACAGAATGTGAATTACCATCTGCAATTAACACATTTATAACACAATTCCTACATCTAAGGCTCAGGAGTCATTGCTGAAGGGTCATCAAACCTGTAAGCACCAAAGACTAGGGCATGTGCTGTGATACAGTCTCTTCTAAAATATAATAGGACATAAAGCAGAGGGTAGGGCAGAAGAGACCAATCTCAGCAGAGCTAAGCCATAAGAGATAAATGTTATAAAAACATATTATAAGTAATTTGTAGAGAATTAGAAAAATATATTATTAATAAAATTCTTATTAAATATATTATTTATAAATATATTATTAATAAAATAAGTCGCATTTGAGTTAAGGGAACTTTAAGTACCATATTATCTCATTAATGTAGAGAACCCAAACCTGTAGGTCTCATGGGAGTAGAAACTTGAATGGTATTCATCACATTTAGGATGGTGAGGAAAGAGGGAGGCCTCATGAAAAATCTATTAATACCTACTATATTATTGTTATAAAAAGAAAAAGATGTCCTGGTGTTGCAGCCATGTGTTTTTCAGAAACCCTTAAGACCTCAAAATATTCTAATGTAAATTCTTAACAAATATCTAAATAAATATGTATGCATAACCCAATTCAAACACTTTGATGTGAATATACAGTATCGGTTGTAATATTACATGTTACTCCATTAATGTGAGAAATTATATGTAATCATTTATCACTGACTCCTCATGTGAGTCCTTACCAGTGAGGAGGAGAGGACTGGGTGTGGGTGATGAGGGAGGTGATGGGTGTGGGAGGAGGCGAGGGGATGGGAAGAGGGATGGGAGGGAAAACTGGTTGGAATGTAAAATGAAATAAAAGAATAAAAAAATAGAAAAAAATTAAAAACCAAACTTAGATGAAAGCAATTATACAATGTAACAAGAATGTTTTAAAAAATGCTGAAATAATGTTGAAGGTTTTCAACCTAAACACTTACACACTTACATGAAACAATGGGTGCATTTACCTTAACTTGAATAGCATGCAACATAATCAGATATTGTAACATCTCTTGCTGTCTCATGAATTTCTTTTCTTTTTTTTTAATCTACTGAATAAAAGTTAACAACACAGCAAGATTTAAAGAATAAATAAGTAAATGAGTAAATGAAGTGAAGCCATTCTGTTTCCTACTGGAGAACAAATAATTAGTGTTTGCTCGTTAATCTCCTCTAAACTTCATCTAGAAGAATCTTGGGCTTTGGGAACCTCATTGGACACTCTTTTGTAGGGTTTACCCACCGTTCAGTTCAACATTGACAATCATCAAGCAGATCCTTTTGGATTACCAAACACCTTTTGCCTAGAGTCATCTTGGCTAGCCATGAGCCATCTTGAAAATCTGTGGCTATTCAGAATTTAGGCAAGTGTCCTCGTGGCTCAACGAAGTTGCTAGTGCATTATGAAACATGGAGGAAGAGAAAAAACTGCCTTTGTGTGACTGTTTTTCTCTACCAAAATGTTTTATGTCTAGTCTATTTATCCCTGCCCTCATCAAAACTAAGAGTAATATTGCCTGTAAAATTAGAGCTCCTTCTCAAGCAGGTGACACTGACAACTGGATTTCTGTTTCCTGTGTCTTCCCAGTTTGACTCTCCCCACCCTTTCTGCACATCTACTCAGAGAATTTCTCTTTCCTACTGATCTCAAAGACATGAGTGCACAAGCCTATTCAGGACTCACTGTCCTTGAGTGTCCTAAAATTATTCATGATGCCCAGTTGTGTGCTAATGTTTGTGCAAAATGATTTTGGTCATGTGTTTCCAAACCCAACAGTGAATGTATTTTTTCCTTTTTTTGAATAGGGGTTATATTTAGTACCTGCTGTTTTCAACTGACTGAACTGCAGTTGAAATTCTTAGATATCAGACAATGTCCCTTCAAGATCATCTAACTATTACAGAAAGAATTTCTGCCCAAAATGTAAATTAGGAAAGGAGTTTATGAATATCCTACTTGTAGGTTCCTGAGACAAGGGGAAGCTCCACTGGTGGGTGAGGATGACCGTGACCGCAACACTTACATGCAAATAATAGGAGAAATGATGATAGACAGCATTTACACAAGTTTTGTTATTTCCCAGAAACTCACTTAAGTGCTGTGAAAGTATGAACCCTTGAAACCCCACAGTAACTTCACAAAGAGCTATTAAACTTGTTTTGTAGTTGAAGAAACTGAGATATGATATCTAGAAATATCTCACCACCAAGAATTTGTATGAACAGTCTTTGAACTGAGGGACAATATTGACAACACTTCAGTGTAAATTAAATTTTTAAGCTGATGATGACAAAAAATAATGCCATCTTTCTCCTGATTAAGACTTTTCCTTTCTAATAAACTAATCTAGATTACTGAAAAACCAATAAAAGTATATTTTATACCAACTATTTTGTTTAAAATATTTTATCAACCAACATCTTGGTTGATAAACCTGTAAATTTATATATTTCATTACAAATTTCACTAATGGAGAATATTAATGGAGAATAGGTTTACTAATGGAGAATAGGTCGTGAAATGCTTCAGTGTTTTATGGAATCATAATAAGTAGTTTTTGACTAAGTTAAGCATCATGATGCAAAACAGAATTCAAGTGTACTCTCTTCTGGCATCTTTTTCCTGGGGTTGGTGTAATGCTTCTGACAGGACAAAGGAATAGGGGGACTATTTGGATAAAAGAAGTGTCCTGGAAAGAGGAAAAATTAGGAACAAAAGTTGGAAATAGTGAGAACAAACATAGTAACGTATGTACGTGAAAATGCCTGCCACAACGAAGCATACTTTAAATGATTAATTTTAAAATCTCATATTCTATTCTTAGCATATTTTAGGCTAGGATATATTCAGTGTTAGAATTCAGGCATCTGTACTGGCCTGTCATTGGTTTTCTGACAAGATACACCCTCAGCTGCAGCCACTAAGAGCACCACCTGTGCACATTCGCTAAGTTCCCTTTTAAAAGGGAAAGGGCCCTACCCACTTCACATCCTCTCTCTCTCTCTCTCTCTCTCTCTCTCTCTCTCTCTCTCTCTCTCTCTCTCTCTTTCTTTCTCTTTTTCTGTCTTCCTCTCCCCACTCTCTGCTTCTTTCCTCTATCCTGCTGGTCGTTTTCCCAGAGGTTGTTTTGTTTTGTTTTTTTTTCCCCTCCTTTCCTCTTTTATGATCACTTTCCTTAATTTAAAAACAAAACAAAACAAACAAACAAAAACCAAAACTACTCTGACTGAACCCTGTTGCATGGCATCCTTGTAACACAAATAGGTAAATGATCGGAGATAGATATTGGGGTTCAAGCTGAATATCAGAGAAGCAAAGCAGCTGGTCACTAGCCTCCTAGCTCCAACTCAGGCTGAATGGGTTGATCCTGTCTCCACAAGCTCTCACCAAGCTTCAGACTGTAACCCTTCCTAAGTGTAGCTTAAGAATGACAAATGTCTCTCTGAGACTTTGTGTCTACCTTTTATACTCCCCTACTGATTAAAGGTGTGAGCTATAATTCTCTTTTAGACTGATTCACTCTTGTGTAGATCTGGGTGGCTTTGGACTCACAGAGATCTGTGTATGTCTTAGTTCCGAGTCCTGCGATTGAAGGTGAGTACTACTACCTCCTAGCTTCTGGACGCTAGGATTATAGGTGTGTCCCTGACTTCTATGGCTTGTGGCTATCTTTCTCTCTTGTGCTTCTTCTCTTTAATTACAACACTCAGTACAAAATACATTTGATCTATTACATATCTTTTTTTTTCTTCAAAATATTTTAATTCCTTTAGAAGTATAATGTGTACAAATCCAATATGACAGCAAAAAGGAACTCATTCATTGATGGGAGATGTTATTCGGTATATATGTTTCTCATACTGGTTAATAAAGCCCTGTGGCCAATAGGAAACAAGATAGGCGGGGCTAGGAGACCAGGAGGAGGAAAGAGGAAGTAGTAGGGAGGAGTCGAGATGTAGCCCATGGAAGAAGCAGGATGCCTGCCACGGCTCCCCGATAAGACGACCACGTGGAAATACTTAGATAAGTAGAAACGGGTTAATAATTAAGACAGAGCTAGCCCATTAACAATAATGGTAATTGGCCAACAGGATTATATCAAATACAGAGTCTGTGAGTGTTATTTGGGGCTGGTGCTGCTGTGGGCCCAGACTGGCGGGCTGGCGGGCTGGCGGAAACATACAGGCTACAATTCCTCAACAGTTCATTTCCAATATATAGTTCATTAAGCACAAATATTTACAATTAATAAAATGAATAATGTCACTTACTTTCAATTTCCTTAAGGGATATGTTCATTTGCTGAGATATATAGATGATCCTTGTAAAGTCATTAATTTAGATATTAAATGTATTAAAGTTTTTTATTATTATAAAATATTAAAATGTAGTAAAGTGCAAACAAGTTGGATAAAATATTTTATATATTAGGATAATAGTTATAGGTTCATTTTCTAAAATATAAAATGTATTTCTATCATGTGTTTTCTATCAATAGTTTTTTCACTATTGCTAGGAGTCTTAGCTGGGATCATCCTTGTGAATTCTTGACAATCTCCCTGTAACCCCATAATGGCTCCCTCTATCAAGATATCTCTTTTATAGCTTTCTCCCTTCCCTAACCCAGTATATGATGTGTGTACATGTAGGAGTGACTGGCATGGTGTGTGTGGAGGACATTGGACAATTTTGTGGAGCCCTTTCTTCTCTTCTAGCTTACATGGGTTTTGGGGTAGGATGCATGGTGGATGTCACACTCCCATGGTGGGCAGTGTTTGCTCTTAAACTATAAGCCATTCTGTTGTCCCTAGTCTTAGCTTTAAAGGATGATGTGAAAAATATTATTTTCTGGCTTAAAATTTTTAAGTGAGTGTAAATGTCGGTGTGGATATATGTAGTGGGATATTCACTGTGTCTGCTTCTGTGGCACTGACCACACCCATTGAGGGGTGGAGCCAGGGGCGAAAGTGACCTGTGGAGCTTAGTCTCGGGAGGAGGCGGAGAAAGGCCTCTTCTGGCGGGACACAGAGAGAGGAGCATCCAGTTTTAACTGCTGTGTTCATCTGTCTGTGTTGTGAGTTGTTTCTCCCTTAATAAACATCTATTCGACCTATTTGTTTATCCTGACCCTTATTGAACCGCAATATCTGGTGTCAGAAGTGGGATCAGGATTTTCACCGCACCTGGGTTTTACCCAGGTGCCGCAGCAACCCTTCCCCCACCTTCCTTGAACGGGCAGGATATACCCTTCCCTAGAACTCCTTTTATCTCCATCTTGGCCCTGAGACTACTGCTCATCTTCTGCCCATTCCCTCAGATTGTATTCGCACAGAGCCCTGCGGCATTAGCCCTGCCTTTTGTGTTGCTGCACTAGGCCTGGACTCCACCTGCTCTGTTTGTGTGCTTGCAGGCTCCAGCGGTTGCGGCGGCTGTGGCAGCTGCGGCCTGTGGACTGGCAGAAAATATACACACTGCAGTTGATTGCAGCTCCTGTTTTCCCTGTGGTCTCAACAATTGTACAAGGCTCGTTTCACTCCTTCGTTTAACAAAATTTTGCTTACCTTAGTTTGTTAAAAGCTATTCTACAGGGACCAGGATCAGAAGGATCGTTTCCTGCCGGAGGCTATTTGGCGGACACTCTCTGGTGGTACAATTCTGGATAGAACCGGAATTGGAAGGCTCCTCTGCTGCTGGACGCTTTTTACTGCTACACCTCCGAGTGTAACTACAGCAAGTTGAGATCTACAGCTAAAAGCATCAAAGCTCCAGGACAGTGGAATTACATCTAAGGTAATTGTAACATCTTTTGCAACTTAAGCTGATATAATATCTGAGATCATTGTTCCATAGCTATGGCAGATAATTTTACAATGCAGTACTTTAGGAATTTTTTTACGTCATATATAGAAGGAATCTTAGCAGAAGAAAATTATGACTGGATCAATATATACACCTTTTTCGTAATAGTAATGGGTTTTATCATTAATATGATATTCTTAAAGAAATGGTTTGAGATTAGCGCAAACAATAAGGAACTTGTACAAACCATAGGAGACTTGGTAACAATGATTCAAAACATTGAAAATGACAGAATGCAAAACATGGAATGTTTAGGAAAAAAGTTTCAGGATATTGATGATGGCAACAGAGAGCTGACAGGTAGAATACAGAACATGGAAAATAAAAATGATCAAATAGAAAACAAAATTTGTTCCAAATCTGATGTTGCCTCAACAACCAAAACAGAAACAATGCAATGCATTAACACGCTAACAGAAACATCTCATTCCTGGTTGGATGAAGCTACTAATAAGGTTAAAAAACTGGAATATCATATGGCAAGAATAGCAGATAGAATCTCTTCCATGTCTGAAGATAATGGCAAGCTAGCAGATAGAACATTGTTTTTAGAAGGCAGTTTACATGCCATTCAGATAATATCTAAGGATGAGAATATCAAAAACATGGAATCATTTGTACTTGAAGAAAGTAAGAAACTGAAAGATGCAATGAAGGCTCTAGAAAGGGATATGCTTCAAGAAGTTCAGACACTCAAAGAAGCAATCATTAATAGACTTCAGGCTTTAGAAGACCTTCAATCTGATACATCAGAAGAAGAGCTCCAGGTAATAGGGCATGAAAAAAACTTAAAATTTTCCACACCATTTAGGGTCAGAGGAGCTTTCCCTGTATCTGTTAATGGAAAATCAGCAATGAAAAAACACCCAAAAGGTGTTGTTGCTTGTCAATGGGAACCAATATGTATGAAAGATTTAAAAAGTATAAAGGAAACAGTAGTCTCTTATGGCATGCACTCACCATATGTGAAGCAATTAATAGAATCATGGGCAATGAATAACAAGGTAACCCCTAAGGATTGGGAACAATTAATATCAGCTGTCCTTGAAAACTCCTCTCAATTAGAATGGAGGGCTTTATGGAGAGAAGAAGCAAAGGCTCTTGAAATTCAGGGCTTAAAGAAAGGTTATGAAGCTCACAAAGATAAAATTCTTGGTGAGGGTATTTATGCTGACCCAGAAACCCAAGCTGCCTATGATGAACATATCTTGTCTCTATGCAGTACGGCAGCTCTGAATGCTTGGGATAAGGTTCATGAACTAGGGGAGAGGATAGAATCTTATACCAAAATAAGGCAAGGACCAAGAGAACGCTTTAGTGTGTTTCTAGAAAGGCTGTCTAGAGCAGTACAATTACAGGTAGCTGACATAGAATCTAGGCGAATACTCATAGAATCATTAGCCTATGAGAATGCAAATCCTCAATGCAAACAAGTGCTTTGGCCATTAAAAATTCAATCAGCACCTTTGGATGAATGGATTCGATATACAGCCAACATTGACTATAATAGCAATAACACTGAAGCATGGGTATGAGAAGCTATATCTAAAGGTTTGAGCAGTAATCAAGAGAACAGAAGTTGTAACTATGGTGACATAAAAGCTTGGATAGGAGAAGCTGTCTCCAAAAGTTTAAAGAGATATCAACATGTCAGATGTTATAACTGTGGTAAGATAGGACATCTAAAAAGAAATTGTAGGCAAAGCATCTCTAGAAATAATACTCCCAAGAATGAATGGAACAGAAGGCCTAAGCCTTCTGGGTTATGTAGAAGCTGTGGCAAAGGCAGACACTGGACAAATGAGTGTAGATCAACTAGAGACAAGCAAGGAAACCCTTTACCACCGGGAAACTCCTTGGGGGGCCTCTCGAAGGCCCCCATGTCAAAGGTGGTCCGAACATTCCCAGTCACAGTGGAGGACAACCTCCCACAACAATTAGAAAATCCTTGGCCTATTGTAAAAACTCATACCGCTCTGGCTGACAAACTAGTGACAGAAGTTGAATCAGTCATGACAGAAGAAAATAAAAAACGTATATTTTGGCAAACCTCTATAAACAGTCAAAGGACTCGATTGATAGTTAAAATGAATAACAGACTGTTTGAAGGCCTCCTGGATAAAATGAATAACAGACTGTTTGAAGGCCTCCTGGACACAGGGGCGGACGTAACTATCATAACTAACAAATCCTGGCCTGGAAATTGGCCCCTGAAAGAGGTTAATGTTCAATTCTTAGGGATTGGAACCCTGTCTCAGATAAAACAAAGCATGAGATGGATTGAATGTGTAGGACCAGAAGGACAGCGAGGAAGGTTAAGACCATATGTGGCTGATGTATTGATAAATTTATGGGGTGGTGATCTATTACAGCAATGGAATACACAGATTAACATTCCTCCAGTATTAGATAGGAACCATAAACGGCCTCATGATTGTGGAAAAAATGCTATAAAGTACTATACAAGACAGACACCAATTATCCAGGCTGTACAAAGACAGAATGCAAGTGCTGAACAAACAGATGAACCAAAAGCCTTACTCTTAAAATGGTTAACAGAGGAACCTGTCTGGGTAGGGCAGTGGCCTATGACTTCTGAGAAGTTAGAAGCTTTAGAAAACCTGGTTCAGGAACAGCTAAATGCTGGGCATATCGAGGAATCAACCAGCCCTTGGAATTCTCCTGTATTTGTTATCAAAAAGAAATCTGGTAAATGGAGAATGCTTACAGACCTGAGAGCCATTAATAAAGTTATACAGCCAATGGGCTCTTTACAGCCTGGAATGCTGTTGCCTTCTTTGATACCTAAAGAATGGCCTATTATAGTTATTGATTTAAAGGATTGCTTCTTCACTATACCTTTACAAGAACAAGACAAAGAGAAATTTGCCTTCACGGTACCTAATTACAATAATTCTCAACCAGTGAAGAGATATCAATGGAAGGTTTTGCCACAGGGAATGCTAAATAGCCCAACCCTGTGCCAATATTTTGTACAAAAACCACTGGAAATAATTCGTAAACAGTTTCCACAATCCATAATCTATCATTACATGGATGATATATTTTTAGCTGACTCTAAAGCAGACATATTAGAAAAAATGTTTGAGAAACTGAAGGAAGTTTTACCTCGCTGGGGATTACAAATTGCACCTGAAAAAAATACAAAAAGGAGAGTCAATCAACTACTTAGGATATAAAATAGGTCTACAGAAAATTAGACCACAAAAAGTACAGATCAGGAGAGATCGCTACCAGACTCTTAATGATCTTCAAAAATTACTAGGAGAGATTTCTCAACTGCAAACTATTATTGGAGTTGAAGGGCATGATTTGAAAAACTTGAAAATGGCCCTAAAAGGGGACAAGGATTTGAATAGTCCCCGAATACTATCAGCTGAAGCAGAAAAGGAATTAGAATGGGTAGAAAAGAGGATATTAGAAGCACATGTGGACCGTGTGGATCCAAATCTAGACTGTATTCTGGTTATATTACCATCTAGAGAATATCCTTCAGGGATTTTGATGCAGAGAGAAGACATCATATTAGAATGGATATTCTTACCACATAAACAGAATAAAAAACTAAAAACATATATAGAAAAGATGTCTGACTTGATTTTAAAAGGTAAATTAAGTCTTTGTCAAATAACAGGAAGAGATCCAGCAGAAATTATTGTACCTTTAACTAATGAGGAAAATTCCTCCTTATGGAAAGATAATGAATATTGGCAGAGAGCATGCAGTAATTTTTTGGGAATAATTAGCAACAATTATCCCAAAACTGAAAGAATCAAATTCATAAAGAAGACGATTTGGATCCTTCCACGCATTGTAAGACAAACACCTATCTCTGGAGTTCCTACATTCTACACTGATGCAAACAAATCTGGTAAAGCAGGATATAAATCAGGAGAAATAAGCAAAGTAGTTCAAAGCCCTTACATTTCTGTACAAAAGGCAGAATTGTATGCCATTCTCATGGTACTTATGGATTTTACAGAACCCCTCAATATAGTTACTGACTCTCAATATGCAGAGAGAGTAGTCTTACACATCGAGACTGCAGAATTTATTCCTGATGATACAGAATTAACTTCATTGTTTATACAGTTACAAGATACTATCAGAAAGAGGATTCATCCTATATATATAACACACATCAGATCCCATATGTGTCTGCCAGGTCCTCTAGCACAAGGCAATGATGAAATTGATTGGTTATTGATAGGAAGTGTGCTAGAAGCCTCAGAGTTTCATAAGAAACACCATGTGAACAGCAAAGGATTGAAAAAGGATTTTTCTATCACTTGGCAACAAGCCAAGGAAATAGTAAGGAAATGTCCTACTTGCTCATTCTATAACCAAACTCCTTTACCACCAGGCAGTAACCCTAAAGGTATAAATAGAAATGAAATATGGCAAATGGATGTGTTTCATTTTGCAGAATTTGGAAAATTAAAATACGCACATCACACTATAGATACATTTTCAAGGTTTCAATGGGCTACTGCTCTGAGCTCTGAAAAGGCTGATTCTGTTATCACACACCTTTTAGAGGTAATGGCCATTATGGGCATACCTGCACAAATAAAAACTGACAATGCTCCGGCATATATTTCCAGCAAATTGAAACAGTTTTTTGAGTATTATAACATAAAACACATAACTGGTATACCACACAATCCTACAGGACAAGCAGTAGTTGAGAGATCTAATCGTACTTTAAAGGAAATGCTCCATAAACAGGCAGGAGGAACCAAGACACCCAAACACAGATTACATAATGCTTTATTAACATTAAACTTTCTTAATGCTGATGAAAAAGGAAAAACAGCTGCAGAAAGACACTGGACAATAGAAAAAACTTCTGAACTACATCAGCCGGTGTACTTCAAGGATATATTGACCTCAGAATGGAAACCAGGATATGTGTTACGTTGGGGTAGGGGTTTTGCATTTGTATCTACAGGAGAAGAAAAGCTATGGATACCGTCTAAATTAATCAAGATCTGGGTTGAACAAGAGTAACATCTTAATGAAGAGAAATGACAAGTAATCCAATAAATAAGGTCCCATGAGAGATGTGGAGACTTCTCAAAGGTAGGGGAAGTGTTCTGTTCTTGTCCTTACAGGAAAACAGAGAACACCTATCTTCAAATAACCAAAGGACACTAAACATGTAGGTACCTACAGAAGAAAAGACAGCTCTCCAGAAAGAATCACTTAATGAAGAGGAATATGATTTATGCTAAAAATATTTAAGTCTAGTAAACTGTTTCTATACTGAAATCTAGTTTTCTTTACTATCTAATATTTCTGTAGTCCCGATTCATGTAAACCAGTGCTGGCTTTGGAGTTGGATTTGGCTTTCCTTCTCTAAATTCAAGCATGTTGTTAAGATTAAATTCACAGTTTCTGCCTTATATCAAGAAGCCAATTGGTGTAAGGCAGAAGAAAACAAAATCGAAGGACTCATTCACTTATTCGAAATTTTCTGTCTGAAATCCTAATTTTCTCATTTACATTTTAATGCTTACTGTTGCCTTGCCCTAATGCATACCGTAAAATTAAAAATTTTACCTTGATATTGATATTTAAATTTTCCACAAGGACTATAACAGTTCTCAACAGCAATCTTTGAACACTCTGGAAAGGAGATGGGGCCCCAATTGGACATTTCCACTTGACTCAACCTGATGCATCTGGACTACAAACTGCACCCTAAACCGGTTTGAGACTGCTTTTCTCGAGACAACTCATGACTAGCTAGCACCTATTGATGCACCTTCTTATTACAACCTGGCCAAATTTCAATTAGAATTCCAGTCAAGCATTTTCTGCCATACAATGACTACCTACATATGTTACAGCCAGTTCTGTTTAGAAATTTGGTTGCTAAAAATTTTTTTTCCAACAGGATCCCATGGAGAAATCATCGTCCCATTTCAGCAGGAAGTAATCTTAAGATAACAACGCCCCCTTTCCCCACTCTTGGAATTTAGGAATAATATTCATCTTCATAGGGTTGGTTTTAGTTACTTGGGGTTGGGTTTGGAAGGTGATACTTAGACTTGGTTATCTCTTTTAGACAGGAATAGGGTATGGTTGGGAAAGGTATGATTCAGAATGGATATAGGTAGATTAGCCTATTTTCTTGTGAATTATTCAGTAAGAATGAGACATTAGTATTACAGCTTACATTGTTATATATTATTATTTGTGGTAACCTATGTAAAATTAAGTTTATTCCCTTCCTGGAATAATTGTATCTTATATTTGTTGTATTGTGTGAAATCTTTCCATTTATGATGTTTTATGTACATTATACTTGCCATATTCTATGTATGTATACTATTGCTTGTGTTCAAGACATTTTGTATTTGTTACAATTTGGGATATTTGTCTTGCTGCCCTTTAGAGCTCTACCTCTTGTTTAGACATTTTTACTCTACCTCTACTTTAGGAATTTACATGTGAGATATATATATATATATATATATATATATATATATATATATATGTACATAGTTATATTGTTTAGGTATTTATCCTTGCTTTACTCAAGGAAGTTTTATTCAGGCTTGTTAGCCAAGTTCCTGAGTATTACAGATTATCCTAACCCATGTTTCCTTTGCCTATGAGATTAGTCAGACATAGATGCTTAATCTTCAATCACTTCATAGACCTGCAGAACATGGCATTTAAATGTTTTATATATTAGTACTCTGTTGACATGAGACACTGTCGCTCCTGACAGCACCGTGCACTTTCCCGAAAGTATGTTGGACACTGTTGTTACTCCTTCTGGAGTTCATCCTCGCTTCGGCTAATGGCCTCTTGGGCAAGGAACTGCCTCAGCCTTGACCACTGATTTGGACATGCGGTCCTATATGCTTGCAGGAGACAAACTTAGAAGACTGCTGAACCTTGCCAAGTCAGGGTAAAACAGCCTTTCTACCTCCCTGCTTTTGTTGTGGTCTGTCAAATACTCCTGGCCTTAGTCATATCTGGCTGTACCAACATTGCTGTGAGACCTTGGGTGACTGTCCAGGTAGCTTGCTGTTTCTGTCCTCACTGCGCCTTTTGGAAGTTGCCCATCTGCACTTCCCATCTACCCTAGTATTGTAATTTGACTTCTCAGGTCTTGGTGAGGTTGTAGATTAAACTATCTTAGTATTATTCTCTCTTCCTAGTTAGATATTAAGTACTAGACTTAAGCTTTTCAGCTTAGGACAACTCTATTGTAACTCCCTTATGCCTTCACCCTAGGACTAGGTATGTTTGTGGTTTTGGTCTCGATTTTCCTTTTCTTAGAGTACACTTGTTATTCACTGTTTTGTATATAGTTTTGTATCAAGCTTAAATCTTTTCTTTAGACTAAAAGGGGAATTGTATTGGGATATTCACTGTGTCTGCTTCTGTGGCACTGACCACACCCATTGAGGGGTGGAGCCAGGGGCGGAAGTGACCTGTGGAGCTTAGTCTCAGGAGGAGGCGGAGAAAGGCCTTTTCTGGTGGGACACGGAGAGAGGAGCATCCAGTTTTAACTGCTGTGTTCATCTGTCTGTGTTGTGAGTTGTTTCTCCCTTAATAAACATCTATTCGACCTATTTGTTTATCCTGACCCTTATTGAACCGCAATAGATATATTCATTTATTTGAAGTTTGTTTGATTCTCTTTACATGATAATGATTCTTATCTAAAAACCCAAGTAATGTATCCTTCAAGATAAAAGGAATGTATCCTTCAAGATAAAAGGAATAAGAAAATTGACTCAATGATTTTGATTTGAAAATTCTAGACTTATAAATCTGAGGATTCTTGGTCCGATGGCATTTGGCTTTCGGTTGTTGTGCAACACTACACTGGCCACAAAAATCATCTCTGTTTGCTTCTGACTTATGGGGTCACTGTTGGGGACCCCTGGCTGGCTGCTGATAAGTAGTTTCAGCTGAATTCTGGAGATCAGGAAGTGCTCCTCCACATGGGTTTCCTCCATGGCCCTGGCCCTTTCAGTTTATTTTTCCCTAAGCAGATCTTCCCGAAGAGTGCTCATGTGGATGGAGCTCATGACTTTCCAAACATGGCAGACATGATGTGTGGACACCCTATTTGGTGAGTCAGGTGTCCTGGATTTGAAGGTAGAATAAGTTCCTGAGCCACGCATGGAACCAGGCCTTTCTCCCCAGGCTAATAATACTCTAAGCAGTTCTGATCCAACACAGGTTCTGGGACAGAAAACACAGACCACACACACACACACACACACACACACACACACACACACACACACACACACACAAACACCAAACATACAAACAAGCAAAACCACCAAGTTATGGAACTACACTTACAGGATATGCCCCCACCCCAGAACAATAATTGTTTTAAAAAACAAAACAGACAATTTTAAAAGTGTCTGTTCTCTTTTTTTCTCCCTGGAATGCGAGCTGCTATGTTAATTAACAAATGCCCCCACTGTATACTTTTGAGTGAGAAAACTTTAGAGACCTTGGTTCCCAAAGGCCAGAGCAAACACAAGCCTGGCAAAAAGTTACCTGAATCCCTGTCTCTGAGATGCAGAATGCAAGCTGTGCAGACTCCTTTCCCAACACAGAAAACCTTATGGCAAACAAGGGATTTGAATTTAGATGTTTACTCAGCTTCTCCGAATCCCTGGCACTCTTTTGTTCTACATCTCTGCCAGGAGATCGGTTGTTTTTCTTATGCTTTGGCTCCCCATGTCCCCTAAGCTAATATGCAGTCCCTGGCAAATTACAGCTTTCAGAGCTGGAGCAGATACTGTGGCTTGAGGGTAAAATTAACTCTACCCGCTGATTATGTACCCCCCTCCCCTTTCACCAAAATGTACAGCAGGGGGCTTTAAAAAGTATACATATGCATGCACACGGAAATTTACATAACCTGGGAGTCAATTAAAAATCGAAATTAAAAGCTAGATTAAATAATGCAAAGGTTTCCCATAAGACAGTCCTCTAAAACCTTACATTTTGACGTGTGATGTATTTTGTGATCATCCTGTTTTGTGCCTGTGTAAAATATCCTGTTTGCTATTTTTCATCTCTTATGTATGTAGAAAATTCTTGGTGAAACTGTTATAAGCCATTATACCACTTGTAGGTTCATGAATTCCCTCCTTTAATTTGGCCACATGTCTTTCAAGTTGCCCACGATTAATCTGAACGTAATAATAAAAATTACAGTGAGACACTGACCATTACAGCATCCCCGTAATCCCTTTGATGGACCTTAAAAGCAGTTAAGAGGCAGAATGTGCGTGTTGATATGTAGATACACATAGACCCTTAAACACAGAGATCTACAGTACAGAAATCTATTAATGTAAGATCCATTACATTTGTATAGTGTTGCTCTGTACTGTAATATCCTAAAAAACAAAAAAAAACAAACAAAAAAAACAAACAAAAAACAAAACAAAACAAAACAAAAAAAAAAAAACCACGCATTTGTCCTGATATCATTCCCTTCTCTAGTGTGCAATACCTTCTGCGGAAGGTGCCAACGTGTGCTAATTGAAATGTTTATAAAATGTTGATTCTGAAATATTAGAGCTTAACAGTCCAATAGTTCTTTAATGTGCCCTGTGATTTATTAATGAAATGATTTATAGAAATATTTAATCTCACTGATTTACCATTAGCTTTAATGAGTCTAGTTATTAAGTACTCTATTTCCAAAGGCTATGAAAACATTCTTGGCAAGAGTGTAGTATTCTGGGATGAGTTATTTGTGCCGAGATACAATCAATGCTGTGGGAAGCTCATTGCTCAAGTGCAACAGTGCTATTCATGAGTATATAACTTGATGACTCTTTCTGCAATTTTCATACCATGGCTTTTTTATTTATAAGAAATTTAATATTGATTATGAAACTTTTCCAGGGAACTATTAAGCACATTTAGATGATATATTCTTATATTTTTCATATTAATTAAACAATACTCTGACAGCAAACCATTTAAAAATACTTAAACTGATTCTTGAGCAGTTTGTAGATTTCTTCTATAGAAAAAAACACATTTATTTAGTTCCTATTGTCTGGAAAAGTGTTTCAGAACAGTATCACCATCCTTTAGAGTCATCTTTGAATAATAAACCAAGGCCAGTAGATATATTAGGTCTGCTTATAACAGTAATTTTCTTTCCTATACATAAAATTCTCACATTATATCTGAATAATTTAGCTAGATGTTGTAAAACCTATTTTCACGGTGCCTGTATGTAATGCTATCCACAGAATTTTTCAGGATTTCTAACACAGATGATAGGTTTAGTGGCATTCCATCTTTTTTAATGATAAAGGAAACTATTTGTTTATTTCAGATACTGAAGAAAATCATTTCTTAGGGCTCACGTTAACACTCTTAGATCTGAGGAATGCTGGTACCTCTTTTGGATTTTAGTGAACTTGTTGCATAATCAATCTGTAGAAATAAACAAAACACAGGACCAGAGCAGGAGGATATGTCTTGCTTTAAGCTACCAAAATGAAGAACCAAACCACTCAACTGTTGAAAATAGCATCAAATGGATTTACTACTATTACTGTGTGTGTCTCAACTTACAGTATTAGTGTACAATGTGTCATCATAATAAGGAACTGGCAAGAAGATACAGTGACATAAAATATCAGTATTATGTGGTTTCCCCCACCAAAATGGTATATTTCCTTTCTCTTGTTAGATGTCCACCACAGTGTAGGATTATCTTTGCCTTATTCTTGGCATCTGGATAGGAATTATGTGGGAGAGTTGATGATTAATCAGAAACTTGGGGATTGTATGAAAATCTCTTGTCAGCTAAACAAAATGCCTTCTAGATTTTCATACAAGTAAGCGAGGAGTAGTCCATGACATTATTGAAAGAAAAACATAACCTCAAGGTTTTTTATTCAAATTCAGAAGGAAATTTGGAAGAGATTGTGTTCACTGGCAGCAGGTCAACAGCCTGAGATATGAGCCTACTAATTCCCAAAGACAACTATACGTTTCAAGAGTAGGTTTGCTTTTTGCTTATACTAAGTTCCTCAAACTAAGGAAGGGGACATTTAAGTTTGAAACATTAATTCGTTGATAACATTAGAAAATAAATTAATTTTAGCCAATGCTGATTTTATATTTTACAAAATACCTGAAATTATTGAAGAGACTGAAGGTATTCATTGTTCATTATTCACGTTTGAGGTAGTAGAAAATGATACTTAACATTAGGATATATTTGTGATAAAGCAAAAGAATCATTATAATCTGTTAAGAAATTTATAGTATTTTGTAAGGACTATTAAGAAAACTCAAAACATGAATAAATTTAAATGAGCTTCAGGCTGTTTGGAATTAATAATAAAGAAAAGATTTCTAAAGGTAAATGGAACTAAATAACTTCTTCAGAGACTTAATATAAGATCAGAATTTTGAGAGAAGATGGTGTATACATTAAATGATGAGTCGTGTTTTAGATAAATTCTTAGCTCTTATTTTTGCTTAAACTACAGAGAATGCAGTGAAGAAAATATTTCCAGTGTCTTGTACAAAATTAAATTCTAAACTTTGGAAAAGCACAATTTAGGATTAGTAGTTACACTTACCATATCTTGTACAAAATTAAATTCTAAACATGGAAAAATACAACTAAGGGATATTAGTAGGTTAAGCTCATATTGCTTGGGGTTTTGTTTTTAATATCAATGAACAAAATAATTACAATTCTATGATTTAAAAAATTATTTTATTTTTGATCTTATAATGTATTTTTATCATTTTCTCCCTTCTCCTTCTCTCCTCTAATCTCTCCTATATAACCCAAGTTCCCCTGTTTTTAATTCATAACCTTTTTAATGCAATTTTCTAATGTTATAGCTAAATATTGGAAAGGGTTTTAATAACTTTGCATTAGACCTGACATGAACACATTTCTACTTATCTCTATTATTTACTCCAATTAATATGAAGAGTTACAAATTTGCTAACAGAGTATTAAGGTGTTATGTGATAATGTACACATATTCTTACATTTACTATTAATCAATATAGGTTTTGACATATTTGTCTCAACAATTTCATGTGAGATTATGATTCTGTAATACATCTTTAATGCCTTTGAAAAAACATCAAGGATGACAATCTTTTATTGTCAAATTATTCTCAGCATCTCTTTCTACTATGTATGAGAATTTTGATGCTGGATCTGTAAACTGAGTGATAGATCGAAAGCTAGAGATTGTCAGGCCATACCTGTACATGCATCTGAATGTCTTTTTTTTTTCTGTTTGGTATGGTGGAATGAGTTCAGAGGTAGAATAAATTAGGTTTGGATTTCATGCTTTACAAACTGTATGAGTTTATTCTAGTGTTTTGTCTTTCTTAGTGTTGGGTATCCTTTCATTGACAGAGGAAATATTAAAGTATAATAGTCTACCTAATTGGGTTCATATAAAACACTAAAATATGTATAAAGAAAATTGAAAGCATTATTTAGCCATGAGTTGAAGTTGAATAAATATTATATTTTATATTGGTCAGCCAAAATTCTTATCCATACCTGTATTTAACAAATATTACCTCTTACAGTCAATAATATATAAACAAATCAAAAACTAAGATAAAGTTTACCCCTTTGTGTCCAAAACAAAAATGATCACAGTATTTTATAGTATTAGAAATGGGTATTTACATGCTTCTATATTGAAACAGAATTGTGACTATGGTGGGATATTATTTATGATTTATTAAAGCTTACTTGAGGATTCAGAAAGCAAAGTCAGCCAAAAGCTCTAGAGATCAGTAGGTGGTGACACACAGCTTTAATCCCAGGATTCAGGAGATAAAGGCAGATGGATCTGTCTGAATTACAGGCCACTCAGGTATACATTAGAGTGATTCATTCTAAAAAAAAAAATTAGAGCACATACCTTTTATCCCAGTGACCAGAAGCTAGAAGGTGGTGGTGGTGCAACAGCTTTAATGCTAGGACTCAGGGTTAAGAGGTAACAAGACCTCTGTGAATCTAAGGTCACCCAGATCTACCGAAGATTCATCCAGTCCTAAAGAGAAACAGCTCACACACAAATGATCTCAGCACCTGGGTCACACACCATTAATCCCCCCCATTAGGGAGGTATATAAGACAGGAGCAAAGTCAGTATGAGGCATTCATTCTCTAGCCCTTTTAGAGGTAAGAGCTCTCTGGTAGCTTGGTTGCATTGTTTCCCCAATCATCAGGTTGAAGCCCAATATCTGTCTCTGTGTCCATGTGTTTTTCTTGTTATATCTGACCCTACTTTGGTCTTATAATCTATTATAATTCTGCTTAAAAGTCATGCATGTAGTTAGAGGTTCCATAATGACAAATTTAATTCACGGCCTACAAATCCAATGTGACCAACTTCAAACACCCTTTATACTGATTTGTACCCACAAAACCAATAAACACAGGTTCTTCCAAATCTAGAACTATGTTTAAACAAAGTTATTGGGAGAGTGTCTATCACTTGTCACAACATGTCATCATCATTACATGGAGAAAATACAAATGAAAATTAAAAGACACAGAATCATTCACCTATTAATTTATTCATAGTTATCTTGAAATTTGAAGGACCAGATGGATAAGGTAATGCAGTACAATCAAAATTAAAGAATCAAATGTGTTTGACTCACAGGATACAGAAAACTAGAACAATAAGTCTTTTTTTTTTTATTTGGTAGACAGGACTTCACTATGTAGCCCTAACTGTCCTATGACATTCAATATAGACCCAACTGTCCTAAAATTCCAGGAGATCCATTTGCCTCTGTTTCCAAAGTACAAGAATTAAAGGTATACCCAGATACAATTTAGTTTAAGCAAGTAATTTTTTAATCTGTCACTTCCTAGGTATATTCTGTACAATTTTATAATTTCCCTTTTACATTATTACTATTGACTATGTTTATTATAAAATATTAATAAAATATAGTTTATAGTATACAAATACATGTAAATGGACCCATGATAAGTCCACTTGATTTTGTTCAAATATGTATACATTCTTAGGTCACATAATTTGGTATCTGGTAATAAGTTGAGTATGTCTCTGAGAAATAAAAGTTTTCCTTTTCTAGGAGTCATTAATTGCTTGTGGATTTTTATGTAGGTGTGGGGCACTGTGAGAATCTTCCCACTCTCAATGAATTGTCAACTTGTATTTTTCATCATTCACGTCTTTTTTAGACATCCATGAGATGTGATGGTTACAGGTTCCCTGTTATAGATGTGATGGGTAAAAGGCTGTTTCCCAAGCCTTGGCTGTAAATATTGTGTTGTATTGTAACAATGAGATCTAAGCATACCACAGTCAGATTTTGTCTATGGATGAGCAGGGTCAACACAAGTGTAGGCATCAAGGTCAACAGAGTACTAAATAATGGTGTTAGATACTCCCAAGCTGGAGTATTCCAGGTGGGTGTGGACAACTCTTGATGTATATTTTGAGATTATATCGTGTCCTCTGCAAGAACAGTATAGGGTCTTGACTGCTGATCCAGATCCAGCATTTCAACCCCATCATTAGCAGCATGTGTCAGTGAAGACAGGATGATGGGGATAGAGTAAATCCTATATCATATGGGTGGCTTGGTTGTACATGTCCTCTACTATTCTCCAAGCAACACGATATCTTTGTAAATGTCATTATCCATGTCCTAAATTTTACTTTTTGTAAAAATCAGAATATTTTGATTCCTAATTCACAGAATTTTAATAAAAATAAAATTAATCAACCTTCAAATTTGCATGAACTCATTTCATTTGAAAGATCATAGTATCTTCTGTCATTGATTATTTTTGTTATGTTATTTATTTGAAGAATGCAGGTGAATATATGAATAGCAATAATTCTGAGAAGATTATAATGTTTAAGAAAACTAGCAATCATTAGGGATGTATCTGTAGATATAACCACCCTTAAATTCAAAGGTGAATATGTTAATATGCATATCCATCACTAACACTATTCTAATTTATATTTTACATAAACAGGTACAATTTAATACGAGATATACTTATAGTGAGTAGTCGAAAACATGTTGTCATGATAGACTACTGGGTAAGGTCTTCGGGATCTGACCATACAAATGGAATTCTTTGCTCCTATCTCGCTCTGATTGTATCTTTGGGCTCAGGGTGTGCATTCACCAGTCAAATTCAAACATGTTGGTCATTGTATCCATTTTTTCTGCCAAGAAGAAGACAAGAAAATTGAAGAGTCTACCAATTCTTCATCTATTGTGGGACATGTAATTCTCTGAAAGGAAATTGAAGCACATTTAGCAGAGAGTTCTTCACTGTAGCTAATGGCATTGTTCAAAAGGGAAGTTATCAAAAACATCACACAGTGGTGACCAAATCCAGTAATGAGTGACTAGTTTGATGCATTGAATCACATTAAAGTACTGTAGAAGATGATTTCAAGTTCTTTCAATTTTCCTATTTTCAATGTCATATTCATGTTGGGCGCTTATCTTAAATTTTTGTAAGTCAGAGTTGAGAATGTTTGCCACATTCATTATTCTATGGATCATCTTATCTTTTGCCGTTCATGGACAAACCTAAGCAATTTGAGAAACTAAAACAACAGAATCCTTTTCTTTTTACTTGCTGTAACATTATGTATGCCGCAACGATTTTAGAGTCTATAGTAAAACATTGATATATGATACTAATATGGTTTCATCTTCCCATCATAATTGGGTGCATCAAGGCACAGACTGGAGATGTGCCAAAAGTGTCTTTATTTCTCGTTGTATTATGAGGGTACATATATTTACAATGTGCATGAAGTACCCACTAAGTCACCCTATCTATTCTATAAAAAGGATTCTGATAGAACACTCTATTTGTAAGCCTTAGGGCTTGTCCTTAGTACATTTATCATATTATTATTATTTTCTTTTTCATTTTCCTCAAAGCACTGACTAAATCTGTAAGGACTGTTCATTTTCTAATGTAGGCTCACTTCATCTTTCATTGGCCTTTACTAACTAATCTTCATGTATTGTCCTATATAGTATTGTCTGAAAGTCATTTATATCAATATTCGTAGAAATAATGTGCCCTTTCCTCTAGAAGGAAACATTCTCAAATACATGCTCTCGAGGATAATACTCACATTCTTTATTGTTGAAGATCATCACAAAGATTTTCATATTGACAACAACTGAGTAATTGTATAAATCTTTATCTTCCTGTCTTTATTTGTAGGCCTGATTATTTCTCAATAACTTTTTTTTTATATACGAAACATTTTCCTTCTGTTGGTAATTAATGAACATTTAAATGATTTCTTTTGATTTTTTTCTTGTTCAAAGCTGTTTGCAGCAGCTGTTTAGCTTCGACAAGCTCATTTAACACAGTGAAAGCTCTTTTTGAAAGTTCTTTGATTAGTCCAGAGATATGTGATTTTATAATTTAATAGCCCATGTGCTAACATCCAGGCATTACTGTTAATGAACTTAATGAATGTTCAATATTCAAAACCTCAAACACATGCTATTTTCAGACATTGCTATCTATTTCAAACATTTAAATGCTCTAAAGAAAATAAAAAATCCCAACAGCAAAAATACATATTTATTCATTGAATACACAGAGTATGTAGCTATACATACTCTGTATACATAGCTGATAGTTTTATTAGTACTTAAGAAAATAGATTTGTGCTATTTAATACATACTAAAAATCTCTACAACTATTTTTGCTTGGTTAAGTTGAACATATGAACGGACATATGTTAGTAAGTAAAGACTCTGCCAGAACTTTGAAATGGATTGTACCAGCCAATGAAGATTTTAGATGGAGTTTTCTTTATATTTTTGTTTTATTGTTAAAAACAATTTAAAAAATCAAAACTCAAATAGTGATTTTGCTTTCAAGGGACTGTTTGGCATGTACTACAATAACCTGCTCCTCTTTCTTGACAAAAAATTTATGATGCAGTAAAAATTGTAGCGGTGCATCATTGCAAGTCCATGTTGACAATCGATCAAACTGAATATAACCAATGCAAATGCAGTGTAATACAAGGCAGTAGTGTTCCTGAATTATCCGGGGTACATTTTTATACTTTATACCAGACTTTATACTCCTCCAGCAAGGGATTGAATTGTTATTAAAAGGATTTTTGTGAATTTCTGGAGATGAACCAGGTGGCCTAGAGTTGCATAACAATCACAGCCACTTAAGCATGTGAATACTCATAGTTGAGTGCATTCCACCCAGCATCTTTCAAAGCATTCCATAGAACTGGTTTCTTCAAAAAATGCAATAACAAAAATGGACAATAATTTTTAGTACTTTTGTATGGCATTTTAAGAAGACATAGTAAATATTTTAAACCAAATGAAAGTACTAAACTTAGCAATTTACCACAACTCTCCAAGAAGACTTCTCTGAGCTAATTAAATGCCTGATTTAATCATATTATTTGGTAAAATTGGTCATTAATCTTCAATTTACTGCCTACCTCCTTTTTTGCAAATATTACCTTGTAGAAGGCATGTTTCCATATGCATACACAATACGAGCCAAGGAAGTCGGGTATATGATACCTCCTTAAACTGAATCAAATTGGTAAATATATTAAGTTATATTTAAAATATATAGACAATTTTAATATGTATGAGTAAACATATTCCTTTGATTAGATGATTTTTCTGGATCCTGTTGTTCTTTGTTAGCTTCTGTTTTCATTTCATCCTTCGAAACAGTTTTTTGGAGGAAGAACAGTTTTGTGTGATTTAACTTTTTGTCAGAACATCTGCAAAGCAGATTTGAAACTTACTTATTTAGGTAATTCCTAGATATTACTATTAAGATAAAGCAGGATTACTAAAAAGAAATCATTGTAAACATTTATTTTGTATGTATGCATGTATGTTTGTGTGTGTGTGTGTGTGTGTGTGTGTGTGTGTGTGTGTGTGTGTGTGCTTGTGCACGCACTCATGTGTATTTGTGTGTTTGTGTGACTCAGGAGTGTTTAAAATTGCCTCTGTGGATGTTAAAGGAGGACTTACAGTATCAGTTCATTCCTCCCATCCTATGGGATCTAAAAATTAGAAATTTGGTTGTCATGCTTGATGGAAAGTGCTCTTATCCTCTGAGCCATTTCACTAGCCTCACTAAGCATTTCTTTGTCCTGCAAATTTGTGTGATTATGCTATGGCTTCATCTCCACAATTGTATTTGTAATGGCCTGAAAAAAATGAAAAAAAATCTACCTCAAATGAAATATATAGACACAAATATTCAATAATTTGTTAAGCACTATCACTCTAATTGCATAAGGCAAACTTTTGATGTAAATAAATGCATAGTTAAATCTACTGATCACTTTATGGCCTATTACTTTCACTTTACATATGTGTTTATATGTTTTCTTACTAGCTGATGTAATGAGTAAGGAATTAGTTTATAATGAATAAAAATTATGTTGAACAAGAAACTAGTCTTTACCTAAATTGTTCTAGTATTAATAAAACACAGGAGTCAGAAACTAAGATAAAATCCTAATAAATCTAAGGAACAGCAGAAAGGCGATTGTATGTTCCTACTCTTCATGATTTCTAGATTCAAAAGCCATGGAAATGCCCTTTGTCCTTTCTTCTCTCTTCCTGTCTCCCATCTATCTCAGTTCTCCAGCATCTCCATGGCTAATTCTAGTTTTGGATGATGATGGCCTTATTGGCACAGTAGATTGCAAGGGTGAACAATTCTCTCATAACATCCCCACTTTTGTATACATATAAAGCAAGTGTTTAACTCTAATGTAATAAAACTACATATGACAGTAATAATTATCAATAAGAAATACATTCAGAATGTCTTCCAGATCATTCAAAGAAAATACTCCATTATCTACCCCATTTTAGTGAGTCCAAAATTTTATACCTGATTTACTTTCTATTAAAGCTACATAAAACCTTAGTTACAGTGATCTAATCTTCAGCACCATCACAGACCTGGGAAGAATAGATTACCTGATTAAACAGGAAGTTCAGAGAAAGCTAATTCTAAAACTAATACAAGGCAAAGATTTCTAGCTGTCTGGACAATCACCCCAAGGTTCCTCTGCAACTCTGGGACATCCATCTTTAGCCTACAAGCCTAAAGTAATTGCCAGGCTTTTTCATGAAGTAGAAAGTTTGAAGGACTGTTCCACTTTTTCTTGGCACAATAAGTCATTTAATTTTTTTTGTGTCCTCCTTGTCCAATTTGACAACATTCTGTCAGCAAGTGTAGGCAAGGGTACTATTGTTCCATGGGCTAATGTTGCCACAAATGTAGACAAAACCCATTTGGATGTTTGTAGATGGCTGTCAACCTCTTTTGAAGTAAAATGGTGCAGCTAGGAGCAGATGTGTCTGAATGTCATGAAAAGTCTTTTGTTATTAGAACAATTTAAATGCAATATTCTGTAGTTATCTAAAGTGTTTGAAGACCATCTATCTATTTAAAACATACTTGTTTGACATTGAAAACATACCTAACATCACCATAAATTTGATTGCTGTAGATGACTTACAACAAACCTGTATTTTCCTAAATAACTTCTTAGGACCAGACTTATTACAATTTTAAATGAACTGCATAGAAACAATGCCTTAAACAAGATAGAAGCATAACATAGTATAATAAAAGTAACATTAAATTAGTATCAATATACAAAAAATCTTAAACAAGGTTGGAAACATAGTATAGCAATATAGCTAAAATAACCTTATTTTTGTATAAACATAAAAATCAAAGCCAATGCTAATTACTTGAGACAAGTAGTTGCTTTTTCTAGTTTGAAAGTAGATTGATTCATCTGCTCTTTTATTCTATCATTTCTACATTTCTCCCTTATTCTTTTCAAAACAAGTTTTTTGAATCAAATTTCCTTTGCTTAGTTTCCACCATAATTAATACAAAACTGTAACCAACACCCTTAAATATTGAAAAACATACATTAAATGCCTTCCAAACACAGCTCCTCCAGCTCCTCATAAAACAACAAAACACCAAAAGAATCAAACCCAATTTGTGCTGCCCATATACTCACTATAACACAGTCAAACTCTGTGATCAGTCTGCTTTAAATGAAAACAAGAATCCCAAGTATGCCTCTATTACAGTTTCCTCAAAATTGTGCATCCATAACAACTTCAACACAGTTAGAGGAGATCTTCAAGCCCCATTCAAAGCAGATAGCTGAGATGGTCAAGCCCCACAGATTCCTCCAACCAAGACTTCAGATAACCTCAACACTTTCCTACCACACAGAGCGTAAACAAAAAATAATACTGCTAGCTCTCCCAGGACTGGAACATTGGCCAAGTCTTCTCAGGGTCTCCAAAAGATGTCATTGCCCCAAGACAACAGGAAGTAATTTTACAAACATAATGCACACATTCCCAAGAAGTGGTACAGGAGAGAGGGAGAACATAAAGCTGGGAAGGAATGAGAGGCTTTGAAGGGGAGAACCAGGGTAAACATGGACAAAATCCATTGTATAGCATCCTCAGAATTAGTAATAAAATAGTATATTTTATAAGTATAACACAAAATAACAAATAACTGCTGTGGATTAAGAAGGAAACATAGCAACATCAAAATCAGGTCATTTTAATTGAGCATCATGATCTACTCTACAAGCATGAGTTACTTAACAGTCCAAAGTCTGTGTGAAGAGGTTGAACTCAAATTGAACATAAAGAAGTGGCTTTTGTAGCTTGTTATTTGTGCATATCATATTTTGCCAGCAGGATAATTTAACTCAATGAACTTTATTTTTTTTAGGCAAGACTTTTGCACCCCAGGGAATGACAGTACTTATCCACCTTGAAATATTTTATTGGCTATTGCATCAATAGACTTCAATGATCCCTGAAGTCTTCCTAGATGGTCTATCTAAAATTTTCCTAACTCTCCAATCTCCTGAGTCTTAAATCACAGATTATTTTCACAAGGATAACATCTCATAGAGTCCCCAGTTTACTGCATTTGAAAATTGTAGAAATTCCTTAGACTCCTTAAAAGGCAGGTTTTTAATATGTATAAAATACTATTATGGCACAATCTTTTTCTTACTGCTTGAAGTACCACTGTGCATTAAGTGGACATCTGCATTTAGCTTTTCATTATGCATTCTGGATTATTTTTCTGAAAGGTTAAAACTAATTCAGCTCCTATCAGTGGATATGAGTAGTCACAATTGCCTCTTTTCAAGGACACTTGTGTAAATCAAATGTTAATTTCATCTCTGTAAGGTGCCATTAAAACAGCAATAAGCTGTCTGCCCACATTTCAGCTTTGTGAAGACAACACACGTTTAAATACTGTGGTATATCCTTGGCCTTCTGCTCACTAAGGATATTTCTATTCAAGGGTATTTTACTACCAAGGCCTTCCTATATTTTCATTCTTCAAAGTAATATCCAGTGTTGAGAAAAGTCTTAATTGGTGCTAACACATAAATCAGTAGTTTAGTATTCATGGTCTACATGTTAACATATCAAATTGTTGGCTTAAATTGAACTTACAGATAGACTTTATCTTTGAGATATGGATTTATATGTTAAGAAAAGAATTATTTAGACATACAAAAATATTTAGCATGTAGTCATATAGGTAAATTATTATTAAAGCAACTAAATAACAACTTGGTAAGTGTCAAAATAATTTTTGTTGTTATAAATGAGAAATTTTCTAGTAGAAAATATAATGGAAACTTTCAAAAATTGTACATTCACGTTGAAAAATCACTTTGATAAAACACCTGTGCTCAGACCACAAGGCAATAGGGGCAGGCGGGGTAGATATCTTACTACAATTCTTCTTTTAGGCTAAAGAAAAGATTTAGGCTTGATACACGACTGTATACAAAGATAGCAAATATCAAGTATGCTCTAGAAGAAGAAAAATGAAAGAACATACACACTGAAGACCCATTGCCAGTGAGGCAACAAGAGCACACTGTACATGTGCAGAAGTGCAATGAGGAATGATGTATCTGAAAATTCATCTTCCATGTTCCATGTTTCAATGAGACTCTCTGTGTCTTGTATCACTGAACATGGTGGTAAACCTCACCATTACTAAAGACACTGTGTGATAATTACTAGGAAGAAGTGGAGATCTTCTACTGTACTCTGGATGAGAACACTAAATTCCCTTCTGTAATATTATAGTATTGGCATTTTACTAAAATTACCAGGGATGATAGGTGCAGAATGAAATTATTAGAATAAAAATAAAAGTTGTATATTAATTGGATGCATAGAAACTGCACATATTCACATTACGCTCTCTTGGCATTGAAGCATGGGTATTAAATATATTTAACAAAATACAGAGTATGATAAAAATATGAAAAACTGAGGAAACTTAAACTCTGAAATTCCATGCTTAGCCTATAGGTTTTATGACAGACTAAACAGGTATGTTTGTTAGTGGTATCGCACATCAGTGACAGTTAAGTGGACCAAAGAATAAAGAGAATTATGAACTGTCAGGAGGTTGAAACCAGAGACAGTCACAAATTTTAACAGAAGGATGTGCAGAGGGAGAAGCAATCTAGGCATTTCATAATGAACCATCTAGAAACTGGGTGTGCATATGATATTACAAGTTCAGACAAGGACAAAAAATAACTAAGGAAATTACAAAACAACTAGATATAATTGCTTTTGAAAAGGTAACAGCATAAAGAGGTGGAACATATTTTATTTCAGAGTTCTCAAAGAAGTCTATTTGCATGTACTTTTGTCCTGAGTAAAAAGGCCTTTACAAATTAACGAAGGGAGACATTTCTTAAATTATTTTCCTTTAGAAACAGCTACTGAAAATTAGTTATAGGCAATTCACATTTAAAAATTTTAAAAAAGTTTACTTTGGGAATAAAGAAATGATTCTAGATGAAACTATAAAAAATAAAATCATGGGTACAGCCTTGCAAAACTTAAATTAGAGAGCTAATTAGGCAAAAATATTGTTAGTAGAATCCATTATATCCTGGTGGGCTCAGCAGTAGGTACACAACTAAAGACTGTGACTGTCTCTCACCCAGAGTTCATTAGGAGTTAATAGTTCAGCAGGGAGTGTAGAGCCCATGTGCCCCTCCCTGATCATAGTAGAAATTGGTTCAAGTCAGAGCATCACAAAAAGACATGGATGTTGTGAAAGGACTTATAGAGGAGGGAGTAAATTGGGTTTGTAGAGAGATAACGGAGGGTAGGTAAAAGTAAAAAGAATGCAATGTATAGCTGTATCATATTGTCATCAAATTTAATAAATTTTATAAAAGTACTGGTAAGATGAAAATGAAATGATAATATTGTGATGGACCAGCCTGAGTGCTGGGATTAAAGATGTGAGCCACTACCACTTGGGAGACATAGAAATTTCTTTTTACATGGGACTTACAGTAGGGATAACTCAGAAAAAGATTCTGTTCCATTCTAGAGCAATAAATTTCATGTAAATATTCATTTGAATATTATTTTATGAAGAAGGCTCTAGTACAGTATAACATATGAATATATGTGTATGTTTGATTTTCTTTGCAAAATTCTTTGTTTTTGAGACAGGGTTTCTCTGTGTAATCCTGGCTGTCCTGGAACTGAGCTCAGAGATCCTTCTGCCTCTACCTTCAGAATGCTGGGATTAAAGACATGTTTTACTACTGCCTAGAATATGTACGATTTTTAAATTTGTTGTACATAATACTTAGATTACAAAGTTTATTTTGAAAGTGTACTTAATACACATCAAAATTTTATTTAATTACTTCAATATATTTAATTTTGAACTATATATATTTATATATATTATATGATTCACATTTTTCTTAGAGTAAAAACATAATACTAAATTCCTTTGATTTCATTTAAGTTTCCAAAATCTAGAATCAGTATTGATTGTTAAATGTTTTTCATAGTTTTCTTCACTGAATTGGACTGTAACCAGATTTACCTATTCTGACTCCCAGCTTGATTGTAAAATGCTATTTGAGAAAATATCTAGAATATTAGATTTATCTGATGTCAAGTCCAATTGTTAAAGGGTCACATATCTGAATAAATCATCCTACTATAGGCTAAATCTTGCTGCTCTATCTTGAGTGCATTCTTAAGTACAATTGATGCATCAAGAAACGGAAAATGGAATGAAAGAGAGCAGTACCCTTGTCTTTAGGCAAATTTTAGGTCGAACTCAGTGTTTTCAGTGTATCAGCTGCTTTTGGTATGGTTAAACAGTTATGTTTCCAACACATGTTTTCAAAACATGAAATCAGAGATGACTTTTAAGCTCACCAAATTAATCCCTCACTAATTGGTGCTGGGAAAATGAAGGAAGTGATTTAGACCAATGTAAACTTTTATGAAATATCAGTAATTATTATAGTAGTTTTGAAGTAAAATTAAACTGTCCATCCAGTAGGCAATGAACTCACACTCAGAATCGCCATGAATTCATAGGAGTGAATTGTTCACGAGGGAATAATTGAGAGAATTCCAAACTCGTAAGAGTGTAAATGAATGCAATTTTTAAAAGAACATGAAGCCAAATATCTGGCATATAATCTTGATTTAATCCATGAAAATGCGTCAGTGTTTCTGTGTTATTTTTGTAGATAGTAATTATATTTTTTTCTCTTTTCTTAGGGTTTTTATCCCCAAAGAAGGCTACACTTAGGACAACTTCACCCTCTTTTTTTGTATTTCTCTTTCCTTGTCATGGTCTTTGTGTGTGTGTGTGTGTGTGTGTGTGTGTGTGTGTGTGTGTGTGTGCCCTTCATACTGTTATATACTGTTATGTCTGTCTATTAAAAAAAACCTCTTTTTAGCCCTCAGGAATGTTTATCATTAAACCAATGTTAAAAAGCATATTTGGAAGTAAACATGCTAATATGTGGGTATTTCTTTAATTCTGGAACACCACCACATTTGAATATAAAATCTTCTCTATTAATGGCTGTCTTCCAGTTTTCAGCAAATGTCCCTCATAGTCCCCTGATAATCAACACTCACTCTCTGCCATACACCAGGGCTCTTGGCAGAAGACTTTCCTAAAGCATGGGGCTTTGGGAGACACAGCCTAGGGCTGCATTGGATAGAAGTTGAGTTGCTGTCATGCCAGTGAGCTCAGAGCTTCAACTGGAAGGATGTTTCCAGGACTACGCAAGTACTACTTATGCAAGGCAGAAAACTCCCACAAAGTCATAGGAAGAAATTCTAGTCATCAAGTTCAATGGCTGATGCAAAGCAGTGAATTAAGATATCATTCAAGAATTCAATAGCATGTACTCTTGGAACACCTTAGTAAATCTAATAAATCTTACGAAAGTTTTAGCTCATTAATTGCTTGAGGAATGTTATAGAAATAAATTATTCTGCATTAAACTTAAAGATGAACTAGTTTTGAAGTATGCGCAACTGAAGTTCAATGCTGTTTTTCCAAAACCTTAGTTACTTTCCTGTAATGTGTTCTAATGCCAGAATCTTTTAAATGTTCCAACTACAGGACACTACACATTTCTCACAAATTTTTATGCAGAAAATACAAGTCCAAGATCTTATCATTTATGTGTGCATGCTTGTATGCATGCATGCATGCATGCATGTATGTATGTATATATGTATGTATGTATGTATATAATTTACAGCAAGGTCAGAGCTTTCCCTCTTACTCCCTTTTTACCCCATCTCCCCACAGAATCAAGTAATCTGTACTCCGAGGGCCTCATAGATACTGCAAAAAAGGTCAGGAAACCTGCATGGGATTGACATAGGCAGTCTGCATATATGTTACAATTGTGCAGCTTGGTCCTCCTGTAGGTCTCCTAAGAGTGGAAGCAGGGCTGTCTCCGACTCTTACTGACATTAGGAGATCTTGAAGACACTCACTTTAGTTTTAGTTTGTGGTTGGGAAATTTAAATCACAGTAAGGGTGTCCTCATGTTGTAACTATAAGCTTGCTTTCCAAATTTCTTTGTAAGGTCATATTTAATTCTCTTGGCCCTTACTAAAGACAAATGGCTGATACCGCCTCTTGAAGCCCCAGGTACAATGGAAAGGGACTTGAACCCAAGCTAGTGCTGACCAGATAGATCTTCAATATTTCTATGGATGTCAAGGGTTTGGGACATTTATCACTCATAATTATCCTCTTTCAAAAATTTCTTTGGATTTCTGTTCAAATTTATGATAAATTTTCTCGTGTGATAATATGTGTGTAAATTAGGCATTCAGTATCAGTCATTAAAAAGAACTCTTTAGAAAAAGATACAAGTTTTCATAGTTGATCGACCTCTAATAAATAGAGTAAAGCTAATTTTGAATCAACATTATATTTTCACATTATTTCCTATCACGTTCAACCTATAAAATATTACTATAGGCCATTTCTAGACACTATATATAAAGTATATCAATATGTAATTTTCATTTTGCAAGAAAATGAGTATTCAGTTGTGAGTGACAGCTAGATGAGACAATTTATTCTAAAACACATAGCCAGGTCATTCTTGTATCAGAAACATTTTTTTTTCTCTTTAGAATACTAATTAAAATAATGTATTCAAAAGAGCACATATTATTTTGAAATGGAATATTTATAATGCATGACAAATAGAACATTTTCAGTTTCTATGTTGTGTGTTGTTCATATAGTACAAAAGCATTATTTAGTTATTGATGTTATATATGATAATATATATTGCATATTTTTATATTTTATATAAAATAAAATTCATGAGAAATATATTGTAGATCATACATATATTTCTATAAAAACAAAAAAGACTAGATGGATGAGAAGTTTAAAAATCTATAAATAAAGGCTGGTGGATATCTTAGTGGCTAAAGGGTGCATATACACACACACACACATGCACACGTATAATGTTTAAAACAAAACTAAATAACACACTGATGGCATAAATAATGACTGCCTCCTACTTATTTTTTCAACCAAAAGTCACATCAGCTACTTGTGAGATCTGTATTGTGAGGTTTGCAATAGAACTTTCCGCATATATGCTCAATTATTTGAACATTTTGGTTCCCATTACTGGGATCAGACTTTTAGCAGGTTTGGTAATTTGAATGTAATTGGCCCCCATAAGCTCATAGGAAGTGTTGTAGTGTACCAAGGAGGCAATGTTCCAGCCCCCAAAAGCAGCAGAACTTCACATCTTTGAGACATGTGGTTCTGTAGTTATGTTGGGAGAAAGAGGCTATGGAATTTGCCTCCATGACTAAGGAAAGCAGCTGAGGCAAGACATATATATGCCAGGGGCATTCTTGAATAGAGGCCAAGGGAGAAAAATTTGTGAAGCTGTGAATGTGAAGCCTGGATTGTCTTAGAAACCTCAAGGTTTTGGAGATGAAAGAGTTGTGGAATGCCAGGCAAGGAAAGTTGCTAACAGGGAGTTGGAGATCTGAAGAGCATTTTGACACAAGACATGGAAATGCAGGGTTTGAAGTCTGTTCCTCTGATTTCCAGTTCTGCTTTCATCCAGTATTTCTCCAATATGCTCCCTTCCCTAGGTTTTCAAAAGATAATTTGTATCTGTGCTATTATTATATGTTGGAAGCATTTTGATTTTGTAGGGATTTCAATTAAGAGATTGCATGAATCTAGGAAGAGATTTTATTCTTTAGACTTGTAATCATTGTTGAGACCATGATTGACTATGGGGATTTTTGAAGTTGGACTAAATCCATTTTTCATTATGGTACTTTTACAAGTTTATGGAGGACAGAGAGTAGAATGTGGTAGTTCGAATGTAATTAACCCCCATAAGCACATAGAGAGTGGTACTATTGGGAGGTGTGGCACTGTTGAAAGTAGATGTAGCCTTGATGAAGGAAGTGTGTCACTATGGGGCAGTCTTTAACATCCCTTTTTGCTTACTTAGGCTTCTCTTGGTGTCACAGTCCACTTCCTGTTACCTTCTGATTGAGGTATAGCCAGTACCACATCTGCCTGCATAGTGCCATGCTCTCCACCTTGATGACAATGGACTAAACCAGAATCTGTAAGCCCCACCTCAATGAAATGTTTTCCTTTATAAAATTTGCCATGTCACGGTGCCTCTTCACAGCAATAAAATCCCTAACTCAGACAGACTGCATAATCTTGCCCTACAGTCAGTCTGTGTTTTTTCATTCCTGCATGTGGATTTAAATCTCTTAGCTTCTTGTTCCTGCTACCCAAGGCACATTTCCCTGTGTCCCGGACAAGATGGATTCATCGCCTTCTGAAGCCATAAGCCAAAAATGTATTCTTCTTTCTACTAGTTGTTTCGGGTCATGGAGTTTTATCACATCAACAAAAAAGAAACAATATATAGAGCTTAACACATCTTTACATTTGCCTAAAAGTTTTGGTTCCCTAGATTTACCACTGACATGTCTGGAGCCTCACTGCTCTGTGTCCGATGCTGGCTCTCCACAAGCTTTCTGATACCACAGAAACTTTAATCCTTTCAGAGCCCCCAGAAATTTATTGATTATTACTACCCTGTCTACTTTGAGACATCATCATCAGTGCCTATTTATATCTCCCCATTGTAATAGTATCATTAACTCATTGCCTAAATCATACTTGTCAATCATTCATGATTAATTGAATGATTTAGTGAATACTTAATACTTTGATATAGGGGTCTATTGGAAATCAAAAAAACTATCTTCATAATGAGTCAGTTCATATCCCCATAGTTTTAAACAGTACACTACTTTTTGAGATGCTAATTTATCACATGTTCTACATAAATTTAATTTATACATGATGTTTAGGGTTGTCTATACCTAACTAAATGGCTATAATACATAGAATGTTACTCTGTTACTTCTCTCTTGTGAGATAAAATACCAAGAACAAAGACAATGTATAGGACTAAGAGCTTATTCTGACTGGAGTTCCAGAAGAATGAGAGTCAGTCATGGTGGAGGGTGCACAGTAGCAAGCAGCTGGAACAAAAACATGGGAGATCGCATATTCAACCATAAATACACAGTCGAGAGAGTGAAGGAAGCAGAGTCAGTCTGTGAATTCTTAAATCCCATTCACAGTCACCACACAAATTAATCATGTCACACTTGCTCCACTGTGTTTTATTCACACATCCCTTAATTGGCCATACGCACACGTGTGTGTGTATCAACCTACAGTAATATATGATTATGTATAGATGTTTTATGTTTATTTGTCACATATAATTGATACACATGACACTATTTCTCTCATATGCTGCTGCTTCTTGTCACCACTCCTCTGTTTGAAGTTTTAGCATGTCCTTTGCTTTATATTTTTTTTAAATTTCTAGATATGTTGGATGGTTTTCATTGACTTGACACATAAAGATAATCTAGAGGAAAGGGCATCATACAAGACAGTCCATCTCATGGCAGTTTCTCCTTAGGTAGGTGAGCATGGGCTGTATGGAAAGGTAGCTGAGCAAGCCAGTAAGCAGTGTCCTTCTGTGAAAGTCGCTGTTCCCTCTTCCAAGTTCCGGGCTTGCATTCCCTTCTTGGCTTCTCTTAGAGATAGTCAGTCCTCCCTTACCAAACCATTGTGCTCATGGTGTTTATCATAGCAAGGGGAGGCATAATGGAGCACTAGATATAAGAGGTAAAGAATTCATCCTACTATGTTTAGCCCTGGCAAAACACCCTACTTAAAATGTTAAGAATTGGCTTTCTTATTTCATTTGTCTCTTTATATTAATTATTTCTGAGAAAATTGATCATTGTTAATTTGGTTTTTCAATTATTTTTTTTCTTTTACAAAATTTCAACTATATCACTCTCTCTGAATTGTCATTAAGAGGTATACTGTTGTGCAATTTTATGTTATATATCTTCTTAGAAATTTGTGTATGTGCTAATTTGAATGATGGTCTTATAGCAGAAAAGAATCCGTCTTTGGGGAGGCCTCATCATTCCTATCTGACATTCAGAGGACAGAAACAGATAGTGGCAGAAATGATACAAAGAAATGATACCTAGATTCTGAATGCAAGATGGTTAACATTAAGTACTTTTACAATAACAATTAAAAAGGAATGAACTAGGATTCTTGTAAATATATAACATCAAAATTAATGAAGGTAAAATTTGTAATTACTACAAATATAAAAAATGGTGACTAGGAAGAAGTGGAGGGTGAAAGAGAAATTTAAGAGGGGAAAGGACAGAAATGTTTGTGTGATGAAGGCAGATAATAGAGAGAGAGAATATAGTAAAACAAATAATGAGACCCTCCTGTGTACATATCTTCCTTGATGAATAGATGAGGGATAGAGATGCTGTTAATTTTTTTTAGGATCCAGATTTGGTACTTGATATAGGGGCTGGAGGTTTTGAGTAGTTTTTCTTTGAAGACAAAGAACTTTGACACAATTGTCATTTTTCCTTGGGTCACAAATGCTATTTTGACCCTTATCAGTCTCACTCTTTGCCAAAGATACAGTGATGTGGGCCTGGCAGCAAAGAGTGAATAAAAATGCTCTTCAGGGTTCCCTTATACCAACTGCATTCTATACCAAGGTACAAATGTTGAATAATTCCAAACAAAAGCTACATTTCCAGCAAGTGTAGTTGGTGTTCCCAGAATCCAGAGAGCAATGAGACTGATGCTATGGGTACCAGTGGGACATGATGTAGACACTGAGTAATTTGAACTGCACTCACACTGACATCTCCTCATCAATTGCTCTTTCCAGGACATGGCTATAAGTACACTCTGCTTGTGAATACAAAGTTACCTATTTTAACTGTCACAGTTGCAGTAATTCTGTATACAAGTATCCAGCAGTTGCCAGGCCCACAGTGATTTAGAGGTGTCCAAGTGCATATCCAGTGAAATAGGAGAATTCTCTGTTAAGAGGAGCTCATGGGAGAGAACCACTCAGACACTATTTATAGTTAATTGAGAGTCTTTTAGACCTAAATATAGCCCTGAGTGTCCAGAGAATGGAGTTTTAAAAGAAAAAAAACTAAACAAAAACTTTCCTGAGTATCTCTTGACAGCTTGAGGTAGGCTTTACACAGGTGATAAGTTTAACAGAAAATAAGTATTAGTTGGGAAGTCTTGATCTCAGTTTCCACAATAGAGTTGGGCAATTTTCCAGAGACTTGTTATGAAGGAGATGAAATTCTAGTTAAATGTGAAGTGACCTCAGCTTAAACAAGAGATGGAGTAATCTCTGCACCATCTGTCTTTTACCGTTTGATTTGGGACCCAGAGTCAAAACTGTCTTTGGCCTTTTGTTCTTCAGCCCTGAGAGATTTGGCTGTAAGACCCTATGTAAGCCCTTTCTCCACAATAACACCAGTGAGCAGGTGAGCATGAGCAAGGTCTCTTACTACTCTTAATTACTTGCTTGTGGCGTTGATCACAGCACTCTTTAAGAGTGCACGGCTTCTACTACAAGTCCAATGTTTAATATTTTCTCAATATCTGGATTCTATCTACTACTGGTTCTTGTCACTCTCCTGCCTATGGCAAACACCTCTGCATCAAAGACTTACCTGATATTTTGGTTCCCACCAGAAACAATGTGACTGGTGTCTTTAATCTGCAGTCTTTATTTCTCCAAGTCAACATTTTTTAAGGGCTAAGAAGGGAAGGCCATAGGTCTCTGTCTCCAATTTCACTCCATTCCTAATCTAAATAACACTTAAATATCATCTGCTGCTTCCTTTTCTCTGCTGAGGACAGAAAGCTTCCAGTTTTCTCTTTCTCTTACCTCACATGTAGTTTGTTAGAGTAGCCAATTAATTCATTTTCAAAACTATTATGTTCAATTATTATCTTGATATTCTTCTCTACCCTTATTGCTATTCTCAGAGATATCACTTTAACTGTCAGGTTTTTTGTTTTTCTTTGTTTGTTTTTATTTTCATGGAGAAGCAGGCCAACAAGTCAAGACCTAAAACATAAAGCACACTGCCCACCTGGGTTGTGTGTCCTTACTGTGCTTCACTTTTTCTCTGATTAAATGCTACAACTATGATAATTGCCCATATGGTTCCCGTGGTCTGCTCAAAACCCATGAAAAGAGGTAATTTTACCAGTCACATTCACTGACTGCATCCAGTGTCTTACTCAATAAATGTTATCTTATATGTAACATTTGAACAATTACTGAGTCCATGATCTGTCCAGTCTCCAGGCTGACCAGATGATATATTGGATCCCTGAGACAATGTGTACTGACTTCTTTTATTTCCACACTGAAGTGAATGTAGCCAGGCATCTTTGATTTGTGTTAATAGGGTCAACTGACTTTTTTCTGCGCAAGGCAAACAGGTTCTCTCTTATCTGAACACAAAAATGACAGAGAAAGCCACCATAGATTTGGAGCAAAGAGAAACAGGATTTTTTTCAGGTTGATTGTTTTTGCAGTATATAAAATATAGTATTGACATAAATATTGGCATGCCTCATACCATAGGACAATTATGTCTTAGTTTTAAAATTAAGAAAGTAATCTATAGAATTTCTGTGCCTTTAAGAGATATTTCCCTCAAAAGTTAGCATAAGAGATCATGAATTCACTTCATTTTCTTTATGAGCCATATGATATCACTATGTTTGTTAATTGTGATATTAATGTGGCAAGAGTTATCTATTTGTAGCAACATGAGGCTAAAGGATATATTTTACTACTGTATATTAGGAAGTAAAGAAGTTATATACATATACTTCAGAAATTTTGTTTCAAAACAAATGTAGTTTTTGCCCACAAAGAGTGAGACACTTTATTTAAAGCCCAACATGAGTTACCAAGACCCAAGGACACCATGTTCCACAGAAGAGCTCACATGAACTTTTGATGTCATAAAACAAAAAAAAAATCACAAATCATTGTTAGTTATTAAATAATTGGTAGGTATACAAATTTCAAGCTTCAAGAAAAATGTCTCTTTTTCTTCAGGTGGTGTTTTATGAAATTGTCAGCCTTAGAATTATTGGAACCTAGGACCAGAGATGTTTAACATATATTGCAAAAGGTTTACTAGAAAGTCAATGTCATTATTTTAGTTGTGAAATGAGTGATGTAGCTGTAACAATTCAAGATACCCTATAATAATATGGTTCTTAGCCTGCTAATTGTTCTCTTTCCTTTTCCAAGTTTGTATTTGTTCACTAGTCAGATGAATATTCTTCATTTATGTGGCTTTTGCATGGCAGTTTATTCAATGGTTCAGTATTCAACAGTGATTGTCAGAGAGATTGACAATTAAAAGAAATAGTAAAACCATGCATATCATTTACTTTGAGTACATAACGTTATCTAAAGCAAGAAAAGGTATTTGTTAGTACTAAAACTAAATCTATTTGTCAAAATCAAAATGTATCTTCCTCCTTAAGAGACCCACATTCAAGTACCATCTTCCCAATAGAAATCAAATTAACAAACCATAAACATTATTATATGCACAAATTTTATACTTAAAACCTGTAATGTTTTCTTTATTTAATCATTGTACCCATTTTCTGTTATTAACTGTGGAAAGGATTTTTTTTCAAACATTTCATTAAATTTATTGTTTTACTGTTACTAAGCCAACCATATAATAATATTCCATTTGATCTACAAGTATACTCCTAAGTCTTTCTTTACAATGCCTATCTTTAATTTGTATTTTTTAATGAGATTCATTCACAAATATTCTTATTACATAATTTTTTAACCATCTTCCCCATCTGCTCCTCTTGTAATCCCACTTATTTGGATCTGCTCTCTGTAAATTACTGCTGAATCCACTTACAGTTACTTGTATGTATCATTGTTTAATGTGTTTAGGAATGAGTTGGATAAACCTCCAAGGGCCCTATGCCTACAAATGGCTGAATCTCTCTTGAGCAGCTATTGATTACTTATAGTTTTTCATCTTTAAGTAAATTCCTGTGAAATTCCCACCATTATGTGAGTACATCCCATCCATGTAAAGCCAATATGCTGTATTATGTAATTCAATGTTTTTCTACTTGTATTATGACTTCAAAAAATACAGAAATAATGTTATTTATAATTTGTTAAATTCTTACCTCCAGTGTGTCTTGTAGTATCTTCTATAGTATCTTACACAGTTAAAGGTTTTGAGAACTGTTAACAGTGATAAATGCAATAGAATTGACAGATCATTTCTAGATAAAACTTAGAAAAGGTGGTTAAACAGACCATTTATCATTTTGTTCAATTTACATTGTCATATATATCGCAGGATGTTGAAATTTACGCATGCAATCATATATAAGACAATATTGTTTGTCTTCAAAAGTAGGTTTCAAAATATGTTTGAAAGACTTGAAATGTGAAAGAAAGGAATGAATAATTATATACACAAGAAAAAGAAGTGGGCAGGGTGGTGGTGGGGTGATGACACACGCCTTTAATCCCAGCACTCGGGAGGCAGCCGCAGGCAGATCTCTGTGAATTCAAGGCCAGCCTGATCTACAAGAGCTAGTTCCAGGACATTTTCCAAAGTCACAGAGAAACCCTGTCTCAAAGAGAGAAAGGGGCAGGGGAGAGACACAGAGACTGAGACAGAGAGACACACAGAGAAACACAGAGAGACACAGAGAGAAGGAGGAGAAGGAGGAGGAAGAGGAGGAGGAGGAGAAGAAATGCTGTTATCAAAATTGTTGCTAATGCTAATAGACATTTCTATTATGAAAGTAGTTAATTTAAAAAGACAAGTTCCACGAAACTGGAGGCAGGAACCGATGCAGAGGTCATGAAGGTCACTGCTTACTATTTTGCATCCCATGGATTGCTCTGCCTAATTTCTAATAGAACCTATAGAACCTAGAACCAGCAGGATACCACCATTCATCATGAGCTAGGCCTGCCCCTATTGATGACTAAATAAGAAAATGCATTACAGATTAATCCCAAGGTGGCATTTCCTCAGCCAAGTCTCCTTCCTCTAGTGATTCTTTGGCTTGGGTCAAGTTGACACACAAAACCACCCAGTACACTGTGTAATAGTATAAATGTTATTTATGGATCTATTATATATGTAGCTAATGTATAGTAAACAGTAAAAACAATAAATAAATAATAAATGAGTGAAAGGTACACAAATGTCTTAGAGACTGTGGTAGGCTCAAGGTCATAAAAAATAACCCACAGGGCTGAATGTCAGAGCACGTAAATGGTAGAAGGTCACCATCACCAGATGAAGTATGAAGACACTTATCTGGAAAGGTAAATGAAAGACATGTCCTCTGGGGCTTGTGAAAACACTGAAAACTAAATGAAATGATGTTTTAAAATGGTTTTATATAATTTCATCATAGAATTCCATACTTTGACTTCTCACTGGAGCTGTCAAATGTTAGTAGATAAATCAATTATCTAATTTTTTTCTAAAGATAGAGGAGGTCATTTAGTTGAAATAAATGATAATTTTAGAGACATTAACAGTCTTTTTGATAAGTGTTGACAACTTCCTCAAGTACTTAGTGACATGATAAAACTTAGTTTCAGATCTGCTTGCTTCTGTGTGTTGAAAAGTGGTGTCCAGTGACTATGGGAGGTATATATAGTGATAGCCTAAGGGAAAGCATGCTCACCCTAAGCTGATAAGCCTATAGAGGTTCTAGATGAAGGTTTCCACATGCTAAGTGCTAATCAATCAATAAATGTTCAGTTTTCTCCCACAGAAAATCACTTGTATCTCCACTGTTTTTTTTTTTTTTTTATTTTTTGTAGTTGTTTCGTTTTGTTTTTTTGAGACAAGATTTCTCAGTATTGTTTTGGAACCTGTCCTGGAACTTGCTCTGTAGACCAAGCTGGCATTAAACTCACAGAGATCTGCCTACCTCTGTCTCCTGAGTGCTGGAATTAAAGGCATGGTATCTGCAAATTTTTCAATAGCCCCGTGTTCATAAACTCACAATTCCCTAACTCAGGAAAGGACTGACTGTCAGAAAATGTATTAATATTTTACATGATAAGATATTTTTAAGAGTTCATTCTTAAAGAGTCATGCATGTTGTGTGCATAGCACATAAATAACCTTTCTGCTGGATCAAGCATTATAAACAACAAAATTGAATAGTGGCGTATGGTAGAAGTGTGCTGTTATGAGTCTCCCAGGTATGGTGTTCACAACTGTAGTCCATTTGTATTCAGGCATCTGTACTGGACTTCCCTTGGCTGCAGCCACTAAGAGCACCACCTGTTCATATGCCCTGTGTTCCCTTTATAGGGGGCCCTGCACACCTCCCATCGTCTTTCCCCCTCTCTCTGTCTTCCCCACCTTCTGCCTCTCTTTTTTCTCCCATGGCTCCTATCCCTGGAAGCCAGTATTCCCCCCCCCTTTTCCCTTTTCAAGATCCCTTTCCCCCAAAAAAACCAAACAACAAACAAACAAATAAACCCTCTGTTTGAACCCTGTCATGTGCATCTTTCTCTCATGAGCTGCTTTTTTTAAATTCCAACAGAGTTTCAACGTGGAAAACAGGGGCCAGATAATCAGTTCAATCTCAATACAAAGTGCAATTTTATCTAGCTTGTGCCCAAGCCATGAATTAGACAAACATATATATGTATATATATATATATATATATATATATATATATATTTCTAAATTTTACAAATTTATCATTTAGTGGTAATTGACAAAATGGTATAGACAAAGGATCACATTTTAGGTTAGTGGTGGCTTGAGATTTTTTATTTGGAGTAGAAATGTGTTTGAAATGTTTAATTTCTAGGACTTATATTTAAATCTTTGAGTTGATTTTTAAAATAGAGTTCATTTAAAATCTTTTGTATATTGATACTCATATTTTTTTCTAATATTCTTTTCTTTTTTTGCCTCTTTCCTGTCCCTAAAGCATAACCTTCTGTTTGTGACCTGCCTCCTATCCTTTTCTGTCTTTGGGGTCATCATTGCAGTGTATTTCAATAGTATTTACTTGAAGAGACAGCTTTTAAATATTTTTAATACTTAAATATTTTGTAGATTTGTTGACTTAAAAAAAAGGATATATTTTAGGTCTCCTGGTTTATGTCCTAAATTTGTATTAGTAAATTTCTGTTATGTTTGTTGTAGCAATGTGATTGTTTTTAAAAATCAGGTCTGATAATGTTGTTAGTTCTATTTCTGCTTCATATTGTTGTAACTATGTGGTGTCTGTTTGGTTATCTATGAGCTTCAAAGATATATTATGTGAGAAATTATGTTAAATTTTAATAGGAATTGGATTATATCTATACATTATATTAGTTCAGACATTTTTACTTTTTAAAGAACAAAATAGTTTCTATTAATTGAAAATTTGACACACACACACACACACACACACACACACACACACACACACATATATATAACCCATTTATATCATATCTACCTCCAAATTCCTCTCTCAAATTCCCCTTGGTAACTCTTCCTAATAGACTCTCTTCTAGCATCAAATATTTTCTTTAAATAACCCCCTAAGTCCTATTACTGTTGTCCATATGCCCATGTTTATGGGATAATCTAATGGAACAGCCCTAAGAAAAACTGTGTTCCCTGCTCCAACAGCATCTAAGCTAGGGGTCAGGCCTTAGGAACCTTTTCCCTGACATAGTTGAATGACACATATGTATATACATGACACACTAAATATGTATGTATGTATGTAGGTAGGTAGGTAGGTAGGTAGGTATGTATGGATTCCATATTTGTGTGTGATACATAAATTGATTGATAGGTAGACAGACAGACAAACAGACAGACAGATAGATAATAGATAGATGAATAGATAGATATTGTCATGTAGTAAGAAGTCATTTCACTTTCTGCTTTCTACTTGGAACACTTATTTTATTTTCCCTGCAAACTTAGGCTGTGTTGTCTAGGATCACAATTAGGGAGTTGTAAGATTTGGCATCCTTGTTTTTCTCCTAACCATAAATTGAAGTTCAAAATTTATCACAGTTGAGGTTGATATTGTCTATTGCCAGAAGACATCTTATGTTTGGCATTTATTAGAATTAGCTATGTATTTTATTTTGTTTTTTGAAGGTTGATTTTAGAGTCTATGAGATGGCTCAGTGGGTAAAGTTACCTGCTTCCAAACCAAATGACCCAATTATACACACAGTAGAAGTAGATATCTAACTCCTGCAAGTTGGACTCTGATTCCTGTATGTGCTCAATGGTACCTATATACACCTACATAAGTACAAACACAGTTTTAGAAAATAAAACAAAAGAAAATTTTAAATAAAATGAAAAATGACTCATCATTTATTTGTGTATACATATGCCCATGAGTATATGTGCATGTTTGTGTGCAGATGTGTTCTCACAAATGCTAGATGATGGTGTTAGATCCCTAGGACCTAGAGTTATAGTCATTTAGAATAATGTATGTGGTATCTTACTTATTACATGGGTGTTGAGATTCAAATAGTATTTGGCTGGGCATTCTCCTCAGTCTGATATTTATCATTTAATATTTAATGTGCTGAAGAGTCATTTTATAATGAATTATTTGGTGTATTTTTTTGAATATTTTTCTGTATATATTGAAAAAAATATAAATGTACCTACCTCCGTTATGTTAATACTGTATTATATTTATTAGTTGTATGATTCTTAGACCTCAAAGATAAATCCTATTTTGTGAAGTTATAAACATATATAATCTGCTTAATATTCCTGAATTCAACTTACTAAATATGAGGATTTCGGGATTTGTGGTCAATAGAAATATTGTATGATTTTTGTCTTCCTTTTTTCTTTCTTTATTTTCTTTCCTCTCTATCTTTGTTGCTCTGTCACCCACTTTCTTTGCATCTCCGTATGACTCTCCCTCTCTTTGTGTGTGTGTGCATCTCTCTCTCTCCCTTCCTCTTCCACTCTGTAGGCTTCCTATTGAATTTTCATTTTAGGTTAATTCTTTCTTTGTAAAAATAAGTTTGAAGTATTTTTATTCTCTCTATTATTTTTATTTTATTTTCTTGAAATTTTTTTATCACTGTCTCTTGTTCAATCTTCCCCAAAATATGGGTAAGAGTTTCTTATAAAGCCAACTGGTCCTAAACTTTTCATCATCAGATGGTTCTGATCACAGGTTAAATCACCTTAATACTTACTGGAACATTAAAGTTTTCTATATAATTATTCCATTTTAAAAAGTATATACCTCAAGGTTTTTTTCCACATCCATTAGTTTTCTAGATTTTTGGAATATGATTGCTTGTAACAGTTCAATATGATCTTTGGTGTTTGTGATGACACCAGCTAGAGTCACTTTATGAAAGGGAATTTCAATTGAGAAAATGTCCTCAACAGGTAAATCTGTGTGGATGTCTGTAGTGACTTTTTTTATTGGTGATTGATGTAGGACCCTGGATCCTGAGGGTAGTGCCAAGTACTTGCTGATGGCCTTGAGTGCTATAATAAAGCAAGCTGAGCAAGTCCCATACATCCATGGCCTCTACCATCACTTCCTGGTACTGTTTCTATCTTGAAGTCCCTGAAAATTGGACTGTAAAGTATAAAAAGTATGTAAACCCTTTCCTTCTCAAGTTGCTTTGGTCATGGTGTTTATTGCAGCAAAGGAAACTCAAAACAGTGCTTGTGTGATATCATTCTAGTTTCATTATATTTCTGTGACAAACACTGTGATCAAAAAAAAAAAAAAAACAACTCATTTTTTTCAGGTTACACTAGATAATTGAGAGAAGGTAGGGGATGAATTCATGCAGGATCTTGAAGTCAGTTACTTCTGACCAAGGAAGTCATTCACATTAAAGAAAGTATGCCAGATATCACAGAGAAATACTGCTATCTGGCTCACAGACCAACTCATACACAACTTGTTTTCTGTATACAACCCAGGACCATCTGTCTACCTGGACACTTCTACATCAAAAAGCAATCAGGACAATTCCTTACAGATCTGGTCACAGGCAAATCTGACCTGGGAATTCCCTCATTGAGACTCTTGTCTGATGACTCAAATCTTTGTCAAATTGACAGAAAGAGCTCAATGGGACAGGATTCAGTTGTTCAGTTTCCTCTCTTTTATAATTATATGCAAGTCTCACATCTTTCTTGCTGATGGTCTCATAAAGTTTTCCAACTTTGTTTGTTTCCAAACCAACTTCAATTGTCTTTTCTACTGATTCTCTAGTCTGTTTCATTTTTATGTGCTCTCTAAATTTCCTCCTTCTAAATGAAGAAGAAAGTTAGATTACTTATTATTTGAGATCTTCCTTTCAATTTACGTAGAGATCTATGTCTGCAATTCCCTCTTTGAGGTACTTTTGTTGTATCTCATTGGTTTCCTTATTTTTGCTTTCATTTGCCTCAAGAATTTGGCTATACTTGGGGCATTTTTGATTTTTTGCTCTGATTTTTCAAAGTTATCTTTATACCCTTTAATATTTTTCTTTCTTCTCTAGAAGGTTTATAACACACAAGTTAGTCTGATTGATTTTGCCCCTTGATTATGCTCCTTTCTCTCTCACTCTACCTTCCTTTTTCCTTTTGGTTCCTCAAAAGAACATCAAAATTAATATTCTTACATTCTTAGTTTCTTTCTTCTCTTTGATCATATAGACAGCTGAGGTCCTGAGTGACTGTGTAACTAACTCAGTTTCATAATTCCCATACATTTATTTTTATAGTCTCTGTCTTTTAGCTGAAATTTTGAGTTTTGTCTTATACATTCACAATTAATTTGGGTAATATTTATGTACAATTTTGTATCTAGGACAAACTATGCATTTTTTTATTTTGAATCATTTTTTTTCAGTAAATCCAAGAACCTCCATTTCCTTAAATTCATTTATTACAACTTTATCTCAGTTCTTTGTTAGTGTTTTTTATTCATTATTAAATTTTTAACTTCATGGAAGATTTGTATTGATTGCATTTTAAGAACTAGTTATGTCTAATGGCTAAAATAAAGGGGAGGGGAGGAAAGAAAGAAAGAAATTTATCACTGAAATTCTAATGATCTCTTAGTCTTAAGGAAACCCTTCAATCAATCCTCTTGCTTTGCTATAGCAAATATAGTCAAATATTGTGTATCTTCTCTTGAACACATCAGTTCAGACATTGTTGCCAAACCAAATACTCCATGGAAGTACCCTGAAGCATTTTCTCCTAATTCAGCAGAGTTGCCTGGTTGCCAATATCTCTGTGTTTCATGAGCTTGTACAGCCATTCTACGTACTCAATCTGCCTCATATTTTGGGAAGGACATGTGTCAAATATTTCAAGTGGGCTTTTGAAAGGGTGAAAAGATGCCCTATAGAATACTCTTGGATGGGTCTGTCCACTTGAGAGTTCTAGATGCAGCCATTTAATTAGATCCCCGCATTTTATGATGTAAGCATTCCCACATATGACTCAACTGTCAATTTCCCAGGATATTCATCGTGCTAACTCCCACTAGTCTTGGGAAATTTGATAGAGTAGTGGTTTTGCTAGGCAAGGTTCCCACAAAATAGTTAGATATGTATTTTTCTCTAATTTTCTCTTAAAGAAGTACTAAGAATAAGTGTGTCTATGGACACTAAACTGTGTAGTCTTACGAGAGGATGGCCTGAATAAGATGAATTCATTGATCTTACTATCTTTAATATCTATTCAGATTATTTGATATACCAAAATGCTGGTAAATTTATGATATATTCCTATGCTCTTATGAATATTCCTGTCATTAATGGGTATTAAAACAGGTTTTTCTGTGACATCATCATCATCTTGCTAATATCTAATAGACAGATGATTTGGTCATGGTATATATTTGCATTCTTACCTTTGTGTTTGATTAAAGAATATTATGATGATATAACTATGAGGAAGATTACTTGGCTACAAATACACACAAACACTTTTTTTCTCTCTCTCTATGCACATGTAACTCTCATCTTTCTCTGTTTCACATACACACAAAACCACAAATAGATGAAAATAAAATATTGTACTTTTAAAATGTGCAGGTAAAGATATGGGTGCTAGAACACATGTGAAGCACAGAGAACAACTAATATCTGAATTGGCAGGAGAAAACAAATGCTATTCTGAGACTTAGAGAATTTTCCAAGAAAAACTAATGTTGTGTGCTCACTGGTGCATTTTGAAAATTCCTAAATATAAGACTGTACCCTGAAGATGTATATGTTCAGACAATAATAAACTATTCCAAATAGAATTTTATATTTACCAGTTAATATTAACTGTAACCAAGAAAGAAAGTTTCTCCAAATGCAAAACTTTTAATGGGTTGTATTTTCAGAAAATAATAACACAGACTACTGCAATGTAGTGTTTCCTGCCTTCATCCAAAGCTTCCCAAACTTTATTTGGGATATGAGGGATGATCAAATGCTGTGTGACTTCCTTTATTTTCCTGAAACATTTGAACAGACATACTCACACCAATAGAGCACCAAAAGAACAAATAAAAGATGCCACCCAGATACAGGTTGGTGAAACAGGGAAGCTAATTGGGTTGCTTAAAGAATCATGGAGAAGGGGTTGCTCACAGATCTATTAATAGTGAACATCCCCTATGTCACTAAAGAAGTGTTAACTCTACATGGCAACTGTTAATCTATTACGTGACTTGCTGTACCACCTGACATTCCTTCATGATATTCATGAATTATTAATGGGAAGACGTGGGAGGGCCATCTGATAGTAACCATAGCTGCCCCAGTTTCATGATGGCCTACAAGAAAAGACAGTGTTCCAATACAGCAACCTTTTTATTTAATTCATTATTGTTAATGACTTTGACATTGTTGAAATCACATGGGCCCAAGTTGAAGCAGACTAGTTGGATGGCATGTGTCTTCCTTTTCTGATTAGTTGAACGCAACAATATTAAGTCTGATAAGATTCGAGGCTCGGTATCAAAAGATCCATTTTGCCTATTCTGCTTAGAATATTCCTGTTAGATTTAATTCTCTTTCTGTCAGGAAAAGGATGAAAAACATTATCAGACATATGCACGGAGAAGTCTAAAAAGGCTAAAAATACACAGCAAAGAGGCTAAAAATACATGGCAAAAGCCCGTATCCTTGGCTAAATTTCTGTAGCAGTGTTTCTACGGCAAACTCGACAGAATGCTATTTAGGAAGTTTTAGCTGATTCCATTTCCCCAAAGATACCAGGTAAGGTTTAAGAAGAGCTGGGAGAAATAAAGTATGATGCTTTTTATGCAGCAATATAGTAGAAAATAATGCATGGGATGTCAGCAAATACAAACAAGTACTAAAAATGTGTATGGTAGAAAGGGCATGCTGGACTTGTCTTGATCTACATGGACTTTCTAAGCCCCACATTATGTGATGCTTATTTGATAGATCAGGGATTTTGAACAAATTACAAGAATTTTTTCACAAATAAGATGGGAATTAGAATAAATTGAAAAATTTGCACAGTTGCCAAATGAGAAGCTGCACATAACAAATTTTAATTATAAATATGGAAGAGTGTGCAACCATATAGCTATGCTACTCATAAATCATTATCCTGTTGTTATATTCACATATAATTACACATTCACTTATTTACTTTTTTGATAATATTTTTTATTTAAATTTGCAACAAGCTTGTTTTACATGTCAATCCCAGCTACTTCACACTCTCCTTTCCTATACCCCTCCCAACTCCCATTCCATCCCCTTTCTGCTCCCTAGGGAGGGTGAGGCCTTCCATGGAGAGTCTTCAAAGTTGTCATATCATTTGGAGCAGGGCCTAGGCCTTCCCCCATGTGTCTAGGCTGAGAGACTATCCCTCTATGTAGAATGGGCTTCCAAATTCCATTTGTATAATAGAGATAAATACTGATCCAATACCAGAGGCCCAATAGACTGCCCAGTCCTCCTAACTGACACCCACTTTTAGGGGTCTCGGTTGATCCTATGCTGGTTTCCCAGCTATTAGACTGGGTGCCATGAGCCCCCCATGTTTAGATCAGTTGTTTCAGTTTCTCCAGCCTGGTCTTGACCCATTTGCTCATCACTCCTTCCTCTCTGAAAGTGGACTCCAGGAGTTTGGCTCAGTGTTTAGCTGTGGGTGTTTGCTTCTCCTTCCTTCAACTACTAGATGAAGGCTCTAGAATGGCATATAAGACAGTTATCACACTGCTGGGGGGGCTAGGGCAAACTTGTTCAGCCATTAGAAAAAATAGATGGCAGTTCTTCAAGAAAAAGGGAATCAGTCTACCTCAAGATCCTGCAATTGTACTCTTAGGCATATACCCAAATGATGCACATCATACAACAGGGAATCTGTTCAACTATGGTCATAGCAATAATAATTGTAATAACCAGAACCTGGAAGCCACCTAAATGTCTCTCAACTGAAGAATGGATGAAAAAAAAGGTGGTGCATGAATACAATGGAGTGGGGGAAAAACAAACAAAAAAACAAACAAAAAGCAATGAAATCTTGAAATTCATAGGCAAATGGATGAAACTAGAAGAAAACATCCTGAGTGACCTAACCCAGTCACAAAAAGACAAACATGATATTTACTCACTCATATATGGACTTTAGATAGAGCAAAGTATTACCAGTATACAATCCACACCACCAGATAAGCTAGGAAAAAGAAGGTCCTTAAGAGAGACATGTATGGTCCCCCGGAGAAGGAGAAAGGGAAAAAATTTCCTGAGCAAATTAGTAGTATGGGAGGAGGGGAGAGGGATTTAGGAGAAAGAAAAGGGGAGAATGGGAGGGGAGAGGAGAACATGAGGGAGAAGGAAGATTGAGTTGGGGGAAAGAATAGGGGAGAGCACAAAAAGAGACAACATAGTCATTTATTATATAAATTTGATTAAACAGTAGTTCAGAAGGAGGTAAAAGTTGCCATTTATTTTAGAGTATTGTATGAAAGTGTACTAGATGATTTTTTTCCAATAAGAAAGTTATCATATCCAACTTTTAGCTTAACCAAGTACACTATAGTGCTTTAAACAGTATGAGGAAATATGCTTTCAATCTCGTGGAGAACACATAAAATTACTTTCAATCTCAGGAGATTTCACTACATTACATTTTACCATGAATTTTCCATTTTGTTATTTCAAAGTTCCAAAGCTTACTTTGCTCTTACCATTAAATTCTCATTAGATTTCCCCTACTTTTTCTTTTTCTTTCCTTTCATTTTCCCCACCTGTAGTATTAATAAAGTTAGTGACAACCACACTTCACCATACATAATTAAAAAGAAAATGATTCACCTGGAAGAAACATCTTTGAGATAGATTGAAAAAATAGCAGTGTGTGTTTTAGCAGTATATAAAACTACGAACAATGAAAACTGCTGCTTTCTGATGGTTTTAAGAGGATTCTTTTTTTTAAAAAAAAATTTGACTTGATTAGTAAACCATAATATTACACAGTGGCAAGTTTGGTTATAGATTCAATAAGCCTTGGAAAGAAGGATATCTTCTGATTCAATGTCTATTTATAAAATGATGACAAATAAATATCACAAGAGAGCTGTAGTATTTTATGTCAGAGTGCATTTCAAAGCATAGAAAAAATAAGGCTGAATTTTTAACAGTTAAAAACATTTCATCTTTTCCATGGCTACCAATTAGTGGGACATTTTTAAACTACTTATAGTTTAAAGAACAAGAATGCTTATATAGAACAAGCATTAAATTTTACTGCAGACATCAGGAGGACAATTTACTCACATGGATCTTTAACGGGTTTTGTGTCTAAAAGCTTTGACACTATTACGCTGATTTTTGTCCCTGCCACATGAGTAGCTTTGAGATGTGTCTGGCTGTCTGGAATCTAATGTCACTGCAATTAAATCCCCCCCTGGAAGAAGCAGCTTTAGGAGATGTGACCAGACTGGAGACACTGATGCTTGTTTAGATTTTGAAAATGCATCATCTATCATGGCTACTGATTTCGCCAAAGGACCTCATGGAAGGAAGGTAGAAGCTGAGCTTCTGCCTTGATATTTAACTTGGTGGAAAATGAAGTCTTCCCCAGCCTGTCAAGTCTTTACTCTGGTATGTAGCCAATGCTTTCAGCTGATATTCTGAAGATGTCAAATAACCTTTATTTCCCAGATGTCATTTTGACCTTTCTCTTGCCATTCTGACCTCATAACAGACCTATTCATTAGAAGTTCAACATCAAACATGAGAAAGAGAAAATTAAAGTTTTTTTCCAGGGCTTGTAGGCTTACTTGTGGTAGCTGCTATTAATATTAAACCACCCTAATTTCACAATTACTTTTTGTTCATGACAATATTATTGGTTGTTCATATACTGTCAAGTGCAATATTAAGCACATCAATCGAATCTATTGATTTTGACAAGAGAATAGCATCAATAATACTAAGGGGTCTTAAGTTAGATGTCATTCAAGCTCCCAGAATACTTTTAGAAAATGTTGTATTTCCTACTTCTCATTTAAATTTGGCAAGTTTCAGAAGATTCAGAGAGAGAGAGAGAGAGAGAGAGAGAGAGAGAGAGATAGAGAGAGAGAGAGAGAGAGAATGAATAAAAGCAAGAAATTAAGACTAATATGGAATATAATAATCAAGTCATATAATCAATCAAATGTCCCATACACATTCTCTTAATAGGTCACCAAAAAGTTCATGTAACAGGCAAATATTTGCTAGCTTGTGGCACTAGTTTCTTGCAGGATACCTCTGTCCCAGAACTCCAGCCTTCCCAGTCTTCAAATATTTTAGCTACTGTGCATGTTTGAAGATGAGGTTAAGTGATTCAAATTACAATGTTCAAGATTTGGCAATTTTACTTTAAGAAAATTGTCCCAACATGTAGATATTAGTAAAAAGTGATCATATAATGAATTTTTAAAAGGGATAACATCTAAAAGGCATGAAAATAAAGAGAACTGTGGAATTGTGGAATCAAATCACATTTCATGAATTATATGCATTATATTGGACAATATAAACTACTAAAAAGTCAATAGCTTTTCTTTAAAAGTTTAAAAGTATGTCTTTTAAAATTTTAGGTGATAAATTATTGCCAGTTGTGTTATTTGTCTCTATGTGTTTAAGAATCTTTTGATCACAAAAAATTTAAATTGTTAATTTTATGTTTTTTTGCTATGGCATATAATGTTACAGAATTTTGCTATTAATCTTCATCACATGCAGGTATTGAGAACACTTTCTTTGTTCTTTAAGCTGTCTCAGTACTCTGTCAATTGCTTATTTTGCTTCTCAAAAGTCTGTAAATCCAATGTCAACCTATTCAAATGTATTGCTTCATTATTGATTCAATGTCAACAAGTTTTTATTTCCCCCATTTTAAGCACTATGGTTTTACACACAATGTTAGGTTTGAACCATTCTCATAGTACATGAGATAGGGACTCATTAGAGTAAGATGTAAAGAAACTGGTTAAAAATTGAGCAAGAAAATTGAGCAAGACTGACAAATGACCAACAGAGATATAAATAGGCTTTCAAAACTATCAAATATCGTTGAAATGCAAATCAAAACAGTGATGATATATCTGTAATTCTGTTTTGGATTTTTTAATAAAATGACAAATGTAGTGAGAATGAGGGGAAAACAGAATCATAATATATGTTTATTAGGAATGTACATTAGCACAGACAATATTTAGAACATTATTTTGATACCCCAGATGTCAGTAGCATCATCATATAAGCCAAAGTTTCCATTTCTGTGTATGTGTCCTAAGGAATTCTCTCTCTTCTCTTTCTCTCTTAGAATATTTGTATTCGAATGATATCTGTCACCATCATAGGCAGCCGTCAAGATATTGAATTAACCCGAGTGTCTATTGGTAGATTAATTGATAGAGGAAGCAGACATAAAGAAACATGCAAATATATGGTCTTTCACTCAGTATTAATCCAAACAAACATCTTTCAATTTGCAACACTATTAGTGAACCAGAGGATATCTAATTAAGTGAAATGAAGAAGGAAGAATGGGCAGACAAATACTACATGATTTTATTTAGCTGTGAGTTGTAAAATAAACTAATAGAATGAAAGGTTAATTTGCACGTTATTCAGGCCCTACAAGAAAACACAAATGGTGAGATTAAATCATACCATTGGAGAACATATGAATAAATTTTAAAGATCTGATGAACAGCATAGTACAAGGTATGAGCTGATGTTTTATAGACTTGAAAATAGCTGAGACAGTACATGCTAAGTCTCTTATCACACACAAAATAATACATGTAAATAAGAGAGGTAAGTTAAAGAAACATAGTTATGCTATAGTACATATGCACAACAATATCAAACCTTATATCTTAAATATATATTTTTATATTTATCAAAAAGTAAAATTATTTGAAATGAGAATTATTCTCCTTATTTGTTTACATACATCAATTATCCTATATTTTCATTTTATTAAGTCATATTAATTGCATAAAAACATTGGATTGGTTCTGACATTGCAACATGCATGCAGAATGTTTCATGCACTTATGTACACTGATATAACTTCAACAGTTGGCTCTATCATCTGTAGCTTGTTGTTTTCTGTCAGCCTGCCCGCAACTGGTCTGGTGCACCAGCCCCAAATAACACTCAGAGACTCTGTATTTGATACAATCCTGTAGGCCAGTGACTATCATTGTTAATGGGCTAGCTCTGTCTTAATTATTAACCCATTTCTATTTATCTAAGTATTTCCACGTGGTCATCTTATCGTGGACCGGCGGGCCGCTTCTTTATTCCTCCCAGGTCTCCATGCTGACTCCTCCTAACTACTTCCTCTTTCCTCCTCCTAGTCTCTTAGCCCCGCCTATCTAGTTTTCTATTGGCCAACAAGGCTTTATTAATTAATCAGTTTGAAAAACATATTTACAGAATAACATCTCCCATCAATCATCAGATTTTTTTTGTTTGCTTATTTTGGTTCAGGACTGAAACATAATCTTGTCATTTTTCAGTTCTCTCAACTATAAATGGAAATTATAACCATTCTTTGTCATAGAGCTGTTATGTGTCTATACTTATATAAAACATCATATGAGAATCCCTTTTTGTGTGTGAATGATTAATAGAAGAATGTCAGTAAATAATGGGAGTTTAATTGTAATTTGTATGAAATTATGTCTCCAAATGTGACTGTAAGTTTTTCAATTGACAGATGGCAGATATACAGGTAGACAAATAGATAGCCAAAAATATAAATGCTGTTTTGGATATACTAAACAAAAAAAGACTTCATTTCAAATAGATAAATACCACCAATGGGAATATTTTAATATCTACCCCAAAAATAACAAAACATCTGTTTAACTTGGGTCTCTTTAATAGAATATCCAAAAATCAATGTACATTCATCCAAATTATTATATTGTTCCTTATGAAGTGTGAATAGGGGTGTTATATAGACATGGGTAAATATACCTCAATCAGCTTTAGGAATTTTGTATTGAAAGTGAATAAAGTATTTGCAAATACAATACTGCATTATACAATAATTCCTTTTCACAAATTATTTGAAGTGACCACCAGTGGCTATTGAAGATTTACTGTTTTATTCTTTGTATATGTGTGTGTTTTTTGTATGCATTTGACATTGCAGGGAGCTTTAATTTCCATTTAATGTAATAGTGTTTACAGAATATAGTCCATATTGTAAATCAACCCTAACAGAGAAAGACAAGAGACAGCTAAAAGGGGAAAAAAATTATGGAAGTGATATTTTCTGGTAACTATCATTTAATTGCAGTGCACATGTTTTCATGTAAGTACTGTGTCATGGAAAAAGTACCACAAGCTTAAGTACAATCTCAAGATTGTCAGAAGAACTGATTAATTTTGCTCTCTTTTCCATTTTCTTAACAATCTTTGTCTTCAAAGTGGATAAATGCATTGTCACTCTGGGTCTGCTTGGCAATCTTAAAATTGTCACAAGAATGGATTGGGTGCCATTTCCTCTTGTTACAATCTTTGTCATGAGCTCATGCAGACCTCTTAATGCTTGATATACTCTCACTCTCATTACATATTCTCAGTCCCATAACAAAGATTATAATGAAAGAAGAAAATGTCATAAAATTAATCCATTCTCATAACAGTCTGTAACGAGGGCAGAAAATTGAGCAAAATTAATCCGTTCTCATAACAATCTGAAGATTGTAATGAGAACAGAAAATGGCATGAAATTTATCCTTCTTGTGACAATCTTCAAATTGTAACAGGGCAGGAATGGGATACAAGATTAACAAGCCCTTGGGAAAAAAGCTCTAACTAGAACTGAAAATCATACTAAATTAATTTGAGTATATGGATGGGGAAAAGTGTGTGTGTGCATGTGTACATGCATTTGTGTGTGTGTGTGTGTGTGTGTGTGTGTGTGTGTGTGTGTGTGTGTGTGTGAAAGAGACAGAGGACTGAAAATCTTACATTTTTATGCCTATTAACTACATTGTCAATTTAAAATCAATAGAATTACTTCCAGTCATTTAAACACTATAGCTTTATACTTTTCATGATTTGGTAATTGAAACAAATGGTCATGTTTCACTATTCACCTATCCCTAAAGACAAACTGTTTAGGAGTGTAACAAAGACACAGGATTTATGAATAGCCTACTTCTTACCCAAAATTCTGGTTGAAAATAATCATGTAAAATGAACAACAGTAGTTTAATCTAATTTAAAACATTATTCATCTGTCCAAAAATCAGAGAAGCTACTTCAGTCCACTATAGTTTAAGTTCACTAGCAAATATCAGTGTTCAATTACGTCACCAACAAGTTAGGGATTCAGACAATGTAAAGTGATAATTGTGAAAGATAATACACATTAACTATTATTACTTCTATGGTAGAGAAGTTTAAAGATAGAGATAACATTTAGTAAAGAGTTGTGTAAATACTAGTTTTTATTTTCATTCATCCTTACTATAATCATTGTTCTATTTTTAGATTTGTGACTTAATAACATAATTATCTTAATCCATTGTGTCCCGAAACAGTTCTTTAAAGGACTGTGAATATTGGGCTAATATGCAATTTTTAATTATCTGGCTATTGCACAGGAAGGATATTGAGATTATTTACACAAAAACTAAATTAATCTCATATCATTCAAACAATAAATATGCTGTTAATTGAAACATAATTACATCCTTTTCCCCCTTTCTTCTCTGCATCCCTTTCTGGATAGCATTTCTTGAACCCCTCCCATGCTCCTTCATTCTTAAGATGGTAGCCTCTTTTTCCTTATTGTTACATACACACACACACACACACACACACACACAAAACACGTGTGTGCTCCCACATGTGTATGTGAGACTACAATCTGTTGAATCTATTTTTGTTGTTTGTGTGTATATGGTTGCAGAGCTGGTTACTCTGCATTGGACGACCAATAACGGAGCCCATCCCTGGACATAGCTGATTCTCCTTCTCCCAGAAGACATTCCTTGCTTGTACTTCTTTACCGTGGGATTGCATCCATGAAATTTCCCTTTTACATGAACATATCCTTTGTTTCAATCTTGCTTATGCACTTTTCTATGAGAAACCATTTCACAGCAGACTTTCTGGTACCCGAACTTTTAACAACATTTCTTTTCATCTTGCCCCTGATGTGTCCTGAGTTATAAATGCAGTAGATGTATGTATGTATGCAGAAGCAATTATGTAAATGGACCCATTGGGGTTGGGCTCTCTCTACTCTGTCAATCTCTTCATTGTGTTCATTTGTGATCTCTGTGATGGATTTTCAGTTGCTGTGAGAAGTTACTTTGGTGAAGGGTGATAGCCAACTTATCTGTTGGTAGAAGTAAGAGTTGGAAAATTGTGTAAGGGATTGTGCCAACCCAGAAATGTGGTGATAAAAGAACCTTTTCTGATGACCATGATCTGACCAGCATGAGAAAGGTAGGTTTCAGATTAGATCCATTTCAGTCACCTGAGTCCTGTGTGTTTCATGTGCAATGCTGTCAACAATGTAAATTCACCATCAATCTTGAGGAGAACAAGGGATGTATAAATAATCTACATTGTTTGGGAGTCACTGTAAATATGCTGAATGAACATTCCCTTCGCTTTGCAGAGATCTTCTGTATTCTGTCCAATCTTCCTCTGTTGAGGGTCACACTTTCTCCCATGCCCCTTATATAAATGGCATTTCCTTTCCCTTTGTCACTTTTCTTTCCACCTGAAACTTTAGTTAGCAGTGTTTCTTAGTCCTTTGTCTACAAAATGTATTTACTTAAGTGTTAGTGATAGAAACAGAACTATATATATTATACGTGAAAAATTATTTTGAATGATCTTGAAATAACACAATGAAACACTTCAGGTGGCACATAGGATTTCACCTGTGTAATTTGTCCATGAAAGAAATGGCTACATTTACTTTTTCATATTAGATATTACCTGTTAACATCTTAATAAATCCCGATAAGCATCTTTATGCTGCCACAGTGTGAATGATTCAACGCAGAGCAACAATCATGCATTGATTGTGACATTAACTTCACTGGCATTATGCAACTACTGTGCTATAAGACTGAGTGAGGGGATTGGCAGATCTGTGGTGAAGTGCATAAATAACAGCTAAGTTGTGTTAGGAAAAGAATAGAACCACCAACTGCATTGATGGAGAGACACAGAATAAACAAATGTGACACACTATGGCTATGATTAGCATGCTATCGCAAAGTTTATAAAGCAACAAGAAAGTGGGCTCAAAATTGTCTTCATTTGGGAATTTTAGATGTCGGAAGAGATTGGAAGAAATAGGTAAGTTTAATCTAACTTAAACACAATTAAAACATAAACATATCTATATACTATAGTTATCAGTTACATTTCATGCAAAGAAAAAAATGAAATAAAACAAACTCCCACAAGAAAAGAAATTATTTCTCTTTGTAAGCTTGGCCAATGGTTTACACTTTAATAAAACTAAATTTTAAGAGAATTCCTCATTACTTATGTTTTTGTTCATAAAATATGATTTTCACCAATAATGTATTAAATTGGAGCACACCTATAGCTAAGGATAAAACAGATAGGAACAATGGAAAGTACAGAGACGAGGCTGCTCTTTTTGGGATCCTATCCTGGTGCTCTTGCCCCCTCACCTTCCTACAGTATTCCACGGACCATATGGATCTGCTTATGATGTCTGTTCTTTCAAAGGTTCTATGAACAGCTCTTCCTTTCTGTCTTTCATGACAGGACCTTTACAACCTTTCCATGAACAGCTAAATAAATGAAAAGTTTTTCATTTCTTCTTTGGTCAGCAAAAAATAGCTTTTGTTGATGATGAAAAGTGCAACCTCCCAAATTTCTCATTTTTCCACGAAGCCAAAGCTTTACTTTCTGGAGGTTTTTTCACAAGTGCCGTGTATCACTATATTTATCTTTCCCCTGGATGTTGAAAAATGGGTAGTAATTTAAACCCAGTCCATGCTTGTTTCTCAAAATATGGAACGATAGCCAAGTAGCATTCATGTCTAGGTTGGCTTATATTGGTTAGATGCTTGTTCCTATCAAACATGCACTCTTAATTGTGGTTCCAATTATATTTGTTTCTCATTTTATTAAATGTTGAAAGTATAGCTAAACAAGGCATCTGTAATTGTCTCAAGACAGGGGGTACATCATAAAAAAATAACTAATTAAAATTTGGTAACTATACCACCAATTTTTGAAATACTATCTATCATGTTTAAGCTAACTGGTGTTCAATAATCCATTCTGAGTAGAATAATTACATATAACATCAAGGAATTCAAGTGCCCATTTCTTTTTAAAGAATTGGGAAAATGTCACAAGAGATGTTTGCATCTAATAATTTATTGCAAGTTCAATGATATACACACACAATTTTCAGATTTGCTACTGGAGGTACAAAGTCTTGAAAGAAGCAAAAATGAAAATGAGCTTTATATTTTGGTGGTGCATAAAATTAATAAATCCAATAAAACTATTAATAATAAATATCTCAATTTACTACTGTTGCCATCCATTTAGCTTCTAAAATATATCCTCAAAAAGATGGGTTACATGATCAGAAATTGAAATTATCACATATTTGTGATAAAGCAAGTAGGGTTAAGGCTATGGAAGACTGGCTAGGGTCTGAACATGGGAAGAAGAATCATCAAGATATCTTGAGTTGTCATTTGTTCTCGGTCTTTAATCTCACAGTTAGAGCATCATTGGCATGTCACAGGCATCACATGATCATAAAAACTTAAGAAAAATTAAAAGACAAGCCGTATTTATAAGGTAACACCTTATAAAAGCCTCTCCTAAAACTAATACTAATTAGGTTGTATTCCACAATAACAGTCTGTAATGGCCCAGGATTGACAACAATAGGAGATTGGACCTCTTGGTTCAATTATTCTTTACTGAAAATTCAGTAACTCTGAGATTAGATGAGATCAAATGAGATGAGAAGCTCAAGTTGAGAGATTGTTCAGTTGTGACCACAGTGCTGCTTCTATATCAGTTTTCCTCATAGTTTATCTTATATATCTCTATGCTCACTCTGAATTTATTATCCATTATCTAATGTCTAGCTATGTTTCTCCCATTTCCTCATAACTCTGTTGTTATTTAAAACAGAATAAAATAAAAAAGAATATGAAGAGAAGCCATATGCCCATACCTCAGTTTGGCATACGTGATATTGAGTTAACTTTTTAATAAATAATTTTCAACTTTTTTTAGAATACTGTTAATATAGGCAATTTAATGTCTATGTAGTCAGTTAATTAAGACATCATTATAAACAGTGGGGAAATTGCTCATGCATATGGAACAGAAATGTTATTAAAGAGGAAAGTACTGGAATGGAAGGAAATGGGTTGTATTTGTTTATTATGGGCTGTCCACCACAACTCAGAAAAACTTAAAGTATAAATGTGATATAATGGACAGATTATAATGAAGAGGTCACTAATTTGGCAGGTTTCTGGACTTGTCTCTAAATTCACAAGCTGCCTTCACATTTACAATGGCAAATTTCAGTTTTGTTCCATTTTTAAGGTATTTACTTTATCTTAGAATATAATTATATTATTCTTTCAGTCCATTTCCACTTCAGAAAATGATGTCTTTTAAGTTTGTGGCATTCTTTTTCATTAATTGTTGCAACATGAATATATGCACATTTATATATACATATTTTCCTAAATGCAACCTGATCTATCTGTATAATGTTACCTGTGTGCATTTGTTTAGGGAATAGTAACCCTAAGGGTATAGCAGGGGCATAAATACCCTGGCAGTAATCAAAATTCATCTTTTTATACTTGAGATACCCAATATAAGATAGACACGTACATGAGATTATTGGCTTGGCACATCCCACCACTCTTGATCCTGAAATAAACACTCAGATACTATATTAATTATTAAACTGTTTGCCATTGACTTTGGCTTCTTGTTGGCTAGCTCTGTCTTAATTATTAGCCTATTTCTATTAATCTAAATATTTCATGTGGTCTTTTCTTACTTTAGAAGGGTCCTGTGCATCCTATCTTCCCAGTCGCAAATGGTGGCTCCTGTCTGTCTACACTTCCCAGAATTCTCTTCTTCACCTAGTCCCACCTATCTCCTTGCCTGTATTGGCCACAGTGACTTACTCATCAACAAATAAGAGAAACATATACACAGAATGACATATCCCATCAATAGACATTATTCACATTATTCCTTATCCTGGAATATGGCCAAGTACCATGTGAAGTCATGGATCTTATAGGTGAATCTACATCCATCACTTCAGTAGAATGTAGTTAGGGATTATTCTAACTACATTCTAAATATTTGTCCTTATATTTATAATTAAGTGCAGTCCTCATCTCTCCAAAAGGATATTTCTCCTTCCTTTATTAAAAAAAAAATTACAGTTTGGGTAGTCACCAATCTCTAAGTATAGCGGAATATTGTTAGGGATCATTTACATTGACAATTATTTTTTCTTCAATCATGTTTGGTTCTATTCTAAGTCTTTGGGTTCTCCATCCTCTGGATCCTAAAACTCCAGGCAGTGTCATGGGTGGACTTACTTTTGTGGCATATGTCTCTGGATAGACTAGCCATTGGTTATATTGGTTACATGCCAACGTTCTCTGCACCACCACATAAGCTGGACAGGCTATGGTTGTGTTGCTGGGTTATATCCTAATCCCTTCAGTGGACATCTTGCCTGGCCAAAGATGATGGCCAGTTCAGGCTAGAGACTTCATCCAATAACTTATGGAAACATATGCAGATACCAACAGCCAAACATTAGGCCAAGATAAGGAAATCTTGCTGAAGCAAGGGCAAGAGGATTATACAAGCCCAAGGGGTCAAGGACATCACAAGAAACCCCACAGAAACAACTAAACTGAGTTCTTAGCAGTTCATAGAATATGAATCTGCAACCAAGGAGCCTACATAGAACTGACTTAGGCCCATGTTGTGTATGTGATAGTTTTGTAGCTTTGTCTACTTTTGGAATTCCTAGCAATGGGATCAGGGGCTATCCCTAACACTTTGGTAGACTTTTAGGAACCTATTCCTCATACTTGATTGCCTTGCCCAGCCTTAAAGAATTAGAGGTGCTTAGTCCTTCTTTGATTGATATGCCTTGTTTTGTTGATGTCCATGGGATACTTGCTCTTTTCTTAACAGAAACAGGATTAGTGGATTGAGAAGTGAGTGGTGGAGGGCATCTTGGGAGAGAGAGGAGGAAGGGGAAACTACTGTTGTGAAATAAAGAAAATAAATTTAAATTAAATAACTATAAGAAATGAAATACCAATAACCAACCAACCAAACAATCAGAAAATGACAGTAAATTACATAAACAGAGGTAGCCAAGGGTTTATTGCAAGAAGCCTAGTGAATATGTCTCCTCTCTGTGTGTCTAGTGTCATTGAACAACTGTAGAATATTATTTCTGCATCAAAGAGCAATATTCCCTGGTCACATAGCCTTTTCGGAAGTCTAGAGCCAAGTGGGGAGTGTTTCCACCTGCCTCTTAATTTCCCCCTTCATGCCCTGTGTAGCTGTTCTTGTTCTGATATAGTGGCACTTTCAGGTGCCTGAGATCTTTTGCTGCTGGTGTCTTTTTTTATGCTATTCTAGATCATTTTGCCCTCCTTCTTTGCCCACACTGAAAAGCCCTACTAATTTATTTCTTTAGCTTATTTTCTCTTTAAATTTTAATTCCTTTTGTTTGTGTTAATAATGTTTAGGTTTCATGCAATATGAGACTTTAAAATAGAGAGGTAAGGGTTATATAATTTAAATGTATACTGAAAATAATTTCACACTATATAAAGGACATGACATTAGTCTGTAAAACCACTATGTATTTTCTAGCAACAAGAAGATCATAGTGCTTATCTTAAAAAATTTCTTTGCAATGTATCTTAGGTACAATAACTTATCCAATGTTTAATAAATGATGCTCCAAATTAAGCCAATACTTCTAACATGATACAGATAATAGTTTTATCTCAATTAAGCATATATATGTATATATACACATGTATATATCTATAGATTGATAGATAGATAGATAGATAGATAGATAGATAGATAGATAGATAGATAGATAGATAGATATGCACACATACACACATATGGCTACTCAAAGAAAGTGCTTTGTTTAGACAGTGCAAAAAAATAGCACTTTACATGTAGATCCTTATTAAGCTTTATTACAGACATTTGAACAATTGTATCACTTCTGGCAGCCATACTTACAAGGAAATTCTGCTATAAAAGTTCTTCCTGATTCCTAATAGCCCTGAGATTTCACACAATGCTTTATAAGAGATAAGGAATAAGTATAAGAACTAAAAGCAAAGTTAGAGAGGATAAAGTCTCAGTGGGACTGACTAGTTTCACTCTTAAGGAAAAAAATATGAAGCAAAATCACATTTATTTAAGTTTACAGATTAGTTCCGGTTCTGCAGGGATTTTTGTATCTTCTTGCTTCCAACTGGTACAATATAAATTGAATCTGCTGATGGAGAGTTTGCAAGTATCTGAACTGAATATCATTTTGCCTGTATTTCTGCTATGAGTAAATTAATTTCTTCTTGTTGTAGAATTATCATGGACATTATCATGAAACCTTTTCCCTGAGAACTATTAACCAAGAATGTGAATACAGGAAATATAAAGAAAATAGAGAAAGAAAAATGTAGAAAATATAGTCAGTTTATTTAGTTCTGTAGTATCTTTGCAATAATAAAAAGACCCGTTTATTTTTATACAGTGAGAGTTTCTTTACTGTTGGTATTTTTTTCTTTCACTTCTTGAAGCAATGAAGATTCAGCACCACCGAAAATACAGATTAAGAAAAAGAATAAGCACAATGTGTCATATTGAATCCATAGACAACATGGCTTTGAATATTGTAAGTGACGAAGATATGACATTCCACTTTTGACAAATATAAGTAAAATACCTTTATTGACATTAGTTCATTTAAATGGAAGTTTATGATTTTCCCTGTCTGAATTTGTCAATTTTGGCACAATATAAAGAATTGTAAATCCATGGCTGATGTTACAGCCTTGGGACAGATTAATCTCTTCATTAACTGCTGTGCAGTGCAAAAATAAAATTCTTTGATCAAGTCTAAGGGTCATACTGCAATATCAGTATATACTATAAATATGTAGATAAGAGGTTGACAATATGATCATTAAAGAAGATGGAACTTATTTTACTTACAGGACCTGTAATCTTCCTGTTGTGCTTTGACAGGTCCACAATACAAGGCATGATCTCTTCCAGACAAAGCACTTAATATCTAAGCATCCAACATTGGAAATTATTGAATTCTATTTTGCAAATCTTCCACAATGATTAATTTTAGCTCCTTTTTTCTGTCCTCTAAGTATTTGTTAAAAATCTACAGTTGGGAAAATTGATATATTCATCTCTCTTTCACTGTCTTATTTTTGTTCTCTGAAGTTTTCTTTATGTATTTTAAAACTGATTTTTACCTCTCATTTTAAAAAATAATTCTACAGCATTTGTCTATTTTTAATTTATTTATACAGATATGATTGTGCATGTATTGTGCATGCTGCTTTCTAAACAGGGCCAGTTGTCCATTGCCAAATGATCATCCATATTTGATCTTATGAAACTGTTGAGGATGGAAAAACACCAGGACCAGTATCAAGGACACATCCCATCCAACTCATGGACTATCAATATAAAAAGAAGCTTCATTCTATGGATTGAACAAGATATGCTTTAGAAATTATATGTAATTACATGTGAAAGATGAGGTCACAGATTTGAAGAAAAGTAGGGGGAAATATAAAGGGAGGTTTGGGGGGGGAGGCAAGAAAAAAATCACAAATACATTATGGTTATCAACAAAGCATAGAAAAAATAATTCTGATGGAATGAATAAATAGAAGAAAGAAAGGAAGGAAGAAAGAAAGAAAGAAAGGAAGGAAAAGAAGGAAGGAAGGAAGGAAGGAAGGAAGGAAGGAAGGAAGGAAGGAAAAGAAGGAAGGAAGGAAGGACAAATGAAAGAGAAAGAAGGAAATGAGGAATGGCACAAGAGAGAAGAGTCAGTGGGAGGAGAGGAGGTGGAAACAAAACCAGTTTTCTGTAATTTTCCATCCTTATTTTCCATCATGTCCTTTTATTCTTTGAGGTAGTGCTTTAATACTGTACAGTATCTCTTTTCCCTGGCTTATCTCACACTTTCCAGAAACTTTTAAAGAAGAATATTTTCTATTTTAATTTAGTTAATACAGAGACCAAGTACAGGTACATGTTATCTTTGCTTTTATTCTACAGTAGGCATTCAATGTTTCAAATACAATGCTTAAACATTTGAAATGTAGATGTATCTTATCTCTATCATTTTGTATAATTTTTATTTATTATTATAAATATTTATTGTTTATAATATAAATAATTGCTTACATTGAAAATACCTCTACTTCCAGCATGGGAAGGCAGATGCAGGCCATTTCTGATTTAGAGGCCTGCCTGAACTACAGAAAAATTTCGGGATACCTAGGGCTACTCAGAAAAACCCAGTCTCAAAAACAAAATTAAATGAAAATAACAAAAGAAAATACTAATTATAAAAATGTTTAATCCCTTTAATCCCAGCACTTGGGAGGCAGAGGCAGGTGGATGTTTGTGAATTCCAGGCCAGCTTGGTCTACAGAGAAAGTCTTAGGACAGGGTTGCAAAAAAATACCGAGAAATCTTGTCTCGAAAAACAAACAAAACAACAACAAAAAAACAAACAAAAAGTGTTGTTGTGTGATCAAAATTATGTTTTGCAAAATGCATATGTTTTCACAGTTTTTATTTGTATATAATGAGAAATCTCAAAAACAACATATTTTTAAATTTAGGCTTTCAGGGACAGTTTGACACAACATGGTCTTGATGACTATAATTAAGGAGAGATGATTTTTGTATTTGAGCAGGTATGTTAAATAGAAAATTTCATTGTAATCCTTATGATAACAATTAAACTTATACCTTTATCTTTTAATTCAGTTTGTATTATGATTATAATAATAATTCCAGGTGAAATAAAGAAGAAAACCATTACCAGTACAGGAAACCACCACCAGAAGTCAGAGGCTGATCATAGTCTGGAAGAAAACATTCCAAACTGTACATTTCATGTGTAGATAGATTTAGAATACACAAGGAAGCCCTATCAGAAAAGGTAAAAATAAAAAGAGAAAATGAAAATTTAGATGGTCAGCAAGCTTATCAGATTAAATTCTTTTAAAAAAGAAATCAAATGGGCCACAGGTACAAGTAATTAGCAATTGTTCATTGTCAATCATAAGAAATTATGTAAATTATGAGCAGAATGATACAGCATCTCAGTAAAGGAAGGATGGTCATTATTAAAAATAGTGAATCTAACACTTGCTAGTGAAAATGTGGGGAACAACATTTTTACACTATTGATGAGTGAATACTAGTAGAGTGATTAGGGAAAATTGAATGGAGAATCCTCATTATGTAAAAGTGTCATTGGTGTAATCCTGAAATCCCTTGGCTGTATATCCAAGGAAATGAGACAATACATCAATAAGACACAATAATCAAGACACGACAAGAGTTCATCATTAGATGAAGATGTAAAGAAAACAGGAATCGGAGGCATGATGGGATGTCAGCGATAAGAAGCCCATCTAATTAGTATGGACAGGAATAAAGGAGCCTTTGATATGAGATACCCTGAGTATACATGGTCTTCCACAAAGTGGAATATTGTAAAATTCAATAGTGGCTCATGGAGGCCAAGACAAAGTAGGGAGATGTTCTAGAAGTGTTATCACGGAATGTAAGTAACAATTTGATATGAACAGGCATTCCTGCTATACTAATACAAAGTAGGGTGTCATTGTGCATAACAGTATGTGACATATTTCAAAAGCTAGAAGATAAAAGGAAGGTTTTTTTTGAAATAGCTATTTGGATATTTATCAAGTTTACTTTATTTAAACAATATAGAAGATATAATATGCTTAAAAGTTATCATTAATGTATGTACAATTTGTGTTTTCTACATATAGTCAAATAATACTAAAAAGAGCTGAAAATAGCAGTTTTTAAAAGTTTAAATTGAATTAAATATATGAACATACTAATGAGAATGATATTTTATATTCTCTAAGTAACTTAAAATGAAATAATTTTACTTGCTTTAGTGGCCTTTTAAAATTATGAATATCAAGCCGGGCAGGTGGTGCATGTTCATACCTTTATTCCCAACACTCTGGAGGCATGAGAAAAATGTGAGAGTTTGAGGCCAGCTTGGTCTACAAACTACACAGAGTTACCTTGTATCAAATATAAATAAAATTAGGAATATCAGAATATTAAACAAATTAAGAAATAATTTATATAGAAGACTAATATTCTTTAGAACTTCCAGGTGTTGGAGGCACACGCCTTTAAGCCCAGCACTCTGGAGGCAGATGCAGGTGAATTTCTCTGAGTTCGAGGACAGCCTGGTCTACAGAGTGAGTTCCAGGAGAGGCTACAAAGCAATACAGAGAAGCCCTGTCTTGGAAAGAACAAACAAACAAAAACAACAACAACAACAACAAAAAAGGAAACTATAAAGGTTGTTTTTCTATTTTCTTCAAGGCAAAGAGATTGATTCTTTCTTGCTTGTACCTCTAGATGTTTCTATTCACCACTTGTTTTGTAAATTCCTCATTGTTTTTAATCTGATAAAGGACCTTTTATCCTAAGGATATCTGAACACTTTCCTGACAGCTGTGGTATATATACATTTCCATTCTATGTCTTTTATACATTTTTATTATTGAGAGATGCTTTTCTTTTCTTTTAATCATGCTGTGTTTCTATGTTTAATATGTAATTTCATATCTTCTATACATATCCTATCAATTTGGATTTTTATTATGAGCCTGGAATTCTCATACTGTAAGAATGTTTCTGTATCAAAATTGTAATTTAGTTGAAATCACATTTGTCATGATTAAGAGAAACACTCCTGCTTTAGGATCCAACTTTGATAGAGCCTTCTCTAATTTAATATGTTCTGGTATGTTAGGCTTTCATATAGGATGTTAGTTGCAAACAGTGTTTGGCTTGGCAAATCATTGAAAAATTCACTGGATCTTGTACTAACCTAAAATTAAAATTGCTGCAATATGCCACAAACCATGTCTGCAGTGTTCTGTAGAGTTGAAAGTTGTACCATAAATACAAGCCCCATTTCTGGCAACTTTATAGAGTTCATCCTACTTTTTCATGGTTTTATTTTTTATTTTGTACTGTCATACATGTTGCCTTAGTTTATTAGACAAATTTAGAAATCCATTTTCAATTGCCATTCTGATTAGAAGTTTTCTATGTTCTTTATTTTCTCTGTAAAACATTTTCATACTTTTGCCTTTAGTACATGACCTATCTGATATCTTATTTAGTTTGGATGCCTCTTTTCATTACTTAAATATGTATAACTTGTACATTTTTTCTTGTATCATAATAAACAGTAATATAATAAATACATCCAGAATTGTTTTAGATTCATATTTAGCCATTAACTTAAATAGTCACAAATTTCAGTTTGCTACTTAATTCATTAATCAAACTTTAGTTTTTAAAATGAGTCTTATTTTAAGACCATTTTTACATATTTTTATTCAGAATACTTTCAACTTTATAAGAGGTAGTTAAGCATTTTAAATATAATTTTGATGTAAACAATTCCTATACTATGAATGTTGATCAGTATCTCAATTTCATACATATTTACCCAACTATAATACTACTTGGATAAAGACTCAAATTAAATTTACACTTATTCAATATTTGTTTAATTAAAATTGGTTTAAAGTTTTCCAAGAATAGATTGTTCTTGGCAATTAATACAAGTTTTCTATTAGGTTATTGCAGGTGAGAACCCATTCACTCTCAATCTCCTGCTCTGTTGATGTGGTAATACACTGTAGACATTTAATTAGCTGTGCTGCTCTATTAAATGAGATGTGAAGATATTTTAGAAACAGAGGATCTGAAATTCAAACTTTAAATTGTAAAACCTATATTAAATTTTAGATACCTCTGCATATTCCCTCTATATAATTGATGTCTGATTAAGTTATTCTTGCTTGTCTTTGTATGGATGCTATAGATTTGAATTTGAAGTATCCTAAGGTGAGGATAGATGTGTTTTATACCTAGAATCCAGATTTATGTGATTTTTTTCTTCTCAATCTGCCAAGGCATCAATATGTTAGTTTATGAAAGAATAAAATCTGAGATGTCTGCATGCCCATGGTCATTTTTTGCTTCACCAAACTCAATCCAAGATCAAATGCTATTAATATACCTTCCATACTTAATAAATAATTCATCCTAATCTATATAACCAAAGTTGTATTTGAACTTGCCACCTCTGACCTCTACATCATTATGGTGACCTCTTGATATAAATAATTAACTCCAATTTCTTTTACTTTCCAGTGCCTACAATGACACTAAAAATATACACTCTCTTCTTATATAACCTTGATTTTCTTTTCTATTTTGTGATGTATATAATGTTGATATTCCTCTGTTTTATCAGTACAGTAACTCTGGATCTTTACATAGACCTTTTTCTCTCTTCCAGCCCCACATTCATATCTTCGGGTGATCTTCCCTACTGGGATTCCCTTTTCACATTTCTCACCTAAGCTCACTTTAATGCTGTACTACAACATGTATAATTCCATATTGTAAAGACTTCCCTAGCAAAATCACTTCTTTGCTTCTATTATCCCACTTGTCTATATCATCTCTGTATTTGCTTGTGAAATTGTTCTTTTTATCACAACTTTGTATTCTTGTAAATCATGCAACCCATCTTCTCTTTATCTGTGCATTTTAGGCTCATGTTTGGCTTTGTATGATTATTCATTGTATTCTGTATGAGCAATATTGAAAAAGGAGCTCAAATAAGATATGAAGAGACAGAAGGAGGTAGGGCTTGGAGAACAGTGTCCTTTGCAATGTAATGTGCCTTATTCCTCTGCCACAGCATCCTTACCTTTTTCAATATGGCCATCACTCATAGATTGTTATTATTGAGGTCATCACTGAAGAAATATTTTCTGCAGCATTTCCTTCATTATTTCCCTATGAGCCTTCAGTTGGTTCTTCAATCCTTTTTTTTTCTATGGTAGTATCTGTGAAGTAGGGATTGATGCCAAGTAATCAACTTCACTTCTTTTGTGAAAAAAATTCCACTCTGGTTGATGGCTCATTTTACAGACAAAAGAATCTCTCTACATTTTGCGTTAAACCTTTGAAACATTTGAGCAATGTGTTGTGGGAACTGCCAATTGATGAGATGCCAACAGTCCAAAATGGAAAACAGGAAAAGGATCAAAATTCTTTTAACCTAAGAAATTGCCATTAGTTCAAATGGCATTCAACTAGTGAGACAAATATGCTCTAGAGCAGAAATTTCATCCCTGGCGGCAGCGATGCACTACAACCACTGAAAATCCTTTGTTTCTTTTTACTCAGAGTCTCATTTCCTAGAGTGGATGATTCACTTCATATTAAATTCTTTATTTATTTACAATAAAATAAAGTATTAGGTAGAGCCAATACAATTTCCTGCATCAAAACTTATCTTCTAATGTGATGCCATTCTAGCTTACCAGTGACATCTTTGGTGTTCTTCCAGTTTTGTTGCCCAGAGTGCAGTTTGGATGCCTAGAATACAGAAGAAGCAGATGAGGACAAAGGACAGAAGAGGCAAACAGGGAAAGCCAGTACACAGCAACACATCCTGAATTATGGAAGGCAATATAGTACTTAATATACCAGAGGAAAAGATGGTAATAATGTTTTTAAAGATAAAACATTGTAAAAAACACATCATCTGCCTAGGATTCACATTGCCAAAAACCAATAAACAAAACAAAAAGAAAGTGTTAAGTTCTCAAACAATCTCCATGGCTAAATTTTAGGGCACAAGATCAATGAGATTTATTTAATATGCGTACTGCTAAGTAGGTGTGACTTTTTCACTGTGAAAAGCTAAATTTTGTATGTGGGGGCACAGTGTAGTTAATATGAATGAAAAAATTAAGCACACTGAATTCTATGAAATATGACAACACATTCAGTTTTTATCAGTAATTCAGATTTAACTAGCGAGTCATTAATTTTGCCTAAGCAGTTATTATTAAGTTTCCTGTTTTTCTCAAGTGTGTATCATCATAAGATGTTAAGAATAACAGACCTACTAGACACACTGTTTAATCTGAGAAAATTTTTAGTTAAAGGTAACATTTGCAGGTGTACATTGTTACTGAAGACCAGTATATTCGAGAAAAGCATCTGTAATACAGTCTTTGTTGGTGCAGGTCTACCCTGAGACTGAATTTACAGACAGGACATTGTGCCTCAAAGAGTTTCTTTTATGGAACTTGAAAGACATTCATTTAGTGTGTCAGCAAGGGTAGAATGTTGAAAGCAGCTGATTTGTTCATGCTTACCAAAATTAATAAAACATGTGATCTGCTCTTTAATTTTGAGGCAGTGGTTAAGTGATTCATGAGTGCGTTCCAGAGTTCCAGTCAAGGTTTTATGAAACAGCTCTGTTCCTTCACTCATCGCTCTGGTTAGACTGCCCATAGTTCTTTGATTGCATGTAAGATAAAGTAAGAGTAAATTAAAACATATAAATGAAAATATAGTATAAAAGTACTAAAATTCTCAGAAGCACTTTTAGGGTATGATGAGTTAATAAATATTAAGTTTAGAATACAATGCTAACTTGTATTAGGCTGAAATTCTATACAACAGTGAGATAAATAAAAACAAACACAAGGCTGTGAAAAAGCATTTATTGGAAACCTTTATAGCAGGTCAAGTATTCCTGTACATTGGTGTAAAACATAGTGAATATTATAAATGTGATTATATACATATATATTTATGTATTTATGTATATACCAATAAAACAGTGCCTAATTATAATGATGGATGCCATTAAGAAAAAGGAAAAGCTTAGGGATTAGAGCAGTTATTTACAAAATTGTAATTACCTCCTAGGAAACATAAAGACAGATTGAAAATACCAGTATTTACTAATTCTTAGGCCAGAGGTCTTATTTTCTCTCCCACATGCTGTCCTGTGATTTTTTAGCCAATGGAAACAGTGATGTCAATAGCATATACCTGGAAGACTGCTGCTCTCTGTAACTAGGTCTTGGATACTTTGTTTTTATTTTTAATGTCCCAATCACTGGAGTACCTCAATAGATATCACAATTCTGATTTATCTGAATCATTAATATTCATCATTTATTGCAGTTCTGAAGTGTGCCTTTTGATGTTTGCATTTGACAATTACACATAGGTTTTGGGCTTCTATCTTTAGACATTAGAGACTAAGGCTAAGAAAGAATAAAATATTGAGTCTCAACTAAGGAATGGCAATTGCACACATAGTCCTATTTTTAAATGGAATAGAGAGCATTAGTTATTATTATGTAGGTATAATTTTAAAATTCTGAACCATTGTTAATTTATAGAATATATCTCTGAAGAAAGTTTGTACAATACTGAAGCAAATGTTCAAGTCAGGAAGGCCTCCAGGATGAGCAGGGGATATACAGCATGCATCCTTGTCTTTCAAAGAAAAACATATGCAAGAAATCTAGATGCAGGAATTTAAAGAAATCAAAATTATTTTAGTTCAATATAGAGCTTTTTATTTGTCAGTATATGTAATTACCATGTCATAAAATTTAATGTCAGCCATATGGAAAATTTATCGTATTTATAAACATATATACAATATATATGAATTAATATGATAAGTGACAGTGACAAATATGTGAACATGTTCTATTAAAGATGGCACTTTTACTTATTGTTTGAGAAACAGTGATGGCCAATGTAATGGTAAGTTTTGAATTCAGAAGACAATAAAATAGTATTATGTACTATCAAAAAAATGTATTCTCCCAGACATTATTTTTTTCCCATTTGTACTAGATCATTGGGAATTTTGTACAATGTATTTTTCATACTCATGTCCTGCCCTCAATTTATGGCTCCCATGTCCACACCACTTTCCCACAAACACAACATTATATATTCTTATATTTACGGTTGTGAGACTAGCCTTTAATGGCTGAGCTATCCTACCAGCCCTATTTTATGTCTTCTTAATTTAAAAGAATAAATTATATGTTTTGCTGGCTGTATCTCCTGTATATGTTACCTTCACTGGATAGAAGTCAGCTCACCAAAAGTCATGTTCTTAAAGACCACTGACTTTACCTATCCTGTAAGCTACCACTGCCAGCTAGAGGTAAGACTTCCTGCACAATACCAATCTCTGTGCTGTGACTTTTTTAAATTTCTGATATTATATTTTAATTTGAATATTTACCATTTCCTTTTTATGTCTTCTATCCTCCTGTGAACCCCACTAATAGGTTAATAGGAACTTATCAGTATAAACCTTGGAATTGAAAATGTTTTACAAAGCCCTGAACAGTTAAATATATTTTAGTGATATATTTCATCTTAATCTAAATTCTATCCTTGAATGAAACACTGGAGAATCTCTTGATGTTTCTTTTCTCAGTGGAATATGTAGTGAACACATATATCCTTAAATTATATAAAATCAATTTTAAGAGATTTTAAAAATTTAGGTATGTATGATCTTAAAATACAAGTTCATATGTAGTTGGTTATTATAAGTATATGATTTAATACTGCTAGATCTATATGTGAGGTAAATGATGTTTATATGAAATCATTTTTGATTATATTATATTTTATAAGTATTATTAGTTATGTTCCAAAAAGGAAAATATTTTATGATTTCAAACACATTGTAGTAAGTACTAAGAAAATACATAAACTAAATTATTTATGTTTTTAATGTTAGGAAACTAAACTACTACATACTTCTAATTTCACTGTAATTGAAAAAAATATTCTAACAAATATGCAATTTAACATTTCTCAAAATATTAAATAGATTAAATAAGATAAGGATTAACAAATCAAATGAACATATTGATGAAAAATATATGTCAGGCCTCATAACAAGAAAAGACATCTTTTGATGTTAACATTCAATTAAATTTGAGTCTAGTAATGAAAATGTTTATTTATCTATAATTCTTATAGCTATAAGCAGAAGCTTTGAAAAATTTTCCCTATAAAGTGGTTATTTTTGAAAGTGGTAATTAAAAATATGAAAATTAAAAAAAATTGCTGTAATTTCTGGAATGTTTAGCCCCATGTATTTACATGAACATTGTATCTTGTTAGTATTCTTTATATTAATTTTTCCATTTATTTACATACTGACCCACTGTTAAGCCTTCCTCTTTTCCTCCTCCTCCCTCCCCAGCCACTCATCTACCCTCTCCATATCACCTCCTCATCTTCTCCATTCAGAGAGGGACAGAGCCACCCGTGGACTTGAACAAAACTTGTCACAAGTTGAGGTGGTACTGAGCTTCTCTTGCATCAAGGCTGGGTGAGGTAATCCATCATGGGGAACAAGAGCCAGCTAAACACCAGGAACAGGTCCTAATGTCAGTGCTAGGAGCCTTACAAACATACCAAGCTACACAACTGTCACACATGCAGAGGCCTTGGTCTGTCCCAAGCAGGGTCCCTGCTGTTGGTTCCGAGTCCATGAGCTCCAAAGAGCTCAGGTCAGCTGTTTCTGTGGGTTTCCCTGTCCTGACTTGCTTTGTTCAGCAGGACTCCGGAGCCAAACCAGTGTTTGGATGTGAATCTTGCTCCTGCAGTTACTGGATGAAGGCTCTCTGATGACAATTAGGCTTGTCACCAATATGATTACATCAGATGGACTTCTCTGGTATTGCTAAGAGTCTTAGCTGGGGTCATCCTTGTGTATTCCAGAGGAGCTACCTGACACTAGATTTCTCCCTATCTCCAAAATGAGCCCCCATCAAGATGCCTCTTTCCTTACTCACTGCCCACAACACACTTCCCTCAACCAGTCTGCCCAACCTGCTTCTCAAGTTCCCATAGCTTTCACTCCTACCCGCATTTTCTTTTTTAAAAATTGAATTACACAGTGTCTTTAATCCATTAAAAGTAGGTAAACGAAGAATTAAAAGTGTGTAAAGTTAAACACCAACGTTAACATATTTAAACAACTAAAATTACCATCCAAGTTCTGGGGCTGTATTTCTTTATAGAGTGTTAGTAATGCAACTGAGATCTGAGTTCAATACCAGCTTTCACCCAAATCTTCCCTGTTACTCCATGTCTGTAAAGTAGGTGCTTCAAAGGTTTTGGGGTATCCTCAAGAAGACCCAGGTCATCCTTAGCCACAGGACTCTGGCCTCCAGCCTGAAATAGAATCCTTGTCAAATTAAACTAAAATAAAACATGCCATAAAATCAATTAATGTATGTATGTGTGTATATTTATATAATATGCTACCAACAAGAGAAATTATTGACTATTAGTTTCTTCTAAACACAAAAAATATATTTATGATTGCTATAGTTAAAATACATTATACATCAATACATGTCAACATTTGGATAATGTCTGATATTATTTTACTATGTATCTTTGAATAATCATCCTTATGATGGATCATCTAAATCTGTCAAGTCATTTGGAGTAGGGACTAGGACTTCTGTCTCTAGGTTAAGGGAGTATCCATCAATGGAGGATGTGCCCCCAAAGTCCTTTTATGCACCAGGAATACATCCTGGTTCCACTGTCTGAGGTCCCTTAAACTGCCCAGGCTTTCTAGCTGAGACCCATGTTCAGGAGGTCTGAGTCAGTCCCATGCTGGATTCCCAGCTATCAGTCTGCGGGTCCATTAGCTCCTCCTTGTTCTAGCATTGTGCTATCTGTGAAGGTAATTTTGTTACCTTATGTCTCCTGTAGGTTTTAGAATGTGTACAACCGTAAATTCAGGTTAAAGAGGTAAGTGGCAGGTAGGTAGGTGAGGGGACTATTTAAATTAGAAAACTGGGCACTTGTGTTTAATCTCATACAAATAAAAAATGATTTTCAGTTTAGACTAAGAACATGTGTCAAAATAGATTTTATAATTTTCATATGCTTTTAGGGTAACAGGAATATGAAATTCTTCTCCCTTTACATAATCCTTATGTGGAAACACATTATATATCTATTAATTGTTTGACCCTGTTCATAACTAAAACAAAGATCAATAACATAAAGTTTAGTTAGTGTATATTGTATAATATATACAGCATTTGAGGATTGTTGATTGGATCATTATTGTTTAGCTAAAAGAATTGTAATGTAGGGGTATAACTATATTAAGTCACAATTCTGAGTTAATTTTATTAACATGTGTAGATACTACTGTAAGCTTTGGTGGTCTGTTATTGTTATTTATCAGCCTTGGAAATTATTGTCATTGGTGATTTAAATTTCATATATTAGCATGTACATTACTAAGTTTGGAAAGACAATTCATCATTCAAGGATAATTTGTTGGTTAGATCTCTACCAAATACTTAAAGTGCACAATAATCACAACAGATTTTTCCTTTAGTAAGTAACCCTTTATATAATGATAACATAATCTAGGAAATATATTTCAATCCAAGACATTTATTCATATAGTGATAATTTCTAACTGAACTGACCTTTCATTTGCTGTCTATTCCTTTTAATAGAATACAGATTTATTACAGAAGGATCAGCAATTGTACAGCCAGCTATACTCATTATTATGATAATTACTGAAAATGTGATTTGGAGAGAACATGGATTCAGTGGGGGAAAAAGTCCAGTGTAATAATCTTTTCAGAGATCAAAAGGTGCACTTATACTATTAACATGATTTTCAGGAATGCTGAATGTAGAAGTTTAACATGTATAGTCCCCTCTTAAACTGAATCGTTCATAGTTCTCTAAAATATGGATGCTCGAACCATACATTCAGAATGTTGTCATTTAATTTTCACACATCCAATTCATATTGTTTTTTATTTTAGATACAGTCGTACAGTCTTCTGTGGGAAATTAGAGAATTAGTATGAGGCAATGGAAGATGGAACCTGTTCTCTCTTGTTCTTTGTTAGTTATTACAGTTGGGTCTGCTATTCTTCAGGTAACAAGGGGGTAAGAGCTCAGAGGAAAAGAGAACAATCTCAATGACTAGGCAGAGTAGTGTGCTTTTCTCTGGGGAATATTATCTCTTCTACTCTCAGCACTTTTGGTTGTCAACAGTTCCTGTGTAGGGTTGAAACCCCCAGGGCTTTCTGCAGTCTGCATATCTATGTTTTTCTTATTCAGTTTGTGTTTACTCTAAAAACATATATACAGGTATCATTATACAGACTGAGCAGGTTTGCTTATGTATTTAGTCATGAGAGCCTGCATGGGCCTCTGTGTGTGTGTGTGTGTGTGTGTGTGTGTGTATGTGTGTGTGTATGTGTGTGTCTGTGTGTGTGTGTTTGTGTTTGTGTGTGTGTTTGTGTTTGTGTGTGTGTGTGTGTGTGTGTGTGTGTGTGTGTGTGTGTGTGTACAATTAATGAAGAAAGAGGCAATGAATTTGTAAGAGATCTTGCAGGCAGATCTCAAAAATAAACCATATTTTAAAATGCCAAGTAAATGTTGATAACTTAACTTTTTGTTTTTACCAACACTAACTTGAGCACATTACACTGAGGGTTATTTTTTCGGCTGTCCATGTGACAGTCATTTGTAAATAACTATGTAGCTTGTGTCCCACACCAATTTGAGTTACATGAACAATAGATTCAATTACATGTTAACATATCTACGTTATTGACTTTTTCAAAACTTACTGCATCCATATTTCACTTCAAAAGGTTTTATATGTCTCAGTTTCCATATAAAGAATACCTAGTTATATCTGATCTGTTTCTTGTCTCAACATTGTTTTTGCTTTATGATGAGGTACAATTCTCAAGAGAGCTACTGTAAGGAACAAGGTCCAGTCTTTGTCAAGGATAGAGACAATTAAAGTGAGGGCCACCTTCCTGTCATCCAAGGTACAGAGAGACACACATTAAAACTAACAAAGCAATAAAAGGCACCTGAAATTGAAGCAGTTTAAGAAATGACAGTTTAATGAAAGGAGAGAAAAAATACTATCACTCTGATGGAAACATCTGTCCTCCTCAAATCTTCAATGATGGAATGTTGTGAGGCTCTTAAGGAAGGGCTGCCAGCCTATGGTTATAGCAACAGCAGGTCAGGCCTGGGCTGTCTCTTTAATGCTATAGTTATGACTGCCCAAATATATACCATTCCAACTGATACCTTGTCTCCAGCATCACAATAGGTTATTTTAAAGTCCTTTTCTTTACAATGCTTGTTGGAATTTTTCTGGTGAGAATGTATGTAATGTCATCCAATTATATGAAAACAATTTTAAAAAACTCAATCAGATCTATTTAGCTCTTTATAAATCAAAACATGAATATTATAAATTATGACTTCACAGAAACAAATATGTGTCAAATATTTCCTGTCAATTTTACTAAATTATTGTTGGAAGAAAACAATGAATTTTTTTTTTTACTGAGTCCTTAACATCTGAATAAGGTATAATAATAATGTGGACAGACAAATTATATGTATATATAAATAGTTGGTTAAAATGTTATTCTTGTGTTTTGAAAGAGTAAATTTTCTAAATGAAATAAAAATTAAAGTTTAACTGGAATTGGAAGAAAATTCTCTTATGTGAAAAGTTTAGCAATAAGCAAGTAGACCATTCTTAGGCCCTAGATAGAATGAAAAGGAAATTAGTTCATTCATTTAAAATTACAAATTTTCCCTGTTCTCTTATTTATGATGAAGTGTTCTGAGATCAAAATTGGAAGATAAAGAATCTTAAATGTGTAATGAGTGAATTCCTTAAGTATAGGGGAAAAATGCTGTTTGTTGCAGAAATGGTTGGCCTACTTCTTATGTTGACATAATAGCTGTTTAGCTGTTTAATTAAGTGACTCAGTGTTTCTCTGTGCTTTTTTATTTCACTTTTCTTTTTGTTGTACAGGTGAATACGGGTGAAAATTTTATCTTTTTTTCCCACTTGTATAATATTTTTCAGAACCAAGGATAATTTCAATCATTACATCAATCTCTTGTACCCAGTATCTTGAGTGAATACTAATGGTAGCTTATTCTAGTCATAAAAAGGTGAACTCTTCTAGATTTTGTTATTACATAAGGTTGTGTATTCACACCTGAAGATAGGAAACAAGTCACTGAGACAAGAGAGAACTTATGGCTATTACCTTTCTGGGTCAGTGTTACCTCACTCAATATAATCCTTTTAGTTTTATCCATTTTCTTGTAAATTATAAATATGCCACATTTCTTATCCATTCTTTTGTTAAGGAGCAGTAAAATGTAATAATGGTGGACAGAGCACTAGAAAGTGGAGTAACAGGATATACATGATAAAAATGGGTAAATGGGTAGTTCTGCACAAAATGAAGTTCCTAATCCAGATTGATTATGCCATATTCTACAGTTCACCAAGATAATGTGCTTAATTTTAAGGTAGAAGTTTGTTCTTTGTGCTTGTTCTCTACAGTATATCATTTTGAAATAAAACATATGGGGTTTTCTTTGTCATTTTTAAGGAAATAGTCATATAAATCAAGCTGATATGAGTAATTACATCGTGTTGCATCATGAATTAGTATTTAGAAAGAAAAGGCAGACAATGAAGTTCAGCTAGGAAGGAAAGGTTCTTTGGTATGTAGAGACAAGAGCGAAAAGTATAGTTGCCAGGGAAAGCGAAACTCTGAGGCCAGTGAAGTTTTCAGACTGAAAATTGGTATTGAAGTTTAAGTTTAATGTCTAGTAGACATTTAATGCTGGTTGGTGAGATAGCTGTCCTTGGTTGCTGACTGGACCACACCCTAATTAACCCAAACCCAATGACTAAATCGTTTGAAATGGGAAGACTCACGCCACAACTGTCCAGGCCATCTGAAGTGGGAAGAGCCACTCTAAATTGGGCTTCACCCTTTGGTGGCAGCTTGTATACAGGATGACAAAGAGAGCCTTGTCTTTTTCCTGGCTTCTTGCTCCTTTTCTTGCTGGGAAGTTCATTCAGAAATGAACTTCAAGATACAGACTCTTCAAGATACAGATGTTCACTGAAGACCACAGGAGGTAAGTCTGATGGACTGCACAGTCGGAATTTTGGACTTTGCATTGGGAAATGCCACTTGTTATAATAGTTGAAGCACAGCTTGTAAATCACTCTAATAAATCTCATTTGTAAATACACACACACACACACACACACACACACACACACTATCAGTTCTGTTTCTCTAGAGAATCTTTAGTAATACAAGAGGACCTTTTATTGTTGGAGTTGGGCTAACACTTTATTTAGGAAGGGGATTAGGGATGTCAATAAACATGAGGAAAGGAACTTGGGTTAATAACACTTAGGAGCTTTATAATATCTTATGTGATCCTACCATTTTATGTTTACCTAAATTATATATAAAGCATATAAGTATATTCATACAAAAACACATGGTTTAGATGAAATTGTGCCACTTGTCTGACAATGATACCTCCAAGAGCCATAGACCATGTAACAAAAACCCCAGCAGAAGGCATTAAAAACCCTCCTTTTGTGTTGTTTTTTCAGGGGAATTGAAGAGACTTCCCAAACAATATATGCTATTGATGTTGACCTTGGTTGCCTTTTACATTGGAAGTCAGTCCCAAATGATGAAGACATCATATACTTCAAGAAACAGGACATAGATTATCAAGCTATATCTTACTTCAAATCCCCATTCCTAAGGACTAACTTTCAAGCTGCCAAAGGAGAAAGGCTGTAAACAGTACTACTATCCAGCTGTGACATCTATAAACCAAAACAATTACCAGCATTACAAGCTATCCCACAGGTAAATTATACTTTGGTAATAACAAACAGCTCTCTAATTGGCTCAACAGGAGGGAAAGCACAAAAAGTATTGGAAGTCTAGACAAAAACCTGAACTATTGAGGTCATGGATCTTAAAGACATTTCTGTCACCTTATTACTAGACCAATATAATCCCCAACTGCACAATAAATATTTATTCTCATATTCACAGATAAGTGTAGTAGCTCTCACCTCTCTTCAAAATGTTTTTCAGTATATCTGACAGAGGCTGTTACTAAAAAATACAAATGGTCCAAATTAGGTAATAAAGGACTGTGGAGTGACTGTTCCTAATGGATACATTTACATTGCAATCCTCATACCTAGGTCTTGGAGAACATTATGAAACAGGGGGAAAGATTGGTTCTAAGAGCCAAAAAGCCATTGAGTTGCTTAGATTGTATTTTCTAGAAACATCAAGTCAGTTATACACATAGTACCTCAACTATATGACTGACTAAAAAGACGTGAACAATGACAACACCAATGAACATGCTAACAGGGAAGGAAGGAATCTCATAGAGATCCTCACTACCAAGCAAAAAACTTCTACTTAATTATGTTTCATATATTAATTTTTATATGTTCCTTTCTGTGCTCAATTTCTTATGTTTCTGAGTAATCCAAGTTTCAACTGGATCGATTTTACTACTAAATACATTTTTATTCTAATCTTAACATCCACATTTTTCTAAAACATACATCTTAATATTTAAGAACAAAGACCTTTCTCTTATATTTAGAACAGAATAAATTCAATAGGGAATTAAAAAGGTAAATAATTAAAGGTCTTTCTGACATAAATTTTAAGAAGAATATTTTATTCAGTACTCTTGAGTATCAAGTGATATTTAAGTTTTACCAATAAATCAAGAGAAATAAAACCTCAATTATCTTTAAATATATTTAACAGAATCAGTTTTATCTGATCATTAGCATAAAAAATACAGTATTGTCACTTTAAATAAAATTTATGTGAGAGTTTGTTGATCAATAGTACTCAAGCAGATTATAAATAAGCTAATGCTATTCAACGCTGTAGTTAAGTATTAAAGATAGTAGAGTAAAATTCTCAATTGTTAAACAACTGATACTGTTTGTGAATCATTTCTGTGAGATGATGTGAAATATAAAAACACTAGCAAGCATTTTCTAAAACCCCATCCACACACCGTCCATTGCACCAACTTTTTTTTTTATCAGAACTACATTTCCATCACATTTTTGAATAATTTTCTTTTTTCCCTGTGTTGATGAGTTGACAGTGTCAATGGCTCCTGAACTTAAATCCAGTGTAATATTTTTTCCTGGTCAATGACACTTAATTGCAAGAACACTTTAGTTCTTGTCTGTTTTCTCATTCAGAGTAGTGCCTCTTGCTTAAACCTTTCTTTGATTGTAACATAGAGGAATGAGTTATACAAATCCCTTCTAATGTGCAGAGAGTATATAATAGATTCACAATCTGATTATATATACTTTCATATGTACATAGAACTCTGATCTGTCACCAGACCTAGAAAACTACATCTCGTGGTGGAATTTGCCGAGCTTGAAAGTCATCATGTGTCTCCTGTTTCAGTTATGCTCCTCTACATCACTCCTCTTAAATTGCTTGTACAGTGCAATCATGGTTCCAGGAGGGTCTGAGAAGTTAGAATAACATATTCTTACGATGCGATTTCATGAGCTTTTGAATAAATAGTAATACAGAAAAGGATTAAACTGTATGTTGTTAATTTTATGTTTATAGTTTCATGTCAAGCATTTATTTATAACACTACTAAACATCAATATACTTAATATAGTACAGTTTGTATTCTTAATTTTTGAAGACTTCATATATCAAAGTTTTAGTGAATGTAGGTCTATATTATGTGAAGCTGTTACAAAATTTGATGCCATTTATAAAAAAGGGAATATGAATAATGTCTCCTTTTATTTTTATTAAAGAAAATATATTTTAAACTAATAAACTAAATGTGATTACAATGCTATGTATATGTAATTAATACCATATTAATTAATACATTAATACAATCATATAATGTTTGTGATTTGATATTAATTGTGTTATAGTATTGTATGAGTTTATTATGATCTGTTGAAAATTAATGACTATAAATTTTTTGTTATGTGTAGTTTATAAACTGATTTACAGACAAATCTGATATTAATATGATGAAATAATATTTCCTTAGAGTATTCATATATAAATAATTTTACTGAGGAACATTTTTTATTACAAAGAAAGAATTGTGAGACTATAACCTTGTTTTGTATTTTAATACTGACACCAAGTATGTGTTGAACAAAATAATCTTAAGACAGATGCATTATATGTGTCTCTGCCTGGAATAGAATAGCAATGTAAATCAAGGGGGATGTTCACAAAGCTTGGCTTGATATTTGAGATTGCAAGTGGTTAGCTGTCTTGCATACTTTCTGTTTTTAGGTGTTATCAAATTCTTAATGGAAGGAGTACAGTACCTTTATCAGAAGAATGCTTTAACTAATTCAAAAAATAATTTTGTACATTAATAAATATAAACTCTGACAGCTACTTTGTCATAATTTTCAGGACATCTATTCATATATATTAATATGCATATTTATTTATAATTGCCAATATATAAACACCTAAACATACAAACATATATTTTAATTTCTCAACATTTTGGATCATACTTATGCACAACTTTAAGAAATCATATATAATCAAGTCTATTTTATTCTAAAGAATTCAATAAATCAGTGTGTTAATTTTAATGTAAGATTTACAAATACTACTGGTAAAATGCTGTGTCAGATAAAATGAATAAAACATTTCCTAGTAATTTATGCTTTTTAATATTTTTTTTGTTACGAACTTAAAAAACACCCACTGCTGTGATGCTGACACTAGTGTCCTAACACTCACACTTGCAGATCACTTCCTGATTGATTTTCAGACCTGCTCAACAAGTTTAAACCCATTACTAGCACCATATTCCTCCCAATAACTTGTGGCTAGACAGGTCATGGGTCCTAAGGGAGAACTTACTTTTAATAGTCCCACTAAATGAACATAATGCCAAGTGAACACATATTAAACAGTTCAATTTTAACAATTTATTTCATGAAGATTGGTGATTAATGTAAAGGTGTCAGATCCCCTATAGCTGGAGTTACAAACACTTGTGAGCTGCCATGTAGGTGCTAGAAATTGAACCCAGGTCCTCTGAAAGAGCAGCCAGTGCTCTTAACCACTGAGCCATCTCTCCAGTCCTTACATAGATTTCTATTGACTTATCTTTATAGCCATATTTTATTGCATCAGTCAACCCTTATCATAAAAATTTTTTGTTTTTGTTTTTTGTTTTGTTTTGTTTTTTGGCAGTGAATAGAGGTTAACACAGAATCACAGCAGGTCAATTGTAGAAACAAAAAGATTATGATATGTTCAGCTCTAAAATGCACATATATAGTACACTTTCTCCAACCAATGCAAAGGAGATAATGTTGGAAAGGAGGGCAGAAAGAATTTGACTGGTGGGTGGTAGATAGCTTCAGGGAAAATGTTTTTATGGATACCACAGGGAACTTACTACTATGAGTCGACAGCATTTGAGATAGCACATATAAGACTCAGTCACACAATATTCCACCATGGATAGCTCTGAGGTCTAATCCTAGGTGAAGAGCTACTAGAAGTTTGTAGTTGCTGGGAGAGGAAGAGTCAGTTTCCTTTAACAGTGTGGCTGCTGGTGGATACATCACCCCTGATATCATAGGATAAATGGGTAGCATAAACTGTATTTGATAGGCAAAAAATAAAAATAAAAATAAAACAGAGGACATCTTCTGGACTGGAGAAGCAGTTTAGATGTGTGAGGAGCTCATGGAGGCTAGGAGTATGATGAAACTCTGTGGTAATATATTATTTATGACATACTAAAGCTTGTCTGTGGAGTCAGAAAGCAAAGTCAGCTTCAAGTATAGAGATCGGACAGTGGTGATACATACCTTTAATCCCAGCATCCAGAAGTGGGGAAGTGGTGATACATATTTTTAATCCTAGGACTCAGGATTAAGAAGTAGAGGGATCTCTGTGATTTAAGGCAACTCAGTTAGTTATTCCAGATAAGAGATTTGGGAAACATTAGCCCCCTTTTGAATCTTAGGGGAAAATATTTGTAAAAGAACAGAATTTCCAGGGAAAAAGCCATTGCATGTGTGTGTGACAAAGAAAAAAGAAACCCTTAAAAGCACCAATATGAGAGAAAAGAGCCTGCGAGTTGCATAAACTTTGCAAACTCCCATGCTGTCCCATGGACTAAGGGTTTTGACAAGTCAGAGTTCAGAGTCCAATTCCACAGAAGCCTGGACCTGTGGTCACATGCACTAGAATCCATGCTTCTTTGGGTGCGCATTTTTAATTTTGTTTTGATTTTTTTCCTTACTGATTATCTTTTAGTTTTTTGTTTGTTGTTTGTATTTTGAATATATTTTTTTCCTGGAGTTTCTGTTGTTTGTTTTTTGAGGGAGATAAGAATCTCATTTTTTAAAGAAATTAAGAAGCAACCTCATTTTTCATATCAATCCCATTTTTCTCTGCCTCACACCTTCCCATAACCCTCGCCTACCCCCACATCCCACCCCCAATCCACACCCCGGGAAGGGCCAAGTCTTCCATGGGGAAATTATGAGTCTGTCATATCATTTGGGAAAGGGTCTAGGCCCTTCCTGGTTTATCTAGGCCGGGAGTGTAGCCCTCCATGAGTTATAGGTTCCAAAATTCCATTTGTGCAGTAGGTATAAATAATGATTGCATTGTCAGAGATCCCGTAGCCTGCCCAGGCCTCTTAACTGACACTCACATTCAGATGGCTTTGTTTGGTTCAATTCTGGTTACCCAGTTTTACAACTGGGGTCCATGTGCTCCCACTTGGTCAGGCTACAACCCACACCTACAGAGAATCTAGGAAATAAGGAGGACCCTAAGAGAAACATACTCATAACTGAATGTGTTTTATGATTCACTTTCATTTTTATGTAAGTATATGTATGGGTGCCTGTGTGTGTATGACATCTCTATGCAGGTACTTTCAAAAGCCCAAAGAGGGCTTTGAATTAATTGGAGCTGGTGTTACAGGAGGTTATGAGTACCCAACAATACTGATAGGAATGGGACTATGGCTCTATAGAAAAACATCCATACCTTCAAAGCCCATTACTTATTAACATATACAAAGAATGTTATAAGAAAATGGACCTGTCCCCACAGAATCTGGCCCCGCCTCCACCCACAGGAGGAGTTGTTTCTTCAAGAAAATCAACAAGATAGACAAACCTTCATCCAAACTAATCAAAAGGCAGACAGAGAAAATGTATACTAACAAAATCATAAGTGAAAAGGGGACATAACAATGGACACTGAGGAAATTCGAAGAATCTTCATGTGATTCCTGTAAAATCAGGAACAAGACAAGGCTGACCACTCTCTCTGTATCTCCTAAATATTGTACTTGATGTACTGGATAGAATAATAAGACAACAAAAGGAGATCAAGAGGATACAAATTGGCAAGGAAGAGGTAAAACTTTCACTACCTGCAGATGATACGATAGTATACCTATGTGACCTGAAAAACTCTATCAGAGAACACCTACAGGTGATAAACACCTTCAGCAACTTCAGGTGATAAACACCTTCAGCAAAGTGTCAGGATACAAGATTAACTCAAACACTCAGTAGCCTTACTATATACAGAATAAAGGGGCTGAGAAAGACACCAGAGAAACATCACCCTTTATATTAGCCACAAACAACATAAAATATCTTGGGGTATTGCTAACCAAACAAGTGAGAGACGTATATTAAGAACTTTGGTCTTTAGAAATTAAAAGAAAGAAATTAAAGAAGATACCAGAAAAGTGGGAAGGTCTCCCATACTCTTGGATAGGTAGGATAAACATAGTAAAAGTAGCAATCTTGCCAAAAATCAATCTACAGATTCAATGCAATCCCCATCAAAATCCCTAAACAATTCTTCATTGACCTTGAAAGAATAATACTCAACTTCATTGGAAAATCAAAAGGCCCAGGATAGCCAAAACAACCCTCTACAATAAAGGACCTTCTGGAATCATCACCATCCCTGATTTCAAGTCTATTATCGAGCTATATTCCTGAAAACCTTGTTAGTGGCACAAAAATAGACAGGTTGTGAAATGACATCGAATTAAAAACCCTGTTATTAACCCACATAAGAACACCTGATTGTTGACAAAAAGCTAAAATTATACATTGGCAAACAGAAAGCATCTTCAACAAATGGTGCTGGTATAGCTGCATGATGCTTTGTATAAGTTCGCAGATAGACTCATATGTATTACCGGACACAAAACTCAAGTCCAAATTGATCAAAGACCACAACATAAAAATAGCCACACCTCTTTGAACCTCTTAGAAGAGAAAGTGGGAGGTACCTTTGAACTATTTGATACAGGAGACAGCTTCCTGAAAAAAAACACCAGTAGCACAGACACTGAGATTGAAAATTAGTAAATGGGATCTCCTGAAACTGAAAGCTTTTGTAAGGCAAAGTACATAGTCCACAAGACAAAACGACAGCCCACAGAATGGGAAAAGATATTCACCCACCCCACAACTGACAGGTGGCTGATTTCCAAAATATACAAAGAACTCAAAAAGCTAGTCACCAAAACATCAAATAATCGAATTAAAAAGTGGGGTACAGAATTAATTAGAAAATTCTCAATAGAGGATTCTAAAATATCTAAAAGACACTTAGGAAAGGCTCAACATCCTTAGCCATCAGGGAAATGCAAAACTAAACAACTCTGAGATACCATCTTACTAGTATCTGAATGGCTAAAATTAAAAACACCAAAGATTGGGAGAAAGGTGTATACTCCTCCACTGCTGGTGGGATTACAAACTTGTACAGCCACTTTGGAAATCATTATGGAGTTCCTTGGGAAAATGGGAATCAGTAAACTACACGATCCTGTGATGCCACTTTTAGGCATATACCTAAAAAATGCACACCTAAGCAACAATGATGGCTGTTTAACTATGTTCATACCAGCATAAATTTTAATAACTAACATGAACACAACCTAGATTACCCTCAAGTGAATAATGGATAAAGAAAGTGTGGTACATTTACACAATGAAGACTACTTAGCTAAAAAGGAAACAATGGAATCTTGAAATTCCCAGGCAAATGGATAGAACTCCAAGAAACCATCCTGAGTGAGGTAACCCAGTCACAAAAAGACAAATATGGTATGTACTCACTCATATATGGGTTGTAGACATAGAGGAATCCACACCACCAGAAAAGCCAAGAAACAAGGAGGATCCTATGAGGGACATACATGGTACTCCTGAGAAGGGAAAAGCGACAAGATCTCCCCAGTAAATTGGGAGCATGGGAGGAGAGGAGGGGGAGTTAGAAAAAAGAAGAGGAGGAGCAGAGAGGAGGGCATGTGGGAGCATGGAGATTGAATCGGAGAAAGCATAGAGGAGAACAAGACAAGAGATACCATAATAGAGGGAGACTTATGGGTTTAAAGAGAAACCTAGTACTAGGGAAATGTCCAGGGATCTACGAGGCTACTATAAATGCTCTTCGATGATAATGAGATTAATGACTACCTTATGTGCCATGCTAGAGCCTTCATCCACTAGCTTATGGAATCAGAAGCAGACACCCACAGCTAAACACTGAACTGAACTCCTAGAATCCAGTTGCAGCGAAGAAGGAGTGATAAATAAAGGGGTAAAGATAAGGCTGAGGAACCCACAGAACCTTTACTCGGCTTGTTAGTTAGGAGAACTGAACAGTCTACGTGGCCTCTCGTATTATATCAGTGTTTATCCCAATATATGAATGGACTTTTGGAGCACATTACACATAGAGGGATATTCTTTCAGCCTACACACATGGAGTAGGGCCTAGGCCTTCCTCGAAATGATATGGCAGACTTAGAAGATCCCCCATGGAAGGCCTCATCCAGCCTGGGGAGCAAAAAGGGGATGGATCGGGTTTGGGATGGATGAAGAGAGGGTGAGAGAACTGGAAATGACATGTAAAACAAGCTTGCTTCAAATTTAAATAAAAAATTATCAAAAAAAATGAAAAAGGAAGGTAAATTTCTACATCCTGAATTGTAGTCTGTCTTTATTACTAAGCAAGTCTTTGTGGTAGCTCTGTGGGGAAATTCATTTTTTTTTTTACTATATATTGAACATATATTTTGGCAGAGAACATTAAATGTAAGTAGGATTTGATGAATTCTTGTCATTCATCATTTAGTTTTTCTCATTTTCTGATTACCCAAGATCATTTTCTCATATCATTTGTCCTTTATTCTACAGATTCTCTTTTTTATTTTAGCTCTAAACCTTTGTCCAAATTAAACATTACCTATAATAAAGTGACTCTTCTCTATATCCCTTTTTCATGCCAGTTCTTCAGACTGGAAATGTGAGTGGGTATTCTTATATTTCTGCTCAAGTAATTACAAAACTCTTACCATGGTTTCTAGCTTGAGAAACCTCAAAATTGGGTCATCTCATCATTTCCTTTCATCAGTCTCCATCTTAAACTACTAATCCCATACTTCTTAGAGATGCTTTGTCTCCATATGTTTTTAATGCAGTTGAGCAGTTTACAGAAAACCAGGGGAAAATGAAACCAGTGTGAGGACAACTGAAGGTTTTTATTCTATTAAAGAATGCCCCTAACTACAGGAGCCAAGGGAAAAATGACAGTGATCAGGGGGCCATTTTCACAGGGAGAAGCGATCTCTAAATTAAAGCCAAGAATTTTTATAGCTTTCAACCAAGTCCAGTAAAATAAAACACAGAAGGAAAACGTAAGTGGAAAGCATAAAATATCTCATGGCATTTGATTCTCACTCAAGAAACAGAGAAGAACTTATGGAATAATATCTCAAACAGTGTGTGTGCGCGCGTGTGTGTGTGTGTGTGTTTGTGTGTGTGTGTATATATATGAATGTATAAATATATACATACATATACATTTATGTGTGTTTATATCTGTATATGTTATAGTATATTTTATATAAAGAGATTTTTTTTGAATGACTTACAGACTTGCAGGTTGTGGTCCAGCTAATTCCACAATAGCTTCCCATGGATTGAAGGTCCCTGAGGCTGGATGTCTCAGCTGGTCCTTATTAGATCTGAAGAGGAAGGCTCTAATGCTTCTGAATGTATGGACTTGCTAGTGGTGGAAAGCAAGCAGACAAAGAGCAAAAGCTTCCTTCCCCCACCTTTTTATACAGGCTTCCAGCAGAAGGTTTGGATAAGGGTAGACCTGGATTAAAGATATGACTAAAGAGTTTTCCAACTCAAAGATCCAGATTAGAAAAGTATCTTCCCACTTCAAATTAAGCAAAAATCTTTCAGAGGCATGAAAATCCACTTTTGAGGTTTCAGTTAATTCCAGAGTTATTCAAGGTGACAACGAAGAATAGCCATTGCAATCACAATAGCCCTTTAATAGATAAAATCTAGTGTAAGATATCCTGCTTATAGTACATATCTGCTATGATGCTTCAAAAAAATTTTCATAGAGCAGGCTATCGCTGAGCCCTGACAACATCTCAATAATGTGGAAATGAGCTTGTAACCAACACACCAGGATGAACCTGTTTACATGAATACCCATAGTAGTCACTGACTTTAATTCCCAATTTTCAAACACATGACATGTATCACTATGTACAGAACATAACTATCATTGTGTGTGTGTGTGTGTGTGTGTGTGTGTGTGTGTGTGTGTGTGTGTGTGTGTGTGTATGTGTGTGTGTGGTTCCTGAAATCAAAAATTATCTTGAGTTTCAAATTGTTGATTCTGCTACCCTTAAAAAAATGAAATAAAAAAGTGACAATTAATTTTATCTGGTAATAGCAAATTTCCTTTCTTTTGCTGTCTTTAAATGAAGTTACCCAGTCAGCTTAGTTTTTGAAGATTTGACTCTTCCTCTGCACACCTCTACTAAAGATTTCCAAACAAATACATCATTCAAGTCACTGTAGTTGATGTGACATTCCTGAAAACTTTTTGGAAACTGGCACTTTAAACTATTGCTCACCTCTATGAACTGAGATCTTTGCAAATTATTTTAATACTATTACTTAATTAACAATTATGACTTCCAAGATTGTGCACAAGACTCCCAAAACATTATAAACATTATAAAAAATAGATGTTGCTCTTGGTTGCCCCAAACTTTCAGGAGAAAAATGAGCCCCTATTGCTGACTGAATTTAAATGAAAGGCCCTAGAGGGCCTTAAATGGACCTGGTCTAATTGACTTCTCCCTGAAGTGTAGCTTCCATGGTACCAGAATGCACAATGCAGCCTTCCAAAGAATGCCATCTTGGAATGACACCTATGCACCACAAAGCCCACCATGGCACACTACACCTAATGTGCAAGGGTGGCACACATTTTTTGGTGGGGTGGTAATTAACTGCTCTTTAATTCTATTTAAGTGCTTCTTAATTAATGGAAAATCAGTTCTGACTAAAAACCCAATCTACTACAGTCCAGTGAAGTCATAGATATAGGAGAGACTACAACCAACTTATTAATTAACTTCAATCAAATATCTATATCTATACTCAGAGAAAAGTATATTTCTCATCCCTCATCAATGCACTTCTATTTTCAACAGATGGAGACAATTCCAGTCAACAATTCCATTCCACACATGATCTAATTGTGGAACTCAGTTTAAAAATAATATATCTACAATAAAAGTACCATACTTATGGCCCAGAGACAGAAAAACTGTACCTTCCAAAGGAACAGGAAGTTTGCTAACATTGTATTTCCAGAACTATCAGAAGCTACTCCATAAATGCTCACCAACATGACTGCCTCAACATGACCAGAATAATGACAACAATAAAAGATGTGTTAATATGTAATTGGTAAAGATCATAAGGACTCTATCCTAGAGAAATGGCAACTAAGGAATGCAGAAATGGGAGACACAGACTTTCCTAGGAAAAAGCACACCTGGTTATACAATGCCAAATGGCCAACCCTGAGAATATACACACACTTGTAATATTTTATGGACCGAGAACATTGCATTTAGGAGTCTCTCTCTCTCTCTTTCTCTCTCTCTCTCTCTCTCTCTCTCTCTCTCTCTCTCCTTCTTTCTCTCTCTCTCTCTCTCTCTTTCTTTCTCTCTCTCTCTCTCTCTCTCTCTCTCTCTCTCTCTCTCTCTCTGTGTGTGTGTGTGCATATATATATATATATATATATATATATGTGGCAACAATTAAAAAAAGACACTGTGAACTGAAAGACAGCAAAGTTTGTGAATATAAGGAAGGGGTTGAAAGGAGAAAAATGAAGATGGGGAATGATATATTATTACATCAAGATTAGAATTAAAAATACACTGAAGGACAAATGTGTAACTCAGCACATTAAAGATAAGTATCAGAGGTTAATAGTGTTTATTGCTCTTATATATGTTTGAGTTATATGCACAGCCCCTTGTCCTAGGTATCACAACTAACTATACCTCTAGTTCTACAGAGACTCTAAAACATTTGACTTCTGAGGACCTCCCAATCCAATCTTACACACACACACACACACACACACACACACACACACACACACACACCACACTTGAATATAATAAAATTAAAATGTCTTATTTGATAAAATTTTTAATGTATTTTCTTGTATCCATAAGATACATTGGTACTAATACTTTTCAATTATATTTGGACACATATAACATGGGTCTCCACTATAAAAATATATCATGTTATATTTTCCAATTTACTTTTATTGATAGGACATAGGCTAGCTTAAATCAATTGTTCCCAATAAGTAACAATTTGTCATGAATTTTACATTTGAAATATTTGACAATATTTTTATTTGAATCCCTTAGGCAAAACAAATTCATGATTGAGAACAGGCCATGTTAGCTAAGTAACTTGTACAGAAATGTTATGCATGTTATTAAGTATATTTTATAACTACCCATCCTTCAAAATTCCTATGTCACCAATGTTTATAATTAACTTTTTACCTATAGTAGCTAAGGAGAAATATAGTTTGATAGATGACTTAGATTTTTCAGTTGTTATTGTGTAAAGCAAGAATATGGATAAACTTATGATATGATGAAAATAATAATCTTGAATTTATAAACTTTATCATGAAACACATTTGTAAGTAAATAAAAAGCCTCACACACTAAGATTTTCCATAACCAAAGTCTACAGATCTCAAAAAGCTTCCATACTGTTAGAACAGGCATTCAGAAATGTAGTTCATTCATTCATCTTTTACCTCTAATAATGAACCCCACTTTTTATTTAGAATATTCATTGAAAGGAACACCCATTGTGAAATAATTTAGGATGTTTACTAGAAGAAGAATTGGATGAAGTAAAAGTCAATAAACAATGAAATAAATAATTCATTATTTACTTCCCTTTCCAGCTAGGATTCTGTAATAGTTAGGAATGTTCAAAAGCAATGTAGAGTATACTTGAGAGTTTCTCTAAGAGATGAATGTCTGAGAGGTGTCTATATCATCACATCATCGTTGGCTGGAGAGTACTTTGGCAGTGCTAACACTTAATGTTCTGAGCAAAATGGTAAGCAAGCTCTCCAGCTTTCAAGTACCTACAGAAACAATCATTGAGTAATTTGTTGTAATAATGTAGGATCATAGGACTTGTTTGTGGTAGATATAAATAAAAAATGAATGAAGAAAAATGCTAAGTAATAAGTAGTGTTGGTTACCCACAAATCTAACAAATTTTTAAGGGAGAAGTCTCCGATATCTGATTCACATCTATTTCAAGTTGAATAGTATTAAATTTCCTAATATTACTGCCTAGGCTCCATGGAATTTTCTTGCTATAATTAATAAATGCGTCTGCATGTAAGAAATACTGGGTCTTATGAATTATGTCTTTTCCTTATAATTCCTTTGGTAGTTCTCATAGTTCTTTCAGCCTTCATGAAGTGCATGCTGCTTGTGTTACATGAAGTATCATTTAAATTTTAAGAAATCACATGGCCAATTGTACTGGTGGCTAACTTATCTTGCATCACGCGTTGCTTTTCCTCACATGTCTAACACATTAAACTGTTCTAGAATTGTGCAGGTTAGGTCAAAGCAGAATTTTTTTCTGATTTTTTTCAATGCTATATTCCAAGTATTTCAAAAATATCTGATACCTATTAAGCCTCCTTTTGCATATACAGAGCCACTGTATGTGAATATTAATACCGTACCCTATTTACATTTCTGACTGTAGAGTCAATTCATACTGGAAAAAGGTGAAAGTTGTGTGCCAAGATACATATCTATTAACTGAATCCTATCTCCTCTGCTGTATCACTGCAATGCTGTTATGATACTACGTTGAAGACTGTTGACCCTTTTTTTGGGGATTGGACACACTTTAGGAAGATTCTCCTTTACAATTAGTAAACAAATCACACATGGGATCTTGTAGTAACTGGCCAGACAAATTACATATTTCCTAAATATCATGGCTATCACTATGTGGGCAAATTCATAATAGGTCATCACAACCAGGTTTAAAATTCATTTATCATCAGACTTTATGGCACGATATACTGAAACACAGATAGATAACTATCTGGAAAAATATAGAATATCTTGTTCATAAATCATTTCACCGAAATATAATATGGAATGGTGTATTATGTTTTGAGGATCACTGAAAATATTAGGATTTCTTCATGACCAAAGTTGTAATATACCTCATTTATATTTCTAAGGAAGATCTACTATAAACACTATCACTAAGTTCCTGGACTTTGAACTATTACTACTGTTCCTTAAATTGCTGAAATTCTTTTCTGACTAGGCAAATGAATGGCATTGATTAATAATCTTAACCCTAACTGAAAGTATTAAGGAGAACTTGAATTTCATATTGTGAGAGAACAGAATGTTTGCTACTTTATAAGTGTTATTTTTTTTAAGATATTGCTACCACTATATCCTCTTTTAAAAACTCATTAATTATAGAAATGGAGACAGGGATTAGGAACACTGAGCAGGATATGGAATTGTCTCTATGAGGCAACAGGGCAGATCTTGATCTGAATCTTTATTGTGAAATATCTTAACTGTGTTCAGAGACTAGATTTCCCATAGTATATTTGTAATTGGGTGACAGGTACATGAGGTTTATCTCATTATTTTTTAAAAAATAAGTCATTCTTAAAATAAAATATTCAATTAAAAAAATCCACTGGTTTTGATTACATACACTCGCACATGGATTGTAGACTCAACATGATTAGGAGTTCAAAGTTATCCCCAGAGATATATTGAACGTCAGGCCCAGGCTGAGCTACATAAAATCTCTTATCTAAAAATAAAATAACAATTGTAAATTTTTTCGTCTTTGAAAAGATTAAGAATTGTAGCAGAGCATAGGTAATTACAATGGATATAAATTACATATTAAAGTGAAACCAAATATATAGCATAAGTTTTGAATATGGAGAAATTATGAGCATACTTATTTTGTTCAAGATATATTACCAAAATAAACTCAAACTTTATCCACTGTTGTATTTGCATGAAAGGCCTGATATTCTTATCATTTTGTGTTTTCAGTTGCTCAATTTTCATTTGCTTGTAGGTTTAATAAAAGCTGTTCAAATCTATGAGTCTCCTGTATGACGTTTTAGGTCAGTATAGATTTTATGTTTCATTTGTGCGGATGTAAAAAGAAACATCGCTTTAGTATTTAATTCTTTTTTGCTCTATTCTAAACCTGGGGCAAAAAAGTTAATATTCATATATTCTACATCTGTTGTATTTTAATTCTCAATATTGAAATGTGAATAGTAGCACATATGTAACACTATTTGATCAGTAATATCTTCTAGTCCTAATAGTATCTTCTGTGAAATGTCCTTTTGGGTATATGTGCTCCAAACGCTATGACCACCCAGGTGAAATGCTTTGATCACTTCTCTCATGCAGTCTGTTTCCCAAGAAAGTAGAGACAACAGAGAATGTATGGAGCACATCAATGTCATGTAAAAATGGAACAAACTAACAAAAAAAATTAAGATCTGGGATGAGACTGATTTGCAAAGATCAGGCAGTACAATATTAAAACCTTCTGTGGAATATGATACTGTAATCACCTGAACTGTAGTTTGTGTATAATAATTTGTGGATCCATTATTATAAGTGGTAATATAAAATTTATATTTTCGTAGATATTTAGGAAGCATGTCTCATAAATGATTTTTCATGCTTTAGTTTTATTTTGTGTGTGTGTGTGTGTGTGTGTGTGTGTGTGTTTGTGTGTGTATTGCTAGAGTCGCACACCCAAATATTACTACATACATGAATAGTGTTTGCTGTTTTATTCAGTGTTTTTCATTTAGGACTGGATGTGTTTTGTTCATTGTATTTGGAGAAAGAAACACAAAAAGGAAATGTTCATTTAGAATCTGAAAAAATCAAAATTCATTTCAAGTGGTATAAAAATAACAACATGTGGAAAAAAGATTTGTACAATCGATTTTAAGACACATTCGTGTCTGTAAGGTGTAAGCTCACTCACTCTTTCCTAGGATTATTAAGCGTTCTAAAAGTAGAACTACTTTCTTCCTCTGTCTTCTTATAACTAAGCATTAAAAGAAATCCTGCTCTTGAGCTTTGAGTTGTTCAGGATGTGAAAAAATATATTTATAAAATTATAACTTACTTCATGATACACAAAAGCACTTTGGGAGCACAATCCCCATGGAAGGATAGATACTCCCTTAGCGTAGAGGCAGGAGGGAGGGTCTAGTCCCTACTCCAAATGACTTGACAGATTTTGATAATCTATCCTGGAAGGTCTCATCATACCTGGGGAGTGGGTGGGGAATGGGTCAGGGAACATGAGAAGGTCCAATCCGAGAGTGGACTCAGATTGATATGTAAAATAAAAAAATAATTAAAAGAAAAAATTTCTCATTTACTTAAGAACATCATTTTAATTTTTAACATTATAAAAAAAATTGTCTGCCATTTTATTGGTCAACTTTAGAAACTAAATTCAAAACAATGAATCTTGTAGTAGAAAAATAATGGAATTAACAATTATTACTAAACAAAATAACTAAATATCTGTGTTTGGGACACTAAAATAGGGAGAACTGGTCCTTGTTACTTTGTATGGAATAAGCTTCTTAGGAGTAAGATACTAAAAGCTGGGATTGTTCAGAAATGTATTCCTCTTTGCAAAATTGAATTAGCATAAAATCTTGTCTCCTGGGGTTATTAAAGTAGTATATTAATTTGAAGCATTCTGTTATCATAAATTGTAGTAGTATATGTATATTCACAGATTAAAATTAATACTCTCTAGAACACAGGCTAATGTAACGACAGGGAAATTTCTATCACACTATGGTACAGCAGATCTAGGATTTCAGGAATAAAAAAGGAAAAAAGTATTTACAATTTCTCAGAATTTAGGATCTTTAATTATATATAAAAACAGAATTTGAAAACTTGTTTAGTTTTAGAAAACACATTTTGAGCATTATATTCTCTTTCAGAACAGGTGGCATTTTCCATACTCTTATGTTTTGGTCTTTTACAGATTCTTCATGTTAATAAATGTCCTGGATTTCATTAAACACTCACCAGCTATTGTGGACCTTAGGCAAATTGTGTGCCCAATATAAACATTCTCAGTAAATAACAAAATCTTTTTTTCTTATAGCATAACTCTCTTAGCATCACAAATGTCAAAATACTTGTCTCTTTGTGGCCCAGGCATTTCTGCAGTGTACCAGTTACCCTGTTTATCTCCAGCCTCTTGAAGGAAATATGAGACAACCTAATGCAACAGCAAGTAGAAATTTTGGCATGGGTTTAGCTCCATCAACATACAGAGGTTCCAGAGTCAGTACATAATTCTGACTTAAAGAACTACCAATATATTTAATTAAGCACATAACATATTTGTTTTGAAATAAGGATTCTCCCCAATAGCAGATGGGAACAATAAGCATAGTAAAGTTGGATTTTATGCTTCCTTGCCATAGAACCTCTTCCCAGATGCATGATTTAACTTACTATCCTGCCTGGCTGTCATGCAAGAAAAGACACATCTTCAAACAAATTAACATATCCATTATTCCAAATAAAAGAAGGCCAAGTCTAAGATGTCTTTTAATAACTGAATGAATTCACTGTGGTATATCCAGATAACAGGATAGTTTTCAAAACAAAAAATGTTATAAACAGACACAAAAGATCATTAATTGCATAATATTATATGAAAGAAGCCACTTAGAATATTCAATATACTATACAATTGTATTTGTACAATATTCTGGAAAAGAAACTATGGACAAGAGTATAAAATTCAATGGTTTCCAAAGGATAGGTAGGCAGAGATGAATCTAATTAACAGGCAATAAAGGAGATTTGGCAGTGAGACTACAATGTTTAAAACTATCATAGTATATACAAATAATCTGCTATTTGTCCATAGTTAGAGTTTAAAATACCAACAGGAAATTCCAAGATAAAGAATGAATTATTTGTGATATGTTAAATGTTGATGTATGTTAATGGTGGTTTGCCAACAGTAGAATTCAAGAGGGGAATGCCATTAATAGGAAGCCAAGAGGCATCACAGAAACATCTGTACCCTTCTTTCTACTTTACTACTATGCTAAAATGACTCTACAAATTAAAGTCTTAAACAGGAAAAGCGTAGTTTACTGCTGACTACCCTTAACTCATATTTGCTAGTCCCTGACTACTCTTCAGAAACTTCACAGGCTTATTGGCTCTTGATTTTTGCCTTCTCACAACTGGGTATTTTCTTGTGATTCAATGGCATTCAAGGAGAATGACTACCGAACACTGAGTTGAAAATAAAATTGGCCTTAAAATCTCACCTGCCTTCGCCTTTGACTAATGTCCTCTCTTATGTCCTAATGTTGTCACTAGCAGAGAGGAAAGAGAAGAATATCCATGTGTACATTTGAAATACAGCTTCAAAGCATGAGTCTGAAAACTAGATCAATGAGCAGGAAGTCGCCTTGGACAAGGTCATTTTGATCTGATTAAATATATTAAACCATTTAATATACCATTTTGCAGAACTTAATTTGTTGAAATATTTTCTTTGATCCTTCTACTTAAAAAGAGAAAAGTATGCCATGAATTCTTTTAATGAAACAAAGTTAGTATGTGAAACCAGAGTAACTGTCAAATCTAATTGGTCACTAATAGAGCTTGTTCTTACTTGAAAAAAAAAATAAACTGAAAAGAAAAAAAAAAAAGAAAGAAAGAAATGTGTCTTGTAGCATGTACGAAGAAATTCTGCTGGTTTATTATAGCTCAGGTACTTCTTTTCTAATACCCATGCCCTTACCTTTGGAAAGACATCTGTGATTTTCAGTACAAGTCATGGTTTCCCATCTGTTCAGAAGGCCTTAAGTTCATTGAGTATGTGCAGGGCAAAGTATTGTACCTGGAAGGATTTGTAACTAAGAAAATGAGGAAATAAAGTGATGTATTAATTCATCAATTGAAAACATATTTTAAAAATGGAAAATAAAGTCTTTCTGAAAACTGTAATAATATTAACTTCTTCCTTTTTACTTGATCTTGTAATTCAGATTGTATTCATAAATATTTCTTGTTAATTGAATTATTTTTAAATCCTACCTAGACACTGGTTTACTACTAGTCCTAATTGTTTAATTGCTTATGTTTTTAAATAATTCTGATAGGATTTTATTAAGTAATCAAATTTCTATTTTTATTCCTTTTGTCTAAATAATTCTGATATGATCTACTCAAAGTAGACTTTATCAAACACAAATAGTAATATTCTTTGAAAACTCAGCAGCTTAATATAACATTGCTAGGAAATGTTCTTGTGAATTTATTATATCTCTCAATGTTACCTTTGTGCTCCATAACCCAACTTGTTCAATAGCTGAGCTATGCCTAATGATGACATTTTCTACTTGAATTTTTCTTTTGTATTATACAGGTACTAAGAACATCTTATTCTTTCATTAATCCTAGAGAATGTTAATTTTATTTTGGTAAGTTTTAACATTTCAATTTGAATATATTACATCATTCCTAACTTTCCTTTCCTTCATCCAATCTTTCCCGTGCCTCATCTTCCCATCTTCTCACTCCATCTCAAATTAATGACCACTTTTTATTTGACACTACTCTTTTTATACATATAAATGCATCAATATTAAAACTTAACCTGCTTAGTATCTTCAGCAGTTCTTGTATGAATAAGATTTCTTGGCTTGTACTATTGTAGCCTGAACAAATTTGGCTATTCAGTTATGCGAATTTAGTATTAAAATGAAACATTCTGTCCAGTGTGGCTTACAAAATATACTCAAAATTAGCATGTATACAAACTGTTGTCTAAACTGAGTATACCTTTCTATAGAGCAGCAAACCCCCTGCTATTCATAATCCACCATCAGCCAACCAAAAGCTACCTTCCCATCAGACTATACAGACACTAGATTATTTCTTTCCCTTGACTATAAATATAATCTGAAAATTATGTAGACAGAGCAGAATTGAAAGATAAACATGAGTCAAATGATACTTGAAGTCAGAATTACTCATGAAGTTGTTTTTGTTTGTTTGTTTTGTTTTGTTTTTGTTATCAAAAACAGTAATTATTTTCTGGCTTCAGACAATTCTTTCTGTAACTTAACTTGAAATTGAAAATATCCCTTAAAACATGAAAGTAATAAATATTTCATAGTCTTGTTTGTTTTAGATTATCAAATTATACCAATGTGTCAAGTTTATACTTTTATATATTCAGGAATTTCGCAATTTTACTTAGAATTTGTTTCAGGAACAAATTGTTATCTGCCCATCTCATGCTTCTTTTTGGAAACCATCCTCTCTCTCTTTCTCTTTCTCTCTCTCTCTCTCTCTCTCTCTCTCTCTCTCTCTCTCTCTCTCACTTTCTCTCTCTTTCTGTGTGTGTGTCTCTCTCTCTCATGGCAACAAAGAAGGTAGTGAATATATTAGTCACTTTTTTCATTATTATGACAAAATATTCTACAAAAGCAAATTCAGGAGGGAGGGTTTTGCTTTAGCTCACAGATTAAGAAGATCCTCAAGTTGAACAAAGTAATGGTGGCAGGACAGTAAAATTAATAACAAAATTGCAACAGCAATAGAAATCAGAGTGTAGTTAGGAAGTACAACCTAGCTATAAATCTTTAAGTCATGGCCAGAATGACCCACTTTCTCTATCCATCCATCACCCCCTCAATGTTCCACAGCCTTCCAAAACAGGACCATATTCTAGGACCAGGTGTTCAAACACATAAGCCTGTAGGACAAATTTTGTACTAAAATCACATCAAAGAAGTAACATATATTCTACCACAAAACTGGTATGTCATGTATTTATATTCTATATCAGGCTCTGAGGAAATTAGGTAGGCTCTGTGAACTGTAATATAATATTTATGTACGATAAGTTTTTATATTAATATTTTTATTTTCATTTTACATATTGATCCCAGTTCCCTCTCCCTCCTTCCTTCTCTCCCACCTTCACATGCCCCCTGACCACTGTCTCCTCCCACGCCCCCCCCCACTCTACATGTAGGTTATCTAAATTTGTCAAGTCATTTGGAGTAGGGACTAGGACTTCTCTCCTGTCTCTAGGTTAAGGGAGTATCCCCCCCATGGGGAATGTGCCCCCAAAGTCTTTTTGTGCACCATGGATACATCCTGGTTCCACTTTCTGAGGTCCCTTAGACTGCTCAGGCCTTCTCGCTGAGACCCATGTTCGGGGTGTCTGAGTCAGTCCCATGCTAGATTCCCAGCTATCAGTCTGGGGGCCCATTAGCTCCTCCTTGTTCAGGTCTGCTGTCTCTATGTGTTTCTGCAGCCTGGTATTGTCCTCCCTCACTGTATCTGGATTCCAGTTAGCTCAGTGTTTAATTGCTTCTGTTTTCATCAGCTACTAGATGAGGGCTCCATGATGGTGGATAAGTTAGTCGTCGATCTCATTATCAGGGAAGGGCATTTAAGGTAGCCTTTCCACTCAAATTCTTAGTTGCTCAAATTGTTAGTTGGATTCAGCCTTGTAGTTCTCTGGACATTTCTTTAGGTTCAATTTTCTCTTCAAACCTACAAAAACCTATAATTGCTCCCTCTTTTATTCTCCCCCTCCCCTCTCTCTCTCTCTCTCTCTCTCTCTCTCTCTCTCTCTCTCTCTCTCTCTCTCTGTCTCTGTCTTCTCTCATCTATTCCTCCCCCAACTCTGTAGCATGTATGTTTCCACCAGCCCGCCAGTCTGGGCCCACAGCCGCGCCAGCCCCAAATAACACTCAGAGACTCTGTATTTGATACAATCCTGTTGGCCAGTTACCATTACTGTTTATGGGCTAGCTCTGTCTTAATTATTAACCCATTACTACTTATCTAAGTATTTCCACGTGGTTGTCTTATTGGGGAGCCGCGGCAGGCGTCCTGCTTCTTCCCTGGGCTACATCTCGACCCCTCCTTCCCATTTCCTCTTTCCTCCTTGTCTCCTAGCCCCACCTATCTTGCTATCTCATTGGCCACAGAGCTTTATTAACAAGTATGAGAAACATATATACAGAATAACATCTCCCATCACAACTCAATCTTCCTAATCCCACATGCTTTCTGCTCCTCCCCTTCTCTTTCTCCTAGTTCTCTCTCCACTCACTGCACCCCCCCCACATATGCTCAGGAGCTCTTGTCCCCTCCTCCTTCTGTGAGGAACCTTATATGAATCTCTTAGAATCTTCCTTGTATCCTAGTTCCTCTGGCAGTGTGAATTATAGGCTGGTGATCCTTTGTTCTATGTCTAGAATCCATATATATGGTAAAACTTAATAAGGAAACAGGGTAGAGCAAATGTGAATGAAGCAGAAATTTTGTAAAATTAGAGTCTAATCAAATTATTGCCAGATCATTCCTCTTGTAGAAAACACAAAGGATTGTCATCTGGGTTGCATCTGAAGGGCCACTTCTAGTAGGTAAGCTTGAAAAATTGAAAGATTTGAAAGAACTTTGATTATACCAGACTATAATTTCCAGCTAAATATTACCTGCCTGTAATCCAGACCTTCCTAGCAACATTGAATCAGCTCTAACATTTCATGGCCTCTCCGAAATAAAGATGTTTTCATAGACTCATCTTTGATTTCAGCCTCTAGAACTGTATCCCAACTTGGCCTTGGAGGAATGCAATTAAGTTTAGACTTAAAATGTGGGTGATATGACAGTTTTCTAAATAGTGTTTACTAAACATTGTATTTCATTGTGGTTTGTGTTTGTTTTAAAAGAAATCATTGGTACTAAGTTTAAAGTGTTCCCTTCTTCAGCTCCTAAAATGTCATGGCCACTTAAAATTTCTTGGATTATAGTCAGGGCTCAGCTCCTGTTGGACTCTGAACAGATAAACAGAAAGATTGCTACTTAATGTCAGCTTTACTAAGAAACGTTGTAAAATGGGTTTCTGTTAATCAAGAAATATATTATCATTACCTTTTTTTAATACACACACACACACACACACACACACACACACACACACAGACAGAGTCCACAAGGCAACTACCTCTAAAAGTGTATATAGATCCCTATTAACATAATAACAACAAGCAAGCCTCCGACAGATAGGGACCCACACTAGTTCCCAGGCTGTTCCAGATAATTTTTCCATCTCATGTTCCTGCCCAACTGTCTCCAACAACTCTCCTTCTTGTCCTCCACTTACAGATGCCATTCCCCAACCCAGTCCTGAGACTTCAAATAACCTTTGTTTGCACTCACAGATTAGGCTTATTAGTTTCACTCTGTCCTGCTTTACTCTTTTTCTCTTGGAAGAAAACACAGCAGTAACGAAGGAAATGTTACGAGATCCTATTCATTTTGGAAAAACATACTAGGAGTTAAGAGTTCTTAACTTAGCAATATTTATATGGAGTGTTTTTAAATGCACTCTCAAAAAAAAGAATAAAAATACAAATAGAAAATTAGAAGATTTAACATATTATTATTCAGTGCTTAACATTTTATTCTTAGTGCCATGAAATTTAATTTACGTAAATGTACAGATTCTCTTATTAAAACTAATTATGGCTTAGAAAGATGGTTTAGGAATTAGGAACATGCACTTTTCCAGAGGTCCCACATTTCGTCCTAGCACACCTTTCTGATGGTTCACTACCACCTGTAACTCCAGGTCCAGTGGCTATTATACCTTCTTCTGTCCTCTGTGAGCACTCACACTCACCTGCACATAAATTCATGCACAGTTGCATATTCAAATATAATTAAAAATAAGTATTTTCAACACCACTTTGACTAATTCATACCCATGCTAAGTATGTGTACAATTTGATTAGAAGATCACAAAAGTGTTCTTTCTGAATATAAGCACAGAAAGATATATACAGTTCTTAACAGGGCATTATTGCAAATGAAATAGCCACTTTTCTGATGAGGCATCCTTGATGCAGAAATCCACATTTTCCAGGTTACAAGAACACTGAATACATGTAATTAGGACAGTGTGAAAAGCTGAGCTCACTTATGCTCTTCAGTGTGAGTTAGACACAGACCTTTCTGGGGTTTATTTCTGTGGTCTCCATTCTCTACAGCTACAGTATCAAAAAAGGATTAAACCCGGAATGCTATCAAGAGTAGAGAAGGCATGTGCTGGGGGAGCTCTCAGAGCATTAAAAATGGTTGTCAGATTGGTTAGGAACTTTGAGCTTGAAAACTGATATAAATCAGAGTTTCTTTCCAACATGGATGGGGGAAACTATTGTTAAACAAAAACAAAATGACAATTGAAAAATCAACATGTTTTTTACTTGTATTTCCTGACTTTCCACAATCAAATTGTACTACCCCAAGAACTGTCACTCATTTCCATACAGACTGGAAATGACAATGTCTCATTCTCTAAAATTTACTGCAGAGTCAAGATATTGGTACACCTTTTATTAACCTGGCTTAAATGTGATTCTAAAAAAATAGGCAAATTGCACATAAAATGGGGTGTTTAACATGTGTTTGGGCATTTTCTATCCCCAAGTGTGTGTAAGCACTTCCTGCCTCTATTGAGGAAATAAAGCCTGCATTTGCTGCTAATGTTTCACGCTGGAAAGAGGATTTTTAGAAACAGAGTTTCAGGAAGAAGTGGCCCTCGCTGCTACTCTGAAGTATCTGCTCTCAAGGCTTTTCCATTTAGGTCCTCTGCCATTAACCAGCTGGTTGCCTGAGATACGAAATTTATCCTTGAACTGTCTCCTAGTCAATGAGACTCACCGATGCTGATGTGTTCATTAGTAGGCACATGACAAATACAAAGGGACTTCACTAAGAACAATGAGGGAGAAGATAAGCATTAGGCACAGATCACACTTCTACAAGCTAGTGGCACTTCTAAAACAATTTTAAAATACAATGTGCATTGTTGTCTCTTGTGCATCTAAATGCCTTTCAGGTTCCTCTTTTTGTCTTTCAACTCTTCTGAGTCAGGCTAGAAATTATGAGAAAGATTGGGTCATATTGTGCAAGTACTATTCTTCCAAATGCAAGACACATGTCTGACTGCATACACTGAGGAATTAGTTCTTGGCAATTGTAACATCTTCATGATTGTGGAAGATGATATTATTGTATTAAAATATTTCTCTTTCCTCTATGTAAAATGTAAAATGTCTTGCATTGTTGATACCAGACCTAGCCTGGGTACAGCATGACTTGTGGTACACTGCCCCTTGGTTGTAGCTTTTAACTAGCTCTGCTGACAGGACACCAGCTTTATCTGCAAATTTTGCTGTACTGGTAATGTCTCAGTTTCGGTGATAAAACACCATGACTAAAAGCAACTTGGAAAGAAACAGAGATAGTGATGTAAAGTGTGGTGTTATCATAGACTGATTATCTCAGCGAGATCCCAGTGACATCCTTCTCCAGGAAGACCACACTGTCTCTATGAACTGCACCTCCGACTGTTAGTTGGAAGATTAAAAAAGATTTTATGAAGACATTCTCATACTAACCACCATACTTATTAGTACAGAAAAACATGAGACGAAACAGAATTTATGTATTTAAAGACAGGCATTTGACAGCTAGCATTTCCTTACACATTATTTTCTACTTTCAGAAATACCATGGATAAAATACTCAGTAGGTCTTCACACAAGAATAAAATGTAAAGTTGGCCTTTGACAGAAACATAATACAAAGTAGAAAAGAAACTCTTATGTGATGGGAGATGTCATTCTGTAAATATGTTTCTCTTATTGGTTAAAGAATAAGGCCTGTTGGCCAATAGGAAAGCAAGATAAGAAGGGACTAGGAGACAAGGAGGATTGGGGAAGAGGTAGGAGATTCAACATGTAGGACCAAGAGAGCAGAACTCTGAACATTTTCTCTGGTATGATAAGACCACTTGGAAACACTTAGATAAATAGAAATTGGTTAATATTTAAGACAGAGCTAGCCAATAAGAAATGCTAGTAACAGGCTAACAGCTTTATATCTAATGCAGTGTCTCTACGTGTTATTTGGGTCTGATGGGGAAATGGGACCAGAAGTTACTATTGAAGTCATTTGTTTTTACATACATATATATTTATTAACCTAAAATATGAATATATGTTGTTACATATATAATATACACAATACTTATAAATGACTATATTGATATCTATATTTATGAACATAAATTGTATTCATAGATATTATCATAAATTATATTCAGAAATATAATTTTATTATACATTTATAAATATCACATATACAATAAATTTCCAGTGTTTCACACTAAATGTAATATTTTCCTCTTTAGAGTCAGTTTAATGTTGCATGTCATATTTTATACTGCCACTGTGGGGCAAGTGAAGGGGTCTAACCTACAGATCCAAAAGAGCAGGACATCCATGACATAGGACAACAGATTATCCATGAGGTGTACCAGTGGCAGTCCATTACAGTCGGTGCAGAAAAAATCAGAAGCCTTGAGCCAGTCCAATAACTTCCAATGAACACTTGCATGTATTCAAGAATGGACTAAAAGCTAAATTCTGTGTTTCAATGAACCACACAAGAGCTTCCAAGGCAAGATGATGGTTCTTTCTTTCTTCTACTCTTCTTCTTCTCCTCCTCAACCCCTTTCTCTTCCTCCTCCTCCTTTTCTTAAGTTTTGTTTTCAATTTATTTTTATATTATCTTTGGTTATGTTTTTTCTTTTAAATTTAAATATGATGGGGGAAGGGTGCAATATCAGAGGGAAGAAGCTAGGAAATAAGTAGGATCAGAATGCATGACTAAAATTTAAAAGAAAGAATTTTCTGTTATATTCTTCATCTTCCTGAAATAATAGTATTAGAAAATATACAATCAGTGCTCTGAATTTCAGGTTAGGATGTTATATAGTGATCCTAGTGTGCCTTTATAGAGAATGAAGGCAAAGATAGGCATGTATGTCAAACAACACAGGATGCATTGGAATATTTTCTGTATATTATTTGTCAGTAAACATTACATGTGATGGAAACTAATATGAGTCAAAATAAAATCTTCATATAGCACATCACTTTTATAAGAGAATCACACAGTTTTTATGTGAAGAAAGTCAAATATCCATGAAAGAAGTGACAGATCATTTTGAAAAATGTTAAGTTAGTGAAGGTATTGAAAGCCCACAGGCTGCCCTGCTTCTGCTGGCAAGAAATTGAAGGAACCATCCTGCTTGGGCCAGCCCATCCATTCAATGAGAGGTGAGGCTTCCTGCTGATGGTTCTGGTTGCTCTCTGGTAATTGATTCAGATGCAAAGGGGAACTGATACTGCTTTTTGCTTGCACTCAAAGCTTGCCTGTACTTACTACATATGTCCAGCTCTGACAGCTCTTTTTAATCTTCTGAAGGTGATAAGAGAGATGGGACAATCACAGTAGAGAGACCGTAGCTTCACCACAGTGATTGAACCTGGAAGTGAGAAAATCATGGTGACACAAAATTCATCTTGGTATTTTTCCCACCATCAGCCTCTGTCACCAGCATATATCAGAATTGTCCTGGTCTGGCAGCAGCTTTCAATGCTGTTCTCTGTGACTGATCACAAGAATTTTCCTGCAGGATGGTGATTCATTGGGGTGGCTTCTACACCATCCTTAATCCCAGCTCAGTGTACTGGTTCCTCAAAAAACAACCCCTTCCTACACATACAAATACAATTATCTTAATTCATTCCACTTTGCTTCAACAATAAATACAGATCACATACTCTGTACTAATTTATGACAGAAATATTTTTTAAAAGTAAATGGAAATGACAAAGGGGTTATAGTGACAAAGGTAGTGTGTTAGGGTCTTAAAATTTAGATCTTTAATAAAGCATACAAAAATCAATATTCTTAAAATGTTGCATTTATACCTGGGCATTTCTGATTTTATTGAGCTATTTATAATAAAGGATAAAATGTAAACAAATGTATCATCCTTTCATATCAATGACATTCCTTAATAAAACCTGTGAATGTACTAGACAAAAATAAATATCAAATTTCAGCCAGAATAGAGAATTTAAAAGTATGTAGCTCTAGCAGTGTGCTTGTTTTGTATTGGCTTTTGCAGACTAACAACAGTCTGTGTCATGAAACAGCAATAATATTTTGATTGAGTGTGGTTCAGACTCAGGAAAGCTCTAATTTAATTTTCTAATTATTTTTAATCAGTTACCATCTCATTTGTGCTGTTCTGGGTTTACATATGTGTTTGTTTGCCAGTTCATAGACAGCAGAAATACACAACTCTAAAGAATGGGGTTTAGTAGTGCATGCATTTGTGGGCTTTTTATTTATGTTTACTTGTCTTAAGGGGGCAGCAAAGGCACACAGAGCATTTGATAATATTAAATTCATCTTTTGTGTCCCAATCTAAAGTTAAATGCAAACATTTACGTGTTAATAGAAGCAAAAGACAATGTGATGATGTTTCCGATTCAGGTCTTTATACAAACAAAGTCCAGCAAGAAGACTATTTTTTTCTTTTCCTGGCATTTATGAAAGATATATAATTTATCCTTGCTTTGATGTATTTGTTATGTGTCACAGCAGATTTGTTAGATGTGTGTAAAGTTGTTATTGCTACTGAAAACTGAGACTACGAAGAATATTCTCCAAACCATCGCTCATCTGCAATCATTTTATTCAGTTATTACTGAAGTCTAAGGTATGTAATATGTTACAAAATAAGATGCAAATGTTGTGCATGTTTTCCTAAGGGCCATGGATTCCAACTGACTTGCTGAGTTGTAAATGGTTACTACTCCATCTGACATGATTTGATTTCTAAATACTTTTCAGATTCTGTTCAAAGTAACAGAAAAACATGTTTGTTTTTACAACTAGAAGCCAGAATTTGGAAATATTCATTCTTTGGAAATAACTCTTATTAAAAATGATTTTATTCTTTTGAAATCACTGAATCAGTATCTACAATAACCCTGAAGGGTAGCATTGTCATAAAATGAAACTTAAAATTTTTACTTTAGATTTTTCAGTCAACTTAACTACAAAGTTTAGAAATATAAAGTTAGTGTTGAAACATGCCCTGTGTTACTGGATTGTTACAGAGTCTACACTTATTTCAAAGATTGAATATCCTTGCAAGCTTCTTGCCATTGTTTAAAAAAAAAAATGTTCATTAATGCTTACATGAAATTTTTTCAAACTTCAGGATGTGAGCATTGAACCTCAAGAGAACCCAATCAATGGAACAGAAAATGTATAGGGACAGAGTGAGGGTTTATAAAATGATCTCTACTATCATTTCTATGCAACAATAGGAATTACTTTACAAACATTTGAAGAATTCCACAAGATATGGAAGAACAATTGGTATATGAAAATGATGTAGAAATTTAAGTTACAGGTCATGATACTGCCTTCTAAAAATCTGCTTAAATTATACTGAAATGTTATCAGTACAAATCACAATTTAAATTCAGACAAAATTTAAAGCAGATCAAAACTGAAAGCAACCTAAGTTTATAATTGAGAGTAGGTAAACAAAATTTGGATTTTCTTAATTTGCCTGGTAGGTATATTTACCAGTTCCATTTTCAATAATTAGCTAATTAAAAATTTAAATCTCATATTTAAAATATGTAACGTGGATCAGGTTGGAGGAGAAGTGAGCAAGAGAGTTCTGGGAGAGATAATTGGAATTGGGGACCATTTGGGAGGCAAGAAAGAAATCTAGTAAATAGGAAACTCCTTGATTCTATGAGGGTTACCTCAGTTAAGATTCCTTTTAATGGTGGGAATACAGAGCCTGAACTGGCCATCTTCTGACATCAGCTCACCCCAAACCTGCCACTTTTAATATGTCCTGCTGGCAAGATATGTTAGGATAAATGTGTCACACAAATTACAGCAATGTCGAATGTCCAACAGATATCTGCTCCAGGTTGATACCCAGGCCATGAGATGGAGGCCATATCTGAAACTGCCTGTAGGGCCAGGAGCCAGAGAAAGGTAGCTCAGAGACCTAGGATAAAACAAACATGGCCTCAAAAAACAATCAAAAAAAGGGGGGAGTAAATGAAATGATTCCTAATAACATCATGTAGTACTCATAGACTGCATCTGAGAGGCTTCACCTAAAAATGGATGGAAACAGATGCAGAGAACCAGATCAAATCATTAAGCAGAGCTCAGAGCATCCTACAAACGAAAGTGTGGAAGGATTGTAGGAGGCAGATGGATGAAGTTACACACATACACACACACACACACACACACACACACACATCAACTAACCAGAACACATATGATAGAGGCTCACAGAGACTGAACAAACAACCATGGACCCTTCAGGGTTTGCTTGTTCAGACTTAGTAAGGAGTGATGTGTCTAGTCTTGCCACAACTTGATAATCCATGTTTGGTTGATATACCATGGAGGGCTGTGGTTTTCTGAAGGGAAATGGATGAGTGAATGTGTTGGAGAGAGAAGGTGATGAGGAGGAACTACGAGACAGTGACAGTAGGTAGGGTAAAATGTGGACAGATGTAATATATAAGACAAAAATTAATAACTGGGTGATGGTGGCACATACCTGCACTCAGGAGGCAGAAGCAGGCAGATCTCTTAGCTTGAAGCAAATTCTTGAACAGTCATGATAGGGTGAAAAACATTATCTTCAAAAAAAATGTAGAACATAAAAAGACATTGCATCTGATAGTTATTTTATAAAGCACATTTTATGCTCCTAATTTGTGATACTGAAATCTTCTGTTGGTTACAAGAATATCTAGCCTAAATTATAGCTACATGTTATTATTACCTACATAGTTATTGATACTAAGTTATATTAAAATGTATTAACAAATGATATTAACAAATAGAATATACAAATTACCTCTTGGCTTGCCTGGTTTGCAAAGCTCATTCATCATGCGTTTTCAGTTTGGTGACTCACCATAATCATTTTTTGCTTTAGTCTTTGGAAAGAGGTCCTAGACCAGTGGTTTTCAACCTTAGTAATGCCGAGACCCTTTAATATTTTTGTTACTGATATGAATCTTAGTGTAAATATCTGACATGCCACCTCTGTGAGAGCATCATTTGGCCCCTAACGGAATCTTGACACACAGGTTTTTGAACCACTGCTCTACATGTATAAGTCCTGTAAAAGAGATCACTATGTGACCATATGATTGTAACATTAACAAAACAGGAACCACAATGAAACAGCTGGGAGAACTCTATAGAGCAAGAGAAACCACTTCTCTGAAAGAGTAACAGTTGCCAAAATGACAAAGATTAGTAGGAAGTCATAGGTAAGAGGGCACTAGAGTAAGAAGGAGCCTTTGTGATGTCTAGGCACCAGGGCACTGTGACTGGGAAGTATATATGTAGGTTAAACAGAGCAAGGGGTAAGAAATAAAGAGCAGTGGATGAAATTGACACTGCTTCTAACCTTCTGCAAGATATGGTCAAACGGTGTGATCAGTCCCAATTCAGATCGATTCTTACGATTGTATCAAACATAATAGGTGTCAGGGAGACACAGAAAAGCAGGGGATCCATTGCAGTAAGAAAGCCATTGCAGTCTTTTGTTACAAAGACTAGAAGAAGGAGGAAGATAATGCAGGGATTTAAGACTGAGGACCTACACTTCAGCAAGGGATGGAGACATTGAATCATCCATGGGTGAACTGACTAAACTGAGTTTCATTACCTGTAAAGCTCAGAAGAGCCCTGGGATTTAGTGACCTCAGTAAAGGTCCCCCAACCTGGTAGACACTAGCTGAACAGTCTGCTACAATTCTTGCCTTCTTTTCTTTTTAAAATCCTACACTGACTCTTCTTAATGCTAGAGAACAGAGGTTAAGCCCAGGCCTTTTTAGCTGCTCTTACCTTCATAGGGTGATTCTGTGGAGCCAGCTGGCCTCAAGCTGGCCCCTTTGGATTTCTTTACCCGATATCAGAAAGCTTCACGATTCTCAGTTGAGCCCATGAAGAACAAACTTGCTCAAAATGTGTGACTGGTCACTTGTCCCTGTGGTGGCTGGTAACATTGTTGTCAGGGTAGCTGATGGACAGGCTTTCTTAACTGTGCACTCATGACAGCAACCAAATTAAAAAAATAAAAAAAACATGTGGAAAGACAAACGTTGCTAACTTCCAGATCTCAGATTAGAACTTTGTAAAGTGTCCTAGCATTCATCTGTTTTCTTCATAGATATGACAGGCAATCATCCATCCCACACACATGCTGCTTAGACTGTCTTTGTTTCCCATTAACAGCCAGTGCATAGTTGCTACAAGGGAATGCTATTTAGATGCCGATAATTTGTTCCATCACACTCTTTGCATGAGACAAAATATTTTTATTGATACCCACTACCTTTGAAACATGTATTTAAAAGATGTAACTAAAATTGAAAGAAATATTGCCATCTTTGCTTAAAAATAAAGGCTGTAGATAAAATTATAATAAAGAAATTTAGGGAAAGGCAACAATAATAGATAAATGATTCATTTTAAAATACAATCTGTAATAAATATTGAAAAAGGAAATGCATTCTTAACCGTTTTCTATTCAACAGTATATATATACTCATTGCCTCTCACATAGCACTATCCATGACTGGGAGTGATTGGATAATAACGGAATGTTCCTTCACTTGTTAATCATCCAACCAAGAGAATGTGACTTAGTGATCAATGGCAATTACTTTAGAATAGCAACATATGGCAAATTGAATCTTTTTTGTACAGTGGCATTTAGTTGTTCAGGACCATGTACCAAATTAATGGGAACATCAGGTAAATTTAACATTTTTTACTGCTTTAATTGATCCTAAAGTAGGTAATTATGATATCTATAAAGTCAGCTTGTCCTTTCTTCATTATTTATGACATGCAGTTTTACAGCAGGCATATACCAATCACAAGCACTAGCAAAATGCGCGAATGCTTACAGACTCCCAGAAATGTAGCCTAAGACCTGTAGAAGACCTAAGCTACAAGTATTCACACATGGATTTTCATCACTGGGGGGAGTATTTATTTCCTCTTGCTTCTACAGCTGCACTATGTGTGGGGTAAATGTGTGGGGTAAATGTGTGGGGTCATCAGGTTTAATTTGTTTTTTTCTTTTGGTTTCTTTTTCTTAATATCTCAGTAACAGAGAAACAGACTAAAGAGTTCTTTTTACACTGTTTTCTTTTGGGATATTCAAGTTTTCTGTGGCTGTCATTTTTGAGGTTCTGCTTTTGTTTAATAAACAGTTGCCAACCTCTTTTCTGTTATGCATTTTGGAAGGAGACACAGTGTTTTCTTTGTGCCCACATACTGAGAGTTCTCAGGTGCAGCAGCATATTGGAATTACCTGTGGAGACAAAAAAAAAAAAAAAAAGACTCAGTTTCAGGATCCAGTCCGAAAGCTTCTGACCGAATTGGTTTGTGGGAGCAAAGGAGAGGTGTTTCACAGACCCCCATATGACCCTGCTACAGAGCAAGTATACCCATATCTTTACACTTCGGTCTTTCTACAACTGAATAATATAACTAAAAGCAATCGATATGGATAATTTTATGGCAATATTGAGTGTAAATTTAAAATTAAACCCACGTGGAAATTAATTTAGGCTATATTGACATTTGGAAATACAAATTCAAATTGAGCAAGATTAACAGTTAGCAAATTATTGTTAAATATGATCATTAAAGACCTATACATATTAATGGTCTGGCAGATTTTCAGTTTTGTAACTTAATAGTAAGCAGAAATAGGTTATTTGAATCCCTGGAAGTCAGTGCAATCAAGAAAATGAACAAAATTGAGTTTCATTTAAATACTCAGAGTTTATATCTTCAGATGACTTAAAGAAATGTTCTTGCAAAATGCAAATGATACAAATAGGCATTTTGTACTCCTACGCTCTAGAATTTCTTGGATGAATTCTTATGTATTGAAAGCAATGTCACCAACATACTGTTGCTTTGCAATGTAACACACACACACACACACACACACACACACACACACACACACACACACACACACATTTTCCTGGGTCTATGGAGCTTCCCTGTTCGTAATTGTATCCATCCTTGTTTGATACTTAAGTTGAGAATCTTGTTCTCTACAGTGGTATCTGTATCATCAACAAGGGTGCCATGTAAGGTATTTATGTAGAAGAGCAAAGGCTGGCATCTACAGGAAGAAGGATCTGATTCTACATTCAATCTTGAAGATTTCTTGCTTCCTTGTGTAGTGTCTACTACCATCCTGTTGTATTTATACCTGGGATTTCTGGCTGGTTTCTCATTCTGTGAAAGAGACATTGACAATTCCAGAAAGAACTAAAGCAATGTGTCCTGAAGAATCTTAAACCTTAACAAGTTTTATTACCACCCTCTATAAGATCACAAAATAATAATATTTAATTTCATAAATTATTAATTTTTCCTAAGAGCATAATTTATATCAAAATAATGTTATCAGCTTATAGTTTTATACATATGTTGGATAATCTGGATATGAACTTTTAAATGTGCTGTATTTTTTACACATTATGTAAACCTATTTTACGTTTTTTTAATGATACAAAACAGAAAAGGATCCTATCAAAATAATGTAGTTATTTAAAATCAAGAAGTGTGATCAAATTTACCTAATATTAATAATTTTAGAATATACAAAGAATCCATTACATGCCATTGATGAAATGTTCTCAGGGAAATTAAACTGCTGTTAGGTTTTCTCCTGTTTTTATACAACAATAAAAATTCAGTTACCCTTCTCATGACTGTGGTAAAAAGCAATTTAAGAGGAATTTTAGGGGAGATAGTTTGAGGGGACAGATTCCTTCATGGGGAGCCATGGGGAACAAGAGGGAAGGCCAGCAGGTCAAATTTCATATGAAGACAGTAAATAAGCAGCCAACAGGAACTGGAGCCAAACCTCAAGGTCCACGCTAGTGACCACTTCCTCTTGTCAGTGTTCATACACTGTAAATTCCACGATCTTTGAAACAGCAGTGCCAGCTGGGGATGACATGTTCAAACAGTCAGCTAAGCCTATTGGGGACGTTTTGCATTCAAACAGCAGGGAAAGATGATAAAAGAAGTGTGGGCTTAGAAATAGAAACAGAGTGAAAATGGATTCTATTGTACATCTGTTTTGAGTGCTAGGTTGTTTGAGAGTGTGAATTAAGTTGAGTTTAATAAGCACTGAGGAAGGTGTGTGTGTGTGTGTGTGTGTGTGTGTGTGTGTGTGTGTGTGTGTGTGTGTGTGTGTGTCTTTGTTTCTGTATGTATGAGTTGGTGTGGGTCTCATCCAAACCTTTATATTTACACACAATTAAAGGGGTGTGACCAAAATTGACAGGAAAAGAAAGAGAAAACCAGCAAAAAATTTGATGAAATGGAACAAGAAAAGCAAAACAGGCAAAGTATGATAGGTGAATCTGAGTCTGTTCAGGTACAAAAGAGCTTGCAAGGAATAAAACAGACATGTTCAGCCAGGTGAGCCAATGCCTTCTAAATCTGGAAAATATATCAGTGATGTCATGTTGCAGAACACTGTCCTAACTTGCCCAGAAGGATTAAAGGAGATGGCTGGAAAGGGACTAGGGGCTATTCTCATTGAACTGTGAGATTCTTGGATGAAAGCTATAATAACTTTAAATGAAAGAGGCTGAGTCTCTCAGGACATCAGATTATGTCATAATCAAGGGGAACTATTTAAACAGATGTATGTACTTTAGGGCAGATAGCAGATTTGGTTCCTATGGATGCAATAAATTAAAGTAGGCTCAATTCATTCTTTTTGTGCTTTGATTTTCAAAATAATCTTCCATTTTCTTTTTGTGGACTTTTGTTCTTTCTTCTAAACTATTCACCACAAAAAATGAAGGGTAATATTTTTTTCTAATTCTTTTAAGCATCTGCATTTATTTGAAATGTGTTAAATCAACACTAATAAAAATCACAAAAATGTTAGAAAACAATATTATTCATAGAAATGCAATTGCTTCACTTGTTTTCATCCTTTTTTTTTTTTTTTTGCCAATACCTTGTGGGTTTAGTTCACAGAAATTAGCTAGTATTAAAAAAGAAAAACACTTTTTAAATGGATAGTGAACATTAATTTACAAGTTATAGTATAATCCTGTAAATAAATCATGTTTTTAAGTGGCACTTGATGGCATAGATAATCTTTAGGATATATTTCACATACAATGCATGAATTATATGTATATAGAATCATTTTTCTGGAAGAGAAGTCATTATATGTATGAAAATGAGGAAGAGCTATGCACCACCCTCTAAGTGTGTTACCTTTCTCTGGATGGCTGAAAATTTAAAGCATGTTTTTATTATTTTATGCATAAGAAGACTGCTATTTAATAATTATTTATTATGCTAACAATGTTTAACTTTTAAATTAGGTATAAAACTTAATTTCTCTCATAAATTTTAAGTTATTTGTGCAAATAAATGCCTTTGTGACAGTTGTCGCTTAATGTTTTAAACTGAGTATTAAAGCATATTTTGCAAAATTAAAACATTTGTACATTGCTTTCTAGGTGTGGGTGAGGGATGTATATATATTTATTTATATTATGAAAAAAGGAACCAATTTTAGTGGCCACTGTAATTTTCTGCAAGTGAGATGAAAGCAGATATGTCCTAGGTTGTATGTACAATAGAACATTTTCCAGATTGGTAGAAATGGATTTCAATGTACCTCTGACTAGGTACACTATTCTGAGCTCTTCAAATCCTTTGATCTTTTTTTTTATGATGCAATGGGTAGGATGTTCACAATGTCTTCATTTGAGCCCATTTATTGAAAAAGTACCTTGACTGATATTTTCCTTTTCATTTACCTGAAAATTTGAAACTTAAAAGTGTTTGTGAAATATTGGAAGTCATAAGAACTTCAGTTATAATTAACATCAGTGTAAAATTTAAAGGTGTGATGGTTACATATTAAGAACAGAAGAAAAAATCATCTGCTAAGATCATTGTTGGTTTGAATGGAAAGAAAGCTTTTTACTAATTGGGAATAAAAGTCACTTTATAAAGTAAAAAGGAAAACTGTTACCTAGATTAATGTTTTCTAACAATACCTGTAGGAAAAAAACAAAGAAGCAGATAGGGATATTAAATTTTGCTTGGGATTCAAGTAGCCAACAAAAATGCAATGGAGTTTTGAAATATGTCAGCACAAAATATCATCAATTTAAACTATGCTACCAGTCTCCCAGACCCAGGAGGAGACATCCTAAATGAACCCATTTTGAGATCAAAGATCTCCTAAGACAGAGTGGGGCTTTGATCTTCACGTAACTGCCTGAGTTGGAAGTGGCACTGTGAGCTGTGTTTCATCAGCACTCTGCTTTCCTCCCAACCACATTATCTGTTCAGACTGAAAAATTCAGGCATGTGTGGTGGGAAGAGGTTTAGCAATTATGTGAGAGGCACTGAGCAAGGACAGCTCTGAGGGAACCATGGCTGCTTGCTCTCCAGACAAGTGATTTTCATGCATAAAGGTGGAGAGTGTTAAATGCGTGCATTCACATGGATAGCATTCAAAGCACAGGATGGTGCCTTTATAGTGATCTTCTGAGTTAATCACACCATAAATCCTCTAAGAGGGCATCAGGTAGAAGGTTCATGCTTAGATCTATTTGGCATTGGTTTCATACCTCCTATGCTGATCATAACACATATATTATCCCCTAATTATTGTTGGTCAAAACAATATGAATAAAAAAAAAAGACTTCCTTAATTGTGTTCTGACAGCAGGTCTGAGACATCCTTTGCCAAGTATTCCTCAGTATAGTGGGATTATTCTCTCCTGCTCGCAACATAATATCATAGTATAGCTAATTTGAGTAGACCAGGAAGTATAAAGTATAGAATGCTTAGTCACCTAGTAGAATCTTAATTTATACTCTCTCTACTCTCCACAGTTAATTTTGTTTGTGTTTTTATTTTAAAACTTCAATTGATCTTGCTAAAATTTTTGCTTTGGTCATATCTATTAACTACTTGCTACTGTTTACTGTTATTGATGACTTTTTATAAGACTAAAAGAACCAAGATCAGTGAGGATGACATTGTAAAAACAAGTACTCATATTTATAAGATAACCTTTGGCTACATTAAATAAATTGGAAAAATACTATATTATTTTAAAAATGTGTTTTGAAATAAAAGGCAGATAAATCACTTATTTAACTTAACAATATTTTGGAACAATGAAAGATATACATAAATAGTTCATAGAAGAAAATGATAATTATTAATTTTTTAAAATATAGACTACTGCTTGATATTATTTAAACAGATTATTTGGAAATGAATTAGGTCAAAAATTTCATATATCAGTATTCATTATAAGGTTGTCATGGTCCTTCTTTATCAAAAGACTATATGAATTTAGTAAAATTTGTAAAAGTACCCCACATTTCTCTTGTGAATATGCTGGTAAAATCAGTCTAAGTTTTATCATAGATATAAATCAATTAATGAGCTATCTACTAATCATCTTTATTTCCCTCTGAAAGATATTTGTGGAAAGGGTGCTCCTGGTCTATGCATTTTAATTGATCTATTCAAGTTTTTGTCGCATTTCGTCCCATAGGAGAAAGGCGATAGATTTCATGCCTAAATAACTTTCATATCACTTAAAAAGAGAAATTTCATTTAATAGTTCAGATTCAGTTTTATCACATCACTCACACCTTGCATTTGTTCCATGGCAGCTTATAACTTATCATGATCTAATCTGTCCCTTTTATTAGTGCTTATGCTTATTTTCACTAATCCAAAAGATAAGTTTGTTTTGGAATAGTAAAAAATTATCATTAATTAAGTAATTTATGTAGTACCCATCCCAAAAACAGAACCTGTTCTTGCCACTGAACTTTTTATTTGTTCACCTTTGGTATCTAGTAGTGGCATTGCTTACCTGTTATAGGGTAACTGCATTTTATCTCTGTGCATATATGTCCAGTGCGCGCATGCACACACACACACACACACACACACACACACACACACACACACACACACACAGTTAACGTATATATAAATGAATGTTTGCATGTAAGTGGCTACAGTATTAGAGCTCAATATGACTTTTTCAAATTTTCTTTAGTGTTATTTATTACTCCCATTATCTACCCTCTCCCTAGCTCTGTCTTCCCCAATCCCAATTTAATCTTTTCTTTTCCATTACCTTTTTAAAATCTGTATTTCAGGGTGTTCTATCTCTTTTCCTCTGAAAGCCACAGCCCCTTAGGAACTTCCTGACTATTATGGATACACCAAATGATACACACTTATCTGAAGACTCAAAGCAAAGATTTAGATGAGTTCATACTTAGCAAAGTGGAGTTATTTACAAAAAAAGCATAGCATGTAAGAGAATTTGCTAATTAGTTTAAAGAAAACTTTCTTTATGCTGCTAAATATATTCTCAATTTTGCAAGTCTCCTGTCTTAGCCTCCTGAGTGAAGGAATGACAGGAATGTGTTATAGCACTTGCCATTTTAATGTACTTTTACTGCTCAGAATTTAATTCTGAATTGCTTGAAGTTGATGATATTGTGCTTAGATAGTTAACACTATACCATTAGTTATAATGATGATTAGCTTTGTAATCGAATTATCTGTTGCTAAGAGAAATTTCTTTGATGTAGAGTGAGGACTACACTTTTTATGAGTATAAGGACAAATATTCATAATGTGCATAGGAATTGTGATGTTAGAAATGATAGTGGTTATAGGATCTCTTCCAAGAATTTACCAGCCCAGAATAGTTGTGAAATATTATTTGATGATAATGAACATCAGTTTAATTGTTATTTATTTTTGAGATTGTAATTTAATGCCCATTCCCCTTTTATTTACCCCACCAAACTATGTCATATTTTTTTAATACTTTTTCAAATTACTTTTCTTTTTAATATTATTTTGGTACATGCATATTATATGTGTGTGCATATATGTGACCTGATATTATATATATATAATATATATATGATATAGATATAATATATATATATTCAAATAAACCATCCTGAGTGTAGTAACCAAGGCACAGAAAGACAAACATGATATGTACTCACTCATAAGAGGATATTAAACATACAACAAAGGACAAACAGCTTATAGTCCCTGACGCTATAGAAGCCAGGAATCAAGGAACGTCCTAGGAGGGACATACATGGCCCTCCCCAGTACCCACCCCCCACCCAGGAAGGGGAAACAGATAAGATCTTCTAAGTAAATTGGGAGTATGGGAACAGCAGGGAGGGTGGTAGGAGAGTGGGCAGTGAGGAGGGAGGAGAAGGAGAACATCTGTGATCTCAAAGGTTTAGTTCAGGAAAGGACAGAGAAGGAGAACAAGGAAAAAGATACCTTGATAGAGGGAACCATTATGGGGTTAAGGACAAACCTGTCACTAGGGAATTTCCCAGGAATCTACAAGGATGGCCACATCTAAGAATCTAAGCAATAGTGGAGAGGGTACTTTAACTCGCTTCCCCTGTAATCAAATTGATGACTAACTTCATTGCCATCATAGAGCCTTCATCCAGTAACTGATGGATGCAGATGCAGAGATCCACAGTTAAGCACTGGGCCAATCTCTTGAGTCCAGTTGTAGAAAGGTAGGAGCAATATTATGTGTAAAGGGGTCACCTACAGAAATAGCTGATGTGAGCAAGTGGGAGCGCATGGACTCCAGACTTAGAGCTGGAGAGCCTGCTTTAGACTGAAATAGGCCCCCTGAATTTGGTGACAAGTGGGGGTCTGGGCAATCTATGTAGCCACTGGCAGTGGAACTAGTATTTATCCATAGTACATGAACTGGCTTTTTGGAACCCATTCCCTATGCAGGGATATCTTGCTCAGCCTAGATAAAGGGGGAAAGGGCCTTGGTCCTTCCCTATGATGTGGCAGACTTTAATGATTCCCAATGTGAGGTGAGGCCTCACCCTCTCTGAGGAGTGGATGGGGGGTGAGGTTGGGTAAAGGTGGGTTGAGTGGGAGGGCTGGAGGGAGAGGGAACTGAAATTGATATGAAAATAAGGCTTTTTAAAAATAAAAAAAAACATGAAAAATGCAAGTGAACTGACTCTAAATATTCCAGAGTAGTGCCCCCCTTTTTTTTCCAAAATATGGTTAACATGTAAGGGCATATTACATGCTGAGTTTTTTTTTAGCACGCATTAATTTTGATAGTGGGTTACATCATGAATTCAAACACATTTATATGATGCCTTTTGTTCAGATTCATTCCCTCATCACTCTTTTTTGTTCTTCCCACTGTTTTTGGTTCCCTGTAGAAGTGCGCTGAAAGACCCTATCGAAGATGCAAGGTACAGAATGTAGAGGTATCAACGTTGAAGGAGTTGAATGCTTCTTCCCTGTTGGATGATGATATGTAGACTACTGGGGAAGAAATGTCACCAATGATTTTACCCTTCTAAAGACTTCTAAAGACTCACTTCCAGTTGAGATGATTACTAGGGGTACAACCAAATGTTTTCTGATTTGAGGCCCAGTCCAGTGGAGGGAACTCAACCTGAAACTGTACACCAGTTCTAAGACCCATTGCTGGTGGTCACAAGCCCTACTGGGTAAACCAATACTATTGTTTTGTTGAAGACATGTGCTGTTCATAAAACTGCCTTGAGAGTATGCACGTTTATTTCCCTAGTTTGGTTATAATTTGGCACATTACTTGGTGACACTTTTAAAAGTGATCCAAATTTCATAAATATTAATAAAAGTTTTACTTGTTTTGTACTGTTTAAAGCAGGAGCTTAGAGACAATACATTTCATTTTTTACAAAAGACCAAATGCAAAAAATCTTATTAGAGGCCACCACTACCTTCCTACCAACTTGACAAGAGTCTAATTCCTCTTCTTTTGTAATGTCACTTTTTAAATCTTGCATGGGATATGATCCAGACATTCTAAATAAATGAATAAAATCAATAGTAATGAGTTGTTTTTTTTTTTTCAAGAAGACAGGAAATTTAACAAAACTTTTTATCCCTTAGAATGACCCTAGTATCTAGGTCTAAAACCTTGAACCAGGTGAGCTATAAAATGACACATTAAATGTGATCCCATCAACACTTCTGTAGATTAAACATTTCTGTATATGTGACTAAAGAAAAAGACAAAGTATAAGAAATAATCCCGCTGGATATGAGGCACTTGAGCTCCACAGTAAGAAGCAGTTGTTTCAGAGCAAAGTGAATATAGATCCCAATTCCAAGACTGCTGTGGAGATTCTATGTTATAGGTTGTGTCAAAGACAATCTACAGGAAAGCCAGTCTGCCTGCAGAAGGTCATGGAGTTAAGCTGCCCACCATGCTGACTCGGCACACTGGCATTTATCACAGAATACAGGTTTCATCTGCAGCACAGAGAACCTCCTCAGGCGTGAGGAGAAACCTGGCATTTTCTGCTACCTGCAGGCTTCTGCTTTGTGAAGCCAGGAAGGACATCTGTAAAAGTTGGCTGCCTGCATGGCAGACCATGCAAAATGCCAAGGAGAGTGATTTATGTCCTATTCTCTGAGACTAAAGAGGAAATACACTGAGAGTTTAGTAATGAAAGGTCAGGACAGTGAAACATTTTCATTACAGTCCTTTCAAAAACTTAGGACAAAAGACACATCATTACTTCGACAATGGACAGACTTTTATTCTGTGTAACGCTGTTAATTGATGTCCAAAATTGGGATGATGTTTAAATGCGATTTTACTGTTTGTCTTTAAAATATGCACCTCAGGCACAAAACTTCATTCCAAATGGATCACAGACCTCAATATAAACCCAGCCACACTGATCCTCTTAGAAGAAGTGGTAGTACCCTTGAACAAATTGGTACAGGAGACTGCTTCCTGAACACAACACCAGTAGCACAGACACTGAGATCAACAATTAATAAAAGGGACATCCTGAAGCTGAGAAGCTTCTGTAATGCAAAGGACACAGTCGACAAGACAAAACAGCAGTCCACAGAATGGGAAAAGATGTTCACGAACCCCACATCTGAAAGCAGGCTGATTTCCAAAATATATAAAGAATTCAAGATTCTTAGACCCTTCATCTAGTAGCTGCTGGAAGCAGAAGAAGACACTCACAGTTAAACACTTGCCAAATTCCTGGAATCCAATTACATAGAGAAAGGAATGATGAACAAAGGGGTGGGTCAAGACCAGGCTGGAGAAACCAACAGAATCAACTGACCTGAACAAGGGGGAGCTCATGCACCTCAGTCTGATAGCTGGGAAACCGGCATAGGACTGACCCAGACCCCCTGTATGTGGGTGTTAGTTAGGAGGACTGGGCAGTCTATGAGGACTTTAGCATTGGATCAGTATTTATCCCTACTATATGAATGGACTTTGGGAGCCCATCCCACATAGATGGATATTTTCTCAGCCTAGATACATGGGGGAAGGCCTAGCCCTCACCCTCCCTGGGAAGCAGCAAGCAGATGGGCTAGGGTTTGGTGGGGGGTGATAGGTGAGGATGGGAGGGTGGGGGAACTGGGATTGACATGTAAAACAACCTTGTTTTAAATTTAAATAAAAGGGAAAAATGAAATATGAACCTGGGAGCCAGGCGTTGATGGTTCATACCTTTAATCCTAGCACTAGGGAGGCAGAGGCTGATGGATCACAATGACTTCGAGTACAGCCTGTTCTACAGAGCTAGTTCCAGTACAGGCTCCAAAGCAATACAGAGAAACCCTGTCTTGCAAAACAGAAATAAAAAAAAACAATATTAACCTTGGTGTTTTAATTTGCTTATAAAAGGAAAACAGGTAAAATGTGTATCTTTATTTGATTAATTGAATCAAATAAATTCAATTAATGAGATTGCTAATTGTGGGAAGAATCTTTCAGTAGGTTGATTAGAATATAGTCATAACGCACCTCAGATAACAATTAGATGTAGGAATCATAAAGTTGCAAAGCAGGAAAAATACACAAATAATGTTTGCAAATAATTTGTATTAGTATTTATTCATTCTTAGAAAATGTGAGTGTTTGTGACTATGAAATTAGAGTAATCACAAGCATGGAAACATTTTAAGTCTTAATTAAGTGACTCTCTGGCTATGAGATCAAAGGAAAATAATTTTAAACAATACTGACATGTGTCTACTGATTCAAGTACACATACATCTTTTCTTTTTGATTTTGACCAGAATCTGTGGAAAGGGAAACATACACACACAGATACACACAAACATATATACACTTGAAAACTCAGACACTCAACACACACAACACACACTTAAACAGTCAGATATATACACACACATACACACACACTCATGTACACACTAATACACACTAAAACACTCACACACACACACACACACACACACACTTAAACACCTAGATATATGAAGACACACACAATCCACACTTAAACATTCAGATATATACACACAACACACACACTCACATACACTGAAATACTCAGATACACAATTGCACACATACTCCCATACACTCACACAACCATTACTATGATTTCACAGGATAAAAAATTACACTCTTCGTAATGGAACTTAACTATTCTCATACCTGTAGCATACTCAACCATTTTTAAATAAGTGACTTAGAATCAGTTATTATTAACTGTTAAGTTTATTGCACATTCTCTACACATTACCACCATTTCCTGATCAAAATAGTATTTTAAAATAAAATTACAAAGTGTGTCTTATGTGTTTCATAATTGCATGTTTGTTAATCTAATTAGGGAATGATTTGATTTTTAACTTTCACCAAGCAGATTACAAAGTGAACAAATGAATATTCCAGATTTCTTCTAACTAGCCTGTGAGTAAAGCGCTTTTAAATATGTTAGTATATGTTTCCTATAGAGAATGCAAACAACCTGGTGTTTCTAACTATAACACTCTACCACTTACTTTGGGAGCAGATGTGAATTCACATGAAAATGGTGCATATTAAGTTACAAAGCGAGAGCATATTTTTGTTATAAAGCTTGGAACAGCAAGTAATTTATTCATTCTGGGCTCCAGTTTTTGTTGTAATTAAACTTAGAGGATTGCAATATCACAGGCTGTATCCGATTCTAACATGCATTTTAGGAATTGCTACACCAGTATCTCTTGTTAGTCCTCTCAGATTTAATGCTTTCTTGTGGTTCTTCCAACCACAAGAAATTGAAATTATAGCTGTGAACTATTTCATTCTTAATGACATAATGCATCTAGGGATGATTCTAGATATCTCATAGTACTCCAGGATTGAAAGTTAGAAGGCAACAATTACAAAGCAGAGAAAAACACATAAAGACAAAACAGTCAAGAGAAAGAATAAGAGTATCATTGATTTATCAGCTTCAAATGGCATCAGATAACAAAAGTAGAGAAAAAATTAGTTCTATATCACAATGCTTGAAGTCTCTTTTTTAAGATTTTTCTTTCAAAATGTACAAATGGAAATATTTCTAAACCAGATATTTCATAAAAATAATTTAAAACTCTATGATAAATACATGAAGATTTCTATGCAGGTGAGGAAGGAGGAGACATTAAAGTCAATAATCCCAACTCTGATGCTTTTCCTGTAACCCCACAAGCAACTTGACAAGCAAGAAAAGATGATTTTTCTTAGCTCATCAGGAGCATGTCATCATCCAGCTAAATACCACCAAATGACCTCTGCACACACCAAGTACAACAAATCAATCACTCAGACATGTAGCTGCTTTGTGCCGCATGGAAGACTCAGAGATTTGAGTTCCACAGACAGAAAAGAGGTGTGAAAATAGGAGTGGCCTTCTTGAGCAAAAGAATTTCAATAAGGACAGAGAAGCAGGAGAGGAAATAGAAGGGAAATATGGCTACAACCCATTTTGAATGACAAACACTCAGAAAAGTGAAAAATGCCTAACATAAATGCATAAAAATGTCATTAAAACATATTCTATGGATAATTAATAAATGACAAAATATAAAAATTTAAAAAGAGAATGATATTGTTTTAAGATAATAGTCAGAAAATATACACCAAGTTTACCTTGCTACAGAATGCTGATATTCCATTGTTTGGGTCTGGTAACTCTTAATTATCATGTTATGTTATGCAGCCAGTATTTTGCCTTTAATATTTCTCCTTTATATCCTTAATTATAAGATGGATGCTAATCTGCTAGTTTACAAACAATTCTATATACACACAAACTTCTTAAGACTTCTCCCAAATGAAAATGTGATAAAGGACACATTCCTGCTTAGTTCTACATCTGAAAGCTACCTTTTGTTGCTTTTCACATAGGTGGTTTTGTAACCAGCTGATGCACTCATTTTGGTATCTGTATAACTGGTCACCTTTCAGACTGTTACGACAGTCATCAAAAGACAACTACTGCGATTTGTGAGACTGTACTATTTTATGTTGGGAGCATTTCACTTACAGAATATGCAGTATATCTCAATGACTAAGGTGAAATTAAAAATGTTTTCAACTACCAAAATACACTTAATTCTAAAGTGTACAATCTACAGTTTAAATGGTTTGTAAAATACCCAGCACAGAACTGTGGGAAAGTGGAAACACTCATATGAAGAGGGAAATATAGGCTATAAAATTCACAATTTGCTAACTTCCTTGAGAACAATGATTCTCATCTATAAGCCTTAGACTGTGTGTTGTCAATGATATGTGAAATATCAGTTTGAATGTTCTGTTTCATAATAATTTCTACACAGGCCCTTGAAATCTTAATTCCTGACATTGGAGATGTGGCTGAGCAGTAGCAAGCACTTGCTTCTCTATGAGATGCCATGTTTGGTTCTAAGAACCTACATGGACTCTTACAACCATGATTATGAATTATTATTATTTTTCAGTATAAAGAAGAAATTAAGATAAAACACTAAATAAAGATAAAAACAGCCAGGAGTAAAATTTTGAAAGTGTGTATCATAAAAAATGTTGAACAAGAGTTATCTTGATCTATAGTAATTGAAATCAAAATATCTTAAGATTAATCGATACCTAGCTTTTATCCATGGAGTAAAGAATTCATTCAAACTAGCAGGGTAACTTTGTATTTATTTTAGAAAAATAAACCATTCACTTAATACATAGCTTTCTTGTAATTTAATTCTGCATGTGTAAATTCCTTAATTTTCCATATGGAAAGTTAGTGGTCATGTTTAACAAACTATTTATCAGTAGAAATTTCCTTTCCTTTATTTTAATTTCTTTAGCAAAGATTTGATTTGTTTCTTAATGCAAACCTAATATTAATGCAGTGAGATTTATATTATATTAATGATAGAACTAATAAACAAAAGATATATACCATATAAACAGTACATGTTGTTTGTATCTAAGTGAAAATATTACTTCTTGTTTTCTCTATTGCTATCAGCATCTATTTTGTCTGGGGAAAGTAGAGCAGCTGAAGTGAACTATTTGGCGTTTTTAAATTATTGTTTTATCTTAATTAAATCGGGGTTACTTTTGTCACTTTTCTTAGCAACCTACATTTCCCTGCTGCCAAATATCTTTAGTATAAATTAAGCATTTGATTCCATTTATAATAAAATGAAACATCATTATAATAGAGAAGTTGTTTTAAAAAAATATCAGGACATTATTGTGTTCCTTTTTCTTTTCCCTGTGTCTCTACTATATTGTCGTTTTCTTGCCATTCCCTGCCTTTCATAGAAGAGGAAGTATGCTCATATTCAATGTTCTAAATGTTTTTTATTTAATAGTGATCTTTCTCTTTGTGAATTTCAGCATACCGAGATGGCTTATATAAAATCTATATTCTCCACTTTTATGTTTTCCAATTCAAATAAATAGAGATTGCTGTCTACTCAACCTAGGCCATGCAAATACTAACTTTGCTCTTAGATTTGCTGGTTATCTCATTTCTTATCCAATCCGTGCTACTGAGGCTGACACATCAATTGAGGCAAATAGAAAATGTGTTAATTAACAAAGACATGCCCCCTGTTACATATAATCTCAATGTTTTCATTTCTTCTTTACACCTTGGCAAATCCAGACCAGTCATATGTCTTGCATAGAATCGGACACAATTCTGATAATACTGACTTTTGTCCTTTTTCTAACATGGTTTGAGATTAAGTGCTGGTATTGGAGTGAATTACTATGTTTCTCTAGTGAATTTGTATATTTAGACAATCTGGGATTCTTAGTAGCTTTCCCGATCAGATCGATTGTCTTCTTCCACCACTTAACCTCATTTTCATATCTTTATAGATTTTTATACAAGTCCATCATATAGGAAAGCTACCTCTTTGTTTTATAAGATATCCCTAGCATTCTTATTAGTAAATCTTTTCATCAAAACTAAAGTATCACTGCTATGTGAATACCGTACTATCTCCCTGCCTCTCTTTCTCTCTCCCTCATTTTCTCATAATTTTGTTATGATACTATCTTTAGCTACATCCAAAACCTGAATAAGCATTAGTAGTATATAAAATATATTTTATTATTTGTTCATATGTTTGTCTATGTGTGTGCTTCTATGTGAGTACTCAGGGACTAGAAGATGGCATCAAGTCCCATAGAACTAGAGTGACAGGTGAGATGCCAATGTGGGTTCTGGGAACTTGACTCTGGTCCTCTATTGAACAGCCATCACTCTTAACCACTGAGCCTTCTCTCCACATCTCGAAATATTACTTTTAATTTACATATAATCTCTGAGATATTCTTCATTAGGTGTTCCTCAATTAACATCACAAGTATGTTGGACAGAGATATTTCCCCTAATCCTATTTCACTACCCTTCTTCATGGCTTCACTTTGTTTCACTTGGTTATGGTATGGAAATACTTCTGGTCCTTATTTAACCTTCAAGGAGAAAAATGAGGTGCCTTTCTTTAGACTACTGATGCACACATGTATTTGAAGTCTATGCTAGAAGTACTAAAGGAATAAAGAAACAACAGCCCGCTGAGAAGTATTCTAGATAGACATTATGGCCTATTGTCTAAAGGTTCTTAATCTATGAAAATGTCCTGATTAAATAGATTCATTCTTTGACAGTTCAATAACTTTCTCCAAACCATACTATTACATAGACAGAAGGATAGCACAAGTTGATTTCTGAATAATAGACACCAATATACATAACATGCAATTATATGCAGTGGCATCTGTGCAGAGCTGACCATTTGGCACAGGATAACCAACTGGGATACTATTCTCTGGAAAGACCACTTCTGCTTCTAGCTTTCTTCTGTTGCCTATGGTTAATGAGATTTGGCTTTATCTTTGTAGCATGTATGTTTCCGCCAGCCCGCCAGCCCGCCAGTCTGGGCCCACAGCCGCGCCAGCCCCAAATAACACTCAGAGACTCTGTATTTGATATAATCCTGTTGGCCAATTACCATTATTGTTTATGGGCTAGCTCTGCCTTAATTATTAACCCATTTCTACTTATCTAAGTATTTCCACGTGGTCGTCTTATCGGGGAGCCTCGAGGCAGGCGTCCTGCTTCTTCCCTGGGCTACATCTCTACTCCCCCCTACTACTTCCTCTTTCCTCCTCCTGGTCTCCTAGCCCCGCCTATCTTGTTTCCTATTGGCCACAGGGCTTTATTAACCAGTATGAGAACCATATATACAGAATAGCATCTCCCATCATCTCCTCTTTTCTGTCTAAAGTTAAAGAAGGGGTTTAACCTTAACATAGCAAAATGTATCATACAACAGTTATCAAATAAGAATCACAGTTAAAAATATTTAGTCCATTAACATTTTGTAAGACTTTAAGAAAATATCATCTATCCTATTTTTTTGAGTCTAAAGTCCTATATGTAATTTATCTTTAATCCTTACTAAGGAAAATTATAACCAAAACTATCTGTCTTCAACTCCTTCAAAGACCACAGAAGGATAATATATAAACTCTAGAAATGACAGAGACAATGCATTGCCTGGTCAGTCACCCGAAGTTCTTCTATAATGTTCCATCTTCAGCCCATAGGCCATAGTGTGTGTCCAGACTCCTCAACAAGACAGGAAACTTTAAACTGTCCACCTGTATTGACAGCATCAGTCATTTTTCTCTGTGTCCTGTAGTCCGTCTGGCAGCTTCTTCCATGAATAGGAATCCTGTTGCAATGTCCATCTTGCATCAGCAGTCACCTTTTTGAGGGTCCTGCATGTCCAGTTTCTATAACATAAAGTCAAACAGTCCAGAAGAGCAGTACGTTGCCCAAATGGCTAGTCTTGCCATATTAGAAGCAAACTTCATAACGAGTTTCTTCAATGTCCATCTTCCTTTTTGATGCAGGTGGTATTACCAGGAGCAGTTGTGCCTCATTGTCAAGAAAAACCCTAATCCATTTTAAATGCCATATTCTGTAGGTCTTTGAAAGGTTTGAATAATGCCTATTCATCTCAAATACATATCTGCATATCTAGAAATCCTAACTAACTTAACTCTAAGTTTTGACTATCATAGGTAACTCTCTATAATCTGTACTAAATTATACATTACATTTCTAAAAGAGCTATATAAACATAATACCTAAACAAGAGGAGAAATATACATATCATAAAATTGACCTTAAATTGTATCAATAAAAGAAAATCCATTCCAAAGCAAAGTATTCATATCTATACCATAATTCCCTTTTTACCTTTAAAAAGATTGCTTGTGGTTATAACCATTTATAATCAAGCCCATTTAAATGAAAACAAACATTTAAAAACAGTATTTGGGAATTTGGGCGTCGTTCTTTCCAAACTACTTCCTGCTGGTAGAGGGCGCTGTCATGGGGGTCCAAAGAAGATGCAGAAATCTTGGCTGTAGTCTGCAAGGCTTTGTCTCAACTGCTTTGAATGTTGAGTCACCTAGGGAGCTGTTTCAGGGGGTCTGGCTTGATGAAACCATATAAGTCTGGAAAAAATCCATAGCTTTTCATTTTCTGTGGAAAGAAAAATAGAAATCCTTTTCCCCAGTAGCTTGTCCTTAGGCTTAAATTTTGGAGTCAAAGCATTTTTAAAATGTATAAATTGAATTAATCTAGCAGCATTTCTTTTATCAGTAGTTGTTATTTTCTCAGCAATCAAATGATTTAAAGACAACAGAATCGCATATAGTACCCAAAATTTCTCTGTGTTTTCCATCTTTACGTGGCTTTTTTATTACTCTATTTATTCTACTTCTATTTTTACATATTTTGAGACAAGGTTTCTCTGTGTAACTTTTATCTGTCCTGGAATTCACTGCATACCAGGTTTGCTTTGAAATCACAGAGATCTGCTTGCCTCCGTCTGCCGAGTGCTGGGATTAATGGCATGTGCCACTATACCCATTCATTCTACTTTTTTCTTTTTTAAACCATTGTACCCTGTTTCTTTTTCTCTCCCAAGCCAGCGTATTTTTTAAAACATAGTGTAAACCTTCATTGCAGCTCTTGTACACATCAATGAATTGTTAGCAGAGCTCTTTAAAAGCAAGGTGGCTTTTTTGCCGCTTATGCTAATTTTGGAAACCTCCCTTAAAGGAGCCGCGCAAATCTCTGTCTACAACAAAACAAATCCAACCGAGAAAATACTGCTACTAAGAAGTCTTGCTAGTCTCTGTTCCCTTGTTTCTAAAACATTTCTTAAGCTCTTATTAGTTTTAAATGAAAGTTCTTATAGCCACGTTGAACGCCATTTGTAGCGTGTATGTTTCCAGGCCAGACTGCCCGCCACTGGTCTGGTGTGCAGGCCCCAATAACAAGCAGGAGACTCTATATAAGATACAATCCTGTTGGCCAATTACCATTACTGTTTATGGGCTAGCTCTGTCTTAATTATTAACCCATTTCTACTTATCTAAGTATTTCCACGTGGTCATTTTATCGGGGAGCCGCAGCTGGCGTCCTCCTTCCTCCCTGGGCTACATGTTGACTCCTACTACTTCCTCTTTCCTCCTTCTAGTCTCCTAGCCCCACCTATCTAGTTTTCTATTGGCCACAGGGCTTTATTAACCAGTATGAGAAACATATATACAGAATAACATCTCCCATCATATCTTACCTGGTTTGGCATGTCTGCCGGTATCCAACTCATGTTTAGGCAGTCATGTTGGTGAGACTCTTATAGTTGTATATTCTGGTAGGGCTGAGAAGCACAATCTCACCACAAAGTCATTGATTCTTCAGTTTTTGCAATCTTTTCACTCACTTGTCCTCAATGTTCCATGAACCTTAGGGGAGACAGTGTTTTACAGAGGTATCCACTGGGACCATGCTTCACAATTTCTGCATTTGGATTGGTTGTCATTTATTATAGAATTCAAAGATGATTTTCCTTGCTGAGGGGTGAAAATTACACACATCTCTGCACATAAAGTTACATTTAATTTTTTTTCTAAATTGGTCAGTGTGACAAATGTATTCATTGACTAAACCTGATCAATTTCTAGTGCAATAATAGTCAATAGAACTGAAGATCAAGACTAGTTTTCCAGTTTTTACAATCACCACCTCAAAATAAAAAATGGAAAAAGAAAATACCTATTAAACGCTTTGGAATGTTACAATAATTCTTTTTTTGTTATTGAAAATCTGATTCAATTACAGTTCTTCCTTTTCCTTTTTCCTCCAAAGCTTCCCATATGCCCTTCTCCCTTTCAAATTTATTAGTATTTCTTATTAATTTTTATTATATGCCTAAATATATTTAAATACTCTATTTTTTCAGATTGTTTTCAGAGTTCTAAATTATACTTTCCATGTCCATCTAAGTTCTAATCTTCTTTTCAATAATTCATCAAATATTCAATAATAGTAGTGACAAGGAGGGAATAATGATCCCAGTGAGAAGACGTTGTATTTGTATGTCTTAAGCTTGTATGTTCTTAATTTTTTTTTCCTAAGAGTACTTGATATTTACTGACTATGTATATAGTTTTGCTTCAAGTGTGGAGATAGGTTAGGGCTACCTGGGGGCACTAGATCTGGGATCCTGTACCCCAGTTCTCTTTCTTGATTCCTGGTTGGACACAGCGATCATCTGGTGGCATCCTTGGGAAAGAAACCTGCTAGTGGTCATCTATTTCTAGTGTAAATGATTTCCCAGATTCTTATTTACACATACAACATATTTCAATTCTTTATTCACTTTAGTCTATCATTTTTATTTCTTTCCAGCTAAAATAAAGTATTATTTTTGAAGCTGGAAATTCATGGGACAAGAAGACCCTCCAAAACACTCTAAATCACTTAAGTATGCAACTAATAACCATTAGGATTTAAAACTACAGCATTTATTATAATTTTATTTAAATATTTTTTCCTTTAAAGCTTTCTGAACAAGAGATGTACCTGAACTTCCCACTTATTGTAAAACAATTTGCATAATGATTTAAGGATACATCAGGCAATGAGTTAATTTAATCTATCTACCCAAGATCATGCATATAATACATGACAGCATTCCATGTCAGTTAGTGATATAACATGTTTAAAATATTTTGCCTTTCTGTCCAAAGTTTTATCTGTACCGCGCCTAACCTTGCCAGCAAGGAAGAATGCAACTCTGGGTAGATCTTCTTCATGCACTTTTAATCAGGATCCTTGAAACATGTTTCCTCTGACCCGTGAGAGAGACTGAGGGACCCCTGCACAGGCTTAAATACCCTTGAGCTAACCAACCCCAGTGAGCTACATGGACCCTGCAGATAGGCTACTCTAACACGGAAGCAGACAGGCTGAACAGATTTAACCAAATAAGGGCTTATTTATACCAGAGAGCGCTCACCCGTGGGGAGGTGGAAGGCGGAAGCCAGCACCATCTTTAAGGTGCGGCACTTGGCGGCTCTCTACATTTATCCTCTCACAGTGTCTCTATCCTGTAAAAATATATGATCCTTATTCTACTTTTTTTTCCCCGAGTAAAAATTTATTCATTATGGGAATTTCTGAAACTATGGTGAATTCTGTCCCATTGTAATTGTATTGAAAAGTCTTCTTTTAGTTAATTTATTCAGCATTTCTTAGGTAACTTCTACAATTAATATATTTATGTGGACATATTGAAAGTGAGAGTAGAGTGAAGCATCCAACTGGATTACTCCATGAATGTTAAGGAAGGTGTATTATAAAACTCAAATTTTCACTTGTCTGTCTTTTGCGTGGTAGAGACAAAACAGACAAGGGATTGAGTTGTCCAAATCTGCTATGGCTATATCCTGGGAGCAGAATGAAGCCAAGAATGTAGCTGAATACATGGATGAAGCTGTAAACTGGAACAATCCAGGAATTAGCATAATGTGGGAGATTAGATAGAGATGAGCTAGGAGGATAGCATGGGCTGAAAGAGACGGGTGGGTTTGACATGCATGGCATATGTGTGGAATGTTCCTTTACACTGTGTTACTATATGTCACTGTGATTGGTTTAATAAAAAATCCAAATAGCCAGTCAGTGGCAGGAATTTCATGACAGAGAGATTGCTCAGGAGGAAAAGTGTGAAGTCTAATGAGTGACCAGCCAGACTCTGAGAAGTAGCATGAAAAGTACATAGATGAGGTAAGTGAGTCATGAGGCAGCACATAGATCACCAGAAACGGTTTGATTCAAATTATCAGAGCTAGCTAAAAACAAGCCTAAATTATTGGTCAGGCTTTCATAATTAATAAGAAGGTTTTTTTTTGGTTACTTGAGAACAGCAGGCTGGACATAGCTGAATGGAGGTCCCAAAGAATAGCTCTGCCTACACACAATGCATATTAAAAAGACCAGAAAGTCTGGAGCTTAATGTGGATTTTGACGCACACTAAAGATCATATATATGGAGAGAGAGAAAGAGAGAGAGAGAGAGAGAGAGAGAGAGAGAGAGAGAGAGAGAGAGAGAAGTAGATGCCCCAGTTGCTGGTGGCAAAGGGAGATAAAAGGAACAGCAATAGCTCTTCATGACAGACAGAACCTCATCTCACAGCTTTCCAAGGAATGCTGCAAATAGCTTTTGATCTATCCTCTAGCAATCCTTCAGTATACCTTGTCAAACCTCATCCTCATCTATGCACAAACTGTCATTTTCAGACCTAATCAGTGGTCCTGCTTTAACTGTTGTTCAGGCATTGGGTACTGCTGTGAATTAGCAGTATGAGTGTAGTAATGACTAAAACATGCATAGTCACTGTTTTGCTTTGTTTTCATGCGAATCAGTGGAGATCAATAAATGATTAACACTATTAATTAGACAGGTACTATTTAGGCATAAATTCACTTGCAGAGAACTGGAATAATGCTCTGACCCCATAAAGCTTTCAACACGTGAGACATATGTTTTAGTAAGTATAATCTTGCCAAGTAAATTTACAGCGACCCACACCAGAGATTGCCATGCACAGTTTATAGGCAATTGGAAATCTTTATTCCAGCAAGCTAGAACTACAGTCAGGTACCTGCCACCTAACTATAGGTGTGTGTCCAAACATGAAATTTTAAAGATAAAAGAAAACAAAACAAACAAAATAAAATGCTTCCTGATGAATCCGTTGGCAGCTTCAGGGGTCTTCACAGAGGTAGACAATTTTGTAGAATCTAATCTGAATGGTTAGCTGCAGAGATTCTGTATAAGCAGGTTGCTTAACAAATGCTAATATAAGTTAGTTGGGGCTTATTAGAACTCAGAATCCTAGAATAAGGTTAGGTAATTTTCCAATGTATTCGCCATCGAGGAGATCAATTTATAGCTAAACCTTAAATGGCTTCAGAAAGAATACAATATGGAGGAACCTCTGTACTCTCTACTATCACATTTGGAGGACAGAAAGTGAAACAAAAAAAAACTTTACTTAGGATATGGCAAACTCAGAGAAGAATAAACATAAAAACTGAAGAGAAACAGAAAGAAAATAATTCTACTAGTTGCAATGGTGTGAATTTGGTTAACAGTTTGAGAGAAACATGAAGATATTGGAATGTTTTTAATAATAAGAAGTAACAATATCACTTACTTTCCCATAAGACTTGTGTGGCTATCTAGCTGAGTGATAGGAGCTCAAATGAACTTATTTTTGTTGAAAATATTTAGATGTAGCCATAAAGAGACCAAAAAGCAAAGATTTATTAGATGCAAGATAACTGACTCTAAATATTATTATTTCAAAACTTCAATTTTTCAAAGCAAATTTTAATATTAGAATTGTGGATTTTTTTCATCCTTTGATTTCAAGATGGCAAATTTAGTTCTCATTTGTGGCTAGATGAATGCAAAATAGGATGAATATTTCAAAATAGTTTGAAATTATTTATATATTTAAAATGCACATTTTTGATACACCATATGTTATAGGTGGATGGAAACTTCTCTATATACCTCAACTAGCCTGACCATCTAATATTCCTACTTACACTTATTGAATGCTGGAATTTTAGTTACTAACCACTACAGTCGACATTGTGTGAGGCTATGTATCAGACCCAGGGGTCTGGGAATGGTAGGCGAACACCCTATGAGCTCAGCTCTGTATCCAGTCCAAATTTAGTGTGCTCTCATCAAGAGTTTCAGTACAACAACATCATAATACCTCCTCTAAAGAATTTTAAACTTATGTCAACTTAGAAACTGATACAATAATGTTTAACACTTTGGTTTGCCTTTGGGTTAAAAAAAATGAACCATACAGTCAAGAATAATAAATACATCTTGCTATGCAAAAGAAGATAATATAAAGTATGTATATTCTGTATGTATGTATAGATTATGTAAGTATGTTTCTAGAAGCCTACATGACATTTGGGGGTACAAAACAAAAGCCAAGGATACAAAAAGGATTGGTGGCTGCCAAATTTTATTAAATTCCAGAAAGATTTTGAGTCTAAGAAGCATCTCTGGGTGACCCTTTTGTGGAGGATGATCATTTGGCTGAACAGACAGACTGTAAGCCATATATATATATATATATATATATATGTATATATATATATATATACATATATATATATAAGTACTAATGAAAGGTATGAATAGAGTGACTGCAGTATTTATTGCAGGTTTGCTAATTATAGCAGGTGTGCTACTTTGTTAGTGAACCATGAGGGTGTATTCCCTGTTGACAGCCATAGAGGCAATGATTCCATGGCATTGAGAGGTTCATGAGAAAATTCTGCACCTTCTCCTAAAATTGCTATGTAATTAAATATGCTGTACAATTTTGCCATAAATAGTGAAATATAAACAACGATACAGTTGACTACAATAGGTAGATCTTTATGTTTCCCTTCTTATTTCCCTTCCCTGTTTCCCTTTCTTCATTACTCATACTTCTACTTTCTTCTTCCTTTGTTGCTTTCTGCTTCATTCATTCTAGTACAGGAGTCAGGAACACTTTTAACTTCTATAGATTTCAGGTCCCACTTAGCACAATTCACAAGTGATGCAGTTCTTTTCAAATGTAAAGCAGGCAGACTGTGTAATCAACTTCAGACAATTAGGTTGAAATCAATCATTTACTTTTGCAACCCAACCAGTGAAATAGTAATCCTTGAAATAGCAGTCAATATTGTAAATAAAATAATATATCACTAATATAACAATTTTCTTCAAAGGCTACATGTATGAGACATAACAAAAACACAACTTTGTTTTTTTTCCTATTACATCTTTTCAAGAAACACATAAAATATGTTTCATGATACACATAATCCATACCCTTCATGTCGTATACATCTAACTATTTCATCCCAAAGGGTATGTTTTCAGAATTAGGAACAAAGACAATTATGCATTGGTACCAACCAATTCCCTTTTCTGAATGAGCACTCTTGTGAAAGTGATTTCCTCAATAGCAGGACCAGGTGGAGATATGGAGGTCACCCCTGTGTGGCAGCATGCTCCTCCCAGATCAATAGGAAGCCAGCAATGCTGTCTTCCTTAGTGACCAGATGGGCCAAGTCCTGCAGGATAGCCCACAGCCATTATTTTGTGCATCAGGCTGTGCAATTGATTTCAAGATAACCAACAAGAGGGAAGGAGCTGTCAGGCTTGACTGCCTTCTGTCAATGCAGGGGCCCTGGGATGGTGTAATTTAGATTTTTCTTGTCAATTTGTGTGATGCAAGGTGGCATCCTGACAGAAGATGCATGACTTGTAATGCAGTCTGCAGGTGCAGTAGGGATCCTGCTCTTTGGTACCTTGGTTGTGACTATGCTGACTAGGACAGTGCATAATGAAACATGATCAATCCCAAAAGCAACTCCTACATCTGATTTTGATCTTGAGCAGAAAGGAGGATAAAAAAGTAAAATCCACGAGTGGATTTTTTTTCCCACAGACTATCCTAGATACTTCATTTTTCTCACAATCCCTGCTCTGCTTTTCACAAGTGAAACTGCTCACCTGTTAGTTTCTAAATTTCAATTATCTATAGTGGATACAAATTCCCACTTGGCTGGTAATCAAGTTATTAATGGGGGGAAATGGAGAAACTAATGTCTCAGGAACAAGAAGACATATTCTGTAAACATCACCACATCCATATTTTCACTTGGATTGGGTAAATCAGGTTACAATGTACAGATGGATTTAGAGTTTCACGTCAGGCTGTGCTAAATCATGTGAAAAGCGTTTGAATGAAAACATTAATTACATCTCATAGGTAAACATCAAAGAGACTAGACAAGTCATGATTTTCTTTAATGCTAGAAATGCCAGAACTACTTGACTGCAGATTCCCTGGGGCCCTCTATTTTGTCATATTTCATCTGTTGTTCTATTTCACAAACATTTGCATTCTTGCTTTCTAGTTTAGAAATAATGACAATGTCAAAATGCCTCCTTTCCAAGATCTGGCTAAAAGTTTAAAGTAAGAAATTAGCCTCATATGGAATGGAAGGTTGAATGCTTTTCATCATGGACTGAGATGGGTTACAAGCTTGATAAATAGATGAATGTAAAACTAAAGAATAAAATATGTTAGTCACGCAAGGTATGTTAGAAAACACAACTGAGATTTCTAAGATGGACCAGATCTTCCACTTGAAATTTTCAAAAGAACAATGGTGGCTACATTGATTCAAAGGGATTTAAAAGCAAAGCAAACAATGTGTGAGTTCCTGTGTTTTGAGATTAAAAGGTAGCTTCATGTGCTAAAGAGATAAACAAGTAGATAATCATTGTCCGTAAGTTGTTTATATTAAGTAGAAGTGTTAAATTTAAAGATACTTTGAGTTCCTAGAAGGGGGAGAGACTGAGTTGTGCTGCCCTATTATACTTGATTCTTCATATTATTTTGAATCTGAGCTATTTAGAGTATTGTATTGTGTCTGCGATATATGATTATAAGTCATATGAAGACTAAATCTATTGTTTGGTTCTTAAGTTTGTGTTGTTGTATTATCTACCATTGTTTGTACATAAATTATACTTGTAAAAACATGAGTGCTTCATGATTTTAGTGTAACATAGAATAGAATTTTACAATTTCATTTTTCACATTAAGTAATATAGTTAGGCCAAAAACAAACTTGATTTAAGAGTCATTGAAAATAATGTGGAAAATTTAGTTTTTATAAAATGAAAAAAATTAATTGATAACAATTAGTTTTGCTATTTTCACATAAGATCTGACTGTATTTTTCTTGCTTGTATGTAAAACCATGTGCTAACCATAGTAGGATGTTCATTTTATTCAAATGTTTCATTTGCCTTTGCTAAAATAATATCATATTTCATTTGGGCAATATTTTAATATATGTTGCTCATTAAAGTTATTATTATTTTGTTGTGGATATTTATATCTGTAAACTACAAAACTAAAGATTAGTAGCCAATTTTCTTGTTATACATAAAATCAGATACAATGAATCTAGTAGAAGAGAAAGTGGTGCACAGCCCTGAATTCATTGACATAGGAAAAGTGTTATAAACAGATCATTGGTTGATGGGGTATGTCCTTCTGTATATATGTTTCTCTTACTGGTTGATGAATAAAACATTGCTTGGCTGATATCAAGACAGAAATATAGGCATGGTGAGGAGACAAAAAGAATTCTGGGAAAGGTAGTCAGAGTTAGAGATGCCATGTAGCCACCAAAAAGAGAGGCAGGTTCAGGTTTTCCTGGTAAGCCAAGATCACGTGGAATTTATAGATTTAAAAAAATTCATAACATTCTTAGAATTATGTAAATAAATTAATAATTAAGTCAGAATTAGCTAATATGAAGTCATATTCAATGGCCAACGTTTCATAACTAATACAGAGTCCACGTGTTTATTTGGGGCAAGGAATCTGTGAGAATTACAGGCAGTAAGAACAACAATAAAACAATGCTACCTTATGAAACCAAAAAAAAAAAGTTTCTGTGTGGCAAAAGATATTTTTATATGGACAAAATGGCAGGCTACAGAATGAGAAAAGATTTTTACTCAACTTATATCAAAAAGGCTAATATTCAATATAAGTAAATTCTTGAAACAATTGGAGATCAAAAAAAAAAAAACCAAATAACTCAATAATATGTGGTTGTTAAAAAAGAATGTTAAAAAGGGAAACACAAATGGGTAAGACTTTTCAGCTTATACCTGTCATAGTGGCCAAGATCATTGAAAAAAATATCAACTCATGCTGGTGAGGATGTATAATATAGGGAACAAACACTCCTCCATTGTTGGTGCTATAATAAACTTTTACAGGCCTTATGGAAGTCTGCTTGGTGATTCCTAAGAAAGATGGGAATCAATGTACCTCATGATCCAGCTGTACCACCCCAGACATAGACCCAAAAAGGGCTTCATCCTACCACAGAGCTACTTGCTCTATATTGCTCCAATCATAATAGCTATAAATTGGAAACAACCTGGATATCTGTTAATAGATAAAGCTTCCAGTGTCAGTGATCAGTTATGTCTAACAGTGCTTTGGTGTCCAAGTACCTGACACAAGATAGGATAGGGACCTATGATAGAAAACAAATACTACCGTTCCACTAAGAGAATGCAACCATATAATGATCCCTAAGATGTTATGCAATATTCACAGGTCAGATTTTCCTCATCCATCACACAGAGACTCAGAGCTGGATAATATGCACACAGTGAGAGCCCTTATAACTTTATAAAACTCAATCATTACTGAGAATTTTTGGAATCCTCTCCATGGAACCTTGTGGAAAGATCTCAAGTGCCAAAGGATATGGACAATTCTAAGACAATAAGGCCTTCTAAACACTTCAGGACTGACACATGCCTAAAGTCACAGGATCTTTGGTGCATGCACCAGGTCTGCATGGGTTAGTACTAGATGGGATTCCAGCACTGAGAGAAAATGCAGATGCAACCCTCCATATCAAACCCAGAGATTGTCTTTTATTGATAACTGGTCTTTAATTAAAAGCCAGGTCTCTACAATGGATTCTCACTGGGTTTATGAACCACTCCTAAGGGGAGACCCCATGATCAGCAGCAGATGACCATCACAAAAAAACTCAATGGCATCTTTGGAGGGTCACAGTCTCATTATAGTTCATCAGGGCATTTTCTTTTTTCTTTTTTAAACTTACATTTTCTTTACATATATTACAACTTAAACACTAAAACGTGAGTTTTTAGTGGTTTTAGGGTATTTCTAATGTGTATGAACAAGGGTCTTCATGTGTACCTCATGTTTTGGGGGGACACATTTTACTTTGTTTTTTTGTCATATTTTGGTTTGTTTTTATTTTATTTTATTAGTATTATTTTGATAGTATTTATTTTCTAAACTGAGACAGAAGGATGTAGATTCCAATGAAGGCGAGGTGGGAATCTTGGAGGAGTGTTGGGGCGGGGGAGTCATAATCTGAATATATTGTATAAAACACCTATTTTCAATGAAATAACAAAACAATATAATATGTCTTATTTTTATGTCTACTTACCTTGTTGTCATACATTGAATTGAAATTTAGTTCCTCTATATAATTTGATATATAGTAGAATTTTGATGATTTTCTTTTTGTTTCTAGGAGGGTAGATTTCTATATATATATTATACTTGGTCTCAGAATGTTCCTTTTTGGAATGGTCACAATTGTAGGTTCAATTTATTCAAATATGAATTCACAGCAGGTTTGTACAGCATGCACAAAACCCACCAAAGCTTAAGACATAAACTATTCCAACTGAGAGACTGGTATAAAGTCTCACCCCTAACTAAGAAGTTAATGCCATTTGAGAACAACTAGGAAAGGGAGAAAGTCTGAACTTTTAAGTAACAGTCCTTGGCAAGCCAACCACTCACCCCCAATTTGATAGGAGTAGAGTAGAGGTAAACACATAATTTCATAAAATACATTGTATGAAATTACAAAAATTGAAATAAAAATTGCAAAAAAAATACAAGCAATTCTGCTTTGTTTTTCCTCTGACAACCATTTTTTTCTTACATGTTTTTTTTTCATCTGAATGGTTTGAATTTGTCACTACAGAATTGATCACAACTTAACCTTGCAAGGTTCAATGTGTGGTCCCTATCTGAAGACTAGCTTCTCTTTAATTTTCCATTCTATCCTTTTTTTTAAAAAAAAATTAACACTTTTTGATTCTTTGTGGATTTCACATCATTCATCCCTATTGGTTTTATGTCCCCATCCCCTTGCATCCACCCTCTGCCCTTTTAACTTATCCCTCTAGTGAAACAAAATTTAAGAGAAAAACTAAAAAAAAATCAAATAAAACAAACAAAACAAAAAAGGAAGAATTTCATCATAGACATTGTAGTTTGGCACAGTAAGTCACACTATACACTATACCCTTTTGTGTGTTCATCTTAATTGTTTTTGTTGCTATGAGGTATTGGTCTCGTTTGTGACTTCTGGCTTCTTCTACAATGTTGATAATGGGATCTCACTGGGACTCCTCTTGGATATCCTATTTTTGTTCTATGCCGTGGAGATCTTGCAGTTTGGGGTGTGTAGATTTGTCCCCTTTGTCTGATCCAACAGTTCATGAGGTGGATATTGAGATGGTCCAACAGATAGCCCTAATTCTGGGTCTGGGTGGTAGCTTGTTTGGTCAGCTTTCCCTCATCATCACTACTCTGTTGAGTTTTCCAAAACCGTCTTAGCTAACTAACTCATCCAATGCAGCCAGCAGCAAAGAACAGGGCCAGTCCTCCTGCTCTCAGGCCCTTAGATCCACCTGACCCACACTCACCATCAAGGCCAACTCTCTTCTTTTGCCCATATGAAGTGTGGGGTTCTTTCTCTCAATTGCTGTAGGGGCTTTATGAGTGTGCGTGGAGGCAATATCAGCTCTCTTGCTCTCATACTCTAAGGCCTGGCTCACCTGTGTACCCCGGCCCCAACAACAAGGTGTGTTTCCACCAGGGGTGTGTGGCTTGCTCTCATGTGCTGCAGCTGGTGAGATGCAGGGCCTATTCTCCCACTCTCATGGTCCTAGAGCAACGTCTCTCAGCTACTGCAGGTTGTTGTTTTTAACTGAGTCTCTTTATTGTGGTTTAATACTGATCAGGAGAAACAAATAAGCCGAATAGATGTTTATTCAGGGAGAAATAACTGACAGCATAGACAGATGAACACCAGCAGGTTCCTGGTCCCAAGGATGCCTCCAGATGCTCTTCTATCTCCGTGCTGCAAGGAAGAGAGAGTACCTGGGGCCCCTTCCTCAGACCTAGTTCCCCCAGGTAATGTCACTCCTCCGTCCCCATCCCTCTATATTCTGTTTTATCAATAAAGACTCAGGAGCCAGATGTTGGGGTTAAAAACGTGCTAGCTCAGAGAGGTAGGGGGAATATCCAGTTGCTTCCTCTTGTACTGTTATCCCAGAAAGAAAGATTTCTCCTACTCCATCTCAAACAAAAACTCCTTCAACCAGATCTTCTTCCCTTCTGCTTCCTCTGTGTATTTCTCCCTGTTCTCCTGACTTCCTGTTACACTCTATGGCTTTATCTGGTTAACTGATTGCTTGCTCTGTCTCTTGAACTATGATTAATTTTATTTAACCCTGTTTATAATGTTCAAGCAGAAACCTCTTGGATTACAGGTGTGTACTAGGGCAGAGCCACAACATAGTTAGAAGTGGACTTTTCCACTACATACTCAGTAGCAGGTATCAAGAAGCAGAGGAGGGAGGGCCAGTAGACTGGTACAGGGCTTTGAAATGTATAATTGGCTCTTTTATTTAGGGATTGAGAAAGCCTAGAGACCAGCATAAAATTTGATATACAGCTACAGTATGTATCAGTGGATTCATATTCCTCTTCTGGCAGAGTTAAAGCAAATGAGTTCTTTTAGAAGGTAAGAAGGAATTCCTCAAGTTCCTGAGGAATCAATGCTTTCATCTAACCTCTAATAATCCTCTTATATTCCCACTGATTTAGAGCTAGGCTCAATTTTGGGCAGAGTGAAGGAGTCTGTCTTTCTGAAGGGAGAAATGGAGTACTCTTAGTACCTGACAGCATTTAGATTTATCTCATAAAGTGAACATAATTCTAAATGTTCTAAAAACAAAAGCTCTGATGAACTATTCTCTGAGTAACTAAGATATTATTTAGTAAAGAACTGGTATAGCTACTTGAGAGATGACCATGACCTAGGGGGTCAAATAATTGGGGTACAAGCATGAACACCTTCAAATATACATGAGTGTGTGTGTGTGCGTGCGTGTCTGTGTATGTGTGTGTGTGTGTGTGTGTGTAAAATCCATGGTACACATGAGGCATTGGGTTCAATACCCAGGATAGGAACACAGTGGGATGGGTATATTGCAAGAGAAACAAGAAAGAAGACAAAAGGACAAATCATCTTCTTTAATATTACTTTAGGGATCTCAAAAAAATATACAGATATCAATAATGAATGAAGGAAAGTTAGGTTAGAGCCATGACAATTATATAAAGAGGAAATGTGAAGGAGATAGGATTTGGACCAGGGTAAAAGGTGCAACACTGCAGATCTTCAAAACAGCAAGGATGTATTTAAAATCAAGTTTCTTAGAAGATATTTATGAATAAAACTACCTTATGACATCAAATATTCCAGCACTTCTTAATACTTTAAGCAATAATTGCTCCCATGTCTAATCATTAATAAGCTCCCCTATATATATTTTAACATACATAGCTGTTGTATGTATAGATTAATTGTGAAAACATTTTGTTTACAAAGCCATAGTGACAATCATTCACTACAATTAACATTTGTTTTGGTATTTCTATTGTTTTGAGGTATTTCTGCAGTACAAAAGACAATTCATAGGGTTAATGAGTAGAAACTTGGAGCACTCCATAACTGTTGTTTGATTGAAAATGTATCATTCTAACACTTTAATCTCTACCATCATAAAGTCAAATAATCAAGGCCACAGATATGCAGAGAAGGCCATCTTCTATTTTAGTATTCAATACAACTCTATCCAAAGGATCTGTTTTGTGTCCTAACACCACCCATATGAAGAGTTGAAAGCAAAAGCTGCTGGCAAATGGTTTGCAAAGTTAAGTGTGTCTTGAGAGTTTCCCTTTGTTTGATTGAGGATTTTTCTGTTTACTGAGAAAAAAAAAAATTGCTTCCAGTGCTTTAACTGTGATGACATTGTTTAGAGATGGATCCCCCAGTGTCCTCACTCACAGATACGTATCTTAGATGTCAATGGAGACTGTGTTAATCCTCCTTTTTCAGAAGAACATGCCCTTGGCACTTCTATTCAGGATTCAGTGATGCTGTTTAATTGACAGTCTAAAATTTGCAACAGGGAAAGCCTGTATTCTTAATCCCCAAACCACATTTATGTCTCTTGTAAGTCATAAGCAGGCCAAGGACACTGAAGTCTGAAAGGTTTCAGTAGGCAGTGGGATCTGGAATGTATATGAGCCAGTACTTGTATAACCTGCTGAGAAATCACAGTGGTGCAAGAAAATAGGGCCTTATTTCTTGATCAGTCTAAGTGGAATTGTTCTTTATTTCCTCTCTTTCATTATGTATCTCTAGCCAAGGCTGTGAAACCCACTGACAGCAAATCCCTGGAAACTAGAGTTTCAGAGAAAAGAATTTGTTTGCTGGTAGGGAAATTGCAGTTACCTCCCACAGCTTTTGGGAAACAATTTGGAGACCACTTGTATTGAGTGTAATTTTTACTAAGGACCATTTTGTTGTTGTGTTATTATTATTATTATTATTATTTGCTTATGATAGAGTTTTAAACTGTCTTTGCATATTTAAGGCAAAAGGACTCTGACAGAAACAGACCTTATTTGTTAAGAAATAACAAAAGTCAAGAAATGACTCCTGTTTGATATCGTATCTTCTAAGACCTAGAGAATGAAATAGACCTAATTAATATATTTAGTGAGATAACAGTCCACTGGAGGAAAAGCAAGCATAGTCACATTTCTCAACCCAATACATAATATAAAGTATAAGAAAGGCAGGCTGGGTGGTGGTGGTGCACACCTTTTATCCCAGCATTCAGGAGGCAGAGGCAGGCAGATCTCTGTGAGTTTGAGGCCAGCCTGGACAACCTGGGACAAGCTCCAAAACTACACAGATAAACCCTGTCTGTAAACACAAAAACAAAAAAACAAACAAAAAATAAATAAAATAAATTTTCATTTTTTTTTCAAATTTGTGTGTGTGTGTGTGTGTTGCATGAGTTTTATTATTTATTTGCTTATAAGTGATGTCTGAAAGAAGATGGATAGGGACTTATATCATGGCATTCCTTATTCTTTCTGGGAGACTGAGAAATAGAAAATTCTGTCAAATGATTACAAGAACACTGATATTTTAAGGATGCCTTAGTTACCTGAGCATGTAGAAGAAAGCACAACTAAAACTGTAAAATTTCAGTAGCAACAATTTAACAGAACATTCTATGAAAACTGAAAGTGCTATAATTTGCAGGTTGCTCTGTGTTACATAAGCAGACAAAACACATTGTCATAGAGAAGACAGATGCAGATAAAATAGCAAATTATACCCTGAAAGCTCTAAGAAATTTAGAGAACTTAAAAATGCATATGTAGGAAAACTGAAATGACCCTAGTCGACACCCTTGTCTCAAGTCTTAAGAATAAAGATGTTTTTGACTGTTGGTATGGCTCGGCTGTTGAAAGAGCTTGCCAACAATCCTGGCGACTGGAGTTTCATCCCAAGATTCCAGAAGGAAAGCAAAGTGAATGATAACAGAATGTGTAATCCACATTACATTGAAAAACTGTAATGATAGGTAAAACTGTGAGGACTCTCTTTGTAGGTGTTAGACAAAGGGCAATATAGGACTGTGGTCTGTCCATTGTAGGAGGCCATGTGAAGCCTTGTGCCTGAAGAGAAGACCGTAAATGAGCATGATACATGCTGTGATACAAAAATACATCAAGAAGCCATGAGAGATTAAGTTGTTGAGAATAGGAAAGTAGACAGAGATGCAGGAAGAAATTGCTTAGTTTTTAAGTTGTCATATTGACACATTTAAAACAAACAAAAAATATAGTTGTACACAGCATGTTTGTAACCATGGACACTCAATTTGACAAAATGTATTCCAGTCATTTTTAAAGGTTTCAAATTTCAGAAAAGTAGAACAGCACTGTTGCTTCCGTTATCTGTAACTTGCATTTGGCATTGAGCATCTGATTTTTGATTATTCAAGTCTGAAGCCTGTATTGTTAGTACTGATTTGCTAAATTTTAAGCATAACACTTGACAGTTGCAGAGTTAGGTGTTTTCCAGTTTTCCAGAAATCACTTGACACCAAAAATGTTATATTTTAATCTATTTATACCAGTTCCTGATATAAATATTCTTAAGAAATATTCTGTACATTTTTGCTTATTATAACTTAATTGGATGATTTATTAGTGTTCATTTATTACTTAGAATAATGAATTTTATATGTTTGCCTTTATTTCACCTATTAAGTACCTGACATGTTTTTAGCCCATCTACTATGGGAAAAATCTCAGAAACTCAACATGTAAAGCTGAATTTCCAATATATAAAAGATACATTTTCATATACATGTACAACTAAGGTAAAATCAATTGAATACATGAAACACATCATGATAAATATGCATAAAATGATGAATATTAAAGAATTAACAATAGGCCTTTACAAAGGCATAGTTAGAGATTAATACTGGTGGATCCCAGAAGAAATCATAAAATATGAAATATTGATGAACAAATAACCACTCAATGAGTAGACTAGTAACTACAAACCTTATTCTGTGTACTGAATATTAGAGGTAGGCAGAACCAAAGCAAACATTTGATAAATATATATTACATATGTATTTATATGTACATAAATAATAAATATATTAATGTCAAGGATAAAGAAAAGGTTTCACACACAGATCAAAGATAATGAAAGTCAGAATGGATCATTGCATACAATTTTATGACCATAAATTTAACTATTTACGTAAAATTGGTACTAAAATCTTTAAATACAAATCAAGAAAGACATAAAAATCAAAGAAATTAAACATATATGACACATTCTAAAATAATAATTGAAATTGTAGATGGTTTATTCTCACAGGGTATGAAGCATTTAAGTTTGAACTAATGCCAGGAATAAGCTCGTTAGAAAGTGGGGGAAATGGCTATCAAAATAATTCATTTCATGCCTAAAAGGGATTAAGCTATTACATAAAAATTTTCTTATGAATGTCTGCCACAATTATAGAATCAAAATCTTTAAAATAAATAAGTTAGTCGAACAGATTAAAAAAATAAAGCTTGACTTGTTTTGGTATCTCACAAAATAAATAATCATGAATGCAATAAAACTGAAAGAAATTGGATGACTTTTATAATCAATGAGTCATGCATGACACTAGGGGTAACATTTATGGGTAAAGGAGAACAACTATATAAGAGATTTTGAAAGATTACAAATTGTAGCATTGCTAAATATTCATTTTTTGTGTATTTTTATCATTTGATTTAATATATTTATTTTTTCATGCATTACATCCCAACAAGTTCTCCTTCATCCTCTCCCTCAAGTCCTCTGATATTTCCTATCCCCCAGAGACACTACTCCTCAGTTTTCCTTCATAAAAGAGCAGGCATCCCCAGTGATGCCAACCAAACATGGCACGAACAGTTACAATAAGACTAGGCAGAAACCCCCATATCTAGTCTGGAGGGGCAACCTAGCAGGATGTAAAGAGCCCCAAAAGTAGGCAAAGGAGTCAGAGATATCTCCTCTTCCACTGTTAGGATTCCTAGAAGAACAGCAATCTAACAACCATAACATATATGCATATTGTGGGAGGACCTAGCACAGACCCACGCCAGATCAGTCATTGTCACAGTCTCTGTGAGTCCCGGTAAGCCAGGCTTAGTTGAAGTCTATTTGCTGCGCTCTTCTTGTGTTCTCAGACCCCTCAGGCTTCTCAAATCCTTTGTCCCCATCTTCTGTGCTATTCTACAATCTCTGCCTAATGTTTTACTTTGTGACTTTGCATCTGCAATCTCTCTCCTGACTACTGTGCTAGGCACTGATCTATATTAGTGTAACAGAATATAATTAGTAATCTGTAGCATGAATTCTAATTGATTTTAATAATAATAAAAATCCAGAGTCAGATATCGGTGTAAATGCTGAAAGATCAGGGAATCAGAGCATCCAGCCACTAGTTCATGCCTCTACTGAATCTTCAGATCTAGTGGGAAATCCTATCTCTAGGAATCCTCAGACTGAATGCTGTCTCTATGTAAACTCAGATTGAATAAATACATGAATTCCTGTCTTGTCCTGCCTTATAGTACTCGCTCTGCCCAACCATATCTCCACCTCCTTAGTACTGGGATTAAATGCTTGTGACTCCCAAGTACTAGCATTAAACTTGGCTGTCTTTTTTAGAATGGATTCATTTTGTGTAGCCCAGGGTGGCCTTGAATTAACAGAGATCCATCTGCTTCTGTCTCCAGAGTGCCAGGACTAAAGGTGTATGCCACCACTGTGTGGCCTCTATGGATAACTAGTGTGGCTAACTCCACAATCTGATCCTCATGCAAGTTTGAATTGTTAAAGCACAACCCAGGAATTTTCTTTTTTCAGTTGTGATTGGTTCTACAGTTGATCTCTGAGCTATTCAGGCTCTGATTCCTGACCCTTTGGGTAGTATCTGGCACAGGCTTCCTCTCTTGAAGAAGGCCTCAAGTTGGATGACTCTCATAAGCTTCGCATCACCATGGCCTCAGCACGTCTTTGCAGGCAGGACAATTTGTAGGCTGAAGGTTTTGTGGTTTTTTTTTTTTTTTTTTTTTTTTGGTTTCCTAGCAACACCACTGAAGGCCTTTACTGGTTATATTTAAGGTATATATTAAGGTATGTATCTCCAGTTACTAAGAGTCTTTGCTGGAGTCACCCTCATAGATTACAGGGAGTTTCCACTGTAGCACATTTTTACACTGCCCACAAAATGGTTCCTAATATAAGTAATCTCCTACTCTCTCCCTTCACCCCCCATCTCCTGCTTTATTCTTCCTGTTCCCATTCCTCCGACCACTAGTTCATCCCCAAAATAAATACTATTTCCCTTTCCCAGAGAGATTCATGTACCCTCCCCCCCCCCAATCCTCCTTGTTACTCAGGCTCTTTGGTCTGTGCACTGTAGTATGATCATCAGTTACTCTACAGCTACTCTCCATTTATAAGTGAGTAGTAGCATGCATGTATTTCTGGTTTTAATTACCTCACTCAGGATGACTTTTTAGTTCCATTCTTTTACCTGCATACTTCATGATGTCATTGTTTTCCATTTTATAAATGTACCACATTTTCATTATTTATTCTTTACCTGAGAGATATTTATGTTGTCTCCAGTTTCTGACCATTACAAATAAGCTGCTATGAACATAGTTGAGCAAGTAGGTTATCACTGTGTGAGCTAGGCTTTTTAACTCATCATCATGCCCCTGTCTCCAACTCATGAGTTTTGACATTACCCAAATACTACATTTAAAAATTTATTTAGGAGAATGTATTGTTTTAATTTTTTAAAAGTTAAAATACAATTCAATTATTTCCCTGTAGCGTGTATGTTTCCGCCAGCCCGCCAGCCCGCCAGCCCGGGCTCATAGCCGTGCCAGCCCCAAATAACATTCAGAGACTCTGTATTTGATACAATCCTGTTGGCCAGTTACCATTATTGTTAATGGGCTAGCTCTGTCTTAATCATTAACCCATTTCTACTTATCTAAGTATTTCCACGTGATCGTCTTATTGGGGAGCCGTGAGGCAGGCTTCCAGCTCCTTCCCGGGCTACATCTCGACTCCTACCACTTCCTCTCTCCTCCTCCTGGTCTCCTAGCCCCGCCTATCTTGTTTCCTATTGGCCACAGGGCTTTATTAACCAGTATGAGAAACATATATACAGAATAACATCTCCCATCATCTCCTCTTTTCTGTCTAAAGTAAAAGAAGGGGTTTAACCTTAACATAGCAAAATATACCATACAACAGTTATCAAGTAAGAATCACAGTTAACAATATTTAGTCCATTAACATTTTGTAAGACTTAAAGAAAATATCATCTATCCTATCTTTGTCAGTCTAAAGACCTATATGTAACTTATTTTTAATCCTAACTAAGAAAAACTATAATCATAACTATCTGTCTTCAACTCCTTCAAAGACCACAGAAGGATAATATATAAACTCTAGAAATGACAGAGACAATGCATTGCCTGCTCAGTCACCCGAAGTTCTTCTTAATGTTCCATCTTCAGCCCATAGGCCATAGTGTGTGTCCAGACGCCTCAACAAAGCAGGAAACTTTAAACTGTCCACTTGTATTGACAGTGTGTCAGTCATTTTTCTCTGCGTCCTGTAGACTGTCTGGCTGTCTGGCAGCCTCTTCCATGAAGCAGGAATCCTGTAGCAATGTCCATCTTGAGTCAGCAGTCACCTTTTTTGTGGGTCCTGCATGTCCAGTTTCTACAACATAAAGTCAAACCGTCTAGACAAGAGAAGTACCTTGCTCAAATGGCTAGTCTTGCCATATTAGAAGCAAACTCCATAATGTGTTTCTTCGATGTCCATCTTCCTTTCTTCTGTACGTGGTGTTACCAGGAGTAGTTGTGCCTCACTGTCAAGAAAATCCCTAAACCATTTTAAATGCCATATTCTGTAGGTCTTTGAAAGGTTTGAAGAATGCCTATTCATCTCAAATACATCTCTGCATATCTAGAAATCCTAATTAACTTAACTCTAAAGTTTTCATTATCATAGGCTACTCTCTATAATCTGTACTAAATTATACATTACATTTTCCAATGAGCTATATAAACACAATACCTAAACAAGAGGAGAAATATACATATCATAAAATTGACCTTAAATTGTATCAATAAAAGAAAATCCATTCCAAAGCAAAGTATTCATATCTATACCATAATTCCCTTTTTACCTTTAAAAGATTGCTTGTGGTTATAGCCATTTATAACCAAGCCCATTTAAATGAAAACAAACATTTATAAACAATATTTGGGAATTTGGGCGTTGTTCTTTCCAAACTACTTCCTGCTGGTATAGGGCCCTGTCATGGGGTTCCAAAGAAGATGCAGAAATCTTGGCTGTAGTCTGCAAGGCTTTGTCTCAACTGCTTTGAATGTTGGATCATCTGGGGCATTGTTTCAGGGGGTCTGGCTTGATCAAACCACATAAGTCTGGAAGAAATCAATAGCTTTTCATTTTCTGTGGAAACAAAAATAGAAATCTTTTTCCCCAGTAACTTGTCCTTATGCTTAAATTTTGGAGTTACAGCATTTTTAAAATATATAAATTGAATTAATCTAGCAGTATTTCTTTTATCAGCAGTTGTTATTTTCTCAGCAATCAAATAATTTAAAGACAACAGAAGTGTGTATAGTATCCAAAATCTCTCTGTGTTTTCCATCTTTACGTGGCTTTCTTATTACTCTATTTATTCTATTTCTATTTTTACATATTTTGAGACAAGGTTTCTCTGTGTAACTTTTGTCTGTCCTGGAATTCACTCCATACCAGGTTTACTTTGAAATCACAGAGATCTGCTTGCCTCTGTCTGCCGAGTACTAGGATTAATTTTACTTTCTTTTTTTTTTTTTTTTTTTTTTTTAAAACAATTGTATCCTGTTTCTTTTTCTCTCCCAAGCCAGCGTATTTTTAAAAACACAGTGTAAACCTTTATTGCAGCTCTCCTACACACCAATGAATTGTTAGCAGAGCTCTTTAAAAGCCAGGTGGCTTTTTGCGGCTTATGCTAATTTTGGTAACTTCCCTTAAAGGAGCCATGCAAATCTCTGTCTACAACAAAACAAATCCAATGGAGAAAATGCTGCTACTAAGAAGTCTTGCTAGTCTCTGTTCCTGTGTTTCTAAAACATTTCTTAAGGTCTTATTAGTTTTAAGTGAAAGTTCTTATAGCCACGTTGGGCGACCGATGGAGTTTAGTCTCTGGAGGAGGCAGAGAAAGGCTTTTTCTGGTGGGACACGGAGAGAGGAGCATCCAGTTTTAACTGCTGTGTTCATCTGTCTGTGTTGTGAGTTGTTTCTCCCTTAATAAACATCTATTCGACCTATTTGTTTATCCTGACCCTTATTGAACCGCAATATCTCCCATTTTATTTTCTTCCTGCATTTCCTTCTATTGACCCCCCTTTCTCCTTTTCAAAGCCATGTGCACTTTTTCTTTAGATGTTATTACTACACACACCATGTATGTACACAATGTGGTTATTCTGTTGACTCTTACTAAATATGAGCAAAGGGCAGAATTAGAAATAATCACTTAACTTTCTATATATATTTATTAAAACTGATATTTGATTCTATAACACTTACTGTATAGTATATATGTAGTCTAATACGAAACTTAATTAAAGATATTTTAGCTCTTAATTTACAATTTACATCTGCTTTTGTTATTAGACTTGAAACTAAATGGAAAATATGTCTGCATAAGATTACAGCCATTCTAAAACTTTATTAAAATTATCTTTGAAAATACATCAGATTACATAATTAATAACAAAGATGTCTGAAATCTATTATTGTCTTTCGTAAATTTGGAAATATATTTTAGTGTGGGAACCTTTATCACAAAATATATGCATAATGACAAGATTTAGATAATAGATAATAATACTATTGTATCTGTCTTCTTAATGATTTTGCATGATCCAATAGAATCAAGATGGGTACAAAACTGTATGATGCCTCGGGATTTTTCTTGTGGATATTTTAGTGTCTAAACTTTCAGAACTTCTCCAAGATACATGCATGGCTTCTACTTTCAGCTTCAAACTTCTTATTGGAGTATCTTGGGAAACCCATTCCTAAAGTGGATAGCTAAGGAATTAGGAGGATTAAATAAACTATTGCATTCATAATTTCAACAACTTGAGTGTGTGTGTGTGTGTGTGTGTGTGTGTGTGAGAGAGAGAGAGAGAGGGGGGGGGAGAGAGAGTAGAGGAAGAGAGAGGGGGAGGGAGGGAGACAGAAACACACACACACGAGAGAGGGAGAAAGAGAGAGAGAGAGAGAGAGAGAGAGAGAGAGAGAGAGAGAGAGAGAGAGGGAGAGGGAGAGGGAGAGGGAGAGGAAGAGGGAGAGGGAGAGGGAGAGAGGAATGGGATCTTTAATGTAACTACCCTAAAAGACACCATATAGCCTAGTCCTAGGCAGTCTTTGAATCAGAGCAGTCCTTCTCCTGGTCTTCTAAGCACGAAGATTTGGGGCCCTGTTATACGTCTCACATAGTCATTGAATTCTAACCTAATGGAATGAAGTATGCTATTCCATAGATGGCAGGCAAAGTGCCTGTTTTTAGTTTTCATTCTAGAACTGAAACAGACAGGAAACCAAGAAATACCAATGTGTGTTAGGAAGAAAAGCCAGGCAGGGTATCAAGATACAGTATGGTGACAAGAGGACATTGTGATGCTGTGTGTTCATAGACTTGAAGAAATAAGATTAAATTATTTTAATTATCACAAAGATGAATTTAATAGGCTTCTTTATTTTTGTTTAATTCCAACTCAATTCCTTCCATTCTCCTAATCCCAGTCTTCAACCCTATGCAACTCTTTGCCTCCCAACATTCACCCTCATCCTTTCATATAAAATATATTGTACCATCCTGCCTTATTATTATTCTTTTTGTTGAACAACAAAATCATAGATACTATGATTAATTGAATGACATGTGTTTCCTATTGTCTCAAGCATTTGAACATTTGAAATCTTTGTGTCCAGTGCTGTTAAGGGGATCTCTAGGAGATTCAATTTTGATAGGGGAAGGATGTCATTGGGAGGCAGATTTTGAGATAAAAATGTCTCATATACTCCTAGTTTGCTTCATGCATTTCTTGTTTTTACAGGTCAATGTATGAGTTCCTGCTTCCATAGCCATCCTGGCACTTAATACTTGCTGACCCTGCCCCTACAAATATGGACTCTAACCCTTTGGAGTCATGAGGAAAAAGAGAAACTCTCTACTTTTATCATAATGGGTTTTTTCCCTTCAGTATCAGAATAGTAAATAATATAGACGTTGGTATTGAAGGGTGGGCTCTCTGCAGTGCATGAGGAAGACTCATTTTCTTGTCTACTATAAAGCATTTAGACTGGTTAAATACTGCAAACAGGAGTTTAAAGTGCTGTTCTAATAGGACCGTCGGAAAAAATATTAATGAGTGCAATGGGGATGGTGCAGGCCCAGCTCAAGAAGTTTCAGAGGGGAGTCATATTAACAATTTGGCTAGTCGCCATTCCTGTGAAATTTTGGCAAAGTATTTGGCTTCATGCATCATTCCCTCATATTAAGAACTTGTCTAAGGCTAAATTAAAAAGTAATGGATTAATTTCTTTAGCAGAGGCATTTTCAAAGCAGACTAGCATTAAATCTATGAATTGATTGTTATGACTATGAATCACTGCTGTGCAGATCTACAATGAAAAAAGAGTAAATGGGGCAGAAAGAAAGAGAAAATGTACAGTTTGAATAGAAAAAGAGAAAGCTCAACTTAATGTTGTAGCCAGACTTGTGATGAAAGAAATAGATAGTAAGGCCATTAAGGGGAGGCCTCTACTCTGTCGTGGAATAGAGGCTCCAATGTCACAAAGTTAATCTTACTACTTGTGAGAATAATGTTTATGTAGTTTATGGAGGTTTATGCTCCTAGAAAACACCAACAATCCAAAACTAGAGCTAACTCGGTTAAAGACAGTGTAGAGTCCATTGCAAGGTAGCATGGGAACTTGGCTATGTTGTCTGAATGCTTCTGGTTTTAGAAGCGTGAATGACACAAAAATGCATTTATTGTAAATTCTTTCTATAGATTGAGAGAGTGCCAAAGGCCAGGCAGTATGTTTCAGAGGGGATCCCTGAATGGAGGCCATGGGAGGGTAAGAGACCCTGTATGGCAACTGGAGAGCCTGGTTTGTTTTGGAGACACTAAGAAATTGTAGATGTCAGAGCCATGAGATATCTGCCAGGAAGAGATGAATAAGGGCATGAGACATTCCTGGAGAAGGAGATATATTCTATGCAACAAGATAGGAGCCGCTAAGCCATCTGACCACTTGACACTGGATATGAAATTTCATTATTTGATGTGTGTCCTAGGAGGGTCTGATCTTGTAACAACTCAGCATTTACCATTAAGTGTTTAAGTACGTAAATTAATTTTTGATTGGTTAATGGTTCAAACTGACAAATTTTCTTGAGTCTCAGAAGAGACTGAGCTTTTAAACAGCACTGAGACTTAGAAAGACCTTGACTACTTTTGAAGCTGGATTGCATGCATTTTGAAATATGATATCTTCAGGAGACTAAGGCAAATGGGAAATATAGTGTTGACCCATGAATGAGTAATGCCCTCTATAGCCTCAGGCATTTGATTACTGTCTTGGCAGTTGATAGTGCCATTTGTCTTGGCAGTTGATAGTGCCATTTGGGAAGGTTTGGTTGGAAGAAATTTGTCACTGGGGGTAGGCTTTAGAAGAAAAGTCTCACCTACTTCCAGGTTCTTTTCTGTCTACTTTGTGTTTGAAGATCAAAACATGAGCTCCCAGATTCTGGTTCCTGCTACCATGTCTAATCTTGCTGATTTTTCAGAGCAAAAGAAGAGGAGTTAATATAGTTGCCAAATTAGATTCTGTAAAGATGGTCAAAGCCTCTGGGCATTGGTGGCACATGCCTTTAATCTCAGCACTAAGGAGACAGAGACAGGTGGATCTCTGTGAGTTCGAGGCCAGCCTGGCCTGAACTACAGATCTAGTTCAAGACAGCCTCTAAAGCAATACAGAGAAACCCTGTCTCAAAATAAACAAAAAACAATAAACAAAAACAAAAAAACAAATAAATAAATAACAACAACAACAACAACAAAATGAAGGCTAAAGCCCATGGCTAAGAGAGGATATAGACATAAAGGAGGATTTTTCGCTGTTGTTTAACTGTCATATTACTAAACTTCCTTCTAAATATTTAAGGTATATCCTTAGGTTTGTGCTGCCATCAACCACTGGTCAATAATCTTTCTGATTTCCCTGGGTACTACTTGATGCAAAGACTCATAACTGTTTAAAATTCCTGTGGTGAGTAGTCAGGCATAGAATTAACATTTTACACCATGCCAAGGTTCAGTGAACAGCATGGAAGAAGGGAAAAACCCAAAGAATTGGGAGGACTCCTGTAAATTACTTGAAACATGACATGGTTACTACACACATGAACTCATTGCAGCTTTAGGTACCCAGAGGAGACCTTTACAAAATCAAGAGAGTTCAAAATTATAATAGGAATGGGGGAGGCACTCCAAAGTGCCAATATCTGAGGAAGGATTGGCAGTTGATGGCTGCTGTGGGAGAAGAGACCATTTTCCATAAGTTTATGGTAAGTGGTAGGTTCCCCATACAAGCCTATGACCCCACACTGAACTAATCATCTCAGAAATAAATAAATAACTAAATAAACAAACAAATAAATAAATAAATATATAAATGCAAGGCCTGGAGTTGGGAGAGATATATGGTTGTGGGTGGGTCCTGTTTGGAATTGAGTGCAAGGAGTTGAAGGAGGACGTTATCAAGATTCATTGTGTTCATGATGTATAAAACTTTCAAAGAATAAATAAAAATTAAAATAAAAAGGGGAATATTTCTTTCAGATTACATCTGTTTCTTTAGGATATCATGTTCTTTAGGATACCATGGATAAGCGTTGTTAAACATGCTGAATGTGAGGGGAATGAAAAAGACGTATTTATTGTTAATGATTTTTATGGGATATTTTGATTGTATTCTGACTCTCCCAAGACTGCATAATACAGATACACCTCCAATCATTGGGTGAAGCAAGTGACTATCTGACCAGAATTGGCCATAGAGAAGCCAGCAATATGGATAGAGAAGATGTTCAGAACAGAAAGGTTGGGAACTAGAGTGAGCTTCTTATTTCTGAGACTGAGGGAAGATATTTGTGTCTTGAAGTGTCTCTGACCAAAAGGAAAAGTTAGCCTCTCTGAGCTCATAGGTTTTTGCCCCAGTCTTTGACTTCAGAGACTTATTGATAAATAAAATGATAGAGACATAATTAAAACCTACATATTGCAGTTATGACAGAGCTGGGACCACAGGACCAGGAACCCAAACTGGCCAGTCTGAGTGGCCAGTAGAAGGCTGACTAAGGGCCCATAAGACAACAGATTATAACTCAAATACAAGAAGATTCTTGGGAAGCTGCTAAGTTGACAGAAAAAAAGTATCATTTTATAGCCTATGTAAGTGATGGTGGAAAATGTTTGTATTAGAAATCTACTTTCAAAATTAGAGAACTAAAATATGAAGGAAAACATATTTGCTTGCATACAACATTTGGGTTTAAGGAAACTTACAATTGAGATAGCATTGGATGAAATGTTATGTCCATTTGTTAGCTCTGGGTTCCTTAAGGATACAGAACACAAAATTTGATAAACTCATTGTATTTTGTACATTGATTGTTTAGAATTACTCTAAGAGGCAGCAAACACATTATGGGTAGGACCAACTAGCTGAATCTTGTCAGAGTTATGCATTTCTTGGAGGACAAAGTGATTTTGAGTTGGATACCTCTTTTGCTCTAAATTTTGCCCATATTTATCAAATACACAATTTTGTTTTCAGACAATACAGCAAACATATATTCTTAGTTTATGTTCACCCTTGATATGTGCTAATATTTGTATACAGTGTTATGGCTGCTACTAAATATATTTATATTATAAACAATAAATTCTGTTTTATAATATAATATTTTATTTAAATTTGAAACAAGCTTGTTTTATATATCAACCCCAGTTCCTGCACCCTCCCATCCTCTCCTGTTGCACCTAACAACCACCATCTCATTCCCCTTTCTGCTTCCAAGGGAGGGTGAGGCCTTCCATGGGGAATCTTCAAAATTTGTCATTTTACTTGGAGCAGGGCTCAGGCCCTTCCCCCCCCATGTGTCTAGGCTGAGGGAGTATCCCGCTATGTTCAATGGGCTTCCAAAGTCCACTCTTAGACTAGAGATAAACGCTGATCCACCACCAGAGGCCCCATAGACTGCCCAGGCCTCCCAACTAACACCACATTCAGGGAATCTGGGTCGGTTCTATGCTGGTTTTCTGGCTATCAGCCTGAAGGTCATGAGTTCCCCCTTGTTCAGGTCAGCAGTTTCTATGGATTTCTCCAGCTGGTCTTGACCTCATTGCTCATCACTCCTCCCTGCTTACAACTGGATTCCAAGAGTTCAGCTCAGTGTTTAGCTGTGGATGTCTGCTTCTGCTTCCATCAGCTACCAGATGAAGGCTCTAGCATAGCATATAAGGTAGTCATCAATCTCTTTGTCATCGAAGAGCATTTAAGGTAGCCTCTCCATTGTTGTTTAGACTGTTAGTTTGGGCCAACCTTGTAGATCTCTGGACATACCCTTAGTGCCAGATTTAAATTCTATGGAATAGTTTCATTATTCATTTACTATAAAAATTATTAGTGTAGTTGCTACAATTTACTATGTAGCATGACATAAGTTGATAGTTTAAATGACTAAAATCCTTGCCTAGATATGCACTCTGTGTCTGGCTCATAGAAAATTCATAGAAAAATGAATTAAATTCCTTTTATGTCTCACACATCAAGACAGTGTGCTAAGGCAAGGATAAAGAATTTTCCCCAAAAATGGCCAAGTAAAGGCCTATTGTGTGGTACACACTCAACTTGAAGGACCAATGAGTTAGTAGTTTCTTAGGATGCATTTCTATTTGGCTTTTTAATAGTTATTTTCTTCTGACATTATATTATCTGGCCTTTACACATACCTTTATTTTTAATCTTTTCACTTTTACCAGTCACATTAAATTAGAGATCATTCTAATACAGTAATAGATAATATTGATTTCTATGGTTCAAAATACATTAATGTTAAATATACATTAAAATCTATTTTAATTCTTATTTCTCATAGTATAAGAGTCTAATATCACATACATTTGTGAGTAAAATATTCTATAGGCTGAATGTTTATTCTCTTCCAAGTTATGTTGAATCCTAATCTTAAGGTGGTGGTGTTTGGAAGTGGAAATTTTGAGAACAGTAGGTAGGTTGCAATTTGAGAGAAGCACTCATAAAGAAAATTAAACTTATTTTACAAAAGAGGTCTGGAAAATTTCCTTCACTATTCCTGTCTGTGAAATATGGAAAGAAGGTAGCCATCTATACATCACCATGTGGCCATTGCCTGAAGCCAAATTTTCTACCATGTGGATCCTAGAATTTTCAAACTGTAGCATAATCAAAATTCAATTGCCGCTTTTTTGGTTATAGATAACTAGAGTTGATGTTATTTTAAACAAACCATGGGAAACATGAAGTTTCTTATAATAGTGGGAGTATAAGAATAGACAATAGTCAATCAAGCAATCTCCTCCAAGAAACATCCATAAAAAGATTGGATTGTCCTTTCTTTATGGATGTCAATGAAATCAGCACCTATGTTTACAGCACATGAACAAATTCTAGTCTGTCCAATTATTGATATGCATCCATATCAGAGTTGAGATAGCTCTAGAATAGAGCTCAGCTAAACAACTTCTGACTTCAAACAAAACTGAACACTCATTCTGAGAATGTATTTCCATGTCATTTCAGTCCTACTGAAGTCAAATGATCCTTTGATGTAATAAAGTTTAGCTCAAGAAGTTTAGTAAATTGGCATTATTTATGAAAAATATTCCTAATGGGGAAATTTGGAAAAATGAGAGGAGTAGAAATTTGAGAATTTACCACTATCTCCTCTTAAGAAATATTGGAGCCAATTAGTAAGGCCAAATCTGTTTTTTCCAAGAAGCTGTCAGAGCCAGTGGTCATGAGAGTGGGTAGGCTGCGCTGAAGCCCTTCTTAGTTTTGTATGCTTACAGACACATCTGATGGCCAATCATGCCCACTGAAGAATATTCTTAAAGATGAACTGCCAGTCAGTTATTTTTATTTCTAATTGTAGATGGATGACCACTGTTCACAATTGCACAGGAACCATACCCTGAGAAAGGACACATGCTACCTGGAGCTGTACAGTATCAATTATAGAAGCATGGGGTTTCTTGAAATCCCTGTGGATAATCTTATTTGCATACCTTATTTTGGCATTAGGGTGCAAAGCCTGAGTTTATTAGGCATGCTCCTAGCTCTAGAATGGTTAAGGATACTACATAAATCCAATCCAAAAGTTGAAGTGCACAGTTAGTAAATTTTTCAAGAGAGACTTGTTTGACTCAAAATAGAATGAAAATGGAATTTCTACATATTATATATTACAAGGATTTTGTAGCATTCCTGAAAATTGATTTTGTAGAGAAAATAATGACTGATAATAAAAGCCTCAACATGAACATTTCAAAAAGTATGTGTATGGATTATAATCAACAGGTGATATAGAAACCATTACATATAGATTGTAAATTATGTAGGATAAGTAATATAGTTGGTAGATAGATTTAGTAGATAGGTAATAAAATAAACACATGAATCAGATATAGATGGATATATAATGGACAAAGTTCACTCATTCTTCTAAAAATTAACTGGTAATTTTCTCAAGGTTTTATTTGTGGTTTTTAGTGCTGAAAATTAGACTCCGAAACTGATATATAATTATATCACGGGGCCCTGGCATGTATCTTTTAATGTACATATAATGTTTATGAAATTCAGATTATACAGTTTGGCAAGTAGGTGCAAAAAATGGAGTATTTTGTGCAAGAAGTTATGTAAAGCACATGAATATATACACTGTTATTTTAGAAAGGAACTACAGCAATGATACTTTTAAGGCACTAACCCAGAGATTTTTATACTTATAAAACCAGAATCAGAACTTATAGCTGGGCCTTTTGGTTTGCCTACTTGTTTCCACTTATACTTTGTTTAAAATGGATTGACATACCATGTCAGCCAAGTTTTTCTAAACAAAATGTGTCCAGGTGCTGTACACATGAATGTACTCTCAGAAATCAGGAGGTAGTCAGGATGATGGTGCATTTGAGGTCATCTCAGGCCACATAACAAAAAACAAACAAAAACTAAATTGTGATAATTTCAAACAAATATTTATCTTCTATAAATTGACCCTAGTTCATAAACTTCAATCTGTAATTCCTGATGTAATTCCTGAGGTTTATACTATATAAAACAAAAGCCTTGAGGATGGCAAGTAATAACACAAAATAATCAAGCATCTGTTTGTTAAACAGGCATAATCTAACATATGCACAAGCCCATTTACTGTTGTTGAAGGTACTTTTGATATAGCAACAAAAACACTTTTATGTTTTATTTTTATTCAATCAATATCATTCATCTTTAATTAGATTTTGTTTGTACTTCTGTATACAAATGAAGGTATTTTATAATATATAATTATAAGTAAAATCAAACAGCAGTTTGTGAAATGGTAATGTCATTTCCACTGAGTCTCCTCTCGATATCTTCCACTTTAATGTCTTTAGTGTCGGGAATAATGGTGTGTCGATTCCTCCTTTCTTTTTCCTTCTTGCCTGTCCAATTGATCAGTGTGTTACTGATTGCCTTGCAGTGGAACAGCGTGAGTCACTGCTCCTAAACAATATGACTCCACTCAAAATCATACCTTTGGGCTACCAATCAGAAGCAAGGCTCAGCGTGAGAGTTGTAATACAAGATGTGCACTCCACCCATGACCCTCAGGAACATGCGTCTTCTATATATCTTAGTAATTTCCCATAATATTGGCTCCAAAGAATATTCTCATATTTTAAAACCTAAAAATGGAAACTTTCACAAGTTGTCATCAAGTTTCACTTAAACTATCAAATAGCCACAACCGGGTATTTTACTGCATACAGCATGGATAAATCCTCATAGCTTTTGTTTACTTGCTTAACATAAAGTAGTTTATTTATTCTTATTTTATTGTAAGGTTGTGAGAGAGTTTTTTTGATGAACTTTGAAATTCAAATTCTTCTTTAGTTTCAACAACTTGGTAGCCATTTAGAATTTGGCCGCTGGTGACAGACTAGAGAACACTTCAGCAATTAATGTGAAATGAAGAGACATGGAAAGGCCAAGGAAAATTACAGCTCTGAAGTGATGGGGAGAGGAAAGGATAGGAAGGGGAAACACCAGCCTGCTCAGTACCACTGGTGTTAGGTACACGAATCTGGTAACCATGATGGTGTTTCATGTTAATACGTATTGGAGACATATTTCTACCCATTCTTGTGTGGGGATAACTAAGGTTCAGTTTATGTGTGAAGAAACAATCCCAGAGCCTTCAAACAACACAGAATTAGTTCAATGCTGAAGAAGACTTCAGGAAACCAAATCCTGAATACTAGACTAGGGATATGCCCAGAGGGAAGAATAAAACGGCCAGCTACCAACCATTTCATAGGATAGAGGGTCTCTGATCGATGGGTGTGAATATTTTCTGCAGCTTCTAAGTTCATCATACAGAGATGAGCCTCTGATTCGTTGCCTGATTTCATGAAACTTTGGTGGAATTGGGAGGATTCCTAATTATGCATTTAAATTTAGAGGAAGAGTCTTAAAATTTTCTGTTTTTCATTTCAGTTGCATCATTTTTGAGTAAATATAATTCATTGTCTGCAGAAAATACCATCAGTCCTGTAGCCTTTGTTTTACTTTTCAAAGACTTATTTTTAATGTCTAATGGTATGGGGGTATTTGCATGTAAGCACAGTTGCCCAAGAAGACCAGAAACATTGAATCTGCTGGAGAAGAAGTCATGGTCATTTATGAGCCATCTGATATGGGCAGGGGCCTAAAACTTGGGTCTACTGAAGGAGCAGTAGGACATGCTCTGAAACTGCACCATCTTTGCAGTCTGTGGCTGTCTTTATTTCAAACGAATTCAATTTTACTTAGTCATTGAGATGACTTATAACAGCCCTGTTTATCACTCCCTTGATTGTGAATTTAAAGATGTCTGTGACAGTTTCATTATTGACTTCCTTGCTTGCCAGTTGGCACAGCCTTGGCATGATTGCAATGTTCAGACTGCCATCTCTGTTAGTGTACATGTTCAAGGTTCAGTCATGGCATTGGATTCTGAGGCCACAGTATCTCCTCAGCCTCCAGTTACTGAATTGTTTACTGAAAGACTGAAGTGAAATAGTCACAGAAGTGGCACTCCCATAATTTGAAAATAGCCAATAATTGATGGAGAGATTGTTCAGGGATTAATAGCATTCACTGATCTTCAAGAGGATATGGGTTCAATTCAAAGCACCCAAGTGATCACACACAAGCTCTCTGTGACTTCAAATCCAGGGTGCCTAATGACCTCATATGATCCCTAGGAGTACCTAGCATGCATATTAGTGCACAACTACATAAATCCAGGCAAAACATCCATACAACCACAACAGCAGTAGTGATTGCCAGCACACGACCTACACAAGATCAATCCTGTCAGCCTTCTAGAATGGAAGGCTGGGAGCTGATAAACTCCTATAGATATATGAAGACCTACAGACAATTGGTACCTTCTACAGCAGAGAGTGAGTATTCTTGAAGGGTAAGGCCCATGGCTAGTTGACATGCTTCAGCAATGGCCCAACACTCATGAGTTTATTGGATGCACACATTGGACATTGAAGATTCTATTTTTAAAAGGAGAATATGAGGTTGAGAGGGTGTGGAGGTATATCTGTGATGAATTAATTGAAAGAAAAAGGGGTGACCATGATAAAAACCCTTTGTAAAGCTGCATGAATTTATTTGAAAAATCAACAAAATACTGTATTAATAAAAATTTCTGTCATATTATTTGACCACTTTTAAGACAAAATTTGACACTAAAAATTATGTTATTAATATAACATGACAGTGACAGAGCAGAAGAATCTAAACAATAAGAGAAGATGGAAGATGGCATCATGTTTTTTGCCTGGTTCTCTTCAATAGAGCATATGTTTAATAGAACATATGCTGAGGCAATGCATACATACATACATACATACACAACCACATATATACAAGTATACACACACATATACACACATACATACAAACATATATACATACATACATATACATACACATGCATGGATACATACATACTTACATACACACATGCATACATTCATACAAACAATTTGAAAACAAATGCACTGTGTTATTTCAGCAGAACATCTGGAATCCCAGAGTAACAAATAAGTTGGGAAGGATACTGCAACTAAACCCATGACCATTAGAAATTTACTGGATGCATTATATTACATTTTGATGAAGTAAAGAATTTACTTACACAATTTTACTTTCATTTTTATATCAATTTTGTAAAAATCTTTATTAGATAGTATTTAATCTTACCAATTTATTCTTTTGTGCTTGATTAAATATCAGATTATCTACGAAACACAATGTTTTGTTTTTTTAGTCTTAATGGCAGGTGTTAAGGGAGAATCATAGGGTGTGAGACCTACCAAGAAGTGTGCTGGCAGAGCGTTAGCCCTAGTTTTTTTTAGTAAGTATTTTGGGGCTTCTAATTTAGGTCGTGGGAGTCTGATTTTTCTTTATATCAAATAAGGATATATAACTAAAGTAGTAGTAATTTTTTGTTTAATAGTAATAAGCTGTGAGCCAAAGAGTCTTCTTGATATAACATTCTTTCTAATAACAATATCTACTAATCTGTTGTTTTACAATGAAAAATGTCAATAGTATGAATACATTATAAGTTTACATCGGTGAACAAAACACACCCGGGCTGCTAGAGAAGCCCACGTGATTCCACAACACATATTGCATAATTGCAAGTGTTCTTATTGTATTTGCTTTCATTTAAAAACCATTGTTTCTTCATGTTTTACAGTGTGTGTGTGTGAGTGCTCGGGTAAGCCCTGTAGATGCAGTGTCAAGTGAGATGTACCACTTAACATCAGGCAATTCAGTCTCTTTTGAGTAATTTGCTTCAGAAGCTCAGTAATCACATTGCGGCCTCTCACTCTCAAAACTCTACTTCTCATTTCTTTTACCTCTCCTTGCATGTTGTGGGAGTGGTGGGAAAACATGTTGTCTCAATATCGAGTGGCACAACCGTTTCCGGAATATTTTGTTATTTCCCGTTATCTAGTCTGCCCTGATGTTCAGAGGGCAGCAGGCACTTTGGGAACTGTTTAGCTCGGTCACTCGTCACTGCTACTGCATTGGCTGAGCAGAAGCAGGGCATTCTCCTCCCAGCTGTTTCCTTTTTTCTATTTCTTTTCCAGGTGTGCTTTCTGTAGCAGTACCAATAGGCAGAAGGTTCACTGCTTCTCTCGCTGTTGGCATCCAGGAGGACAAGTCAGCCCAGACAGCCCATCAGATTAACCATGTAATAGACTCGGAAGGTGCTTCAACGCAGTAAAACAAAATTGCTTACGGAGTCTGCCAGCACGCCAGATGCTGCTATTGGAAGAAATATCTTCCAGTGCTTAGCATCTGGGTCTCATGGTTGCCAGGAAAAGAAATGGAGAGAGTGACAGAGAGAGAGAGAGAGAGAGAGAGAGAGAGAGAGAGAGAGAGAGAGAGAGAGAGAGAGAGAGAGAGAGAGAGAGAGAGAGAGAGGAAGGGGAAAGGGGGGCAATTCACTACCAATGAGATTGTTTTTGCTTATAAAAATAAATAAATAAATAATATATTTTTAAATGTGAAAAGCATTAATTTGCAGAAAAGAACAATATTAATTATTTCTTACACAGTAGTATGCAGAACATTTCATTCTGTCTCCTCTACAGTCCCGAGACCGTGGGTCAATTATTTCCTAAATAAATTAGAGTACGGAGATTCTTGGAGTGTAACTGTTCAGTTTCCAATATGCTCGTTTTATTGATATTTTGCATATGAGCAATTCTGCCAACTGAATATAAATTCTACATTTAAACAAGGAGAAAAATAATGTTTTCACATTAGCATTTACTTGTTTTTTTAACTGCCAATTACATAATTGAATATTATAACTAAAGATATAACTCCCAAATATCAACGAACAGTTTTCCAGAGGAATTATTTTTCTGAAGCCAAATAAACAATAGATTTCCTCAACACCATTTAAAGGCAATTAGATTTAGTTTTTAAACCCAGACACAAGATGACTCAGATGAATCATCACTTGCCAGTTTCATAATTTATTAATCTTGTCTAGCTCTAAGGAATAATGGCTAATATATTTAGACCTATTAAACTGAAATGTTTCAAAAGACATCTTATATTAACTCTCTGAATTTAAACATGTATAAAATATGATTTATAATGATTTTAAAGATACATTTCCACTTGACTTTAGATGTAAAAATGTCATTCAACCAATATAAATGCTTTTGTTCATATAGGAACAGCTACAATACACATATACATGCAAATACACACACATGTGTGGGTATTTGTGAGTATTTACTGAAGAGTCAATGTGTCTAAAGGTGTTTAAAATAATACTATTTGTTACAGTAAGAATCAGATGATCTGAATATTAATCACTTTGACACAAATTAATAATTGCAGTTATTTCACAATACTGGATTATGGACTTTGTGCACTGGTTATAAGAAAGATAATCTATTACTTACGATGGCTCAAGAACATGAACACTGATAGAAGTGAATGAAGAAAAAAATATTATTTTTAAATTACATTCTCAATAACTTAAGCAGTAAAACTCTGAATCTCAATATTCCAGTTTATGCATAAAAATCTCTGTCAGTGGAGTAGATTCCCGAGACCATCTTGGAGTCTATAACCTTATAATCTATGTTCATACATTTTTTATAAAACAAACATTCAATTCTATTCCATCTGCAGTATGTGATAGGTACTTTACACATCAAATCTTAAAGTGTGAGCCTACTTATTTATTTCATTTACTTGTAGTCAGAGGCAAAAGATGTGCGACTTCTCTGCTGTGCTAAATGCACTGTGTGAGGTCTGTACACACATGATCTGTTGTGATATCACTGACAAGAGCATGCACACACAGTAGTTTATGGGTATACGAATAAATTATTGGGAGTTAATTTCATAAATGTCCATTTTGCAGATTAGTAGTAGCTAGTTTCTGTCCAAGGCGTTTAAACTGTCAATCCACAAGTTCTGGCCTTTAATAATGGTACCACCTGTGGATTTCATTTTGTGGACTTAGCCTTAAATCCAATCATAAATTACTGGGCTACTCTTAGTATTGAGGCATCTGTACTGGTCTGTCCTTGGGGTTCTGACAGAATTAGCTCTCAGCTGCAGCACCCCCTTCACTATGTTCCCTTTTAAAAGGGCCTTGCCCACCTCCCAGCCTTCTCTCTCCTTCTTTCTCTACCCCTCTCTCTGTCTGTTCCCACCTCTCTATGTCTCTCCATCTCCCCTCCTTTTTCCTATCTCCTGCTGCTGAAGTCCCTGGACGCTAGTCTACCTCCATCCCTTTCATCTTTTTATGTTCCATTTCATTAATAGAAAAAAAAAACCTTCTCCTTGAAACTTGTCCAATGACATCATCTTTCTCTCACGTGATGCTTGATGCTTTTCTTAAATTTCACGTGATGCTTTTCTTAATTACAGCAGTTACATTACATTCATGCCACTATTGTGTCAGTGGCCGGGCCTTACCAAGCTGGCCATTACTGCAGGTCACAGAATTCACAAATGATGATATTTTTTTTCCTCCTTGAGTAGTTTGAATACTGTGACACCTTGACATGATAGTTGATAATACCTCTCTCAAATAAATAGACACATCTTTCAGAAAAAAATTAAAAAGAGAAACTGTAGAATTAATGATATAATTAAGTGAGTCTTAATCACTTTCTATCAAAACATTAAAGAAGGTGTACTTTCTTTATCAGCCCATAGATTGTACTCCAAAATTGGCAACACACTATGACAGAAATTAAGTCTCAACAAATATAGGAAAGATGCAGTATCGTATTATATTCTATCTGGCCCCAATGGAATAAATCTAAATCTTAATAGCAATATAAACAAAATAAAGTACACAAAGTGATGGAAAGTATAGAACATGCTATGGAATTACAATTGGTAAAGGTAAAAAATCAAGAGCAAATTTGAAAATTCATAGAATTAAATGAAAATAATTATGAAATTTAAATGAAAATATAAAGGTATATATCAACATATATATATATATATGTAAAACACAATGAATACAGTGATAAAAAGAATATTTATACCATCAAGTGCCCACATCAAAAATATTGAGAGACTTCTGATTAATAACTTAATGATGTACTAGAAAGCCTTGGAAAAATAAAAAAAAAAAACATGCAGAACAAGAGCAGAAAAGGTAAACAAAGGCAACACAAAAATTAAAGAAAAGACAAATGATCAATGAAATGAAAAATCTTTTCTTTAAAGATTAACAAGTTTTAAGAACCTTTAGCAAACTGATCAAACTATGTCATCCAAATCAATAAAGCTATAAGTGGGAAGGGAGCCAGTACAACAAACACTGCAAAAAAAAAAATAGAGTTATATAGACATACTTAAAACCTACAGTAAAAAAGTCTTGCTTTGTTACAGAGTCAACTAAAATTTACTAAGCATATTAATATATGTATATGTCAATATTCAGAATTACTTCTCCTAACTGAAACTCTATGCCCAACTGTACCCATTGACTAATAACTTTGCCTCCTCCTTCCTCCATGTGCTACTTAGCCACTTAAAACTGATTTTATTCTGTATTTACTTCTGTAGATTCTTTACAATTTACATGTACATGATGAAATAAACTATTATGCATTTTTTACGAAAAAGTACAATTTTCTGCAGGCTCCTCAGAGTCCAAGCCAGTATTAAAAACAGAATCCATTTGGCTGCAGACAAATACATTCTCCACTAAAGGATGTACATTGTGAGGTCACTGTTGTGATGGTTTTGACAAGACACTTGTACATGTTACTTGCAAATAAAAGCATTAGGTAAAGCACAACATGCAATACCAAGCTTTTAGCTAAAAGCCATATATATATATATATATATATATATATATATATATATATATGTGTGTGTGTGTGTGTGTGTGTGTGTATACATGGCCTTTGCTATGTCAACATACAAAATCATAATTGGGAGAGTGAATGATCAGAAATTGATTCATTACATCGATAAATACATGTGTTCATCAGAAGCTTCTGATGCATCACTTTTACCTACTATCTTGACAGTATTTCATATGTTTCAAAAAGCAACAATGGTTCAAATAATTTGCTATTCAAATAATGTTATAAGTACAAACTTAGCTTTATCATACATACACTATAATTGTGAGTGAACATTTATCTGTCTATATTCACTAAAATGTTAAAGTTCTTTAATAATTATATTATTAATTTTTAAATGTTGAAGTAATAAAGTGCTTGTCATAAGTAGTACAGTATCATTAAATTTCTTTGTTTCACCACAATCTCTTTTCTGTGACTCTATCCCTCTGTTTCCCTTGCTACAACCATCCTTTGTGTGTGTGTGTGTGTGTGTGTGTGTGCCAGTGTCTGTGTCTGTGTTTAACAGATGGTTGTGGATTTTCCAATTGAAATAGAGGTTATTGCAATGTTTCTTGTAAGAAGAAAAAAAAGACAGGTCAAAGCTATAGAGGTAAACATGAAAAGGACACAGAAGAGAAGAGATGAGAGGAGACAGAGACACAGAGAATTTAAACTTGCTATATTACTAGAATTGAAGACAGAAGTAATGGCTACAATCTAAAAGACATATGCATCTTGTGTTGTGACAAGGTAGAGAGCCATATCTCTGGAGACTTCTAGAGGCATGCATACACTGCTGGCACTTCATATTTATGACCTGTAGCAGAAAGATAATGAGTATGCATTGGTTTTAACTGCCAGCAAGTTGTGTCTTGTAACTAAAGCAAGAGGAAACTGGTTTATACAGGTATATGTACAGTAGAGTGTATTAGTCTACATTTGGAGACAGTAAGAACAATGGAGAAAAAGAAAAGCAAAGAGAATAAAGAAAAAATTAGTTTGTGCTTTAGATAAATTGGGTTAGTGTTGGTATTAAGGCATCTGTGCTAGATTGTTCTTCAGGTTCTGACAGCCACTAAAAGTATCATCTGTGGACATTCACTATTTTCTCTTTTAAAATGATCCTGCCCACCTCCTATCCATCTCTCTCTCTCTGTCTCTGTCTCTGTCTCTGTCTCTGTCTCTGTCTCTCTCTCTCTCTGTCTTTCTCTTCCTCCCACCATCCTCTCTTCTTCCCTCTTTCCTTCACTTATTGTCATTCATTCCTCCTCACTCTCTTTCTCTCTTCTCTCCTGCCACTCCTATTCCCAGAGGCCTGTCTCCCCTCTCCTCTTACCACTTTTCCCATTCTCTTTTGCCGAATAAAAGCTTCTCTACCCAGCTTTGCTGCATGGCTTGTTTCAATCACAAACTACTTTTTAAAAGTACAACAGCTATTAATAAGGCAGTATCATTTGGGTGATGTAGGAAAATAGTCTTACTGCTTAAGGGTAATATCTGTTGAATGAACTCAGACATATGGGAAACAATTGCATTAAACTGTAAATGACACCTACCTATATGATGAAAATTGGTTTTGAATTTTAACAATATTATGGGTAATTAGACAGATGGGAGAAAAAAGGTTTACAACTAATATAACAGTCTGGAGAATTAAAAGACTGGAGAAATGCAAGATGGTTAATTTCTATGATTGTATCATGGCATCACAGTCAATGTTCAAGAAACTGGATAATATAATATAGTTTTAATTTACCATGTGAATTATTTAATTCTGCTTGAGAAGAGATATGTGAAATACCTTTGTTCTTATCTGGTACTACATTTAATATCTGTCCCACAGATGACAACGAAAACCATGCTATATTGCATTTTCTTCTCTTTTTTAATTAAAAATATAATTTAAAAATTTTACATGTCGATCCCAGTTTCCCCTCCCTCCCTCCCTCCCTCTTACACTCTTTCCCTGTGACATGCACCCTGGCCACCCTCCCCTCTCATCCCCCCACCTTCATTCCACTTGTAGGTCAATGCTAATCAGGTTGGGTCATATAAATCTGTCAAGTCATTTGAAGTAAGGACTAGGACTTCTCTCATGTCTCTAGGTTAAGGGGGTATCCCTCCATGGAGGATGTGTCTGCAAGGTCCTTTTGTGCACCAGGAATACATCCTGTTTCTACTGTCTGAGGTCCCCCAGACAAAACATCCAATAACCCTATTAAAAAATGGGGTGCAGAATTGAAGAAAGAATTCTCAATAGAGGATATATAAGAAGCTGAAAGACACTTAAGAAAGTGCTCAACATCCTTAGCCATCAGGGAAATGCAAATCAAAACAACTTTGAGATACCATCTTACTCCTGCCAGAATGGCTAAAATAAAAAACACCAATGACAACTTATGCTGGAGAGGATGTGGAAAAGGGGGAATACTCTTCCACTGCTGGTGGGAGTGCAAGCTTGTACAGCCATTTTGGAGACCAGTATGGTGGTTTCTCAGGAAAATAGGAATTGGTTTACCACAGGACCCAGCAATACTGCTCTTAGGTATATACCCAAATGACCCCCATCCATACAACAAAGATATGTGCTCAATATGTTCATAGCAGCATTATTTGTAATAGCAAGAACCTGGAAGCAACCGAGATGCCCCTCAACTGAAGAATGGATAAAGAAGATGTGGCACATCTACCATCTACACAATGGAACACTAATCTGCAGAAAAAAAATAACGGAATCTTGAAATTCATAGACAAGTGGATGGAACTTGAAGAAACCATCTTAAATGAGGTAACTCATTCTCAAAAAGAGGAACAGGGTATGTACTCACTCATATATATGGATTTTAGACTTAGAGCAAAGGATCACCAGCCTATAATTCACACCACCAAAGGAACTAGGATACAAGGTATAATCTAAGAGATTCATATATGGTACCTCACAAAAGGGGGAAGGGACAAGTCCCCCAGAGAACATGGGAAATGGGGAGGAGAGTGAATGGAGAGAGAACTAGAAGAAAGAGAAGGAGAAGAGAGGATAGAAACTAGGTAGATTGAGTCAGGGTAGGAATAGAAGACAGGAAAGAGAGACAGACAGACAGAGAGAGAGACAGAGAGAGACAGAGAGACAGAGAGACAGAGAGACAGAGAGACAGAGACAGACAGAGACAGAGACAGAGACAGAGAGAGAACATAAAAGAGGGAGCCATTATTGGTTTGAAGAGAAAACCAAACCTAAAGAAAGGTCTAGAGACCTACAAGACGGACTCCAACTAACAATCTGAGCCACTGTGGAAAGGCTACCATAAATGCCCTTCCCTGATAGTGAGATCATCAACTAAAGTATTCACCATCATGGAGCCCTTATCTAGTAGCTGTTGGAAACAAAAGCAAGCACCCATAACTAAACACTGAGTCGAACTGTAATCCAGATGTAGAGAGAGAGGACAAGACCAGGTTGCAGAAACACACAAAGACAGCTGACCTGAACAAGGAGGAGCTAATGCACCCCCAAGACTGATACCTGGGAATCCAGCATGGGACTGACACTGACTCCCTGAATATGGGTCTCAGCTAGAAGGATATATTTTATTTTCTATATTTGGTTGTCAATATAGATAAGGTATAGCTGTGTTGAACAGTATAGTGGCCATAACTGAGTATTTAAAATTAATAAAAATAAATCAAAACCTAAATCATAATACAAGGTATTTTCTCAGTAGCAGCTTCTACCTCCCATTGACTTGATATTAAATGTGCTTTATACCAATCCCACTGTACACAATAATGAGATGTGTGCATCACAAAGCAGTCCGCTGCCATTCTCATTGATTGGCGACTGGTGTGCTGCTCTGAGGGGAGGCTAGTGTCTATGTGATAACCCATGTAAAGTCTACCAAAAATCATGAGCAGAAAGGGATATTTTCTGTAACTATAGAAATTCATGTAAGTTGTTTTAAATGACTTCACATGATGATTAAAGAACTACATGGAATATTTATATGATTTTTGCATGCACATGTTTGGATAAAGACTGATGTGGGAAATCAAAATCCATAAGGAAAGTAACAAAAAAAGACAAATAAAATACATGTCTCTTAGCTTTAAAAGTGGACAGCTTAATTGAGTGGTTATCCCCTAAACCAGGGAAATGAGAAGTCTTATTTCAGAACTTTTATATGAAAAATAAAATTTGGTGACTATTGCATACTGTAATTTCAGTTCTCATAACTCAACATTCTTTCACTTATTTTATCAAGGGAAATAGAATGATTTCTCTCTTTCCCAAAAAATTACAAATTGAGGCCATTTACCCTTCTCATAATTAAGCTATAGTTAACATTAATATATTAGTTAATTACTATTTAAGTAATATAATACTTTATTGTATTATGTTTATATTCCTTCTTCTTATAGGTAGAGTATCCAAGTAAATGAAGAGGAGGAAATGTTAAGAATCTAAATTCTTGAAATAGAGTAATATTTCAGAGGAAACATCAGAACAACATGTTATAGAAAGGCACTGACATTTGGAGAATATGAAACAATAACAAAATAAACCCACATACTTCTTTTTGTAGAGATATGAAGGTCAATAAGGTAAATGATAAAAATGTCTGGTGACATAAAAGTTGTACAATGTTCTTTAATATTGTAAATCAAAGTCAACCTCTGGAAACTTGGAAGAGATTGTTTTACATTCCAAGAAAAGGTAGTTTATTCCAAAGTACAGAAGATTAAAGAAAATTAATTTATTCTCTTAAGTGACATATGCCTCTAAGCATATCTGACAGAAAAGAAAAACAAGAATAATAAAAATACAGGTGAAAGAAGAAAGATGAAGAAAAAACAAAAATAATAAATTTACCATTTACTTAATTTGTTATTTTTGTTGACAGAGGTGCTCATTATGTAACCCAGTCTGGGCTCAAGTTCAGAATCCCCTAGACTTTCATGAGTGCCACAATTACAGTAATATATCATGCCAACTGGCATTTTACTTTTTAACTATTCCAACTGCATATACTTGTAATATATACTATATTGATTTGGTATCTCCACACCGTGGAAGGCCAAATTTAGCAAATATCTCATTTTTAACTGAAAATTTGAAGATACATACTCACAGAATTAGAGAGTAGAATGGTGATTACTACGCACCAGAGGGGTTGTATCAGTGAAGGTATTTATCAAAAGATAAAATTAAGTTTACAGATAAGGCATTCTCTAAATAGATATTTATAACTTCTCCCTTTGTGTGATTTTATTCTATCAATTTTTCTTCTTTCCAAAAAAATTTTGATGGTTTAAGTCCTACCTATGAGAAAACATCAGAGTTAGACAGCTCTTCATAAATGTTCACTGGTTAAAGTTGACTGAGTTTCTTTGCCTTTACATTTTTTAAATGAGGTATTTACTTGCTACTTTTGTTTTAATTCAAAAGAATTTTAATTGTGAATTTAATGTTTGTGGAATTTTATTTTTGTTCCTTACTATAGGCGCCTAACCCTTGTGCTCACCACATATGTAAACGTTTATAATATCACTAGTGCATGCTTAAATCACATGCCTATGATTTATTATTATATGGGATTTGCTGAGGCTATTGGAAATGTAACTAGATCTTTTGATGTAAAGTTTTTTGTTATGTTTATTAATGTTCCTGTTAACTCATTTTGCAAAAGCTTATTTGTGTTGTTAGAAACTGGTTTCCAGTGGAAGTACTGGTTTATTTTGCTTTTTTATTATTTTTATTCAGAATGTTTTTCCCAATATAATTAAGTAAAACCTAATCATCTATATTGTTCTAATATCATCTGTGTGCTGGGGACTCACATATTGGTCTCTTACGTGGTTATGTCCTGAATTCTTTATCAAAATACTTTCTAGACACTACGGTTTCAATGTTGCCTACAGGTCATGGTTAAATAGGAATTTCACTGAAACCATTTCATTTATCTTCCTAAAGGTACATTAAAGTTTGATTAATACATCCTGCCAGAGACTTTGGTATCATTTTCAATTCTACAATCACTTTCTACCCCGTAGCTGATTTTTACAAATTACTTCTTACTGGTTTCCTTAATTGTTCTTGAGTTCATTCTTTTAATCTATTATCATTGCTCCACCCATAGATTGAATAACGACAATTTGACTTCTATTTGATTGCAGAAACACCTTGCCTCTCTCTAGGCCTTTGGCATTTCTTCAACTTTAATTTGCTCCTAAATTATTTTCTTGGTAATGTTCAAAACACTATTGGAAACACTTTTCACTATTTTTCTGCTAAAAACATCATTTAATGACTCCAGTTTTCTTTAGAATTCAACAGTGACAGAAAAGGGCCTCTTATCATGTAACTAACATGAGCATGCCATAAAATGAAGAATATTTCTAATCTCTTTTGAGTGACCATTCTATCACTCTAGGGTCCATAAAATTTTAGCTATTTCAAGTGTCGTCTGTACCAAATTTCCACCTGTTCATCTCACCCTATATTTAAACAGACTTAAAGCTCAAACACAGGTGTTGTTTCTGGAAGTTTTATGTGGACTCCTAAAATAGAGGTTATTACTTTCTGCTTGAACCATCTCTGAATCATAGGCATATAGTAGTTATTATACTCTTTTCATTATTGTCAATCAAAAGCTCAGCGTGATGGTTTGATAGTTTAAGGGGGGTAGACCTTCATTCTTGAAGGATTTCCTGTCCCTTATAGGTTATTTCCCAGATACCTTGATATAATTATCATGTCTAACTAGAATGGTGCCATCAGACTATTACAAGTGCCCTTTAGTAGTTATAAACTACTGTTCAAAAGATATGACTTGCTGATGTCTTATGATATTGCTCATAATTTAGAACTATTCCTAAATTATGAAAATCAACATTGATGATTGCAATTAGAATAATTAGAATTAATGGAAATGTGTCAGTGTCTTAACATGTTCTTGAAAAAAAAATCACCCAGAAAGCAGGCTGCATATGATGTGCCCCTTAAAGAAATGTTATTTGAATAGAATTTTTAACTTTCTTTGGTAATGTTGAGACCCTGTGAAAAGGGAAGCTGTCACTGAGTTATATTTTAAATGAACTATCTTTTTTTTTTTCACTGAAGACACTTACAAGCTCTGTCATTGAACCTGGCTGGATGTGACCTATGATGAACATACATTATGCTTGGTGGTGATGGCACATGCCTTTAATTCCAGCTGTCAGGAGGCAGAGACAGGATCTCTGTGAGTTTGAGGCCGGTCTGTTCTACAGAGCTAGTTCAAGGACAGGATCCAAAGATACAGAGAAACACTGTCTCAAAAAATATCAAAAAAAGAAAGAATATACATTAGCAACTCAACATTCAAAGCAGGATACAAAAGTGTAGGCTTCAATCATAGCAAAATGTGATGCATATCTCAGCACAGAGCTCAGATTAATTTTAGGACAATTATCTTTCCTAATCATTACAGCAAACATTTTTATTGGGAAATGTTTTGACTTGTTTTATTTTTTTTTCTATTTTATAGCTTGTAGGTATATATCTCATTTTAAGACAAAACAAAAAAAAGCAAAAAAAAAAAAAATCCCTCAAAATAATGGGTTTCTTTCTTTAAAGAAACTGTCATTAACTGTAAGTTGCTCTAGGTATTTATTAGTAAATTCATAGATACATGATTTGCTGGATAAGTTATGTGAACTACCCTGATGTGAACTTTGATGTGAAAAACATAAAAAAAATAAATTTGAGGTAAAAAATACATGTTATTACTCAAAATATGTTCTGAGTGGTCTCTTTTAAGCCCCATTTGAATTCCACTGACTAATTCTAGATAAGGAGTGGACTGTGATAAATTTGAGTAATTCATCTTCCCATGGAATGGTGAGGACATGTGGCATTGGTGCAATCACATGTGTGAATTTTCATAATGCAGATTATCTATTGCCATTTAATCAGTAGACTATTTAACATGACCACCTCCTTCTCACATAAAAATAAAACTAAGATAACTGCGTTGTATATTACCTTTAAAAGCACATGTGTGAGATGAACCCTCAGACATGTTTCATGAAATAACTTATTTTTTCAGGTAAATGAACATGTTTTCTTTTTTATTATTACGTGCATGTAATATGTTTTGAGTAAATCAACCCCCATTCCCTCCCCTCTAATTTCTCCCCTGTTCTCCCCATCCCCAGTTCCCACTTTCAACATTATTTAAAATAATATTTAATTTAAACTTTTTTTTTACATGTCAATCCCAGTTCCTACATCCTTTATCTTTCCCCTGTTCTCCCCATCAATTCCCATCCCATCCCCTTTCTGCTCCACAGGGAGGGTGAGGCCTTCCACGGAACTTTAAGAATATTTTTATTCATTTTAATTAGGTGTGTGTGTGTGTGTGTGTGTGTGTGTGTGTGTGTGTGTGTGTATGTGGTATGTGCACTTGAATAGAGGTACCTACAGACACAAGAACTGTTGTCAGATGTCCTGGTTGTGGAGTTAAAGGTAGTTAGTTGTGAGCTATCCAACATTGGTACTCCAAAACCAGTATCAACCAGCTGCAAGAGCAGTATTCATTTTTCAATCCCAAGTTAACACTCTGGCAGCATAATTTAACTTTTTTTTTTTTGAAATTTACAAACAAGAAAACTACTCAGAAAAGTTTTTCATTTCATGCAAGCAAATAGTCTAATAAAATATCTCAAATGTTTTACTTAGTTTGAGTTTCAGGATATGATAAAGACTTATAAGTGACATAAATAAAACAAGACAATGGTCAAAGGTGAATAATCAAGATATACGTACAGAAACAAAAAAAAAAACTCCAGCAAAACTTCATTTTATCAAAGAAATTCATGGAAGCTTCATGGAAATGTTTTAAATGGCCTTGAAATACGAGTACAATTTTTACTACATGGGTGGTCATGTAGGGGAAAAACTTGAAAACAGTATAGAGATTTTAAACGTAAGAGATAGGAAATGAATCCTGATCATTATATTCATCAATTGCTTTCCCAATATATGAAGATAACATGATTGTTGAAATCAGAACAAGCAAATATTTTCTAATGAAACACTTTTAGGTTTGAAATGACAAATTTGTAATATCCTAAATTTGTGTATATATATATATATATATATATATATATATATATATATATATATATATAATGCTTCTCACACTATACATACATTTACACATATACATATATAGAAAACCTAAGTTATATATATATACATATATATGTATAAATATGTATAATGTGTGTGTTTGTGTGTGTGTGTGTGTGTCTGTGTCTGTGCATCTGTGTGACCAAGCTTTTTAAAGCAAAGGGCATTTTGAACAACCAGCAAGTCACAAGAGGCTATATTAGTGGTGAAGTCTTATACTTGCTACTCTCTGCTCCTATAGTATAAAGAACAAAGTTGGAGGGTCAAAATGATTATCCCCTTTTCCCAGATTTTCTTCACTCATGTGTAAACTCGGGAATGCTCAATCAGAAACAGATTCTTTTTGAACTTGTGAATTTCCTGGGAAACTGTGTTTGCAGTTGACTTGTAGCCTTGAAGCAGATATCTCTTAGATTAAATGAATGTATCAATAGTACATCTTACCAATGTTAGAATAATACCATGTTTAAAGGATGAAAAACAACAAAGCATTATAAAACTTTGACTGGGTGGTGATAGCCTGCTCTTTCTCGAAACAATTCTACCAGGTGCTGTATTTCATTGTAATGTCATTTGTTTAAATAATCAAAATTCATCTCTTGTGTTTTATTCATGTTTGTAGTATATATGATGTTTATTCTAGGCACTAGAGACCCTCACTAAAAGTGTACTGAACACACCACTTTAAAAAGTTGTGCATACCAAATGCCAATGGCATCAGGGATGAGAAAAAACTTGTCTTTAAGTTTTACCTGTTTTAATGCTTCAACGATCACCTGAAATTTGATTTTACCAATCAATATAGTTGTGTGTAGTCAGGTAGTGGTGGTGCATGCCTTTAATCCCAGCACTCAGGAGGCAGAGGCAGGCAGACATCTGTGAATTCAAGGCCAGCAAGGGCCACAAAGCTTTATCTAGGATAGCAAGGGTGGAAAAACCCTGATCCAAAAAGCAAACCCAAGAAAAACGAAAATAGAAACAAAACAAACAACCATAAAATTATAATTTTGTGTGTGTGGACAAAGGCCAAAACCTTAAAAGGAGTACATCACTTGGAGCAACTAATTTATTGTCAGTTGTGAAAGCTATTACAAATTATGTTTTATTTACTTAATATTAGTCTACTATGTAGAACTCTATTAATGCACAACCAAACATAATCAAAGACTATCTGATTAATGCTGCCACATCATCCGGATAGGATGCTTTAAAGGATGCTATGATTGATTATGCATCTACAAACAATATGCTCTTTCATCAAAATTCAAGTAGTGGGCTGTAACATATACGGTGATATGGCAGATGTCATCCAACCACAATGGGACTGCATGATTGATGGTGTGAGTAGTGACTGATGCTTTTGGCATGCCATGGAGTCTAAAGGAAAGATGGTGTGTGAGAGTCAGGAACTGGGTAATTCATATGGGAATGTCAGAATTGAGGCAAAATTAGAGGATGTGAAAAATAGCTGGCCATAGTGAAGAGCATAGTCAATGTAATAGCTGTTTTGCCGGCACGGAGAACACATCACTATTTTAAAAATTGGTCTAAGAAGGTAGTTCTTAGAAGTTTTGTTTAATTAAGCAAGAAAATCAAGGAGGCTTTCTATTTTGTGGCTACACTTTTTTTTTGGTTTGATATTAAGTTTCATTGTAAGTGTATGAAAGAGGGTAAGAAGCAATCTGAGAAAAAAAATGTTCTCTTGTTTAACAGAAATAATATTTCATCTGTCACATTTGACTGATGGACACATGAAGAAAATGGAAAGAGATGTTTAAGGTTAGGGTTTAAAAGCAAATTGCTGCCTGATGTTAGTGGCACATGCCTTTAATTCCAGCACTCAGGAAGCAGAGACAAGTGGATCTCTGTGAGTCTGAGGCCAGCCTGCAGCCTGGTCTACAAGAGTTAATTGTAGAATTTTAGGGCAGTTAGGGCTTCACAGAGAAACTCTGTCTTAAAAACACAAAGAAAGGAAGAAAGAAAGAAAGGAAGGAAAAAGAAGGAAAGAAAGAAAGTAAAAATCAAATGCCTTCTAGTGCAACAATTCTGAACTATCTAATTTGAGGTGTTAAAGAGTTTATGTACAGAAACATTTTTTTTTTACAACTGGATTGAGTTTGGCTAAGTGCTTAGCTGCAGATCTCTGCTTCTGCTTCCATCAGCTACCGGATAAAGGCTCTAGGATGGTATATAAAAGTATATCAATCTCATTATAGGGGAAGGACATTATAAGGCATGAAGGTAGCCTCTCCACTATAGCTTTGATTCTTAGTTGGAGTCATCTTTGTGGATTTCTGGACTTTTCCCTGGTGCCAAATTTCTCCTTAGAGAGGGAGGAGTGATGAGGAAAGGGGTTAAGACCATACTGGGGAAATCTACAGAAACAGCTGACCTGAACAAATGGGAGCTCATGAAACCCAGCCAGGCAACGGGGGAACCAGCATAGGATCCAACTAGGCCCCCTGAACGCAGGTGACAGTTAGGGGCCTCTTGGGGTGGAACCAGTATTTATTCCAAGTGCACAAATGGACTTTGGAAGCCTCTTCCCCCATGGAAGGATACTTTCTCATTCTGAATATATGGGAGAAGGCCTCACCCCTGCACTAAATGATGAGACAACTTAGATGTACCCACATGGAAGACCTCATTCTCCCGGGGAGTGGATGGAGAGTAGAATGGGGGGGGGGAGGTCTGTGAGAGTATGGGAGGATGGAAGGAAGAAGATAAAATAAGATTGTTTCTGATTTAAACAAAAAAATTGTTTTGGAACAATTCAGTTTACAAATAATAATTTTTAAGTTTATTACTTATTGGTGAAGAAACCATTTAAAAGACAAATTAATTGATGGAATACAAAAAATATTTTTGCTCATCATATAATGAAGGGAGCTTGACAAATTTTGTACAAATATGGGAATAGGGAATTATTCTCTGAAATATGATGTAATGATGGGTGTTGAGGATACCCATACACAGAAATAGTGCTGGTGTTGCTGTTATTAGAATTAGCATTAGGAACAGTAATTCTTTTAATGTTGTTAAAACAAGAAAACAGATACTGATTATGTGTCCATGGAGATATAAAGCTTCTTTCTCTTCTTTTCTCATGTTTATGGAAAGCACAAGGAAAATATGCTCAAAATGCTATATCACAAATTAGCTCATATAACTTATTTTTGTTCATAGGAAGTAAGAAATTACAGTGCTTAAAAATTACCAAAATTAATATGCATTAATAATACATAATTAATAAATACTTATTAATTTATAAAAAGCATTTATACCCAAGCATTATGTGAGAGAAATTTACAATTTTAGAGATACCACTATAAGTGTTATTTATGTGAATTCTAGGGTGTACTATTGTACACACTCATTCACATACCACACACACACACACACACACACACACACATTCACACACAAACACTCACATGCACACACACACATAGTCACACTAACACATGCAACCCACTGAGTCAATGCCAAAGATGATCATCATATAGCACAAAGAAATGAAAGCAAGGAGAGGTAACCAGCCCAGCCCAGCCACACGATTGGACAAAGGTGACTTTAGAGGTATTCTAGCTGCTAATGTTTCACTCTTAAAGCTATGTTCAATATAGACAATTAATAATCAAAAATAAAAGAATGGACAAAATCAATCATTATTATTTTTTTATAAGGCAAGGGCTCACTATTCATATACAATATAAAAATGGTTTATTTTTAACAACACTCAATTATTTGGAATTTTTTTATGGTTGTTAAGAATAGTTATGAGGCTCATCCAAACCATGTCTGTCTTTCTGTCTATCACTCCCTCTCTTTGTCAGTGGTGTGTGTGTGTGTGTGTGTGTGTGTGTGTGTGTGTGTGTGTGAGTGTGTGTGGTGAGAGCCAGATTGTGCAGTCTGTGCTAACTTCTGCCAGGAGACAGGAAGGGTGTATACTGCCTGAAGAAATGAACACTTGATGCACAGAGCGCGAGAGCACATCCAGTGCTGTAGGAGAGAGCATCAGGAACCTTCTTCCTCTTCCTTGAGTCTCCAGTTTGTTTCACCTCTTCTTTTTCTCCTTTTATGATGTTCAATCCTTCATTATAGGCATTTTGGACACATAGTCCCTATCAAGTTAAAACTACTAAATAATGATTTTATGTAGAATGCCTCTAACTTTATGAAAAATAATAAATCTTTAGCTAATACTTCTCTTATGAAGTTGTGGAACTACAACTTTGTAAATGAATCTATACAGTACTAAGATGATAAGGGAACTGTATTAATTTTGGGAGGCAACTTTGTACCTTTTAATTGTGTCACCAGCATTTCTTATTGACTGAGTTTAAAAGCCTGAAGTATTTCTAAATGAAAGCAAACTTCAGCACAGTATACAGGAAGCCATAATCCAGACAATAATATAAAATACTTCAGTGGCCAATGCTGAAAAGATTATGTGGGATGCAGCCCAGTGCTACTGGTAACAGTGTATATCACTGAAGATAAAGCCAGAATAAATAACATGCTTGGTGCCTCTAATTCCTTAAAATCAACATAAAAACCCTGCAAGCTATTTCATGCCAGGTATGACAGGTGGCGATAATGTCTGAGGAGTCACAGGATACACAACTCTGATAGCAGAGAACTGTGCAGCATTAGAGGTGAGCTTGGGTAGAGAGCAAAACGAGACTGGAGAAGTTAAATTGAAGGATTTCAAAACACGATTTTGCTCAGCTGCCTTAAAAATACTTTGCACTTACAAAATTGTCTCAGATATCAGCAACACACAAAATGACACTGAGATGAAAGTAAGTATTGACAATCTTTTCAGCAAAATTAAAACACTAAGAAGCACAAAATATTTGTCACAAATGAAGTTTTAATACCATTATTTCATCACATTTTGGCAAATGTTGTTTTGAATCAGATGCAAAATTTTTATGTGTTTGTGGTAATTTAACATTTGTCTCTGATTACACTGGTTACCCCCCCATCTATTGATGCCCTCATCAAGATGCCTGTTTATTCTGTATTCCTTAGAGGACAAAGTTGGTTTGCCGGTATCACATTTGGGATAATAAGAAAACAATGATGCTGGAAATCTGCAAGCCAGAATGTTGATAATAACCTTATGAATCTCACTATGCTTTAGCCACTATGCATATCTTTGTACTAAATGGCTTCCTAATTTTATTCTGAGATAAAAGAGATAGACATGGCTTATCATGAGAATGATAGTGAATAAGGAAAGGAAATTGAGAAGATCATTTATGCCAACCACAAATACTCAATTAAATTAAATAAACATTTATTGCTCATATTAGATCAAAGTTATTTATTTATTAAAATATTTTTATGTATTTAAGGAAAACCTTTAAAGGTGCTTCTATAAATATGTCTAAGAAAAGTTTTAGAGGAAAATGGAAAATTTTTCTTTGTAGTATTGACAATGATGTTTAGAAAACACATAATGAAAATTCCAACATCCCTCGTCAACATACTTCTTTTGGTTTCTTCAATGCAATGTAAAATAAAAGCATATGTATTAATTTGATTTCAACTGAGGAAATATGTTCACTGGTAGAATTTTGTTTATTTCTTTCCTTTTTTCTTCTTTCTTTCTTTCTTTTTTCAAACACACAATGTCAGAGGTCCCAGATTCCTAGAACTCAGGCAACTCACTTGTCAATTGTAAAAATTTTAATGTGCATTTGTTTATTTGTGTTGCAATTTAAAATAAGCAGAATGCCAGAGAAATATGCCACCAAACAGGGTTCAAGCAAGGTGTTTTTTCCCCCTCGTTTATTTGTTTTATTTTGTTGTGTTTTTAATTAGGGAAAGGGATCATAAAAAGGGGAAAGGGGAGAGGGTAGGACAGCCTCCAGGGACAAGAACAGCAGGAGAGCGAAATGGGGGAGGATAAAGAAAGGAGAGAGAACAAGACAGACAGAGAGAGGGAGAGAAAGAAGAATTGGAGGTGGGCAAGGTCCATTTAAAAAGGAACGTATACTGATTCCCATTTTCTTGAGGAACTGCTGTACTAATTGCCAAAGTGGTTGTATGAGTTTGCACTCCCGCGAGCAGTGGAGGAGTGCTCCCCTTTCTCCACATCCTCTCCATTATAAACGTTTTTGGTGTTTTTGATTTTAGCCATTCTGACAGAAGAAAAATGTTATCTCAGAGTTGTTTTGATTTGCATTTCCCTGATGGCTAAGGATGTTGAGCTATTTTATAAGTCTTTCCACCATTTTGGATTTCCCTACTGAGAATTCTCTATACAGTTCTCTATACCCCCCTTTTTAATTAGATTATTCATTGTTTTGGTAACAAGTTTTCTTAACAAGCTTTCTTTGTATATTTTGAAATCAGCCTTCTGTCAGATGTGGGGTATGTGAATATATTTTCACATTCTGTGGGTTGCCAATTTGTTTTCTTGATTTTGTCCTTGGACTGACAGAAGCTTTTCAATTTCAGGAGGTCCCTTTTATTAATTGTCAATCTCAGTGTCTGTGTTACTGGAGTTATGTTCAGGAAGTAGTCTCCTGTACCAATTAGTTCAAGAGTACCTTCCACTTTCTCTTCTATGAGGCGCAGTGTGGCTGGGTTTATGTTGAGGTTTTTGATCAATTTGGACTAAAGTTTTGTTCATGGTTATAAATATGGATCTATCTACAGTTTTCTGCACACCAGTATCCAGTTATGCCAGCACCATTTGTTGAAGATGTTTTCTCTTTTGTATAAATGCAGTTTCTTTGTCAAAAATAAGAGGGAGTTAGTTGAAAGAGGAGGGGAGAAGAGGAGGGGAGAGGTGGGCATGAGGGAACAGGAAGGTTGAGACTGGGAAAGAATAGAGGAGAGCAAGAAAAGAGATAACATAATAGAGAGAGCCATTATAAATTTAAGGAGAAATCTGGTACTAGGAAAATGCACAGAGATCTACAAGGATGAACTCAACTAACAATCTAAGCAATACTGGAGAGTCTACTTTAATGCACTTCCATGACAATGAGATTGGCAACTACCTTGTATGCCTTTGTAGAGCCTTCATCTAGTAACTGATGGAAGCAGAAGCAGACACCACAGCTAAACACTAACCGAACTCCTGGAATCCAGTTGCAGAGAAGGAAGAGTGATGAACAAAGGGGTCAAGACCAGGCTGGAGAAACCCACAGAGACAGCTGACCTCAACAAGGGGGAGCTCATGGACTACAATCTGATAGCTGAGAAACCAGCAAAGGACTCACCCCCTGTATGTGAGTCTCAGAGGACTGGGCAGTCTATGGGGCCTCCAATAATGAATCAGTATTTATCCCCGGTAAATGATGGACTTTGGGAGCCCATCCACATAGAGGGATACTCTCTTAGCTTAGACACATAAGGGAGAGGCTAGGCCCTGCTCCAAATAATATGACAGACTTAGAAGACTCCCCATGGAAGGCCTCACCCTTGCTAGGGAGCAGAAAGGGGTTTGCTGGGGTTTGTTGGGGGTGATAAGTAGGATGGGAGAGAGGGAACTGGGTTGACATATAAAACTACCTTGTTTCAATTTTAAATTAAAAAAAAAGAGAAAAAAAATAAAAAATGAAAAATATAAAAGGGAACATAGTGAATAGGCACAGGTGGTGCTCTTAGTGTTTGCAGTTGAGAGTTTATCCTGTTAGAACCCCAAGAATAATCCAGTACAGATACCTGAATACTAACAATTTGTTCCACACATCAAGTCCCTACAGAAATTGAAAAAATTCTGTTGCTTTTTCAGTTGATAACAATGTATAATATATTACTTGAGATAAAGATGGCTCCAGTTGTTTGTAAAAGGTAGATCAGTAGTCTTGAAGTCAACTATTAATTACAAATTGAACACTTAATTTAGCTTACAATAATAAAAAAGAGGAGCACAATGCAGCAATACTATAAATTATTCCTTTTATTAGTCACAGACATTTCCAGAAAGTGTACACATTTTAACTTCTGTTCACTTTTATAAACTGGCACAATATTTATTGCTTGACAAAGATGTACTCAAATGGCATCTGTTCTATTAGAGCAGAACAGCAAGGTGAATATTTTAAGCTAATAAATGAAACTTCATTTAATTTCAAGTCAACAATTTCAGGTGTGCAGCACTATTTGATTTAGTTTTCCTGAAAATTATGGTTTTAGATTCAAAGTATAGAGCAAATAAAGCCAATAAAACAATGAAAGCATCATGAAATGCAACTATTTCAATGTTTAAAAATGAATTCAAACGAAAGCAAGTGTTTATTTTATATTTTATGTTGAAAATATTTCCCCTTTTCACTGTATATTTTCAATACTTCATTTGATGAAAAAAATTTAGCCACAAATATTATGCTTACACTTTTATTGGGGTATGCATCAATAATTTAAGGCATTAATTTTATTTTGAAAGCTTCCATGTGTGGTTTGTGTGGTGAATAAGATCCCCTGTAAAATTCTTAATCTGTAGGTATTTTTTTCTTTTTTATCCAATAAGTTAAAAGTATAGGTGTATGTTTTCCAATAATTATGAAATTAATTTCTTTTTGTCTTAAAAATGGAATGGTCAGTAATAATAAAATGTAATAATCAGTGCCATTTATTCAAATCCATAATTCAGCTATATCTCAAGATACGCTAATAAGGCTTACAGTGAACATCATAAAATCCATTTACATAGAGCTAATAGTTCCCCAAGATCACTGTGCTAAACATATATTCAAGATGAGAGCAGTCAAGTGGCAATGCATAAGCACATGTTTATAAGATATTTTAATATACAAACAGAGCTTTTGGAGAAAGATATTTTTTACAATTATTTTCCCAGAAGGGTTTTGTTTTCCTTTTTTTTTTTTAAGAATAATTCAATTGTAAAATAATCATAAATTTCTTATTTCTATGTAATTGGATTTGAGGCCCAATGTACAAAAACTAGGAGATTATATGTTAGCAAGCACTGAGAAATAAATTCTCCTTTGACAGACTAGCATCCAATATCACTAACAAGCAGTGATCAGTACAGCTTCTGATTTCACGCTGTAACTCATGATTAGTTTTGAGTGTGATCCTTTAATGATCTGATGTAATGAATTTTTCTCTGTTATTTCAAGCAGTGGGACTGTTACCTGTGGTGGTAACATATGTCTGTCTTTAAAACTGCTGACTTAAAAGATATGGCTTAAAAGGTTCTCATTAAAAACATTTGATAACAGGTCCATTGTTTTCTTCTTATAAAATTATTACTATATAGAAATACTTCTTGGGCTCCCAAATTGTTTGAGTAAATTCATAATTTTGAGTAGAAAACATAGGAACTTTACAAAAGAGTTGGTGTCCAAACAGCATGACAAAGATGAGAAGCATCATAAACTCTGGCTTCTGTCCGCACCCCTATGATAAGGCTGCCAGGAAGTGCCAGTTATGATGGAGGTTTTTATGAGGCAGACACCTGTTATGTAGGAGCTGGATGGTGATGAGCTACTCGTTTCCCGTACACCACTGCACAGCTCTCCATTTTTAATTACTTCTGTTCTATGTTCATTTCTAAGCCAGTAGTTGTAATGTGGCCCAGGTTGATATTACCCCATGTAACATCATTTCTCTGTGAGAATGGAATAGAATGAAAATTTTCTGTTTTGAACAGAAATATATTTCAGAATAGTATATTACAGTGTTATACAGCTCTAAAAGAGTTTTGACTAAAATAATATATTTGTGCAAGAAATGCATTTGTCACTTTTATAAATCCTATGATAATCCCATGATCTTTTAATTTTGTACCCATATCCTTGACATCTTATGAAGAAGAAAGCAATTTCACATTCTGTGAAGATTTTGTAGATCACATGAATAATGTGATCACACACATGGACACCTCATGCAGTTTCTATAATGTGCTCCTGAAATGAATATCATGATGTGTTCTTTTGTGAAAAGTCTATTCTTCTAAAAATTCTATTATTTATTATTTATCTTAAAAATTTCTTAGCAAGTTCCTTTGTTTTGTTTCTGTTTTATACAATTATCTCTGAATGGCTCTATACTTGCTCATACATACAAGTGTTTTCTGTCCTGTTTATATCAGACTGAATATTACCTGTACCGTCGTACCTAATTATCATAATCTACATTGTTTTCACTGTTTTACCTCCAAAATAACACTCTCAATTCTGTTATGTAATAGTTAACAGATATCTTCACTTAATATGTTTACTTTGATATATCAAGTAAAAATTTCTTGTTATATTTTATAAGCTTATGTAAATGTCATGTTTTCTGAACCTACATATTTAGCAGTTGGTCATGACAAAAATTGGCATGGACATGAGGAAGTGAAATACATGCTCAATCAGATGGCAAAAGCATGTTAAAATGTTTGTAATCTCAAACTTTAAAATTGTGTTTTTTATGAAGCATATTCCCAAATTGAAAATGTTTAAGACAACCAACAATATTTCCCCACACACACACTCATAGGGAGGATGATGCCTTCCAGGAAGGATCAACAAAATCTCTCAAGTTATTTGGAGTAGGGAATAGTTCCTTCTACTGCCTCTAGGTTAAAGCAGTGTCCCTCAATGGGAAATGTGCTTCCAAAGTCCTTTTGTGCCCCAGGGATATATCCAGGTTCCACTGTCAGAGATCCCTTAGACAGCCATGCCTTCTAACTGAGACCCATGTTCAGATGATCTGAGTCAGTCCAATGCTGGTCTTATCAACTGTGTCCTTTGCCTTACATAAGCTTCTCAGTTTGAGAAGGTCCCATTTATTAATTGTCAATCTCAGTGTCTTTGCTAATTGGTAGAGGGCAGTCTCCTGTACCAATTTGTTCAAGGGTACCTCCTACTTCTCTTCTAAGAAGATCAGTATGGCTGGATTTTATGTTGATTTCTTTGATCCATTTGGACTTGAGTTTTGTGAATGGAAATAGACATGGGTCTATCTGCAGTCTTCTACACACCATCATACAGTATAAACTTATACAACCATTTTGGAGATCAATATGGCAATTCCTCAGGAATTTGGGAATCAGTCTACCACAGGACCTGACTATCCCAAGTGTAGGCATATTCCCAAATGATCCACATCCATACAACAAAGACATCTGTTCAACTATGATCATTGCAGCATTATTTGAAATAGCAAGAACCTGGAAACAACCTACATGTCCCTCAACTGAAGAATTGATAAAGAAGATGTAACACATATACACAATGGAATACTCCTGGGGCGGCAATTGAATCTTGATATATGCAGGCAAATTGATGGAACTTGAAGAATCCATCCAGTCACAAAAAGGAACATGTTATGTACTCACTCATATATGGATTTTAGACTTAGAGCAAAGGATCACCAGCCTACAATTCACACCATCAGAGAAACTGGGATACAACGAGGATTCTAAACTCTGTATATAAGATACCTCCCAGAAGCAGAAAGTAACAAAATCTCCTGAGCATATTGTGAGTGTGGGGGTGCAGTGAGTGGAGAGCAAGCTAGAAGAAATAGAATGGAAGTAGAGGAAAGCACATGGGACTAGGGATATTGAGTCAGGGGTGGAATACGTGTGTGTGTGTGTGTGTGTGTGTGTGTGTGTGTGAAGAGAGAGAGAGAGAGAGAGAGAGAGAGAGAGAGAGAGAGAGAGAGAGAGAAAGGACCATAAAAGAGGAAGCCAATATAGGTTTGAAGAGAAAACTGACTCTAGAGAAATGTCCAGAGACCTAAAAGACTTACCCAAACTAACAATTTGAGCAACATTGGAAAGGCTACCAAAAATGCCCTTCCATGATAATGAGATTGATGTCTAACTTATCCACCCAAATAGAGCCCTCTTATGGTAGTTGATGGAAACAGAAGCAGACACCCACAGCTAAACACTGAGCAGAAGTGAAATCCAGATGCAGAAAGGGAGGACAAGACCAGGCTATAGAAACCCACAGAGATAGCTGAACTGAATAAGGAGGAGCAAATAGGCCCCCAGACAAAGCTGGGAAACCAGTATTGAACCAACTCAGACTCCCTGAACACGGGTATAAGTTAACTAGTCTAAGAATACTCCCTTAACCTAGAGACAGGAGGGAGGGCCTAGATCCTACTCCAAATGACTTGACAGATTTTGTTGACCCTCTCCTGGAAGGCATCACCCTCCCTGTGGTTGTGGGGGGGGGCGTGATGAAAGGGTGGTCTGGGGCATGGGAGGGAGGGAGAGGGAACTGGGATCAATAAGTAAAATCAGAAAAATAATTAAAATTAATGTAGAAATTTAAAAAAAAGAATAGAAAAATATCTTGTCCACACTTTGCTGAATGAACAAAATTCCAAGAGATTCTAAATCTTATCTTTCCACCCCCCAATATGGTTGTTGTATCTATTAATCTCAATGAAAGCATCTTGTCTTGACCTCAATTGGAGACAAACATCAAAAACTATATCTGGACACATTGCAGCAATAAATGGATCATAGTGAGCTCCACCCCAGTGTGTATTTCTGCATCACATGTCCTGTATGAACTAATCAAAGAATATCACAAAGGGATTTTAAAAAGTGTAGATTGAATGAAGTCAGTTGTGAAAGTCTCTACTAGAAATGGTTGCATAAACAAGACCAGAAGAATACCAACATAGACAGACATGCTCTCTTTGAAGGAGAATACTTTTATGGAATCCCTCTCCTAAATGAAGCACTGCAAGCTACTAATGGCTTCCTAGAGGGGCAAAATTGTACTTGTTCAATAATAGCTCCCTTATTGGCTATCCAGTAAAAAGTGGTCAACCATGCAACAATATACAAATAAAAAGTAATAAGTCAGCACCTTCAGATTTATACATTTTGCACATGGGTGCATGTGTATGTTTTTGTGTGGACAATAATAATGATCAAAGAAAAAAAAAGCTATCAAATTGCAAGTAGAGAAAGTATGGCAGGATTTAGAGAGATGGTACCTTGGAGTTGCTGGATGGAGAAAGTGAAGGGAGAAATGTGTTCAGTATTATCTTTTAATTTAAATGTATAACAGATAAAAGTAATAATAACAGAATTTACAATCAATTTCATAATATCTTGTAATAAACCTGTTTACAATTTTTTATAAAACATGGAAGATAATAGAAATCATTTCCTCTAAAGAGAATAAAGCCTCCTTATGAATTGAACATATTATCTTTTTAGAAATGTACATATAGAGAGGATCTCATACCTAACACAGTACTTTCTATTTTCTGAACCCAAAATGATTTCTTGAAAGTCAATGAACTATATTCTTCATGCTAATTAGGTTACCTGAAGAATCTATTTGATCTTCCAGGAAAAAATCTTCCATAAGATCTGGTGTTTAGTGATTATTTTTGGTATCAGTGATGGCTCTTGAAAAATGAATTTGCAAGACGCAAAAACCCATGGCATCATGGAATCTGACATTAACCCTAGCTCCAAGAGGAGGCCAGAAGTAGTTTTCTCTGCTTGATTTTAGAAGTCCCAATCTGGTTGATTAAACAAAAACTGAATTGGACTCAAGAGTCCAGTTAGATTCTACAGCTCAGCATGTTAGATCCCAAAGAGTTGCAAGAAACTAAGTTCTTGTAAAAAAAAAATAAGATAGGTTACCATGAACTTTGACCAAGCTTAAAATTTCCTGAGTTGCGTTATTTAATATAGAATACAAATTACTGATTTACACAAGTGTTACAACGGTAAAGTTATGAATTAAATAGTAGCCATGGATTCAAGGAGGGTCTTCATGGTTAAAATTTATAGTTATTTTCTTTTGGGCTGATGATTATTTGTAGGCAACAAAAAGTTCAAATGATGTATTTGTACTGCTTTATAGACACCCAAACTTCAGAAGGTCTTCATTTAGCAGCAATCCCAAGTGATGTAATCAAATATAATTGCTGTGATTTGTTTATCTTCTACAGAAATATGTTCACACAAAGTAAAACCAATGAAAGCTAAGACTAATAAAATTACACATGTTTAAAAATACCTTAGAATTCACATCCCTACGGGTCAAAGTAATTTCAGTTTGTATTTTGTTTGAAACAGATGTACAAAATTAAAATATGATGGTGCTAATTTCCGAGCGTCAAAAGGATTGATAATGCCAGGATCCAGAAATCTGTGGGATGTGTGAATCAGAGACCTGCTGTAGAACCAAACACAATTGCCAAACAAAATAAAAAATCAATGAAATAATTCCTAATGATATTTCTGATATATTATTGGGAACAGTGCCTAGTCCAATATTTGTCAAAGAGGCTTCCTGTAGCAGCTGATGGGAACAGATGCAGATATCCACAGCCAAACATTCAGCAAAGCTCAAAGAACCTACAGAAGAGGGTTGGGGAATTGTTGTAGGAATCGCAGGGTTCCAGGATGCCATGAACATGAACCACAGAATCAACTAAGCATGGCTCATAAAGATTTACAGAGCCTGCACAGGTCTGTTCTACTCCTGCACACATGCTGTGGTTGTTTAGGTTGAATTTGGTAGGACTGCTAAAAATAGGATTGAGGGCACCTCTGACTCTTTTGCCTGCTCTTCAGACCCCTTTTCTTCTAATTTCTTGCCTTGTCTTGATATTAGGGTATATGCCCAGTCTTATTATAACTTGCTATGCTGTGTTTGGTTGATGTCAATAGGAAGCCAGCTCTTGTCTGAAGTTCAACAGAAAAGTGTGGCTCTAGGGTAGGAGAGGGATGGTGTTTGGGTGTTGGTCTAGAAGAAGTCGGGGAGATGAGGCCGGGATCAGGATAGATTGCATGAAAGAAGAATAAATAAAAGAAAAACAGAAGAAGATAAAAATAGTTTAATATTAATATTATAAGGTTTTTTCTTAAAGCTTGTGTAAGAAAAGGAGATAATCAGGGGCAGTTGATTTGAGGAAGAGGGAAAGTGAGATAGGTGTTGATAGAAGGAGAGGGAAGGGAGGCTGCAGTCAGTGAGTATTATATGAGAGAAGAATAAAGAAAGAGGGAAAATTAAAGTAAGACATTTCAGGGCTTGACTATCACCTAAAATGTGATTTTTTTTCACATGAATGTTTTGGTTGATATTTCATGAGCTAAAAAAATCATCATGCAATATATTTATACATTCATTATTTGAATATATTTTTATAATTAGTTATTTAAAAGTTGATGATTTTCTAGTAGGGCTGTGGTGGCACTTACCTGTATGTGGTAGAATATTATTTCAATGTGTGTGACTGTTGTTTATGCTGCATTTGTTTAACTCTGCGAAGCTGTGTTACTGTGTGTCTAAAACACTCAGTGGTCCTAATGAAGAGCTGATTGGCCAATAGTGAGCCAGGTGGCACTGGCAGGAAGAGAGGATAAATAGAAGAAGAAGCAAGGGAACATGAGAATGAAGGAGCCAAAGAACAAGGAGAAGAAGATGTCAGGGGTCAGCCACCAAGCCACACAGCCACACAGCCACACAGCCACACAGCCACACAGCCACACAGCAATCCAGGTAGTAATAGTAAGGTTTACAAAAGTAAGAGAACAGGAAAAGTCCAGAGGCAAAAGTTAGATGAGATTATTTTGGTTAAGAAAATCTGGCAAGAATCAAGACAAGCTAAGGCCAGGCATTCTTAACTAAGAATGAGTCTCCATGTGATTTATTTGGAGCTGGGTGGTGGGCTCTCCAAAAGAGAAACAACATCTTGCTACACGTTTAATTCAAGCACTTGGTAGGCAGAGGCAGGCAGATCTATGTGTGTTGGAGACCAGCCTGGTCTACAGGGCGAGTGCCAGGACAGGCTCCAAAGCTACATAGAGAAACTCTGTCTCAAGAAATGGAAAGAAAATTTTAAAAGTTAATGATTTCAACACTAGATCATACTATATTCCTAATGCAATAATATAAAATAAAGCCTAGTTAATAATGTCTTAGCTTTTTATCTCTTTACTAAACATTTGCATGTACTTGACATTATGCACATACAGAGACCATTTCACTTCTTGCATATCAGTGTATAATGAAAAGACTAAGTGTTGCTCATCTGCTGATGCACCCAGTGTTTTCACTTCTCCTTCCAACGAAAGTGGTCCAAGTTTTTGCATAATTTATTCCTGAAGTTTTAATTATAACAGGTTCCATACGTCAGTCCAGATTTTATTATGTACATTGTTTCTGATAAAAATTAAAATGTCACTAACAGTGTCCTTCTTTCCTACAATGTGATTGCAGTTGGAAGTGCTGAAAGTTAGGAATTAACAGACATGGATTTGATTTGAGTGCCTGAGATTAGTGTTTAAGACTAAGTCCTAAAACTTTCACTTATGCTCAGAATCCCTTAGTCACTCTCTTGCTTTCAAATTTTCCCCAACTTATTTGTATGTCAGCCCCTATGAGTGTGTATGTGTACTTGTGCATAGGTATAAATGGGGGAAAGATGCTTAAAATACATAGTGAGAATGCGTCTGTTCATAAGCCAGGAGAACGTCATTACCAGAACTTAAACTTGCTAACAATACAATTGTTTATTGATATAAGAAAATGAAATCCTGTCACTTTAGTCAACTGAAACCCCTCTTATCATGAAGCCATGGCTAGAGAAAGCAGAGGAAGAGTTATCACTCCCTAGTGTTTTATGTGGTTAGTGCTGGGCCAACACTCAAACTTTTTAACATTTTTTTACTATTACAGCAGGAGCATGGGATGATTAAGGCAGCATAGTCTTGGGGACATAAGAGACAGTCTTATTATTTTAAGCCAAGTAGAGCTTCTTCAGACTGAGGCTGTGGGGGGAGGACCACCAGTGGCCCAGGTGAAACTCTACACGATGACCACAGAGTGAGTGAGAGGAAGCCTCATCTTTTAACACCATGGTTTTCTATAATGGGTATCAAAGAAGAATTATCTTACCAGGGTGATAGAGCTAGCATTCAAGAGATAATACTGGATCATCAGAAACTCACAGATTTTAGAGGGACTGGTTCTTTCTGCTGAATGAGTGTTCAGCATTACCCTATATCCTGTTACAAATTCCAGACAATTTAACTGATTTGATTTTAAAAACTGCTTCATCAAGTTAAAGGATTATAATAGAAGGAAAGGGTCTACAGGGTCTCACTTTATGTCATTCCAGGAATCTACATATTCTGGTGTCATTTTGGATTGGCATTTTATCTCATGACTCAGAGACTTAGTTGCTAAAATTGAGGGAGTTTTAGCATAATAATCAAAAAAATCTCATTTGTGGTATGTTTAAATCAGGAATGACATTGAAATGTAAAGTCAGAGTAAAACAAATAGTTTTATAACTTGGTTATTATAATATGCAAGAATTAAAACAATAACTTTAAAGACCTTTTATGATGAATAATGTGCCCACTTGCATTCATTTGTAGTGTTGGTTCAAAATTTGTTAGCTTGTAGGGTGGGACTGGAGTTGTGAATCTTGGTTCCAGTACCTACCTAACATGGACAAAGTTCTGGTTTGACCTCCATCACTGGATAAAAGCAGATAGCTGGATAGACTAGGATTATTTTTACAATGTTTAAATGGTACACACAAGGCTGCTGGTTTAAGGAAACTCAACAAATGAGTTTTAAAATTCTACCTGCTAAGTTGTAGTCTTGAAATAAGTTCTAAGATAGCCTGTTTACATCATTCATTTTTTTCTTTGATAACTTTTTTATTTAAATTTGACACAAGCTTGTCTTACATGTTAATCCCAGTTCTTGAACCCTCCCTTCCTACCCTGTCTTCCCCTACCAATCTCCACCCCATCCCCTTTCTGCTCCCCAGGTAGGGTGAAGCCTTCCATGGCATGCCTTCAAAGTCTATCATATAAATTAGAGCAGGGCCCAGGCCCTCCCCCATGTGCCTAGGCTGAGAGAGTATTCCTTTATGTGGAATAGGCTTCCGAAGTTCATTCATATACTAGGAATAAATACTGATCCTCTACCAGAGTCCCCATAGACTACCTAGACCTCATAACTAACATCCACCCACATTCAGGGAGTCTTGGTTGGTCCTATGCGGGTTTCCCAGCTATCAGACTGGAGTCCATGATCTCCTTCTTGTTCAGGTCAGAAGTTTCGTTGAGTCTCTACATCCTGGTCTTGACCCCTTTGATCATCACTCACCCCCCCTTTCTGCAATGGGATTATAGGAGTTTGGCTCAGTGATTAGCTATGGGCATCTGCTTCTGTTTCCATCAGTTACTAGATGAAGGTTTTAGGAAGGCATATAAGGTACTATTAATCTCATTATCAGGGAAGGACATTTAAGGTAGCCTCTCCAATATTGCTTAGATTGTTAGTTGGGGTCATCCTTATAGATCTCCTAGATTTCTCTTAAAACCTATCATAGTTCCCTCTATTATGGTATCTCTTTTCTTGCTCTTTATTCTTTCCCTGACTCAAACTTCCTTTTCCATCATGGTCACCTCTCCCCTCCTCTTCCCCCTTGAACTAATTGGCACAGGAGATCACTTCCTGAATAAAACACCAGTAGCAAGACACTGATATCAACAATTAATAAATGGTACTTCCTGAAATTCAAAAGCTTCTGTAAAGCAAAGGACACATTCAACAAGACAAAATAGCAGCACAAAGAATGGGAAAAGGTATTCACCAATCCCACATCTGACAGAGAACTCAAGAAGCTAGTTAACAAAACACCAAATAATCCAATTTAAAAGTGGGGTACAGAGCTAAATACAGAATCTCCAGCAGAGGAATACAAAATTGCTGAAAGACAATTAAGAAAGCACTCAACATCCTTAGCCATTAGAGAAATACAAATCTCACTCCTGTCAGAATAGCTGAAAGCAAAAACATCAAAGACAGTTTATGCTGGAGAGGATGTTGAGAAAGGGGTACATTCCTCTACTGCTGGTGGTAGTGGAAATTCATACAGCTACTTTGGAAATCAGTATGGTGGTTCCTCAGGAAAATGGGAATCAGTCTACCTCAAGAACTACTAATTTTACTCTTAGGCATATACCCAAAAGATGCATAGTCATACAACAAGGATATCTGTTCAACTATTTTCATGGCAGCATTGTTTGTAATAGTCAGAACTTGGAAGCAACCTAAATCCCCCTCAACTTAAGAATGGATGGAGAAAATGTGGTACATATATACATAATGGAGTACTACTACTCAGCAGAAAGAAAGAAAAAAATAGAATCTTGAAATTTGCAGGCAAATGGATGAAATTAGAACCATTCTGAGTGGTTAACACAGTCACAAAAAGACAAACATGGTATGTACTCACACATATATGGATTTAGACATAGAGCAACGGATTACCATCCTACAATCCACATCACCAGAAAAGCTAAGAAATGAGGAGGACCCTAAAAGAGACATACATGTTCTCCCAGAGAAGGGGAAAGGGACAAGATCTCCCAAGAAAATTGGGAGCATGGGGAGAGGGTAGAGGGAGTTAGAAAGAAGAGGAGGGGAGAGGTGAACATCATTTGTGGGGAACCTGAAACAAAGTTAGTATCTTAACACCCATATTTCCTACTACTCTCTTAGATACTAACATACTTGTAATTTTCTATTCTCCTATGACTGTTTTCCTGTTAAGCATATGATACAGCCTGAGCCTGAAAGAGTTCCAGCTGCAGGCTTATTGTGTAGCAACTTATAGCATGACACTTGCATTCAGCTTGGAAGGACATTCTGCCTCCCTCACATCCTCCCTTTGGCCCATTCCCTCATTTCTACTTAAACCATGTGGTTATATTCAACAAACAAGACATGATCAGAATACTTTCTTGTCTTCATCTCATGTCTTTTTCCCCTTCATTCATACTTCCCTCCCCAGGGTCCCCGAAAACTGATCCTGCAGGCCATGGAAATCATTAATTTTTTTAAGAATTAAAACCCAAGACAGCTGACCTGAACAAGGAGGAGCTAATGGGCCCCCGCAGACTGATAGCTGGGAATCCAGCATGGGACTGACTCAGACTCCTTGAATATGGGTCTCAGCTAGAAGGACTGAGCAGCCTAAGGAACCTCAGACAGTAGAAATAGGATGTATTCCTGGTACACAAGGGACCTTGCGAACACATCCCCTTTGGAGGAATAATCCTTAAACCTGGAAACAGGAGAGAATTCCACTTGAAGTCCCTACTTCAAATGACTTGACAGATTTATATGACCCAACCTGGATAGCATAGCCCTACAAGTGGAATGGTGGTGGGCAGATGGGAGGGGAGGGTGGCCAGGGTGCATGTCACAGAGGAAAGAGGCTAAGAGGGAGGGAGGGGGGCAGGGAAGGAGGAAGGAAGACGAAATTGGTATTGACATGTAAATTTCTAAAAATATATTATTAATGAAAAAAAGAATTTTTAACAGAAAAGGGACTATTTTAATATGCTGAATATGAAAATTGATATCTGAAGCTAAGTTGCATATATTCAGATTAATGCAAAAAATATATCCACATGGCATTGAATCTCCCTCTTTTCATTATTAATCCCTTCTATTGATCAAGTATATTTGTTTGCTTAATAGGTATTTATGTTATACTTCTATATTTCTATGAACAATGATACTAATTTATATCTGATCCCTTATCAAAGTAATGACAGTTTTTCAAAGGAATACATACTAGGGGGCATTTTACTGAAAAGAAAACTATGTTGAAAACAGTATTACATATTAAAACAAGAAAATGCCATTTCACTGCTGTTTGGAAGCTTTCTACTAAGTAACATGGGAAATAAACAATGACTAAATAAACTCAGTTATTTGTACCAAACAACAGCCTGAGAACCTCAGAAGACTGAGCATAGCACTGAACTTGTGTTGTTTATCCATGTGTAAATGGAGACAGTAGAGTGTGTTTTTTATTAAATAAGTTGCAGAATTGAAGACAATGTTTTCTTCATGGTAAGTGACTAATTTTCTGATAGGTTAAATTTAGATGTTTCTTCTAACTTTTGCAATATATGACAAAGAGCCAATAATCAAAATTTTAATGTAAGAAAATAATAAAATTAATCAGATTTAGTTTGAGCTCTTGATAGTTGTAACCTATTTTTTCATTTTTTCCTTTTTTATTTATGATACATTCTCTAGATAATGAAATCTGTATTTGTGTTCTAAAGATAGTTTTGTAATGCCTCATGAAACAAAAATTTAATCCAATAACTTATTCAAAGTTCTGGATTCTTATATTTCCTTTTGTTCAGAAACATAGTAAAGAACATCAATTAAAAAATGGATGAGGTGTCACATCAACTTTTATTCCTCAAGTGATGAATTAAGACAACCAGCATATGTTTTAATCAAATGGTACGGTCAGCATTTATGTGTCATTAATCAACTTTTTAGTTTTGTTAAATGATAGCACATTATAATATTGAAAAAAATTCAATCTAAAATCTGAATTAACTGACAAAGAAAATATTGTGTACATATTATTTTGTTTTCAGCATGTATCCCTTGGTTTTGCTAGGCAATTTGAAAACAAACAGTCTAGATGTTTGAAATGGACAGAAGGGAAGTGACTAGGAAAGCTCTGAAGGATAGTAGTAAATTTCGTAGCCTACTGAATAAGGGAATTACACTGAGGAGTTTATCAGGGAGGTGTCAAAAGATTCATGCAGCACTGAGATTTCATTTTCCTTTTCATTATGTGAACTCATATCCATGCTGCATATCAATAGCTCTGTGTTGTTTTCAATTTTTGATAGACAGTCATAATTATGACTCTAAAATTACCTCTAAAATCAACTACAAAATACTGATCATTAAATAAGAATAGAGAAGTACTTATTATTTTTATTCTTTTCATCCATCACTCATTAGTGCAACCTTCAGTGCTATTGTAGTAAATAGAACAGGTTTACAATTCACATGCACATGATCTTGACCTGACACTACGGGATATAAATCATATTCAAACTAATCTTGATTTTAACATGCTGATCAGTATGTTTCTTTATGCATTTCGCAATCAGTAAGACTTGGTATGCATGGTTCATTTAAAATTTCCTTAAGAAGTGTTTTTTTTTCTTCCCCCCCAGTGATTTTCAGTTTTGCAGGGAAACACTTTGTGAGATCAATTTGTGGTCAATGCCACTCTGTGGATGTGGTCCCACGGAGAAGTGCTCTCGCTAACTTGCTGCGGGTTGTGTTCCAACTTAGTTTAAGCGACTTTTCGGGGACAAGCTCCAGCTGATCTCACTGTTCTTTCCTGTCTTCCCTTTTTTTGTAATCTTGACCCAAAAACTATTTTAAGTGGTATCTGATTTGGCTTCCTGATGTGCTCAAATGTTCACTGACAAAGGATTTCTGAAAGAATGTGTGACTTTCTCTTTCTTTTCTTGAATCCAGTCTCTGATGCTGATATTAATGTGAAAGGGTCATCCACAAAGAGACAAAGGACACTCATGTTGCAAGGCTGCTCAGCTCTGCTCCTTCATCTCAGCTGGTGAACTCCAAACCAATGGGATCAAATATCTTCTATCACCTCCTTCCAACATCAGCACCGTGTCATCATTGGCCTTTAGGCTGTGAGAATTATTCCAAAGGTGTTCCTCTCTCTGTGTAGTCAATCTATTGAAAGCTACAGAACTGTGGGTTTGTAGGGCTGAAGGGCATGTTCGGAGGTCAAATAGTCCAACCCCCTTATTTATAGAGTCGAGAAAGAGAGGCCTATAATGAGTAGGTTATTTGTCCATGGACGTGGACAAAGACATAGAAATGGACAAGAAAGCAGAATTTCTGATTATAGTCTCTTCAGCAATACAATTCCACACTTTACTGAATTGGGGCTGTTTTGCCTTGCTTCCTCAATATCTGCTTTCAACCAGCCTGGTTCAGATTCTAAAGAATCTTCTGATTTGAAGCTGAAATAGATAGGTAACTGGCTTTCTCAGCAAACAGATTGTGATTCAGAGTATCAAATAAACAAGAATGTAACTATAATGGAACTATTAAGCTTCACTGAAAATTTCACACTGACAATCTACTTTTCATGTCTCAGAAAGATGGGAGTGGCTTTATTAACTGGGGGTGGGAGTGAAATTACGTGGAAGGTATTAAATAGATCACTGTGAAAAGAGTGAATATTCACTTTCAATCTTTACTATCTATATACCAGTTATCTGGGTAGCCAACAGAACTTTAGATGTTTATTTACACATTTTTAATCACCAAAATTGAAAATAAAGATGTTCAATTGTTAACTCTTTAAAGACAAAGGTGAGCCTGGAAACTGAGTCACCTAAATCACATAATGCCGCTTGACACAGGCTTGATAATGACTTATACATTGAAGCAAACCCCCTTTTATAAAAATAACGTACTAGTTTTCTCTCTTATGTATAATAATAAAATTGACTACAGACATGCTATGCCACAGAGATGATACCTGCCTCAAAGAAGACAAAAGGATTATGATATTTTACATGTGGATAGAGAAGAGGTTCAGAGAATCAAAGAAGGCTTATTAGCACACCATGTACCTTAATACTCTGTAAAGAATAAAATATCACTCAGCATCATGCCATGTCACCCTCCTCTGCCAGAAGGGAGAAAGACATTTAAAATGGACTCAAGTGCTTTCCTAATGCAACCTACTTTATTAAACAGCTTCTTAATTTCTATCTTAAATGTTGTATATTTTGTTCTATAAATTGTAAAAAAAATGTAGTTTCCATATGTGTATTTCCAGCCTATACCTGGTCTTTTCCTACAAATTCCAGACAAAACAAAAGAAAAAGTGAAAAAATTATGAGTTTTCTGAATTAGAGTCTTTCACATTTTAACCAATTTCTACTTACCAAAAATAACAAAATTGTTTATAAATCATATTCACAGTCCCAAAAAATTAATCATCAGTGTTAAACTACATATATTTGCTCACACCACTTACTTTATTCTCTCTTTGTGCTTTTGAGCATTTATTTTTCTGTCATCACCAGAGTAACTTGCTTTCAAGATAAACAGGTGAAAATAGCATACTTTTAAAGTGGGCTCCTATTTTATTTTATAGTTTAATATGGAAAAGCATTTGTGTTGAGGCTCCAGGCTTAACTCTGTTTTAATTCATTGAAAAAAATGTCTATAGCATTAGATCTTATGGTAATTATTTAATATGAAATGTAACAAGTTAATAAGTACATTGATGATGTTTTGTTTTCTGAACTGCTTAGTATACAACAATTAAATGTCTTGAATGTCAAAAAGTTGTTTCTACTCTCAGAGTGATTGAAATGACACAGTATAAAGTTTGCTTACTAAATTTTTTGGGCCACTTCAGATTCAGCTTTGTGGACTGTTAAACAGTGGTTAAAATCTCTGTGAAAAGGAGAAAGCCAAGGGAGTAATACAAAATTAGATTAACTTGGAGGCAAATCAGTGTCCCACTCATGTCCTCTTCATGTTTTAAGTTAGCTATGGAAGGGATTATAACACATGTGTATTTGGAGTAAAAATGCATATGGTAAAAGGAAAGGTCATATTTCCAAGCAAAGACAAGCTTATCTGAGCTAATGAGTCCTTTCCCTAAGGAGATTGTTGAGGAAAACCCACCTTACCCAAAATTCACTATTCATGTACTTCTTACTTAAGATTGCACAAGAATCCACAGCTTCTGGGAAAATCCAAGTCCCTGGTGATGTTCAAGTAGATGTCATATGCCCTCTTTTTGTGGCATTGCTTTTAGAGTTTGGAATAGACTATATGCTTGGTTTGATATGTGATTTACCTTCTAAAATGTTTGTCTTGAAATCATAATAGTTTTATTTTTGAACTAAAATTTTGTTCTAGTAAGAATGCATAAACATTCTTAGGATTGTATTTTTCCTTGTCATGCCTTTTACACAGAATGTTTATTTTTCTCTACAATCACAGGGGACAGGTGGATCCATAATGCTTGAGAGCTCAGTCAGACAGGTAAGACTGTTATGTCTATGACTGAATAGACTGATGAACACTTAGCCCTAAAATATGTTTGTTGAAATGCCCTTTAAATTGTAACTTGTTTACATGTGATAATGGCAAAGCCCTTCTAAGGAATATGATAACTGAGAAACCCTATGACTTATTTTCTTACTTATAGTGAATGCGATGATGGAAAAGGATTTTTATAAAGGGTATGGACTCCCATTGACTTTTTCATGTCAGTTTTCCTTGCTTACATGTAAGACAGATGTGTAAATTATTGGTGGGATGCTGTGCACATCAGGAAATGTGGTGAAAATGGAGTAGGGTGTGGAACATTTCATTGTTCTGGCAATAAGAAATGGGTGAATGTAGACTCAAACTATGAAATAAAAATTATTCAAATTCAGTGCTCTCATGAGTCTTAACATTTTAGATATATTTCCTTATGTATCTCAATATATTCTCCCTGATAACTTCAGAAAGTACTGGTCTATTACTGAAATATTCATCCCTGTGCACATACAAAATTGCAGTCTTCACGTCTAAAATTTTATGTCTGCATCAGACAAATGCTAATATATCCACAGCTGGTCAGTGTGCAGAAAGTAAGTGACTGTTGGGTTCTCAGCCCCAAATGAAAATATCTGTAACACAGACCACTGCATTTATGGTTCAGGCAAAATCATGAATGAACAATTGGAAAAATTATATTAGCCTAAGGACCGTTATGCGATATTTTCTTTGGAGATTGTTGGAGATGTTTTTCCATGAAGCCTCAGTGATGTGGCTGACTACACAGACCTGCACACACCACATATTTCTACATATCAACATGGACGGAAGAGAGTTTCACAAGGCCCCACCTTTAGATGAAGAGCTGGCAGTGGGTTCGAAGAAAGGGAAAAAATGTTTTTTGGGTGTATTTTAATGGTTTTGCTGTTATTTGTGTGTGTACTTTCAGTAATATAACCTTAGTCCCATGTGGTTAGCCCAAAACATATAACAAGGGTGGCATTACAGCACTATTAGACTGTGTGTGTGTGTGTGTGTGTGTGTGTGTGTGTGTGTGTGTGTGTGCATGGTATGTGAAGGAAACTATTTGACAAATAAGATAGTGTATGTGTTCAGATCAAAGGACAGTTTCCTTCTTTTGATATTCCATGAATCCAGGGATAAAATTTTTGTCATTATGTTTGCATGGTAAATGCCTTCCCCCACTGAGTCATCACTCTAACTCCAAATTGAACAATTTTGACAAGATTAAGTTAAAGGAAATAATAAATAAATAAATAAATAAATAAATAAATAAATAAATAAATGGGGAGATACCCTCACTCTTGTCTAGCATTGCTCAGGCTATGTTGGAGAAGGGCACCCACAGAACTACCCCGTGCCTTGAAACCCAGGCTGACTGACAATGACACCCACAGGTCTTTGACTCCTGCCCAGGCACAAGGCATATAAACAACATGTGCTGTGGAGAGAGGCAGACCAGAAGCAAAGGCCCTGGAGAGCTGATTGATATGGGAGGCCTGTGCTGCCACTGGGGGGAGGGGTTGTCATGGTTATATACAGGCCCAGGCTGCTGCTGATGGCCATTTCTGAATCCATGGCCCTACCACAGCCAGGATCTATGTAAATGTCCCTGGCCCTTGTTGCCACACCAAAGACCACATACCTACCTGATTTCTGATCTGCCAAGAGGGTCATGTTGCAGGTGTCATGCCAATCCAAATTGCCTTCACTGCCACTTGGTACCATGGTAATCTCAGGGCCCTGGCTGCTGTCATGTCCAGGTCTATGATTCTACTGCAGCTGGGACCTGTATTGATATATGTGGCCAGTGTTACCAAGAAGAGTCATGTGAACCATGCATGCTGAAATTTGAGAGCCCCACCTGTCCCTGGGCCTCCGAGAGCTAGCCCCACCCCTCATGAGATATCTGGCCCTGTACTTGGGAAAGCTGCCCTCCATAGCATGTGTTCAGAAGATCTAACTCTTCCCATTGCCTGAAGGGTGTGGTTCTGGTAGAGGATCTGACTTGCCAAATCAGCTAGTACCCAGACGTACATCCAGGTCTTTCAGCTAGCATACCTCAATATCTATACCATCTATGACAGGTTGGAATATACAGAAGTGGCTAGTCATGCTGAACCATAGCCTTATGATCTCTATGACTCAGGGAAACAGCAGAATATCTGAAATAAGTTTTAGTGAGGGTTTAATATTGATGGTGTACCAGAAGCCAGAGGACTTGAACTTGAACCAAAGAGCCCATTATAATAAGCATTTGCAAGTAAAGGTGTTTGGATAAAAAAGGTAACTGCATGACACATCACAGTTCCCAGTGCCTCTAATACTAATGAAGAATTTACGGAGAAGCAGGAAAGATGGAGGAGCAAATTGTTCTCTTTTCCTTTTTCTTTTTTTATTTGATTAATCTTTTTTATTTTTTATTGTCCTTTGTGTGGAGATAATGTAAGGGTGAAAGGAAGATATGGAGGTGTTTATAAATGAGTTGGATTGGGATGCATGATGTGAAATTTCCAAAGAATCAATAAAATATTATACTAAAAAACAGCACTGATATAGGTTTAATTTCATTACTATTTGGCTATAATATGCTTGGAATTATAGTGTTGTAACTAAATTTTCCGTATACAAATTTTGAAAACATTTTCCCCCTTTTCCAAAAGACTGACCGTAGTAACTACTTAGCAGTCAGAGACAGAAAGACATACCTATTTGTGCTTCAGATAAACAAAACTTTCAGAATGAAATGTAGTGGTGTAGATGTGGTGAAACCACACAAGAAAATTCACTTGTGAATATTGATAATATTCTCTTGAAAAGAAGATAAGAAAGTGTTCCCCACATGCTTCTATGCTTTAGCCTCCCTGTTTCCCTTCGTTTCATACTGCAGTGTCTGAAAAGGACATTATGCCAACTTGATAGCTAATCTTGATTGACAACTTGAATACATTTGGAATGAACTACAAACCATGCAGCTGGGAATAAACTGTGAGGGGTTTTCCTGATTGGGTCACTTGAGTTTAAAGATCCAACCAAATATGGCTGCCTTCTGGTGGCAGCCCATACAAAATAACACGGAAGAAGGTAGCGTCTGCTTTTTCTGCTTTCCTTGCTCTTATTGGCAAGATCATTTTCCTGTTTTTGAAGTATTCCTTTGCTGGTATTTGAACCTGTTCCTCTGGGATTCTAATGCAGACTGAAGATCAGCAGCTCTCTAGGAAACTGTAGGATTGTAGCAGCAGATTGCTACTTTTCTCACCATCAGTCTTGTGGACTGAGCAATACCAGAGTGCTGGCTATTAGGTCAGGAGACAGCCATTAGTGGACAACCCAAGCTAGTGTGAAACCCTACCTAGTAAAGTGTGTGTGTGTGTGTGTGTGTGTGTGTGTGTGTGTGTGTGTGTGTGTGTGTGTGTGTGTATGTATGTGGTAGTGTGCTTTTATTTTATGCATTCTGCTCTTTCAGGGACCCCTGACTGATATACCAACTTTCTAAATAATTTGATCCTTAGAGAGTCAAAAACCCTTCTCCATGCTTGTTTCCACATATAATGACATTTAAGACATATAAAATGCACATACTAAATTTAGGTAAATATATAATATTTAATTAGATTAATGTTTTAAAGAAATAGTGTCATTTAATTTGAGTATAACTGTCATTTAGCAAGAAGTACCATTTTCTATACAGTATTTCTATAAAGGATCAAGACAAATCTTAATATATATTTGAGAATGTTGACTCTGATTCTCAACCCTCACTTTTAATTATTTTTTAAGTTGGTTTTATTTACCCGTTCTTTGAGAAATTCACAAATGCACACACAATATTTTTATCATTTATATTTCTTCTAAAACATCTAGATTCCTCCCATACATCCCACTCCTAACTTCAAATCCTATTTTTTTTTTTACTGCCCCCAAGTCTCACTGAAACTAGGTAAAGCTGACTGTAAGTACGTGGGTCTAGGACCATCCACTAGAGCCTAGGCAACTAATCAGAGACCATACTTCTGAAGAAAACTTACTTTCTCTGTCCCAGAAGCCATCATCTGTCACTAGATCTCAGTTAAGGTGTAGTTTCCTAAACCCCTTCTCAAATCACGCTGGAAAATTGACTAGTTTGCTCTTGTGCAGATTGTATGTAGGCAAACAGAGATGAAATGAGTACATTGGTGAAACGGTTTTGTCACATTCAGAATACACTACGCATATGAGTCCTCCTCTTTCAAGTCTTCTCCAACCTTTGGATCTTACAACATTTCTACCCATCATTGGCAATATTGTCTTGGAATTTGGAAAAGGGAGCATGATAAAATACAGATATACACAAAATTGAAGAGTTGTTAGTCTCTGTTTTAACCACATTGTCCATTATATTGAGAAGCTCTTCTGGGAAGGAAGCTGCACTGTGGGTAAATAGGAAAAATAATGTTTGCTGTGCTTATTCAGCGAAATAACTCTAGTAGGTTCTCCCTAAAATAGAATGACCTCTCCACCAAAGGGCTTTAATCATGTTTACAGTCATATGCATTCACGTTTACCCAGTTTATTATAGTGGCTTTTAAAGTCTGCCCAAAATCTTTAGTAATGTTAAAATACTGAGCTGTTGAAACATTTTTAAAACATGTCTATTTATTCTTAGAAAATGATAATTTTGAATAAATTCAAAGCTAACAGCAGGATGTAGCATTTGTGGGAATGGTCTCTAATTTAGGGCTTTTTCTTCCAAACACAAACAAAACAGGAGAAAATACAGTGTTTTACTAGTTAATCCTCACAGAATAAAAATCCCTAAACATGGTGTCCTATAAATGGCACCACTTGAGGTTATCCACAACTACAGCAACCCTTTAAAAACAACGTCTCAAAAGGCTTTGTGATATGGCTGAGGTGGTAAGACATTTACTACAAATAGATGCATATCTGGTTTAGATATTCAGTATCCTTGTAAAACCATATGTGGGAAAGTGTGTTTATAATCCTAGTGCTAGGAGGAAAGACTAAGAAAATCATGAGGGCTTGGTGTCTGGGTGAGCCAAATGAATAAAGATTCATGTTCACTGAGATGCATTATCTGTAACATGAATAATATAAACCCAGAGACAGATATTGGGGTTCAAGCTGAAGATCAGAGAAGCAAAGCACCCAAGCCACCAGAGAGCTCCAAACTCTTCCTAGGATAGGGGAACCTGTCCTCAATGTGGCTAGAGACTAATTTCCAGTCCTCAATGTGGCTGGAGACTGAATGCCCTATACTGAATATTGAATGTTTCATGAGACTCTCGACTCCTTCTTATTTACCTCTCTAGTGCTTGTCTTAAAGGCCTGAGCTCTGTTTCTCTTTTAGAACAATTCACTCTTCTAATATAGTCCTTGATGGCCTTGAACTCACAGAGATTTTTCTGTCTTTGTCTTCTAAGGTCTGGAATACAAGGTGTGTGGCACCACTGCCCAGCTTCTAAGGCTGACTAGTGTGGCTAGCTTTGCATTCAGATCTTCAGTGGCTTTATTAGATCATCAACAATAGATCACCACACTTAGCTCATGAAGTAAGATGGGGAGAGAGAGGAAGAGAGTGAGTGCCTATTTCTAAACCTCAAAGGTCAAAGCATACACATGTACACACATAAACAGACATGGTCTTTCTTGGACAGTACATTGAAAAGGAATGTTCAATAAAAAATATTCTTCATCTGCACATTAAGTATTCCATATGAGCTTTATTCTTGTGAAAGAGAGGGTTGAATAAATAACAACACATTGATAGATATAAACCATACACATCTACTGGTGTTGGTCAATAATCAGTAGACAAGGATATAAACGAAGTTTAAAAGAACTCTCTTGGAGTCAGCTAATCAGGTTAAAATCCTCCTTTTATATTACCTTACAGGTGATTAAACAAGACTGATGAAAGCAAGCTTGTTCCTGAAAGGTGTGAGCCATTAGTTAAGAATCCCAAGTCTTTTCTCAGCTTCTACAGACTTTAGGAAGCAATTTATTTGGGTTACTTTTCCCTCAAAACAAGGAGCTTAAAGCAAATATGTTCTCACTTTTGTAACTCTTCCATTTTATCATTTTCTCTCTTGAAATAATATATTGATCTTTATGGGTATAATTTGATCATTATAATTAACTAGAGATATTGTCATTTTACTTTGTTGATGTTTGTTTTTTTGAAACAAGATCTTGTCTATCTCAAACTTGCACTAAACTTGCTGTGTAGCCAAATATGACTGTGAACCTCTGAACCACTGGCATTGGTTCATAACAAGCAGGCACCATTCTGAGTGTTCAAATAATTTTAATGTTGCAATATGATATCTTGGTATATTTGATTGTATTGTGAGACCACGTGACTGTGTTAATAAAATTATCCTTGAATCAGGGTACAGAGCCAGCCAGTAGTTGACAAAAAATTATTCATAGAGATTATGAAGGCCCCAGAATGTAGGGAAAACGCACAGGATGGAGTAGGGAGGGACTTGGAGACTTGCAGGCTTTTTGGTGTCTTTCTTTGGTCTAGAAAGAGCAAGAGAAGGTCAGCTCTTCACTCCTCTGTTACTTCTTTGATCTATGAGGATTTTACCCCAACATCTGACTCCTGAGTCTTTATTCTTAATATAACAACTATGGTCACCCACTGAAAGGTTGTTTTGGATATTAATGTATTAAGTTAATAGTTTCCTTATGATATAATATTAACTACATTATGTTAAAGAGAATTTATTAAGGAACAGGTTGTGCAAATAGCTTTTCTATATATACACCTTTGTATTTAATTATTGGAGATTAAACTCAAGATCATGTCAAAAGCTAAAATACATTTACTATTACATAATGTAAGATAATGTAATCCTCATTTTATGTCAACCTATACATTTTTGAGAATGACATATGTATACATATCTACATATAATCTGGTTATATGTAGATATACATATACTTATGCTAAGAACCTAGTAATTATTTTAGAGCTGATAAGTTATAAAAACTTGACAAGACATTTTGTAAAGTGGATGGAAGATGAACGTTGCAGGTGAAAACTCATCATGAATTGCAAAGATTTACTATAGTAAAACCATTGGCAAATTCATCACTATGCTCCTCACTCTGTGAATAGCTCCCCATAGCCATATTGGATGTTGTCTTATACCCACAGGTCTATTATTATTGAAAACAAACACATTGACCTTGAAATCAGTGGGCATAAACTTTTCCTTGCTTAATAGGAATTGAATATTTAGGATGCAATAGCCAGGACTATTCTAGGAGGAATGAGATCTGCATACATGTCATTAATCATTCTATAATATTTTTCTGGATTATGCCTTGTGTCCATACATATAATAAGGAAGAAATGAACATTTGGCGTACCTGTGGAAGTTCAAGAATTTTGTTAAAGGTAAATATCCTGAAACATGTTTTTAGCAGTTCCCATTAAAAGTTACTCTAGTGTCATTTGCGTAAAAGACATTCAGAATATCTCTATTTATATAATAGCTATTTTTAAATATAATGTTTAAAACACTTTATACATATTATCATGTATAAAGTTCATGTATGAGTTCAAAATATTTTATAAATCTTACATAACTTATTTTTCCCTTCATCAACAGTGACATTCTAGAATTTTTCTCCTCTTATTCTCATGCTGGTAGTCAAATCCATGGTCCTTCTTATGCCAGGCAAGCACCATGCTAGCCTCCATTCACAAACCTAGGAAAAAATTTGGATCACATATGTATTGTTTCAAGCATCAAATTTTCAATATTATTTTAACTTGTCATTTTCTTCCTGTAAACAAACAAACCCTCTAACTTTTGAAGAGAATTAATTATAATTATAAATATCATGAACCTATATCTAGTTTAAAAATTTAGAAATTTCTTTTAGAACTTAAAAAAGGCATGGTGTCTTGAACAAAAATGGTGTGCAATATTTTTTTTTCTTTCTATGAAATGAAAATTGATAGCAAAAAACCTTCTCTGTTCCTAGGCATCGTGAACCTGATCTGTATTTTCCAACAATATTTAAGTCTATTAGATATGTATTTACTATATATCTGTTAACAACAAAATACTATGGGAAGCAATATTGACACATGAAATACAAGACATTTACCCTTTTTCACTTGTGCTGACAGTTGTAAAAATTTGTTGTTGTCATAGGCAGAGACAACTCTAGAGGCACACAGGGAACAGATGCGCGCTATAATAATAACAAGGTGCCAATTTCTAAAAACACTTCTCAGCTTAGGGCTACATTTAAACCTTCAGGTCCAGTTCATGAAACTCATAACGTGGGAGAGTGAGAGCTGGTGGTATCTTTGAAAGTCTCCCTGGGAAGAGACTCTGAGATATTGTTATCATTATCACCATCTTGCTAACTGAATCACAGTTATAGCCCTGGTTATTATACCTAAGGGAGTGACTTACTGCCCTCCAGGTTGAAATAAAGGGTACAATGATATTCTTCTATTGTAGGAAGGTGGAACAAATTTCTGGACACACAAAAGAGAAGGCACTCTATTCAATTTCAATCCTGTAAAAATAGAGACCTAAATTAATCGGGATATGCAGTCCTCAGGTGGCCCATACAAAGGAACTGAGCACTCATTTCAAATAAGCTGAATGTGGGTGAACCATCTATCTAGACATAGACAAGTTCTGTCTTTTAAATATGTATTGTCTTATTTTTATAGAAATACATGAACAAAAGCAAAATGATGCAGGCAAGATTTTTACACAAAAGCAAAGCTTACGCCAAAATAAAAGGACATTATTATGCTAAAGACTAGAGCATAGTTTATCCTCTCAGTTAAGTTGTAAAGTTGTAAGATGCCATTGAAGTAATTCAATCGAATAAAGTGAAAGTAATATCGATGAAAACGGCCTTCATTTTTATTGACTCATAAACATTAGAGTGTAAATGTGTAGACTTCTTTTCACACCCTGTAGATAGAATGGATGTTGCAGCTTTAGTATCTGGGGAAGAAAAAATAAATTGCATCTTGCAATTGAACATGAAGCATAAAATGGCCACCATGTTTTGATGATGGAAAGTTGAACAGGCAGACAGTGCTCTGTGTTGCTTCCAAGTAGTATTTCCTTGTTATTTGCCTGTTGTAAATGCTTTCATGTCTTCTCTGCATTTCTTCTTTCTGATTGTGATCCCCATATAATGTAAGCAGAAGTTGGTGAATTTCTTTTCTATTTACTATAATGTAGGATAGATTGAAAAAATGGTGACTCTTTGATGCTGATTTGGCACATGTGGCAACTCTGTATGAAATTGCCAGTTTCGAAAGTGTTTAAAAGACAAACATATCACTGGAGTCATTTCATAACCAACTTTACAAATTTCTAAATGGATTATACATTTAAAATGCTTTAAATGGAGCAGGAATATGCTACACCTGTGACGTTACAATAGTAAGGAAGATGAACTCCAGCTCCAAATGAGCATGACTTGCATAAAGACACCTCATCTAAAATGAACAACATCATAAAAATAAAAAAAACAAACTTTCTTCTATTTGTGGTTTTTAAACAATACATAAACTAAATTATTTTTGTTAAAATAATAATTGACACTGGAAAGGACAATTTGGACTTTGGACAATTTTGGACAATTTGGTAGGAAGCAGGATGGTGCTTGCTCAGCAGACTGGACACTGGATTCTGTGTATCAAAAGAAAGATAAGGAGTGATGGCAATGGGCTGGTGCTGTACCTCCGGACCATCCTTGTTTTATGTGTTTGTGGTTTTGTACCAATAGACATAAATCTTCAACACAGAGTTTGTGTCAAGGTAGCATTCTCTCCTCCCTGCAGGCGTTGACAGCAAATGAGATTTGGGGATTCAGAACACCAGAGAAAACATAGTAACAAGAGTAAACATTGATCCTGTTACATTAAGATAGGATTTGTCCTGGATAACATAGCTTTCACTTCCAAATAACTGTTTAGAACAAAAATAAATCAATTTTATTAAATTTAATTTCCTATCACATTAATATATAACATAGCTATCTGAAAAGATTGGTTGAATTTATATTGTTTTATCCTCTAAATTATCTATCAGTTAGTAACAGTATTATTCCAAAGCCATGGGAGTTGTAGGTCTTTGTATTGAATCGAGAATACTGTTTTAGGTCATGACTGACAAGACCAGTTTTTTATTCCTGTTGACTTCCCAATGTAGATATACATAGTTTTTTTTTCAGACTTATCAAGAGATCATGTATAAGTATTTGGAATTTCCCCACATTAGTACACACAATTTTTAAAAAATTTTAAAAATAATTGAGGAAGTATTTCTATCATATCGATAAAGGGTTAGGGAATTATAAGTTGCATAAATACGAATTTAGCTCTCATTGAGAGTTTACCTATCAAGAGATAGCAGAAATTCAAAGTTAGAGATGTGGCTAAATAATTGAAAATTGAAAGGCAACTAATGTAAACAACATAAATCATTCTCCTGGATCCACAATATAAACAAACTGAAAAAGAAATACCACATGAACATCTCCCTACATGCTGAAAAAGCCTTTGACAAAATCCACCTCCCCTTCATAAGTGTTTTGAAGAGATCATGGATAACAGGAACATACCTAAACATAATAAAAGCAATATTCAGCAAACCAACAGCCACCATCAAACTAAATAGACAGAAATTCAATGTGATTGCTCTAAAATGAGCATCAAGACAAGGCTGTTAACATTCTCCATATCTCTTCAATATTGTACTTGATGTTCTAGCTAGAACAATAGGACAACAAAAGGAGATAAAGGGGATCCAAATTGGAAAGGAAAAAGTTAAGCTTTCACTATTTGCAGATGATATGATAGTTTACAAAAGTTAAAATATTCTACCAGGGAACATCTGCAGCTGATAAACACCTTCAGCAACATGGTAGGATACAAGATTAACTAAAAAAAAATCACTATCCCTACTAATACAGATGATAAAGGGACTGAGAGAGAGAGAGATCAGAGAAACATCACTCTTTACAATAGCCAAAAAAAGTATAAAATATCTTTGGGTAATGCTAACCAAACAAGTGAAAGACCTGTATCGCAAGAACTTTGAGGCCTAAAAGAAAGAAATCAAAGAAGATACCAAAAAAATGGATGCTCTTGTATAGGTAGGATCAATATTGTAAAAAAGGCAATCTTGCCAAAAGCAATCTACAGATTCAATGCAATGGCCATCAAAATACCTGCAAAATACCTGCACAAATTTTCACAAACCTTGATAGAACAATACTCAACTTTATATGGAAAAAACAAGAGACCCAGGATAGCCTAGCAACCCTGTATAATAAAGGAACTTCCGGACTCAAGCTCTATTATACAACCATAGTCCTGAAAAGAGCTTGGTATTGCCATAAAAATAGGCAGGTAGATCAATGGAATTGAATTTATAACCATGATATTAACCCACACACCTAAGAACACATGTTTTTTTTTTTTTATTTTACAAAGAAGCTAAAATCATACAAAGGAGAAAAGAAAGCATCTTCAACAAATGGTGCTGGCATAACTGAATGCTGTGTAGAAGACTGCAGATAGATCCACATCTATGGCCATGCACACAACTTAAGTCCAAATTGATCAAAGACCTCAACATCAATCCAGCCACACAGAACCTCTTAGAGGAGAAAGTGGAAGGTACCTTTGAATGAATTGGTACTGGAAACCGCTTCCTGGTCCTAACACCAGTAGCACAGACACAGACAAGGGGATTGACAATTAATAAATGGAACCTCCTGAAATTGAAAAGCTCCTATAAGGCAAAGGACATAGTCAACAAGACAAAATGGCACCCCACAGAATGAGAAAAGATATTCACCAACCCCACATCTGACAGAGGGCTGATCTCCAAAATATACAAAGAAATCAAAATGCTAGTCACCAATACACCAAATAATCCCATTAAAATGTGCAGTACAGAAGTAAATAGAGAATTCTCAATAGATAAATCCAAAATGGCTGAAAGACACTTAAGAAAGTGCTCAACATCCTTAGCCATCAGGAAAATGCAAATCAAAACAACTCTGCGATACCATCTTACTCCTGTCAAAATGGCTAAAATCAAAAACACCAAAGACAGTTTATGCTTGAGAGGATGTGGAGAAGGGGGAAAACTCCTCCACTGATGGTGGGAGTGCACACTCATACAGACACTTTGGAAATCAGTATGGATGTTCTTTAGGAAAGTTGAAATCAGTCTGCCACAAGAGCCAGCAATTCAATTCTTAGACATATATGCAAAAAATACACATTCATACAATAAGGACATCTGTTCAATTATGTTCAAAGCAGCATTATGTGTAATAGCTAGAACCTGTAAGCAACCTAAATGCCCCTCCACTTCAGAATGGATGGGGAAAATGAGGTACATTTGCACAATGGAATACTATTCAGGAAAAAAAAAACAAAAACAAAAAACAAAAATAAAAAACAAAAAAAAAACCAAAACCAACCAACAAACAAAAACAAAAAACAATGGAATTTTGAAATTCTCAGGCAAATGGGTGAAATAGAAGAAACCATCTTGAGTGAGTTAACCCAGTTACAAAAAAACAAACATTATATGTACTCACTCGTATATAGTTTTTAGACATAGAACAAGGGATCTCCAGGTTACATTCCACACAGCCAGAAAAGCTAGGAAATGAGGACCCTAAGAGAGACATACATGGTTTCCAGAGAAGGGCAAAATAACAAGATCTCCTAAGCAAATTGGGAGCTTCCAGGGAGGGAAGAGAGTTAGGAGAAAGACAATGGGAGAGGTGGGCATAAGGGAGTCAGGGAAGAAAAGAGGACAGCACTAGGGAAATGTCCAGAGATCTACAATGATGACCCCAACTAACAATCTAAGCACTAGGGAGAGGCTACCTTAAATTCCCTTCCCTGTTAATGAGATTGGTGACTTCCTTATATGCCATCCTAGAGTCATCATCCAGTACTGATGGAAAGAGAAACAGATACCAATAGATAAACACTGAGCCAAACTCTGAAATCCAGATGCAGAAAGTGGGGAGTGATGAACAAAGGGGTCAAGACCAGATGAAACTGCTCACCTGAACAAGGGAAGCTCATGGATTCCAGTCTGATAGGTGGGAAACAAGCATAGGACCCACCCAGACCACCTGAATGGAAGGGGAAGAAGGGAGGGTGTGGACTCAGGGATTGACATGTAAAACAAGCTTGTTGAAATTTTAAATTTAAAAAATATCAAATATATAATAAATAAGTAAAGAAAATAGTTCACCAGGTAAAAGACACATGTAAAAAGAGACAGGCATGTGGTTGTTAGACAGAACTCTGTAGAATGTGAACAATATTGCCTTTATTTTTTTGCAACTTTAATCTATTACAGAGAATAAAATTAAGTTGCTTTAAAATTTGTATTATGCTTGTCTCATATAATTATAAATTTGACTCAAGCTTCATGTACACCATATTCTCCCCAAGAATTCCATAATACGATATGGACAATTGCTTACTTTTTAAAATACTAATACAAGGTAACTAATTGTTAATATATTTATTATATGGTAAAAGTGAAGTTTATCCTATTTAACTTAAATGTATAAACCATGAGATTTATTACACTAATTTGAAATTCTTTAGACTCTCATAATTTCTGTTCATTGAAAATTTAATAGTAAAATTATGTATAATATACATCTTATAGGTATCTTTCAATATGTAATATATATTATAGAATATACCACAGACATATATGCATATATATACTATACACTGGGACAAAATATGTACATTATAAACCACTTGAAATTTTTAGCAGTTACAAAACTCATGATTTTTATTATTTGATAGTTTTGCATCCTCTAAATTGTGTTATTATGCATGTTTTATAAGTTATTGAAGATTCAAATGTTACTTTGTCCTGGGTTGTAAATGCAACAGTTACATCAGGTAATTTGAATAGACTTGTTCTTTTGAAGCCATATAGTTGCTTGTAAAATTATACATTCAATGTTGGCTTGAGCCATTAAGTTTGAGAGTGCTGTCTTACTGAAAGCTATTATTGTAATAAGTGGATATTATCCTATCATTTCCATCCTTGAATGGAGGATGCCATTATAAGGATTTTCCAATGGATGGTTTAAAGAAAAAAAATTGATTATTTTGTTTGAAGGAGATAAAGACGAATTAGCATTCCCATATGACAGGCAGTGCTGATGTAGAAAATTGTGCCTTGCTTTTGCTGTATTTGGGATCATCTTTAGATTTAAAGAGAAAGCAATTTTCAAAGCTAAAGTTTAAATATATGACCACAGTAATAGGTATGTGTGGTGATAGTTAGACCATTTTGGAACAATAACTTCAGTCCTCAACATTATTCAGAGATTAAAAAAATAGTAAGCAATTATTTGAATATTTCCTTTCAAACCTCTTGAAGCTTAGAATAAAGAGCCTAACGTAATTCTATAGTTATTATCAGGAAACCTTATGTGATACTCTAATTCAAAAGTTATTCTAATTTTCTTTAACTTGAAGGTATTAATAGTGTGATATGGTATTAATGTTATAGTACAGTCTGCTATGTAAATTATATGTGAGGGATCAATTTGTTCTCTCTTTTCAACTTTAAGTGAGTTCATCTTATGAAATTCACTTTTTTTTTAGACCAGAAGAGTTTAGTTTATGTATGTGAACAATGTGCACATAGAGAGAACACAAAGTGACAGCCCTACTCAGTGTTAAAGCTTTTGTCCTTTCCAAGAAATAATATCCTCTAAAGCCAGTATTTCTTCAAAATACTAATTTATTAATGATGAAGACAGTATCTAGTATTAGTCCAGTGTGTACATACACACACAGTTTATTACCAAATATCCAGGAGAATTATAATTAACACTAATCAAGCTAATTCATTATAAGAATTTTCAATTTTTCCTAGAGTAACTGTAATTGTGCAAAGGATCATTGTGCATAAGATCTAGAGTGTTCATAAAATGATTGACAAAAGATGCAACTTTTCATGGACTGTTTCAAAACAGTATCATTTTAGGGAATTTTAAAATTTATATACATACTTATATTAATAGTAACACATGTTCACTAAAGGTTGAAATTTGAAAATGCTTATTAAAATTTAATTGGTCATTGGCAATCTTTAGTATTTCAATTAAGGTACGAGAATATTATGTTCATGGTTTTCTTTCTAATCTATATTCTTCCATTCACAGCTATATAAAAAATGACCATTATTGAACTGTGTTTATTCTTTCAGCTTCTTTCTATTTCTCCCTGTGTGTGCGTGTGTGTGTGCATGTGTGTGTGTGTGTGTGTGTGTGTGTGTGTGTGTGTGTGTGTGTGAGATTGCATGTACGTGTGCTAATTTCATTTCACATTTCTTCTATGCCATTGTGCTTAATAGTACTTACTTAATTTTTCTAAAACTTGGAATACTGACTTTTTTCCAGGGGAATATTTTTTCCTCATCATACATGAACACTAATTTCATGATTTAAAATAACACCTGTATAAGGCAATGTCCTACAGACTTATGATTCCAGGTTCATAAGTTTCACACGAGGCTGTATATGTCTATTCAAATGACTTTGTAATGTTTACCTGCAATATATCACTTCTCAGTCAATAGTGTTCATGTTCATACAGTGTCTGCATCAAAACTTTGAAGTTACTCTTTACATTTACACAGATTCTCCATGTTTTACTATTGTACATCAGTATTGGGAAAGGTTATACTTCCAGTTAAAAATGACAGCCTGAATCTGAGCTCTACTTGTCCTACTCTTTCTAATTTCTATATTCCTGGCTCCAATATCTTATTTTTATTTTACAGTAAACCCTCTGTGCTCATCCTTGCATTGCTTACACATTCTTCAATTGTCAGATCACATTTTCCTCAAACAGAAGCCACCAGTAGCATCCAATTAGGTGGCATTGTCAGTAAACTTAAGTGGTAGCAATGTGTCATTGGACAGATGAACGTCAGAATAACTTACCGCAATAAATAAATTCTTAATATTTAATGTTATTCAAAGAACTTAAAAGAGTGGTCATCCACATAGTGAAATCAGAATCATATGCACATTAAAACGTACTGTAGGCTGATAAAAACCCAGCAAGCTAAAGTTGAAAGAACATAAGTGAACTTGTTCACCACATCTCATTGAAGTCTATCTTCTCATCATACCTTGTAGGATATCTGGAATATTGTGGGAGGCTTACATTTATTCTTTTCTCAGGAAAAGGGTAATCATTTTAACAGTAGAGATATGAAATGCATGTGCTGAGCAATCTTATATAATTCTCAGTTAAAACACATTGTGACTTCTAATGTTTATGGTTTTAAAAAAGTTGAAAGCCTCTATCCACAAATGTTTACATTTTTTTTCATTATTACAAGAAGCTGAAATTTCCATAGTTCAGGCTTCAGAACTTCACAGTGCCTACCATCACTAAAAATAACAAAAGCTCAAATGTTTCTTAGTTAAGTATACAGTTCTGTAATGGCTTGTTATGAAAGCTACCTTGGGGTACATTGTAGGTTACACATTGTATATTTCCGGATATTTCCTTAACAAGAGCTAACTAATTAGATTTATATTGTTCTGAAATCCTGTTCGCAGCCAGCCTTTGGGGAAGTATGCAACACTTGTCAGTATATGGATGCTAATCAAAATCTTCTCTAACTCGCACTCAAGGAAGCAGTTTGATGTATATGGGTACTAGGTTTTTGAACATCACTTTCCACTAGTATTCATCAGGAATGAATTATTTTCTCACTCTAGACCATGGTTTTGTTTTTTAGGGACTTTATTTCTGTTCTACAATGCCTTCAGAGCAGTATTTATGAATTACTTCTAATACCATGGAGCTTTAGCTCAATGAAATGCTTCAAAATGTTTTCTCTTAGTACTTAACTCAAAGTACACCCTTGTCAGCTGATAGGGCTTTATACTTGTATCAGACTACTTTATCTCCAAGATTTTACTTGAATCTTTCTCATTCTGTTTCATGTATACTTGATCTGAAATACAGAAATACAGGTAACAATATATTTTCTGACATGGAAAATTATGAAGACTATTCAACACAATATGTAGACTAGGCTTTTAGTTTTATACTGTAAAAAGCACCACTAATAACACAACTGTCATGTGAATTGAAAAGCAATTTTAGTAGTTACATAAGAAGTTACTTCTACAATGTTCTTTTCATCTATATCATTTTTTCTTCTTTCTTTTCTTTGCCTTATCTTTCTTTTCTTTTCTTATTTTCCTTTTGAGACAGGGTTACTCTGTGTGGCTTTGGAGCCTGTCGTGGAACTAGCTCTGTAGATCAGGTATGCCTCGAACTCACAGAGATGCCTGTCTCTGTCTCCTGAGTGCTAGGATAAAGGCGTGCACCACCAATTCTTAGCTTTATCTGTATTCTTAATTTCAAAAACCTATATTGGAAATGAAAATGAACAATAAATTAATAAAATCCAAAATTTATTTGGCATGATACTCAAGGTAAGAACTTTCTTAAATCCTGAGAAAGTGGATGCTAAAAAGGGAGTGTTTGTGCTTCTTGATCGTAGTACTTTTAACTGAAAAACAATTCTCCCTTTATCTCACCTTTGGGGAATCAAAATTGAGAACTCAACAGGGAGGGAAAGTGTGACAGCGTAAAGTTTGCTCCTGAAAACTTATTAAATCCTGAGAGAAAACAAGATTGAAAATGCTCATTTCCAATTTGTCATGTTGCTACTAGTGAAAGCTAATGTTGACAGAATAAAATGTGAAATTAACACATAGAATACTATACTTCTAGAATGTGCTTTGTATATATAACTATCTTAAATTGATTGTTTTAGTTTTTATTCTTTTATACATATACGTGAATACATTCACATACATGTATAAAAATAATACATATATGCAAATATTTTTCTTTATTCCCAATAATGCAGCTTCAAGGATGACCCCAGCTAAGACTTCTACCAACAGTGGATACATAGCCTGTGATGTATGAGGATGTATGTATCCTGTAAGTGGATGCATCTTCTGTGATCAAATTGGTGACCATCCCAATTGTTTCATCAGAGAGCATTATTCCAGTAACTTATGGAAACAGATGCAGAAACACAGAAGCAACAGTGAAGGGAGGGGAGGCAGCAGTTGGGGTGTATTGTATGAGATGTATGAGAGAAGAATAGATTAAAAAATAAATACTTTAAAACATAATAAGAGTAATTAAAACCAAGGGTTTAAGTTTATAAAGGAGAGTGTGATGGGAGATGTTAAAGATAAGTAGAAATGGGTTGATCATTAAGACAGAGCTAGCCAATAAGAAGTGGCCAACAGCATTGTACCAAATACAGGGTCTCTGTGTGTTACTTGGGGGTTGGCATGGCAGCAGGACCAACCGGCGGTGAAAAACCAACTCATAACAAGAGTGGGTTTAGTTAAATAGTTTTTTTCTTTTGTTTTTAAACTGGCAAAGACAGGTCTCTTACTTTCTCTAAATTGCTGTGGTTTTTATAAGTTCTTCATACATTTTGGTTTTTTTATTAATTTTTATTTAAATTAAAAATAAATTATTTACATACTAATCCCAGTTTCCTCTTTTTCCATTCCTCCCATTTTCCCCATCCTAACCCTATCCACTCCTCAGGGAGGGTGAGGCTTCTCATGGGAGATTATCAAAGTCTATCACATCATTTGTGCCAGAACGTAGACCCTCCTCTGTGTAGCTAGGCTTGGAAAGTATCCCTCCATAGAGAATGGACTCCCAAAGTCCATGCACTAGACATAAATCCGTGTTCCACTGCCAGAAGCCCCATAGACTTTTCAGCCCCTCTGCCAGCCGACACCCATGATCAAGTTTCTGCTTTGGTCTAACGCTAGTTCACCAGCTGTCAGACTGGGGTCTGTGAGCTCCCACTTGCTCAGGTCAACTGTGGGTTTTCCCATAATGGTCTTGATCCTATATCAATGCTTGAAAATAACTTTCTTCACTTCTGCAAGTTTCATTCTCTTCTTTTCTTTCATGCTTTTTGGATTATGATAATGAAATGTTTTTTTTTTTAACATGGAATAAGTATAATTTACCCTTTTACTTGTTTTTTTTAATGTGGTTTTGGTTAAATTAATGCCTATTTCAATGTCATAAAATGTTTGTTCTTCATAGCCTAAGAATTTTAAATTAGTATGTCTTATGTTAGGGTAGTTGTTTTTCAGTTTATGTTTGCAGGAAAATGAATGAATGTCTTTCTTTATTGATTTTGTATGTGGATATCCAATTTTATATCATCAGTTGTACTGGCATACTGGCTGAAGTATTAGATTACATAAGGGGGAGTGATCCTTTCTCACCTATATGTTTGTTTATACAGGAAAATTACACTAATTTTATTTATGTTTCATGTCATACACATTAAAATCAGGAGGTATAAGACCTCACTTGCCTATATTTCAAGGTAATGTTGTCTTTTAGTTTACTGCAATATGAATTTTAGAGTGGAGTTTCTCTTTCTGCAACTAAGTAAGAATAATTTTTATAAGTGTTTCACTGAATCTGTAGATTGAGTCATATAGGATGTGTAGATGGTAAACATTAATCCTGTTTCTGTTTGGCTCCTCAGTTTTCCCCACAAATTTTTGTAATCCACAAATTATATGCTTTCACCTACTTGGTTAATTTTATTCATATATAATTTACAGTTTATATTAGAAATGGCATTGTTTCATGAATGTGCTTTTAAATTGGTTATGAGAGTATAGAAATACAACTGAATTTTTCCCCAAATCAGTTTTACTCTGTTTAATTTTGCTCAGTGAGATTATTAGTTCTAGTAGGTATTTTTTAGTTTTTATCCTCCTGCTACCATGTAGGTCCTTTCATTCTATAAGATCATTTCACCTGTAAACTAAAACAATACCAGCTTCTTTCCAATTTGATGACTTTAGGATTACTGGTCCATTTTCTCTTGCCGAATAAAGTTTCTTCATTATGTGGATATAGGGTAAAGATATTCCTCTTCTTGTAGCAAGGAACTGTCCGTAAGTTGAGATATTAGTAGTACATTAATAACTATGTCTAATGCACAAAGCATTATAGGTAGAGACAGAGTAGCACATTTGTGAGCACGTGTTATTTATACTTGTGATATGACAGCTGACAGTAGGCTGGCGAATAATACCATTGTGTTTTGTGCTACATCACTACCTTATACAAATCACAACACAAATTTCAAAGGATGATTTATAGTGAATGCACATCACTTAGTATCAGAGACTAAAAGTTTGAGACTTTGTAATTCTATAATGTAAAGGTTTAATGACATTGAGTTTTATAGGTTAAACCAATGTTGTATAATAAGAATAATTCCACTTGTTCAGAGTGTATGACAGATTTTTATTCACTTTCTCATGATTTTTTGCCTAACTTTAGAATCAAGGCAGTGTTGGCCTCAAAATCAGCTTGCTATTGACATTCTTCAATTCTGTTGAAGAATTTAAATGATTTTTGATTCAATTTAAATGATTTTTGATTATTCTTCATATTTGGTAAATGTTCCCTTTAAAGTCATCTTCTTCTGGAATATTCTTTATGGGAAGTCTTGGTTATTGATGTAATTACTTTGCATGCTTTTACTCTGCTAATATTTTCTATTTCATTGTAACTAAGTTACAGTAAAGTTTTAGGGTAGTTTTAATAGTTTTAATTCAATATAGGCAATGCAATTTGGATTGTCTTTCCAACACACACCTTTTGTTTCCATTCACATAATTTGTATAAAAACATTGAAATCATAACAGTTTTAAGTATGTTGATGTTGCATTTGTGTCAAGGGTGAGATTGTGCATGACATGTTTTTAAAACTGTGGACAAGCTTTAATGTTGACTCTAACATTCTACTTTATTTCTCTAAAGTATAATTTTATATTTCTTTAGTTCACACAAGTTGTCGGGATTTGAATTCCTGTCTTCCTTCTCTGCAGTTTTTAGGATTGTACTTAATGGAAAATGTCATACACTTGAAGGACAGAATGAAGTGCTAGAGGATGATTTAGTAGATCAATCCATAAAGTCAATTCTCCCTCCATGGTGACCCCTGCATTTCTGCAAAGAGGAAAATACCTATTTGGAGAACTTGGAAATAGATCAATCAATTCCTTCATTTGAGAAACTTATGGTAAAGATATTGAAACTCTTTTTATCATCATAACTTTCCAAACATAACAAAAGCAAGTGACATTTTCAGTCACTAAAAAACACTTAATAAAAGTAACTAGAAAAATATTCATTGGCCATATTAAATATTGTACCTTAAAATTCCTTCATTAAATCTGTAAGTCATTTTTTATTGATGTTTTAGTTTTAAATTTATATTACTTGACTTTTGATAGAACGTGTTTAATTTTTTCACTCTGTTCTCTGAGTTCCACATACTCAGTGTACTACGCTTTGGGGTTGTTGTCATGAATAGTCTAGATGTCAAAAGTTTCAAGTTTTTCAGTCATTACTGTGACACAATGCTGTTGTCTGCATGGGTAGCTTATATTTTGGCTAGATAAAATTTGTGTTTACTTGCAGTATCAGAATATAGATCTTCTTGTCCCCAGTGGAGCTGAGGGTAGAATGTTCAAGAAATCCCTTCTTGGGTAGTCTTCTACAGCTTCTTACATTCATTTACATTTGCATCATTCAGATTGTGGATGATACTACTGATTGAAAGCTTTAATTTGGGGGGCTCAATCCTAATGTGGAGATAAAGTTAAGTCTTACAATGCCTATCTTTGAATAGCATCATCAATTTTTAGATGGGAAACTGGTAGATCCCAACATTCCTCTGGGATATTCTTGAGGAATTGCAAGTCAAGCTTGCAGTAGTGTCAGTGTTAAAAGAAAAAGAGAATATCATGGATCTATGTATCAAATATTTTGTTTCAAATGAAAAGTTATTGGCACCATGTAAAATCATAGGCTAAGTCCTATCTTTATTTTATTTTATTTTTCATTCCACAATATCAAAATAATGGCTTAAGAAACCTTCCTGCAGGTTGTTGTGGAGAAAATATTCCCACATTCTTTTATGAAAATTATACTGAATAACAAGAAGGAAATTAGAAAAATATAATTAGCCCTTGATAAAATCTTGCTAACTCAGATTTATGGAAGGTAGCCTTATATCTAATACATTCTGAAGCTATAAGAATAATCTAAGAGTTGATAATTGTAAATATCAAGAAGATTGTAAAAATATTTGAATTAACTATTTTCAGATCACTAAAGGATGGAGAGAAGATTACAAGTTTATTATATATTTAAATCACCCTAAATAGTTTTAAAGCTTGATTATATCAAAGGTTAAGGATTTACTATACTATAGACATGCTAATATTCTAGGTCCTACTATTGCAATGTCCTTTGTTACTTCATCACTCAACTGGGTCTCTTCACATTTTATTGCTGTTAACCATTTTGTCCATTTTAATTTATAGAATAAAATAAAAATATCTCTAACTACAATGTTAAGGGAGTTTGCAAACAAAAGAGATTTACTTTTGTTACCTCATTGTCTTCTGTCCCATAACATTTTTCCTAAACGGTAATTGACTCAAATGATGTTCATGACTTAAAAATTATTCTTGAATAATAGTTTGTACAAGTAGAGAATGACATGGAATGTCCTTCTGTATGCTGCAAATATGTCTTGCTTTATTGGTTGATGAATAAAGCTGTCTTGATCAATGGCCAAGCAGAATACAGATAGGCAGGAAATCCAAACAGAGTTACTGAGAAAAAGAAGATAGAGTCTGGGGAGTGAGGCGAGCCTCCACAGAAGATACCAGAATATTACTGGTAAACCACAGCTATGTGAGGATCCATAGATTAGTAAAGTCTGGGTTAATTTAATCATGAGAGTGGGTTAGTAATGTGTCTGAACCATTTGCCAAACAATTGAAATTAATATTCAGCCTCAAAATGATAATTTAATAGGAGGCTGTGGAAAAGTCAGATGGAATAAAGACTTGTCCAGTGGAACTGGGCTAAAGATAAATTCTTTAAACACAAGAGAAAGTTAATGTAATATTACATTAATGTCACTTAATGTAATATAAAGTTTAGAGGGAAGGTATTCCTGCATGAGGCATGACGTCTTGAAAAAGAGTTTTGGGGAAAGGTTCTAGTGCCCTTCTTTAAATGAACCTGTGAGATTAGAAAAAAAATTCATCTCAACCCTTGCAAATAAACATAATAAAGAGAAGCTGTATTTGCCAGAATGTGGTAGGAAAGGAGGCACAGCCAGAAGTAAAAACAGGAAGAATCATCAGACTGAGAGGGAACAGGATTTTGGGAATGAGAATCAATAAAACCAAGGCTGTTCATTATGGATGTTTGGGTTGTCTTTGTGAATACTAACTTGACACTGAGACCTAATCCGATTCAAATAACCTGATTGTTTTGTTAATATTCCATAATTGTTTCTATACAAGTCACTAAGACTAACACTTTTAAAAGTCTGCTGAAATAATGGTTTTTTTCTGGAAGAATAAGCAAAATTCTCACACATCTATAAACTTTTAATTCCTATTCTATATTTCCACAGTCTGAAGTATGTTTGGTTTCTCTTCCTATCTCTATCTTTCTATTTCCAGTAAACAGCATTTCTTTGCTATCTAGAAGAGTCATTTCTCTGAACATATATCAGTTCTCAGTAAATAATATAATACAATGAGATTAAATATGTCTATACAAAATTCAAGCTACTTGTTGACCTTTTGCGCTCTTCAGCGATTCAGAACTAAGAATCTCCATATGAGAGTCCTTTATACATTAAATAATAAAGCTTATAAAAGTGCCACTTACTTATCTTCACATCTTTCAAGTAAAGTTACATTTTATGAAATATTGAAATTCTAATTTCAATATTTTATTTAAAATACTATAACTCATAATTATAACTTAAAATTCTATGATTGCTCACTAAATAAAATCTTTCCACCAAATTAATACCTTCTTTTGTGGGAATGTTGACCATTTTGCTTTTCCATATGCATGCTTATAATTGTGTTTGCTTTGTGAATCATCAAATTACATTAATTTTTCAATAAAATCATAGTTTTATACTCTTCGATGTTTCAAGTTTATCATGTGATTTATTATTATCTTAAAACAAATTATGAAAAATTCTTACCAATTTCATAAGAAGTATATTTAATATAAACAATTATGAAATGAGATCAAAAGCACATCATTTCACTACATTTCTAGCTTCAAAACTCCATTCATGTAAAAATCCTATAAAACAATTTCCATTAAAATACATCTCTCTTTAAGAAGTTTCTAATCAATTACAATTATGAGTTTCTATAATTTTACTTGATTAATTTATTTGCTGACAGAGATCAGTCATATGGATGCATGCAGACACATTTATAAATAGAGAAATCGACAGCAAGATTCTAAATATAAAATGCCATTATCCATTTTGAAATGGGGAAGAGCACACAAATATACAATTAACTTTACTGTAGAAGTTTAACTGGCTGCGTATATAAAGACATGTTTTATTGAATCTTTTATATAAACAAAGAACTTAACAGAGGAAAAATATTAGTAGGTCTTAATTATAAATGAAACTGAATACAATACAATTCATACAATGATGAATACTCACAAAATTAGGTCTTCCACATTTGAGACAATATAATTGGCATGATGACAGCTGGAAGTTTGCACTATTCAACAGCCAAGAGTGGATAATACATTACATACAATTTATCTTGTTCTGTATTGTTATTCTTGGTAAGAAATTTATTTTCAAATGACCACATTCAAGAACACAATCTTAATAAAATGAAAATGGTGATAATTAATATTCTCAGCCTTACAACTCAAGTAAAGATAAATAAACAAATGTTCTGGCTTTGGGGAAACAAATATGAGAGAGACAGAGAGAGAGAGAGAGAGAGAGAGAGAGAGAGAGAGAGAGAGAGAGAGAGAGAATAAAATATAATGCATCCTTCAAATTAAATCAATTAAATCCAATATACAAATGCAACATTTTATGTTACAGTTCAAGGTGGTAGAGAGAACTAAATTTGTCTTCTCTTAGCAGGGGTTCTTTTTACATTTTAATTTCTATTACATCAAGAAAAACATACTTTATAATAACTTTAATACAAAGAAATAGAAGCAGGCCATCTGCACTAGTGGAAGAGGAGAAGGGAAAAAAGGAGGAAATAATTCTCGCTGTCTTCAGAGATGGGATAATACATGGTAGCAGCGGCAGGGAAAGTAGCAGCAGCACATGTGACATCCAGGAAACTTGCTGATGTGTAGGAGAACCCAAGGTAAAGCTGGCAGAGTGAAGAGCAGGGATGGGCACCGAGTAAGAAAGCAGGGTCAGAGTTTTCATCTGTTTCAATGGTGCTGTGTGACTAGTCACAATCTATTCGTCCTCTGTCAATCTGGAGCTTCTGATGATATCGTTTCTGTTGTTGTGGGGCCAAGAAAAGACTAAAAATTAGGGAAGTTGACTTGAAAGATACATGATGTTGTGTGTGAGCATACAGGATGCTGTTCATACTGTGATGACAGCATCTAACTAAAAACCTGCACCGCAGTGCCAACCGTGAATACCTTTCCACAAAGAAAAGAGAAGAAAAACAGAACAGTATTTTATAGGCACTGCCAAGTAAAAGCTATTTTCCCTCTATCTTTAGACCCCATGAATTCTAACCAAGGAGTGATATGATTTAAAAAAAAAATAGTTACTTTTTTTTGGGGGGGCAACATTACAGTCTAGTTTATCCATGGACCCATGAATGTTTTGCGTGAGAAAATTCCCCTATAGGTCCTGACATTTGAAAACTTGTTTTCCAGTTGGTGCAGTTTGGAGAGTCCTTAGAGATGCAAGTGTTTCTTAGGAAGCAGATCACTAATGGTCCTTGTCCTACTTTTAGCCCACTCTGCTTAGTGCTTGCCATTAAAGATGTGATCTCTTAGCTTCCTGATCCTGCAACTATGCCCTTCTCCTGCCATAATGGACTTTTAACTCTCTAGAACTAAACATTCGTTTTGGTTTTTTCCCTTTCCTTTTCTTCCTTTCTTTTCTTCTTCCTCTCTTTGTCTTTCTTTCTTTCTTTCTTTTTATCTTTCTATCTTTTGAGAGAGTTTGTCTGTGAATTGGTCTTGGCTGTCCCGAGACTCACTCCATAGACCAGGCTGATCTTGAGCTCACAGAGAGCCCCATGAATCTGCCTCCCAAATGCTGGGATTAGAGGCTTGCACCACCACTGCCCAGCCAAAGTGAATTCTTTAAACCATAAGTTAATTTTATCTAGTATATACTTTTCTTTCACAGCAGTGGAAAAATAATTAATGCAGACTAATACAGTTACTACTGCTGACATAAAAACCCATACTCAAAAACAACTTAGAAAGAGTTTATATGTCTTAGGTAGACTACAGCACAGTCCATTACTGAGGGAAGTCAGGCCAGGAAATCAAGCAAGAGTAAAGCTGGAACCCTGGCAAATGGAGATGTTTGTCCTGCTCTCCATGACTTGCTCAGTGTACTTTCTCACACAAATCCAGGGCTACCAAAGTCAGAGGTGACTTTGTCTCTGTGCATAGTGCACTGTGTTCTCTCACATCAACACTTCCTCAAGAAAATGTCCCCCAGACTTGCCCATAGCACACACTGTTTCAGGGAATTCCTTATGACAGTACCCCTATCAAGCTGACAGTGCAAAGCAAAACAAAACAAAACTACCAGATACAAACTTTTCCCCTGTCAGCATAGATATCTGGACTGGAACTACCGGTTTATGCTTCCAAGGTCAATGAAAAAGGATAATCCTTAACAGGGGAAAAAAATTAAAGTGGATAAAAGAATCATGAATTGAAATAAATTTTCTGGATTAAAAATTGAGCTTCTTTATTTTAAATTATCTATTTCATATTGGTTAATCCCCCTGCTTAATTCTGGCTGGAGTGGGAAAGTGTGAGTGTGCTGTGTCAAGCTGACAGGCATGAGGCAGCTTGGGAGCATGCGGTTGGGAGCATTTAAAGAGCTTGCTTATAGTACTAGATTTTTTAAAGGAAAATATATAAATGTGAAGGCAAGTCTGGATGCCTAGAGCTCCTTTTCTGCTTCTTCCTCTGTGTCAGCATAGGGAATCACAAGCTGATAAAATAATAATAAGTTACAATATCGTCTGGATCCTGTCATTATAATGAAATAAACATTTTTAATTATGTAAGTCATGTGAACCAAAAAGAAATGACAAATAACATTTTGGATATCTATATGTTATTCCTGCCAAAGTAATTGTAGAAATCGCAAAATTGTAAAACTTACAAAAATACATAAACTGATGTCCAAAGAATGTCTATGATTATGATAAAAATTCCAACTTTCAGTTTTCTTTTTTTAATTGGATCAACTTAGTGAAATTATGCTCTGATGTCCTCACTCATTTATTATGCTGTGCTTTTAAAGCATAGTTGTAGAGTCACAACTCTTATATCACTAAATAAACCCATTTAAAATGTATGATTCAGTGGTTTTAGAGTTCTGCTGAGATAGGATAGAAAAGCAGGGAAAATGAAGGGGAGTCAAAATGATTGGCTCATTTCAGAGTCTGTTTGAAAATTCTCATCAGATAAGGATCAAGAATTTTAGGACCACTAACAAAATTTACTAGATGGATTGACTGCAGGAATGGTATTGTTTTATATATAAATATTTCACCTAGTATGTGTTCTATTTTAGAGAAGGTTCCATGTGGAGCAGAGAAGAAGGTATATTCTTTTGTGTTTGGATGAAATGTTCTATAGATGTCTTAAACCCAGTTAAGATATAACTTCGGTTAGTTCTTTAGTTTCTTTGTTGAGTTTCTGATTGGTGGTCCTGTCTAGCGGTGAGAGTGGTGTGTTGAAGTCTCCCACTAAAAGTGTGTGAGGTTTTATGTGAGGTTTGAGTTTAGTAGCTTTTCTTTTACAGATGTGGGTACCTTTTTATTTGGGGCATAGATGTTCAGAATTGAGACTTTGTGTTGATGGATTTCTCCTGCAATGAATACAAAATGACCATCTTCATCTCTTTTGATTAATTTTGGTTTGAAGTCTAACTTGATAGATATGAGGATAGCCACACCTTCTTGCTTCTTGTATCCATTTGATTCGAAGATCTTTTTCCTGCCCTTTACCCGAGTTTTGAAGCAGCAGAGAATCCAGGCTTGCAGCCTAAGTGTTTACAACAATTGACTTTGGTTTTTACTTCTTTCCCAGTTATATACATGAAATTTTCTGAAACTGTAACAGGATTATAAACTTTGTTTTCAGTAAATTCTACTGCCTTTCTTCCATTGTTAGTAAATATTCTTTCATGTTTTATGAGTGACAGTTTTACTTAACTACTATTTAATCTTATTCAAGACACTCAGGAGCCATTCTATAATCTCATTAACTAATAAAGAAAGCAAAACAAGATAAGGGATGGGATGGGGTTTCTTTAGAAACCATTTGAACAATTTGACTTCAGAAGCTATTAAAAACATGTCCGTGTTCCTCTCCTTGCACAGTCAATGATGCAATGCACATTCAAAACTTTTCTTTTCTTAATAAATTTCAACTTAGCTTTTTACTGAGAAGTGTTCTCAAATTCTTGCTGCAGCCAAACTGAGAAATTCTCCTTGCTTGTGGCAACCTTGGAAAGCAAGTCCTCAGGCTGCCTCAAACCAAGCTGCAGTACTGTCTCCCTGGCCTTCTGCTGTTAGAACTCCAGACAATTCAACCCTTGGCAAAATCCCTCTAAAATATTTCTAAAACTCCAAAAGAATCTATGTCAAATAGTAGTAATCTTCCACCGCAACATAGTTGCCCTACCCTTATGTCCTGTAGACGTAACACTGGGCAATGTGCAAAGGGAACCAGACAAGAAGCTTTCTTCTTGGGCATGTAATTTTGTTTACCATGTTTTTAAGCTCAAATATGTTTAAACATGTGCCACGACATTATTCATTTGTCTTTTTGTGGTCAGGAATGAACTCTAGGGCCTTTCACATGCCAGATAAGCACCCTAGCACTAAGCAAAATCTTCAGTTCCAGAAATGTATTTATTTTACTTCCATACCATAGTTTGTTTTCATAGATTTCAGTTTGTGGGAATTAGTTTGTACTGAAAGTTTTAAATTCCTAGCATCACAAGATTTATTTGAGCTGGATATTGTCTTCTTTTTGATAGATCTTTTTTCTAGTATGTACTAGCCTCCCTTCTGATGGAACCTGGTTTTCTACCCTGGCCATACATGCCTATTAGTATTGGAATTTCTTTGAATTAACTGACATATGTACATTCATGTCAGGCCTCTGCTTTCAGAAAGCAAATATTACATGCATTTCAGTAGCCTAACAGGCAATTATTGCATTTTGTAACTGTTACAATTCCACATAATGATTTACTGATTGATTTTCTTAATATTTTCTGGGAAACATTAATAGAGCATAGAACTTTAATAAAATTGTAATTCATGTTTAACAGGAAGTTTAAGGGATTAGAGTGATGGCTGTGATTAAGAACACTTGGAGTTCTTCCAGGGGCCCATGTCAGGTGTTCAAGGATCACCTGTAATTACAGTTCCAGGGGATTGTACACTTCCTTCTATTCTCATGGGCATTCCACTCAAGTGGTACCCATACACATGTGTTTATGCTAAAGCATAAACACATACACATAAAAGAAACAGACAAATTTTTTATAATAAAACACCAAAAAGATCTTTAATAATTGTATATTATATAAAATAAACAAATCAAATCTGACTGTTACTGTAAACAACACCTAATTTAATTTTGGTTTTAGTTTTCTGGTGTCAGTTTCAAAGAGTCAGACATCCCTAGATCATTTTCTTTTAGGAATTTTCATTGAATTCTTTGGCACAAGAAATTTCTTTGGACACCTGATTATAATCTACAAAACTGTCACCAAAGTCCATTCCATCATGCATTACAGTACATTTAAAACAAACCAACAAAACAATAATTCCTTTTAGAGTTGTTCATCAAATCAAAAAAATAATAATCTGTTTGGAACTAGAAGAAACCATCCTGAGTGATATATACAAGTAACAAAAAGGAAAACGTGGTATGTATTAACTCATATATAGATTTTAGATATAGAACAAAGGATCATCAGCCTAAAATCCACACCTCCAGAAAGCTAGGAAACAAGGAGAACACTAAGAGAGACATGCATGGTCCCTCACAAAAGGGTAAAGGGACAAGATCTCCTGAGAAAATTGGGAGCCCGAGGTAGGGAAAGAAGTTAGGAGAAAGAGAAGAGGAGAAAGGAGGGGAGAGGGGAGCATGAGGGAGCAGGATAGAAAAGAACAATAAAAGAAATACCACACTAGAAGGAGCCATTGTAGGTTTAAAAAGAAATCAAACAGTAAAGATATGTTCAGAGACCTACAAGGGTGACCACAACTAACAATGTAAGCAACAGTGGAGAGGCTAACTTAAATGCCCTTCCCTCATAAGGAGATATATGCCATCATAGAGCCCTCTTCCAGTAGCTGATGGAACAGAAGCAGACACCCTCATCTAAACACTGAGCCAAACTGTGAACAAATACACACAATAAGGTTTTATGAGAACTTTCCTGCCAGCGTGGTCCCATAGCCTCATCAGCCCCAAATAACACACAGGGACGTTGTATTAGAAGATACAAAGTTGTTGGCCTGTTATTAGCATTTCTTACTGGCTAGCTCTGTCTTAAATACTAACTCGTAATTACCAATATATGTATTGCTACATATATCTTACCGAGAATGCCAGATTCTTGTCCTCTCCTCCTGATATCACATAAAGTATCTCCTCGTCTCCCAGAATCTTCCTCATCTTCTAGTCCCATCTATCTTGCTTCCTTTCCTGTAGGCCAACAGTGCTTTATTCATTAACCTATAAGAGAAACATATTTTCTGAATGACATCTCCCATTAATAAGGTGACCATAGAAAGATTAAGCTGCAAACTCTTCTAGAAGCCACCATTCAGATGCAAAATCTTATGTTCAAATTCTTTATGTTAAAAATTATATTGATACAAAATATATTGTTCAAGCAAAATGTCACATCATAAATATAATATCATATCTTGAACTTTTGGAAATAAATCTCTCTTGTAAATTATGAAGAAAAGTAAACAACAGTGTTAGTTGATTTTACTTTTTAACTACTAAATTTTCACACCTACTTTTCAAATGATATGAAGTTTGGAAATGCCAAATGCTTTTGGTTTTTATATAGTCTTTATCAACATTCCAGTCCTATAACTTTTATGACCATCCATGTACCGTGTTTAATAATTTCTTTCAGTATAAATATAGCCTTAGTTAAATTTTTAAAAAGAAACATCATCTGTTCAGCTCACCCAATGTGTATATTATTGATATACAATAAGCTGACTCCAAATATGATTGCTTAGTGAGGACCAATATTATTGAACAAGTGAGAACCCCTGGGAATATTATGTTACTCCTGCAGAGAGCAAAAAAAAAAAAAAAGTCAGGCTGCACTTTCACCAAACAGCAATTAACACAAGTCACATTGATGTATTATGCTTGCTTAATTTTCAGTACTTAAAGTTATTACTGAATATATAATTATCATTGAAGTTAAAATATAAATATGAGATATTCAACAAGACAAATGCAAACATTTCACTTGAGAAAAGAAAAAAAGAAAAGAAACAAGAAAAGAGAAAGAAAAACATATCCTTACTACATGAAACTGGATGTCTATCAAAACACTCTCAGGCAGGAAAAGGTATGAAGTTTTTATACCCACAACATCTAAGTGTGTTTGTTTTCCTCTCAGGAATTGAAGCAGAAAGAGAAGAAAGTAAACCACGCCTCTGTTTTGTGTGGATCCTAAACACCTGTGAAGCCCTTAGACTGACGTTAGCCACAGTAGGAACCATTATTTACACGTACACATGTGAAAAACTGTAAAAACCTGGAGACATATGACTTTCCCAAGGTCACAGAACTATAAAATATTATACTGGGAATGATGCCAAGGTCTTCCATTGCCTTCAAATTATTTACAAATATGTGCTGACCTGAAGTACTACTGTGAGAAACAATCTTTGTAGCTGCACAATTTACATTTTTAATCTTATTCGATTACTGAAGAGAAAGAACAGGATAAGATTGGTGGGTCCCACCAGAGAAAGGCAGGCTAAATAACCTTGACTCCATGAGCCCAGTAAGTAGGTGGGAGCACTTGTGTTTCTTGATGATGATACCCCCACTGTGTTTAACTGAGAAAATGATCACTTTGGGAAGATTCTCCAATGGGGTACCCAGAGTATTATCCACCTAATCACATAATTAATGCTTTATCTCAAAATAAAATTGAAATTTCAGAAATCAAGTCTGAAGTTGATGGAAGTTTGCACAGCACTGTGATAAGTGTTAATTCTGTATCTGTTTCAGTATGTCTCCTATTAATTTTCCTCTTCCTTTAGTTCCCAAAAGGATAATTTTCTATGTGAGGAGATGATGTTTACAAAAAAAACCGTCTTATTTTAAATAGGTGTACTTATGTGAGAGTGAAAACACATCACACTGTCATCTTCTTCCAACCAGGACACATAGACCATTGTTAAAATAATAAAGGATGAGAAGAAAGAACTTGCAACAGAGACTAGGAATGATCAGCCTAAAAGGCTGTAAGTACTTTGAATAAAGTTCAATATGTTAATACAACAATGTGACACACAGGAACTCAGACTGAAAATATGTCTTTTTCTCCTCTTAAAATTATTGTTTGACTTCACATCTCAAAGTGCATTGCAGCCAAGATTTCTTGTGGGCCACCAACTGGCTCTATAATTATGACACCGAGATTTGTTATTAGTTATGAAATTTTGGCCTTATCTTAGCTCTTATTGTGATCTGTTTGTCTTTATCCAGGTTTTACCTTGAGCCCTGTACCTTTCTTTCATTCTGTGTCTATTACTTTCACTGTTTCTCCATGTCTGCCTGAGACATGCAATTTTGTGTACTGATTGACTACTGAATTGACTACTGATTGACTCTAGCCAGTGTGAGGCCATCAATTTTTAGATGTACTATTCATTACAGTGAGCATAGTCTACATTACACAATATAAAACTCTAAAAGAATACATTTTAGATATTCTTACCAAAAAGGTATAATATCATTAATATGGGCAACTGATTTGTATCATATTCATTTTACGTTAATAAACATTTTGGGGGAAAGTAACTGAGAGAAGAAGGGAAAATTGTGGTTATGTTGTAAAAACTAACAAGAAAATGAGAGAGACCAACTCCAGGCCACCTGGCACCCCGAGGCCTGGGCACACAAAAGGCAGCTACAGCACCACATAAGGATTGGTCAGGGCAGGCAACAATGAACCTCTAACCGATTGGTGTAGGCCATGTTATGTTGAGCAAGTATTCAGTGGAAAAATGGAAGAGCGAGGCAAAAATGTTCATGTGTTGGGAAGAGAGGCCTGTCTGCAAAGAGGAGTATTGTGAAGAACCAGCCACCAAAGGCTACTATGTCTGGGTCCATGACCTGCCTCAGACAGGCTCTATGTTGATGTCAGTGGCCCTTGTTGCCATGAAGGGCAGTGTTGAGACCCATAGCCTGGGCTGACACCTGAGACCATGTTGGCATTTGAGGGTCAGATGGCCCTTGGGGTCCTACAGATCTGGGTAATATATTCTGCCTACTGGGGCCATGAAGACTTCTGGACCTGAGCTGTGGCTGAGGTCCAGTCTGGGTCCATGGCACTATTGTAGCCACAGTCTGCCTTGATGTCCTTGGCTCCTGTTATCATGGAGGTCCAAGTAGATGCCAGGGAGAACTGGCCCTGTACCTCACCTGGACCAAATATAGAGCTGGCCCTGGCAGTGTGGGTGCAAGTGAACCAGCCCGAGGGCATGACAGCAGGAGGACCGACTCTGCCTCTTGCTGCATGCTGCAGTGGGTGAGCAAGCCAGGGCAATGCTGGACAGCTTGTGCTCTTGATGTCAATTAGGGAAAGCTGTTAGATAAACCATTCCAGCTACCACCTGGGCCTAGAAACAGGGCTATGTGTTAGCCCATCCCTACGTCCACCTCATCAATGAACCACTGAAGCACATGGAGAGACCAGGCTGCAGACCCAACCTGCAGGATCTCCATGAAACAGGACAATGACAAGATATCCATCATGCATCCCTGTGAAGGCCCAGTATCAAGGGTTTAGCAGAAGCCTCATACCAGACTCATTGTAATGGTCACCTACATGTAAAAATGTATGGACTACAGGTATACTGTTTGACACAATCTGTCATACTACAGTTTCCATGCCAAGACATTGCTTTTGTATGTTAGTTACTTTGATTGTTTTTCTTTTTCTTTTGACTTTGTTTTGTTGGGGAAGAGGTTGTAATGGTGGAATATAGATAAGAAGGGACCAAGAAATAGAAGGAATTGGGATACATATTATGAATCCACAAGAAATCAATTAAATAATAAAAACTTAAAAATATTTTTCACAACACAATTTTAATTCCTGAATAAATGTTCATTAAATTCATATAATGAATTTTATTTACTATATTCCCCACAGAGCTAATTTCAGCTTCTATAAAAGCAACCTTTCATTCTCTTTCATCATTTAACAACAGAAACCATTACAATAATGTTGGAAGCATGGAATTGTATGACAAAGTACTTTCCATTTTATAGTTCTTAGTTCACAAATAATATCTTTATTGTCAGGTAATAAAGAAGCTACTTACTGGGCAATATACCACTAAACCCTACATGTATAAATAAACAGCAATGCATAAAATAATTTTGTCTATAAAACAAACCTTTTCCTCAGTTTTTTAAGCAGAGATGTAATTTGGAGATAGAGTTGCCTCATATCAACCCTACTTAATAACCTAAAGTGTGTATATTTCGTAGAAACAGTTTGGCTTTATGGTTGTAAAGTTAATATGTGGATTCATGGTGTTTGTTAACACTCTTGGGATAATAGGGTTCTACTTCATGGGCTGGCTTTATTCAATACACCAGAATACTTTGAACTTATGTGAAAAGGTATACAGATTTTATAAAATATGAATAACCTCTTCAACCAAGCAAAGTTTTCTTTCTATGAACAAAACCAGAAAGCATTCCAATGTCCAATCCCAGTGTGTCAGCAACAGCCCAAAGCCAAGCATAGGAAAAAACAAAAGTAATGTGTGTCCTCGGGTGTGGTCCACTCAGGTTGTCCATATGAGACAGAAAAGTCATTTTCCATATTTCTGTGAGAGTAGATTAATCTGCTGAAACATGATAAATGTTCTGAATTACATTAATGAAGGTCAAGTTGTCAACTCCATAACTATTTCTTACAAACAAGATGCTATGGACTAGCATTTATAATTATGCTTTCCTCTTTGTCAAAGTAATTAAATTATAAATACTGGAAATTTACGATTTTATTACCAAATTTCTATAGAATTTTATAGTTCTTACATATTTACAAACTGCTATTAGAATGCTCTGAATATATTTTAACATATTGTCAAAAGTGATATGAAAAAGTATTAGTTTCAAAATATTTTTAGATCTAGAATAACCTACAGATAAAGTCTTTGGGTAAGCAGAAAATTAAGCCAACTTTATATAATTGCCTGGCAAATTTACTTATTGAGAATTAATCTTAAGGATTAACAAATATGAAATAGATTACTTAAAGCAAAGAAGCTCAATGTTTAATCCAGTAAATGTATTTCAGTTCATGGAGATGCGTTTCAGTCATGAATGTTTTGGTCTTGTTTAATTCTCACCATTTTATATTTGATCTTCACTTCTGTGTGGAAGGACAAGTGACTGTCATTATAAGCAATATTGGCAACTTTCAAACAAAATTGCCACTAAAATGTCCTATTTAAACTACGAGATATTTAACACACCATTCTAATTAGGAATGAGCATGAATTTGATTTGAAACAAAGCTCCAAGTTATTGAGTCCACCTGGGAATGCAATATTTGTCTTCATCTTAATATATTTTTGCCCTTCAGAAATGCATTCAGTATGTATGTTAAAGGTAATTTGTGCATTGGTGTTATAGGAAGTAATTGCTCATAAATGTTTGAAGTTTTAGTATATCAGTCACCAGTGTAATCATCATCAATTACATTGCCTAGAAACTGAAAAATAAAGTCTATAGAAAGGGATGCCGGAGATAAATTTAATGTCCCACACTCAGACGGAAATCACATTGATAGTAGTAGGATGTTAGTTTGCATTAGATAGCGTTTGATTTTTTCTTTCCTTCTATAAAATTATTGTATAAAAGTAAGGAAGAGAATAATGTGATCCTGAGAGCAGCAAGCATCTTCCTGTGTGCTGATATTTGTCTCTCTTGTGCCCTGTGTACAGGAGTAAAATATTTTGGGTGAAATTTCAATAGAAGCAAGAAAGTGTGGAAGACACATTGTCTCTCATAGATCAACAATTGGTGAAGTCAACTCAGTGACTCTGGGAAGGTGGAATTCTACCTAAAGTAATGAGTAAAATATCACGGGAAATTTGAGTACAGATTGTTGAACCATCCAAACCACAAAGGACACTCCCAGGAAGCATGTGTAATTTCTAAAGCAGTTATAAATTTAAATTAAAATTATGAAATTGGTATCAGTGCTCTGAAGGCAGTGCTAGATAATTTAATTGAGTGGGTTTTATTTTTCGTTTGTTTGGTTGGTTTGTTTTGTGGTTTGGTTTGGTTTGTGTTGTGTTTGCGAGACAGTTTTTCTGTATTGCTTTGGAGCCTGTCCTGGAACTAGCTCTGTAGACCAGGCTTGCCTCGAACTCAGAGATTAACCTGCCTCTGCCTTCCAAGGGTTGGGATTAAAGGCACGTGCCACCAATGCCTGGCTTAATTGAGTGTTTTGTTGTTCTGTTATCCTTTATTTTATACTTAGATGGATGATTGCTATGGAGCCATGAGTGGATGTAGATTTCTGATCTTCCTGACCAGCATCTTGTTTCTTTCTTGTGATTGCAGATCTGTGTCCTCTTCCTGGACAATTGTTTATTCATTACATATAATATGTTTTCCAAGCCTCTTTCCTGAGACATCTTCAAGATAAACAAACAAATGAAATGGTATAGAATGGTCTTTAGTAATCATATTTTTGCATTGAAACAACATGTTTTGGTTTACTTTTATGATTTGTACAGACATTTCATGATTAACCTAAAAGTATGCATGAAAGATCTCCTATTTTTGATAATATCTTTCAGAGATAACAGTAATACCCACTTTTGTTTTATTCCTACACAATAAAAAATAATAAAATTATGAGTAGACACAAAGACCAGTGAATTTTATCAAAGGAGAAAAAGTAATACAATGGAGGAAAGATTGTCTTTAAACAAACATTGCGAGGATAAATATGTATCTGCATGCAAGAAACTGATATTGGACTTGAAATGTATAGCCATCACAAAAGTTAACTCAAAAACACCAAGGGATATAAACGGAAAGTCTAGATAACAAAGTGAATGGTAATGTAGAAGAATGACTAGGTGATTTAATCTTTTATTTCAACTAAAGAATCTTATTCTGGAAAAGATGTCAAACAGACAAAATGATCCAGAAATTAATACAAAATTATTAACATTAGGTAGAACTAATAATGGATCATATCACATTTTTATAAGGAATGCTTATAGTTAAATAAGAGGGAAACAATCCAGGTGAAAATTGAACCTCTTACCAACATAGCTATCTAATAATTATGAATATTATCTAAGAATATATGAAAATTTCAAATCTACATGTGAGAAGGTGTCCAGAATTACAATTCTCCAGAGGGTGACAAGCGTAAAATGACAATGTCACCAATATACAAATTAATGATGCCATCTAAGGAATGGCCGCAATCCAGAACTCTGACAATACCGAATGTTGAAGAGAATCCATAGTGACAGGAGCTCTCATTTACTTTTAGTGGGTAAACAAGTTGGTACAACTGTTTTGGAAAACAATTTGGCTTATTATAAAGATAATTTTGCTGTAACATTGAGTATTCATATTCCTTGGTGTTTACATCCAGAGATAAACGTTCATGTCCAAAAATTTAAACAAATTAAACAAAAACCAACATGAAACTGCTATAGGAGGTTAATCCATACTTCATGAATTTCGAAGCAATGAAGATATTCATTGTAGGTGGGTAAATTATTAGATTTTGGTTTGGCAAGACTACAAAACTATAATGCCAACTACATGAAACTGGATAAAATTAAAAAGTTAGGGATTATTAAGGGCTAGAGAGGAAAAAAGTAGGAATGAGCAAAATCATAGGAATTTTACATTCACATTACAATGGCTGGGCAATATTATATATGTACATGAATAAGTTCTTAGAACATATAATACTAAGAGTAACTTCTAATATAAATTATAGATGTTGGATAATAAGGATGTATCCATGTCACAACACTGCTGTTAGCAAGTAGTGAAAATATACCATTCTGTGCATGCATAGGGAGTGTTGTTACTAATATAGAAGGCTTGAGTGTGAAGTAACTGATAGGGATTTTAAATTTCTGTACTGTTCCCTACACACACACACACACACACACACACACACACACACACACACTTTTCCTGTTATATTCATGTTTATAGTTATTTATTTTGTGCAGATATGTAAGTCTGATTATGTAAATTACATTTGAGAATGCTATTTTGGTTATATTTCAGAAAAAGTAAGGCATAAAATGATTTGAAATACTCATGTTGTTTCTCATGAAAAATGTCTGTTTGTATATTGAATAAAACTTTTTGAAAAAGTGTGCATGCTCAGGGTTATTTGAAATAAGATAAACATTGAATGAGTTTGCTAATCCATTATTCAAACAGAACCACTCTCTTGACATCTGTGTACAAGAAAGAGAAAATTGGGATTTTTACATGAAATAGTAAAATTAATCTTCTTCTTAAGACAGCCAAACTCAATAACATAGTTCCCCTGTAAACATTATATAGTTTTAATTGGATCTGAGCCTTCATAATAGTAAAATTATATTTCCTATGTGTTTCCATGTTTTATACAGTAATTTACAACTCAAATCTGTACTTACGTTTTATGTTAATTATGTAAGTTCTATTTCTACACATTAAGACTGACCTCACACTTATGTATGTTTATTAGTTCTTAAGACAATTTTATACAATGCATTATTTGCCTAATCAACCAATTCATCCCAGATCACTCCCATTTCCTATTGACCCAAAGTTGGCTCCTTTTCTCTTTCTTTCTTTAATCCATTCTGGTGATTTGAATAAGACTATAATTCCAGCTACAGGAAACTGGATAAAATTGGAAAGTTAGGAACTTGTAAGGACTAGAGAGGAAAAAAAGCAGAAAAGAACAAAAACATAGATACTTTCCATTAATATTACAGTGTGTGTAACATATTATATATCTTTGCATAAGCCCTTAGAATATATAACACTAAGTAATTTCACACATGTGTTTGTATGTTTGGTCTCCTTTTGTTGGTCCTTTTAGGAAAGGATCAGTAGATAGTTACTTTACAACTCTCTCTCTCTCTCTCTCTCTTGTTGTTCTATCTCAAAATGTTAACTCTCAGCTATTACTCTAGTAACTTCTGCCTGCCTGCTGCCACAATGGTCATGGACTCTAATCCTCTGAAATCATGTTCTTCAAATTAGATTACTTCCTTTATAAGATACTTTGTTTCTTTTATAGGATGCTCTGTCCTGGCATTCTATCACAGTAATAGAAATGTAACATGAGGCAAGTCCAATTCCACACCAATATATTATTGGAACTATGCCCTTCCCGTGGAGTGTAGCCTATCCATGAGAGGCCACAGCCTTACAGAAATTTGACTGTTTCCTAGAATCTATAAATTGCTAGTAATTCCTCAGTTGATAAAGGTAAGAGGAGGAATTTGCATTCATTTTCTATCCTGTATGATGAAATTTGTTCTGTCTTGGAACTTGAATAGACTTCATGTATGTTTAGAAAAACTCTGTGCAAATGCACTTCTGTGTCTAGAGAGTACTACAACTCTGACTTTGCAGTATTTCTGCCCCCTTTACCACAATGCTCCCTGAGCCTTTGGATTAAGAGTGTAATAAAGATGTTCTATTTGGGTATGAATATTTATAGCCTCTTTTTTTCTGTACCTTCACCTATTGTGGTCCTCTGCTAATCACCATCTAGTGAAGAAAAAACAACTCTTCTGATAAAGGTGGAAATATTCATTAATCTACAAGCATAAGAGTAAATCATGAGAAATCGGAATAATAGCAGGAGATTCGGCCAGCTTCTTGACCTCCATAAGTGGCCATTAGGAGTTTCATATTATGTACAGGGCTTTGAATCCAAACAGAAAGCAGTTGGTTGTTGTGATACAACCTTGCCATGTACCAGTGGGCATGGCTTGCTAGTATAGTCATTTTGGAATCTCTCAGAATTCACAGCTGGGGTGATATTGGCGATTGATTTTCTCCTCTGGCAGTGTGGAATAGCGTCTTCCTCCACTATGAAAGCTAGACAATAGGGAATGAAGTTTCCAGGCTAATATTGCCCTTATTTCTCTATGTTCTATGACTTCAATATGTGTAATTTTCAGCCATAGGATCTTAATGCCAAGTTTTGAAAGGTAATAAAGAACATTCACAATAGCCTGCCAGATTTTGGGACTGTAGGGGACATCACAGTCCAGCACCACACAAGGAGGTGTTTATTTATGTCACTGGTCTTTTTATGGTAACTGCTTAATATCATATCCTGTTTTTTAATTGGGTTGATAATTTTCTTGGTACTTAGGTTCTTAGTTATATATTGTAGTTAGTAACTCTCTGTCATGTATAGCTGCTAAGGATTCTTTCCATTCTGTAGGCAGAAGAGTTGTGCAGAGAGGGCCTCGGTATCTATGGGAGGGTAAGAAACAACTGTTTGGACATGGTTCTCCTCTTCCACTTTGTGGGTTTCAGGGATTGAACTCTGATCATTAGGCTTGTGCAGCAAGCATTTTGTAAGGAGAAATGTGAATGGTAATAAGATTTGTGTGCAATTGAAGTTCATTTCGTCGGATTTAATTCGAAAGTATATGAATAATTAGGCAGTGATCAGGCTTTCCTTAAATTTACACATGTTATTTTACAAATACATATGCTCACTTATTGTTTGCTTTAAAATCCAGTGTTGAACTTTCCTCAGCTTCAATTTCGAGTGGCTTTCTAGCCAACCCTTGGTTCTTTCAGCAGAATCACAGCTCTCTTAAGAACTGTCCTTCCAATTGCTGATAGATGTAAAGTTCCTCCAGCAAGTCCATAAAACACTATTCCAAGAATCTCTGGTTCCTTTAAAGAAGATCCAGCTCCTAAAGCAAAGTGAAGCAGTTGTTGACCCACCAATACCAGGTGTCATTGTTTGTGGACTATATATTCTGTAGACATATAGGTTATGTATTTATGCATACTAACATGTATAACACTTCTATCTATATTTCCACATTTATCTTTGTGTGTATATATATATATATATATATATATATATATATAATACATATGTATATGCACTATGCAAATTTAATGTGTACTATACTTATGTAAATCACATGCACTTAAAACAAAAATAGAGATGTTATATAGAATCATGTACATAGTCATATGTGAGTGTGTTATAGCAATACCTATGAATGCATTCAACCAATGGGGTTCTTAGCTTTGCCCTTTTATTTTGGAATATGAGAAACCTAGTCTTTATTAACTACAATATATTTTCTTACATTTTGGTCAAGTCTATATGAGGTAACTTCAGAGTTATATATCAATGAAACTGTTAACTAAATACTTACAAACCAGAATAGAGCATTAATGTATCGTCCTTTCCACTGTATCCAGACAGTATGCAATTATCATCTTGTTTCCAAAATTTACTTAGTATAGTAGTGTGGTCAGCCAGTTATTCTGTTTTCATGTGACTAAATTCATCTTTTGACGATAAATTCCATTTTGAACTTTCTCTATTCCTTGATATGTTTATTTTTTTAGTAGGGAAGGTTTTCTTTACATTTTATTGATGTCTGTTAGTGTGCATGTACATATGCATACCACAGCTCATGTGTTGACGGCATAGGACAGCTTGTGAGAGGCAATTTTTTCTAACTACTGTGTACTTCCAGGGATCAAATTCAGGTCATTAAGCTTAACAATAAATCCATTTATTTATACGGTGTGCTATCTCATGGTCCTATACTAAATTTTTGCAAACTGTTTTACAAGATGAGGACAAGCATAAAATTACCAGTTCTGAGAGTCAGAATTATAAAATGCTGTACATGAAGACACATTATTCTCTTTTCTTTTGTGTTGCGTCATTCCACTACCTCTCATCCCAGTAAGTTGACATAGTATTCCTGCAGGTAATCACTAACGGGATGTAAATATTCATATCTCTTCTTCATGTGAATGAAAATATGACGGGCATTTTGTGTTTGGACTTCTTAATGGTCAGTATGTGATTGAAATCTTCCCCTTGTAAACTGCAAACAAAAGTTCTTAATTCTATTGTATTAGAACTGGATTTTTAATTATTCCTATTTACTTTAAATAAGTTATAGAAACATAAATTTGTGCTTCCTTTATTTCTAAAAGTTACATATAATTGTTATATGACTTAAATTTCTGGTTGTTTGAAGTTGTAATTATCTTTCTGTGGTGGTATTTGTTTTTCACCTATTAGACACATTTTCATGGTAAAATAGAGTATTTCCATCTGTTCTTTGAAATCCACTCTCTACTCATATTTTGTCATTGATCATACTAGGTTAATTTTGACAGGTGCCAGGTTACCCTTCCAATGTAAAGATCCAAAATACTTTCTATCCTCTGTGTTATTGAATTACATGTCACCCTTTGCTTTCCATAAGTTTATTTTCTTCTATGACTCTGTACACAAAGTTTCCAGAAAGCACTCTTGAAGACAGAATGATTTGTATCACAATTGAATAATTCTGTTTTCTTCTATACCTCTGTCTCATTTCTCCAAAGGTGTCAGTTTAGTAAATATATTATATTGTAAATTCTATTTCAGTGAGTGATTCCAGGGTATTCAACTCACCACACTTGAGCAAATATTATTTTTTCTTCAAAACTAAACAAGGTAAAACTGTTTCAGTCCTTTGCATCCTGCATCTCATGCATATATTCTGTTACTCCAAGTTGTTGAGTTAAAAATATAAAATGTATGGAAACTAAGGATATGGATTATCTTCTCATTTTAATTGTGTATTTCTCAGATTTCAGCACTTGGAACATACAAAGCATTTTGTTTCCTCATAAGGTTTTCAAGATGTGAAGCAATTTTGATAAGAAACTTTAGAGAGACTGATGGTCATTAACCTGCTATCTTACTACTTCCTTGCTTGTTTATTTTGCATCCTGACCACAGTTTCCCCTCCTTCTTCTCTTCCCAGCTTCTCCCCTACCTCCCCTTTGTCTCCCCCTCCTATACTTCATTTCCATTCAGTACAGGGCAGGCCTCCCATGGATATTGACAAAACATGGTATATAAAGTTGTAGTAAGACTAAACACTTTGTCTTGTATTACGGCTGGACAAGGCAATCCAGTATGAGGAATAGAGTCCCAAAACTTAGCAAAGGAGCTGGAGACAACCCTGTCCTCACTGTAAAGAATTCTACACGACCAAACTACACAACTGTCACAAATATTCAGAGGGCCTAGGTTATCTCCATGTAGGCTCCCTGGTGTCAATTCAATCTTTGTGAGCTCTTAGGAGACCAATTTAGTTGATTCTGTGGATTTTCTTGTGATGTCCTTAAATTCTCTAATTTGTACAGTCCTTCCTCCCTCTCTTCAATGGGATTGCCCTGAGATTGCCTAATGTTTTACTCTGTGTCTTTGCATCTGTTTCCAACAGTTGCTGGATGAAGCCTCCCTGATGACGACTAGACTAGGCATCAATCTATGAGTATAATAGAATATCATTAAACATCATTATATTGACATTTTTTTCCTCCAGTTGTATTGGGTTCTATCCTAGTTCACTGAACTACCAGGTTCTGGGTCCTGGTGCTCTTGGCATTGTCAGGGGTAGGCTCACTCTCATGGCATTGGCCTCATGCTGAACTAGCCATTGCTTGGCCACTCCCACAATCTCTGTGCCACCATAGGAAAGAAAGACTATATGTCCAATATTGCATGACTAGGTTGATAATGAAGTTTGTTTTTCAGAAGTTAGATACTCACATTATATATATAATTTGGACATTTACTATCATCTCATTCTCTTGACCCCATTAAAAATTGTCTCTGACAAATGATCATTCAACTTATTTTTCTATTTTATTAATACTTAAAATAATTTGGAATAATTATTTGTGCTTCAAATAAAGTAATCATTTGAATCAGTCATCACTTGTGTCTATAATTGTTGAATATTCATAGAAGACTGTATCATGTACACACTAATATAAGTGCAATAAATTTATAGTTCAACTGGCATACATATTATAGATGGCTGACATGAGATCTGTGTGCATTAAAAATTAATGATGAATTGTTGAGATATACCCTTTGGTAACTTTCAAATTATTTCTAGGATAATTGGGGTACAGAGCAATATTAGTATGTGCTCTTTTCAAAAACTTATTGGAGTGCTCTCCATAGTAGTTAACACTCATTTTTTCATTGAACTGTAATTCATTTTGATAGACACAGTTCTTTCTACCTACTCTATGTACCTTCTTCCTCTACTATGTGATCTCATTTGTTCTTGGTACGGAGCTGACTTGTCTTAGCCAAATTTCTTCTTGAACACTGCTTGGCTTTTGCCATATGACTATATGTGTTACCTTTTATTATACTCAGTGGGTTTTGAAAGTTCACAAGCTTCACTTGCTAAGCTGATCTGTAGTATTTTTTTCTCTTTGAAAAGTTGCTTGGCTTCGTGAAGTAATCAAGCTATTTCAGTGGAAATGTAGACTCCCCAGTGATTTTATATATCATGGCATCTCCTATTCTGACATGTATAAAAGATAAGATTTCTGATGAAATTATTAAAATATCTGCTGTAAAACCATTTAGCTTATGATTAGCTAATTTCAGCATACTTATCAACTGATGTTGAGATAGGTTCCAGTTCTATTCCTGCCTCTATAACAGTATCTTTAATATTGAAATAATTCTGCAGAATTTTTTAGTGAAATTTCTTCTTGCATGTAATTTGATCATTTTTTTCCCTCTCCTCACAGATCCTCCTGACCTTCCTGTCTTAGTCAATTTTCCATTGCTGTCAAGAGACACCATCCATGACCATTGCAACTCTTATAAAAGATAGCATTTAGTTAGGGCTGGCTTACAGTTTTAGAGGTTTAGCCGGTTCTCATATGTGGAGATACAGAGCTGGCTTAAGGTGCAGGCTCCTCTTGGGTCAAATGAGGAGAGAGTTGAGATATAAACACTTGGCATACCAAGCACAGATAGAAGCATACTTGCTCTATTTAAGTTTCAATGTTTGGCTGGAATTTAGTCTTCAAGATAAGGAACTAGCTCTTGAGTTCAGTGAACTGTGCTCTACTGTTCTGTTTACCTAGGAAGTGTTTGGCTACATTCTTCTTTAAATATAACAGAGACATTGTCTAATACTGAGGAGCCATCTCGTGATTCTTTGTGTGGTGTGAGGGCAGTAATATTGTGAGATTACTGTATAACTTTGTAAATAAAATTCTATAAAATAGAGTGCAGCATGCAGTTGTCCTTTCTCTGCACCCCTGTGTCCTGATTTATGTGAGACCGCTACCCAGGGACCCCAACGCACTAAATACTGACAATAGTAATGATGGGGACTATGACAGCACACAGGCAGATATGATGCTGGGGAAACACTTATATATTCTATGCATAGATTCATAGGCACCAGGAAGAGAGAGACACTAAGACTGCCTTGGACTTCTGAAAACCTAAAGCCAACCCCCACTGACACACTTCCTCCAATAAGCCAGACATAGTGCAATAAAACGACACCTCCTAACATTGTCACTCCATGATAACAAAGCATTAAAATATATTAGCCTATGAGAGAGATTCATATTCAAACCACCATTCTCTTTATCCACCAAATTCTCTCTCATACATTCTAGAAAATAATATAAAAACAACAAAAATATGACAGCACAAACAAATCAATTAAGATAATGGAGATTCCACCAGTTACTGGAAGAAGGCTCTATGATCACATCTAGAGTATTCACCAATCTCACTATTGGGGAAGGTCAGTCCAGGTACCCTCTCCACTATTTCTAGGAATCTTAGCGGAGGTATTCTTGTGGAGTCCTCAAAATTTCCCTAGCACCAGATTTCTCCCTAACCCCATAACACCTTCCTATATCAAGACATTTCCCACTCTGCCCCTCCCCCAAACAAGCATCCCATCAGTTGTTTAGACTGAGGAAAAGAGAGGAAAACTCTCTGGATGAGTAATTAAATACTTACAAAAAAGATAATGGAGGTTATTTTTCTCCACTACTATAATGACAAGTGTAAAAGTTTGATTTCTTTGATTATAAGCAAATTTGACTCTGATTTGAGAGATATTAAAATTTGTTTTATGTGTGGAAAATTAATATTTATAATGTTTTATGCCTTCCATCATCATTAAACTTAAAAAAAATATCATGAGTTTAAGTCAGAGTATCTCTCTTTTCCATACAAAACAATATGATCAAATAACTGATAAAAGAAAGCATTTAATTTGTGGACTCATGTTTCTAGAAAGTCAAAATCTATGATCATCTCAGCTTCCAGCAGGGTACAAGCAAGGCAGGTATGGTGCTAGAACAGTAGCTGAAAGCTTGGCTGTATAGACAAGAAGCAAGTGGAGGGGAGAAAGAGAGGGGAGAAAGAGCTAACTAAAATGATGTGGTCTTTTGAAACCTCAAATCCCCCACCAGTGACATTCCTTCACAAATAAGGCCAGTCTCCTAATCCTTCCAAGAGCATCTTAAATAAGTACCTATGGCTGTCATTATCACTAAAAGCACCACACTATCATTGCAATATCTTTCTTCATCTCTGATGGCATAGAAAAGATTAAAGCACCAAACAATCCTTGCTTAAGACAGTTTCTTTTTTTCCTTTCTTTCTTTTTTTTTATTTTAGATTTTATTTTATCATATATACAGTGTTTTGAATGCATATATTTTTGCATACCAGAAGAGGGCACCAGATCTCATTATAGATGGTTGTGAGCTACTATGTGGTTGCTGGGATTTAAACTCAGGACCTCTGGAAGAATAGCCAGTTCTGTTAAACTCTGAGCCATTTCTCCAGCTCCCTTAAGACCATTTTCTTACCATCAGAAAACAATGTCAACAGAAAGTTTCCAGATGTCAGCTGAATCATGTGGTTTCAGCACCTGGATACACTTGTCTGATGTTATGTCCTTCTTGAAGTAATGTGACCCTTGTCACTGAATAGAATAATATTTAAAGCCTGAACTTTTCATACAGGTACAAAGTATTGTGCAGGGAAGTGATACTTTCAAAACTTGTTTTGGGAATGATTCATTGGATTTAAATCATATTAAATTACTCTGCTCACATCTATATATTTTACTCTTAATTTCTCATAAACTTATTATGCCCTATATGTTATCTCAAGAAATATTTCTAGAAAAAAAATGCAATACACATTGTTTTATCACAGATTATCATTGTCCTTTAAAACCCAGCAAGATTAAAACTAGTATGGGTATTTGAGTAATAATAGCCCCATAGGCTCATATATTTGAATACTGAGTCACCAGAGTTACCTTGATCATACTTTCTCTTCCAAGAAATAAAAAAGTGATTAAGACACCTACCATCTATTATTTTGCATTAGAAGCTTCATAGCTTCATATATGGACTTTCTGTTAGCTCAAATATTATGAAGAAAAACTGTTGTTTGTAATATTGCATCAATATATTTTAATGACCATAAAATTTAACTTTATTTGATAGAAGCAAGATGGCTCTTTCTTTTTTCATATATATATATATATATATATATATATATATATATATATATCAAGCAAACAAACGAAAAAACCCAAAAACCAAAAACATTTTGAATCAGGAGTTCTATGAGTAAAATGACATTTCTAGATATAGTTGGGTATAGGCCAACAGCCTAGGGTTGTCAGGCACTCACAGTTGCCTTGGACCAGTGGATCTGAGTTAATGGTTTCACATCAGAAAAAATTAAATACAGACTTTTTCTGACAATGAGCAAAGTTATTGTGCAAGCATCATTAATACAGATAAAGTGACAGCAATTCCTGTCTTTCGGTGTTCTAGGCTTCCCTTTCTGATTTACGTGGTCTGTCTATAGAAGCTATTGTTTATAATCAACTCAATTAGAGGCAATAATATTTTGAAAAGAAGCTAATAGTGTCCAGGCAGAGCCAATCAGCCTGAAAACAATGACCTTGCTTCTCAGAGAAGGTCTGATATTCAGTTCTTTTGTCTAGTACAGAGTTGAGTGCAAGCACTATTATTTCATGTCTCTAGTGTTCCTGGGCTCACCAGTTTCACCTTAACATTTCTTTTATCTTCTAATGCCTATTATCAGTGTAGCATCTGTGAGTAACCCCTTCTCTTACCTTGGGCACTTTCCCCAATTGCACCACAAAGCCTTCATAACAGAAATAAAGTAGTGATCAGATCAGGCAAGCATAACAAAAAAGATGTAGAAAAAGTCATATGGTAGAAAAGTCTTAGAATAAAAAACATTGGAATTATCAAATATAATTATATTATAACATTACTAGAACAAAAAATAACATTTTCTCACATTAAACAGTGTAAATTAACATGTCACTTTGTTTTTATTCTTAAATGTTCGTTTTTCTTTTGAAGAAGCATTCTCCTTTTCAAATGTTCAAAACAGACTCCATTTGTATCGAAGCAAATGGATAAAGGAACCAAATAAAAATATGCATTTAAACAGATCAACCAACAAACAAATTAACTCTCTTATGTTATATTGTCATAACAATTATCCAGAGCCCTAGGGTTTCAATCAACATGGAGACTGAATGCTGCTGGGAGTCATCCAGTCATCACCAAAGCTCTTGTCCTGCAGCCTTACTTTAGGTACCTCTTACCCTGAGCAACCAAAATAGTAACTGCACTGCAACAGCACGAGTAAGGGAACACACCCCAGAGTGCTCAGTGGCTGAGATGATAATAATTGGTTAAGTAAGCACAATATGAAATAAAAAAGATGGATATGAAAAATGATATGTGAACATAAAATGTCTTAAGAGGGAACAAACTTTAATGTTAAAGATTACATTATGTAAAAAGATATATTCAGTGGTGGTCTTGAAAAAATAAAATTGTTTTTAAAATTAACTAACTTAATAGATGTCCCACAATGAATGGAATATTGTACTATGAGTAATAATTTACTAGAAAATGGTTTTGTTGCAAAACAAAAAATAATTTAAAATTTTGAGCCTGCTGGGTTAGCATTAGATCCACAAATAAAGAATAACTTTCTGAAAAAAATAACATTATACAAAGACTTTAAAATTTTGGAGATTGCTGCAATGGATATTATAAGTTTCAAAGTATTAATTCCAAAAATTGCGGTGTTGACAGGGGATAAAGACACTTGGAATCGCTTTGGAAAGCTTCGCTTGGAAAAGCTGACACGTTTATTCTGTCAACAACTGACGTAGCAAATGCCGCAATGGTTTTCTCTTTCTTCAAACTGCATTGATGGCAGAATTAAATTCTATTTCATTCAGCTTAAGAATCAAACCTTTCTTTTATTTTTCAGAATATCTATCTAAGGAGAAGGAGACATAGAAATGTCACATTTTTTGGTGACTATTAGAAGGTAATCTTAAAAGTAAAACATTTCCCTTTCAAGTCTTTAGTAATGTGAACTCACTGAGGAATTATAATACATGATTACATTGCTATATAAGTCAATATACTATTATCTTGCAGTATTGGTCAAATGAATAGGGGAGTATTTTCTTACATTAGAAACAAGAAAAAAAAAAGACATACTGTCACATAGTCAACCCATTATAAAGTAGAAGTGAAGGGTTTTATCTACATCTTCAAAGAACAAAAATTTGCTAGAATATATCACACACATACACATTCAAATTGACAGACTCTAAATCAAAGTATTTAAAATGAAATCATAGGGAAAATACTGTGTTTTTAATTCAAATGAGGACCTGCTTTTTGTCTTTTGCCAGGCTTGGATATGTATGGTGGTTTGTAAGACTTAATTATACATCCATAAAATGTTATAGCAAAAAAAAAAAAGACCTTAGCACATATAAGTATTTATTTTACTCCAATTATGTTTCAGCATATTGTATATTTAGGTTAATTCAATCCAATCAAGAGATTACTTCAACTGTATATGCTATATATCATGCAATCTGTAATATAATAAGGATTGAATTCAACAGTGAAAATAAATTGGGTCTATGGTACATTAAGATGTTATATAAATATCACTTTAGAAAAACAGCAGCTGTATGAGGCCACTTAGTGGTACACACTGATAGTCCGCAGTTTAATGAAGTTAACTAGAATGCATTTTCCCCTTAAAATGGAATGAATTAAGCTATTTGTGGTTTCTTTTTAATTGAAAATGTTAGAGTTAAACTTTAATTTTATTTAATTTCTCTGAATTTTGTGACTTATTAATCAATTATACTTGCAAGATTCTCCTAGGTAAAAGCCCCAACCTTTGTATTTAGGGCATATAAATGTTTTGTGTTTGATTTTTTGTTGTCATTGTTGTTTGTGTTTTTACTAATTTCGTGATAAAGTGATTCTAAGAGAGCAGCCATGTTTTTCATTTCCCATTTATATTCTACCATAGATTTGCACAAAGATGAATATTTGGTTCAAGGTAGACAAGGTAGAATTTCAGCCCCACATGGTTCAAGTGAATTGTTACACTTGCATAAGGTAGGGATCTCCAGAGAAAGAATTACTACAATATTTACACACAATGACAGGCTGAATCTAATGAACTTACTCATGAGGTCAAGGTGACATACATCAGAAATAACAAGGTAGACCAGTGGCTTGGAAACTCAACTCGGCGTGGACAATTTTTCTTTGGACACTATGGATCCACCAAGTTTGATTATTAGAAATGTAATCTGTAAAGTCATGAATGATGGTATTTGTAGGTAGAATCTCTACCAGTAATTAGATTTAGTTTAGGTCATGAAAGTAGGGGTCCTGTGGTTGCATTAGTGACTTATAAACAAAGGAAGCAGGACAGAGCGGAGCATTGTCATGTCATCATGTTCTCTTTGAACTGTTTTGGGACTGCACAGAATCCCTACTAAAAAGACCCTCATTAAATGCAGCCTTTTGACCCTGGCCCTCAAGAGCTGGGTCTTGAATAAACAGTTATAATTTATAAATTACAGGGGATGGTGTATTCAACTATGTCAAAAAGTGATGACATTGGAACAACAGCCACATTTCAGTTGTATGGATAAGTATTCTTGGCAGGGGTGGGGTAGGGAAAATGCATATAAACAATCAATAGCTCCCCTTTACCTCATATATGATAACTTACTAGAAAAGTTAGTACTTCCTCATTACATGCGATGTCTAAGTAATTCAAAATTATAGCACAATTGGATTACATTACAAACTTTTTTCCCTCATGCACTGTTTTATCTGAGAGCCTGACTCTTGTTATTGTAGGGGCAGTAAGAAGTGCCATTGAGAGGAAAGATATAAAAGTCAGTCTTTTGGATAAGTGTGTGTCTACAGAGTAATGAATGATAAAATTCATCCACTGATGCATTACAAAGTCCTGCATTCCTGACATGATAATCATATTTTGGGTTACCAGCTGAGAAAATAAATTTTATTTTATATAATATCATGTAGGCTAGATACAAGAATATGCTGTCTTATTATTATTACTATTATTATTATTATTATCTTTTAATTCATGAAATAAAAATCTCTGCTTGGAACTGAAACATTGAGAACTTAAATTTTTCCTTCTGTGTTACTTGTTTCTATTGCTGTGATAAACCACATGACCAAAAGCAAGTAGCGAAGCAAAGAATTTATTTGACTTCAAGGTTAGAGTTTACAACCATGGCATTTTAGGACAAAAAGTGGAGGCAGAAACCTGAACCCAGGGACTGAAACAGGGGTGGTGAAAGAAAGCTTACTCAGGAAGTTATGGTGACATATACGAAAAATGAAGAGGTTTGCAGGGAGTCTCTGGACTCGGGTAAAGCTCTTTTCATTGGACACTATGTGTTGTTTGACTTAAAATTCCTGAGTTACTGCAAACTTCTACCTCATGGTTTACTCAACTTGCTTTCTGCTACAGTTCAGGCCCTGCTACCTAGATATGACACTGTCAACAGAAACTCCTCCTCATCCATAAATATGTTCCACAAACATACACAGAAGATAGTCTGTTGGAGGCAAGTCCTCAATTGAGATTCTGTGATATGTCCATGACAGGGTTTTGTTAAATTGACCAAACTCAACACCATAATTTCTTAATTCTCCCGAGGCCAAGTTTCTTATTTATTTATTTGTCTGTCGGTTCATTTGTTTATTTGTTGAAGAAGGTTTTCTCTCTTGTAGACTTGGCTGCCCAGGAAATCACTCTCCAGACTAGACTGACTTCCAGTTCTGAGAGCCACCTGTCTGTTTCTCCTGAGTGCTTGGATTAAAGGCATGCACCAACATTGCAATGCAAAACCAAGATCTTTTTGGTTGATATTCAGGATTCCATTGTGTTCACTGAAAAACCATGTTATGTTCCACTTGTGTAGTAGAATCCTCTGGAGAGAGTCCTAATTATTGTACCTTGAATCTAATGTGCAATACCATTACTATGAGTTTATGATGTGAGGGTTGGATGCCATTTTTCTTTTGACAAAAACTTCAAAGAAACTTTGGCAGTGAAAAAGCCTCCAATACTTTAGCTATATTTGATAACTTGATGGCTTTATATAAACTTATATTTGAGATAATGAACACTCTACAGACAGTAATTTGATCATTAAATAGTATATATGCAACATTAAAACATCACACTTTAAAACCACAAGCGTGCAATTATTTTAATTAAAAATAAAATATGCTTATAGCTACTCTTCAATCAAAATAATACGTAAATAAACACATATAAACCACAAATAATTTAGCCAACATTAATATTAGCTTAGTAGGATATCAAACTATTAATTATGTATTCTAATCAAACTATGATATTTGATGATGCCTTCCAAACTCAGGTTTTATGTTACCTCAGTACATATGCTTGCTAAAATATCCATAAAAAGTTTTTTTTTTTTTTTTTATAAAATACTGAAAGTGTTTGATTCTATTGTTTTAAAAGCCATAAAGAAATTCCTTTTGCTATTTTTTGGGGGGGATCTCTAGTATGGATTTGAGACCTACAAAGATACACTAGTTAGGCGTTCACAGCATAATCTCTGGTAATGAAACAAGATGAAGAAATTAACCTTTACGGACAATGGACTTGACACTCAGGTGGAAGCTGACATGTTTCAGTATATCTTATGGAGGGGAGAAAAAGGAAGGAAGGGTTTAAGGAAGGGAGAGGGAAGAAGGGAGAAGGAGGGGTAGAGAACCTGAGATTCCAGGGCAGGCTTCACCTTGGCTTTAATTCAAATCAGTCACCATGCTCACACAGTTTCTTCTCTCTTCTCCATACAAATTGTTTTTGTGCAGAGTAGCAGCACATTCCTTTTTCTCCTCTTTCCTCTCCCCTCTATCCTTCTTCTGTAGCCTCTCTTCCTCTCCTTCCTGCTTCCTCTCCCCAATTCACATTCCTTTATTTCTGTGCGACAGCATCCGTACATGGCAATACTTAGTTCTCTGCTTGGCTTCTAGGTTAGGCAGAAGCTTTGTACGTAATACATTGTTACGTACCTCTTAGAAAGTTTATAATACAAAAAAATAGGAATAAAATTAAACATTTGTGTCCCTCAGTGTCGTTATCATTATTTTTGTTCAAATCTATTGGTTACATTCCTTATTTCCTGAAAAAAAGTATTAACATATTATTATACTGTTAATTAACATGGAATATAAATTAATTTTCAGTCCATTCTACATATGCATATGGCAATTTGTTTCTAGTTTTTACACAAATTGATCCAGATGTACCAACTAATATTTAGATTATTTTCTTTAAAAAAAGTTACATATTGAGCAGCTTCACCATTCTTGAGGCTAACCCTCTGAGAGCAAGATGTAGGCAGTGGCAGTCCCTTTTGGTATTTAAGGGGAATGATCCAGTTTTCCCTATCTTACACCTTCTGCGAGTTTACAGGCAGTCTTGTGTACGTAGGTTTGGAGACCTTTGCTTTCATATGTGAGTTACGTTTCTCTAATTAATGTCTGTTCAAATTTCTTTTTCTAAGTATACAGATGGTTTAACCTCAAAACCCACTTTCGGAGTTCGTTTTATTTGAATTGATCACATTTTTTTTAAAGAAGACATTCTTAGATACTAGATGTTAAAAGCTTAGCATAACCATTTGTTTCATAAGGGACATAAATCAACTCATCCCATTAGGTCTAAGCATGGACCAGAGTATAAATTTTCCCCTACTTACTCCTATATTTGAATTAATCCAATACCTCTGTTTGCAAAACGTGCTGTTAGCAATTTTTTAGTTTTTAGTTTTGTCGAGTATATGGCATTTTCTCTTCATAAGACTGGTTAGCCAAAAACAAACAAACAAAAAAAAAATCCATCCAATAGCAAATATGCTTAAAATCATTCTCCACATTCGGAATACATGTCAGCTATTTTAAAAATCATAGAATGTTCTAAAAAGTAAGTTATCTGAATATTTATTGTATATGTTTATTCACAATCACTGTGTTAAATGCAGATTTAATGTGTGTGGCAGATTTTTTGTGAGCCTACCCTATCGTGCCAGTGTTCACATTTCAGACTTCTCACTGCCAGCACCTGTGTCCCTCTATCAGAAGGCTTTATTTTTTCTTCTTGCTCCAAAAACAGTTTCAGTCTGTGGGAAAGAGTTAAAACAGAAGTAAAAAAGTCGATACCTCCCAAGGAACTACACAACTAGCTGAAGGAGTTGAGGTAATCATTTGCAGGGTTGAACAACCTGCAAACATCTCCATGGGACTGAACTTCAGTGAGTCCCAGTGGTTATGTTTTTTTTTTCTGGACTATTCACTGACTTCTTTTCCATCAGTCACTGTCTCCAATTGCTTTCCTAGCCAGTGTAATAACTGATAGACATGTCAACCTCACTGGATTGAGAATTTGCACTAAATGTGAGTCACAACTCTAAGTGTGTCTGTCAGGACATTTCACGAAAGTATTACCTGAATGGGGGAATAGAAATTCTCAGTGTTGGAAGTGAAGTTTCATAGGCTAGGGACACTTCTGAAAATGGGTAGGATTAAGTCAGCAGAGTACATCTCCCTCCAACATATGAGCTATTCTTCTCTCCCTTTGTGTTTTCACCAAGACAAAATGAAACCTCTCTTAAACATTAGCCAAAAATATATGTAATATCCTACATTGTGTTCTTTTCATTAAATTGTTAAAGATGGAAACACTATATCATCGCAACAATTACAACAAAATTATTAGAAAAATTTCCATAATAATGGTCTTCTCATAATTATGGATATATTTTTTCCAAGCATTTGCTAGTGGCTGAAATTATTTAAAAATTTGCAAATGATTATGTGGCACTTTCTAGACTCCCCACAAAAGTCATCTCTCCTATTCTCAATACCGGGTCTCTTCTATCCTCACAACTTTGAGGTGTATGCTATTACTCTGTGCATGCTGTATTACTAACACTTTCATAAAACTAACATCAGTATTCCCATAGTCTTTTTTACATGCATGCCTACCATGCCAGGTGGATAATTGTTCTTGGTAAAACATTTAATATTCTATTGTATATTGTGTAGTCCTGGCTATACAAATATGTAATGAATAAGTATTGGAATCACTTGGTTTAGGGTCCAGGATCTCATAAATTTTGCATGTGTTTTCCGCAAGCCTGCCAGCCCGCCCACCGCTGGTCTGGTGCGCAGGCCCCAAATAACACTCAGAGACTCTGTATTTGATACAATCCTGTTGGACAGTTACCATTATTGTTTATAGGCTAGCTCTGTCTTAATTATTAACCCATTTCTACTTATCTAAATATTTCCACGTGGTCATCTTATCGTGGAGCAGACACCAGCATCTTCTTTCTCCATGCTCTACAGCCTGACTCCTCCTAACTAATTCCTCTTTAATCCTTGATTCCTAGCCCTGCCTATCTTGCTTTCTCATTGGCCAGGGTGCTTTATTAATTAACCAGTATGAGAAATATATTTGCAGAATAACATCTCCCATCACATAAATGTTATTTAATTTTGATGAAAATTGTGAACTATGTCATTGATGATATCCTAGCATCACACAATGACACATATGCATTTTATAGTTGAATTGTTAATACTTTAATATCAAAGCCATGCCATTATTTCAGACATCCTGACAAAATGACTCTCATAATATGAAAATTCCTTTTTTATTTTTTCTGCATACATCAATGTATTATATGACACATAAATGGTTATGTATCATGAATAGGTAACCTGCTGTTTGTGTGGTAATATAAACTTTAAAAACTCATACACTGTACAGTGTCAATGCTGTATCCTATGGAGGAAAGCATTAAAGCTTCATTGGTCATATCTTTTATTGTAGGGCACTTTGCCTTTAGAAGGTATATGAAACACTCAAAGAACCATTTGAACATACATGTTTTCATGCCAGATCTCATTATCATGACTGACACAACAGACAGGTGTATCACCTGCGGTTAAGTAGCATTTGATACATGTTTTAGCAACTACAGCTGTTACAATTTTGATATCACAACTCACCTAGACAGAAATAAATTTATTTTAACTTATCAAAATAAAAACAAATTTGTGTGCTTCTAATAGTATTTTGTTGATTCATTTCAGCAACTTAATGATGTTTGGCAACTAGTTAGCAGGCAATGTTACTAGCTTCTGCATGGGTCTTTCACATACACTGCCTCTATTCAATGGCTAACTTGTATGTCTAACTCAGGATTAAATGAGTCCATCTACATGTACCTTAATATGTTTAGATAGTCTTTATTTCAAACCTGCTCACAGACACACGCACACACACCTATATTATCCCTATTACACATGTTACCAGAAGTAAATTAATTTTAGTTTAAATATTGCTAAAAACCTTAATTATCGACAGTATCTTGTCTTCTAAGTAAATATCATTTATTTTCTCTCTTTGTGTTTTCTTTAATTTATATATATATATATATATATATAATAAAATGACTGGAACATATTTACTTTGATAGCTTTCCTAACATATTTTTTAAACATAGATCACTGTAGCATTTGTTCTATTATTATACTTATTACCTCAGTGTTTTCTTTAAATATGTGTTCATAATTACTGTCTACTCTGAGTAAACATACCTCAGCTACTAGTCATAATTATTGATTCATTTTAATAGGTAAGATAATTAGCAAATATGATAAAATTCTTGATCATCTCTTATTTATTTATTTCCTTTTATAAAGTAATAATGTGTTCAAATTAAATTATATTCTTTTTGTATTTAGTAAAACAGGGAAAGTATTGAAATTCATGTCTTCTAGAGAATTATCATCATATGCATGGTATGTCTTTTACATCAAAAATAATTGTAGAAAGAATAACAACTGTAAAATACCTACTCATATACTTATATTTGACTGTGAAATAGTCAAAACTCTAATAAAAACAAAATCTGACAATGTCTGACAATTTTATGATGTTTTAATCTGAATCTTAAATACAGAAATGAGACTTGGGTGAGAAAACGAATAAGGGGTATTTATTATTCACATCAGTTCAATTGGGAGTATGTAAATGTTATTTCCTTGGCATGACACCCTCCCTCATGAATATCCATGACTCCATCTTATTGACAAATAGAAACATGTGTTCACATAACATTAGCTAAGGTGTTGTATGATATTAAGAGACAAAAATCACAACAGATACTAAAAACTATATCAGCTAAAGTATACCACATATTTTCTAAAATTCTAAAAATTTCATGTGAACATTACCTGGATAATGACAACCATAGTCAGATTAGAGATCCTAATTTGTCTCTTTTAAATACTAAGAGCACCACCTGTTTTCATTCTACATTACAATAAAAAGTGGCTTGATAGAATTAGGCAACACACAGCCTTTGTTTTTAGCTGGCCCATTTTGGAAATTAGGGTCATGGATGATGGCTTCCTGAGTGGGGTAGCAAAAGGAATGGTAATGGAGAAACATTAAAAAGATTCAGATGTGCAGTTCCAAGAGGCATTCTCAAATGTGTGAGTGCATTGACATGCTTGATTATACAAAAGCTGAGCTGTGCAAATCATAATAATAAGCTTTCTCATTAGATTTTCTGCATTTTCTGCTTCTTGATCAGCCAAATATGCCACCCAAGATCCGCTTCTGAAATATACCATTTGCACTGTTGCAACTAAAAATCCACCAAGAGAAAACAAAGCAAAAACAAATGGAGGGTGATTAAATGGGAAAAAAAATATCTAAATTTCATTTCAAAAGACATTCATGCTTTTTCAAAATAAGCTTGAAACAAAACTATGCTGGGCATTCACATAAGTTTAGTCAGATCATAATCTAATAACTAAGTAAATACTATAATGATGCAGCTATTTTAAAAATGGATTTAAAAACCTCTGGTAAGCTAATTTATTTATTGTCATTATTTCCTTATTTTTTCTCCGAGTATCAGCACCTTCTAGAATAAAGCATAGTAACATGTAAAAGGAACAGCTTCACACTACATATGCTAAGATATTAGAAAGCATCTCACTGGTTAAAACTTGTTTCCACTTTGAGCTAAAATGAATAAACTTTAGTAATTATTAGTAATAGCAAAATAAAGCTACTCAACATGATCAATACCATCATCACATGTATAATGTACCATTTCTCAGAGACCAACTGTATAGCAGAATGATTCTGTACAAAATCCAAGAGCATCTCAGGCTTTTTATTTGAATATCAATTACAGCAATGACCAAAAACAAAACAAAAAGAATTATCATGAAGATACCAGTCTTTGTACACACAAATCTCTGTAATTCAGCCAAACAACTTGTTCCACTTGATTATTTTAAAAGTATGGGCACCATTTCTTTGTGTGTAAATTAAACAGAAAGTTTGCGTGATTGACACAGAACACTTACATTTTAGTTTCTCTTAATACTCACGTGAATTTTCGACTCAGAAACTCAAAATAAGAGAGACATCGAAAATAATTTCAGTCATTTTCCCCAATCCTATGACCTTATAGCTACAATACTTTTGAGATTCTCTGACTTAAGAAACCATAGCATCATTATCTCATCCTCACTTCTTCAGTACCAACTACTTGCCCTTGTGGAGAGGGAAACTTCATTGAATTATTCCTCAAATGGAAAAATATGAGCAATCAACAGCTGGCGAGAAAGAAAAAACACGTTTTCTTCAAATATGAACTTCCTGATAGGTGATACAATAACAAGTAGTCAGCCTTAAGACCAGGAACAGATGAGGAACACACAGACACACTCACACACATACACACACACACACACACACACACACACACACACACAAACACAAACATATATTCTTATATCTAAATTGGAGCTATTACAATAAGGTATATTATGTCATAAATTTGAGAAGTGTAGGGAAACATGGAAGGAATTGGAAAGGGAGTTGAGAGATTTGTAAACAATGTTAATATGGTACTTTTATATAAATTTTAAGGTAAATTAAAATAATAATAATAATAAATAACAATAACAAAACAAAAAGAAACCCATTGTACCAGGAGATAACGACATCCACTTTTCAAAGTGTGAATAGCCTCTTGGTTGTGCATTTCTATGACATTCTTTGCAATTCAAGTTCAAAAGTTTCAACAACCTATATTATATACATCAGTTGCTTGCACATTAGAATTGGTAATTATTTTCAAGATTCTCTGTGATGGTATCTATTTTGCATACTCCATTCTTTAAATACATATGTTATCATTGTGAATTTTGTATTCATTCCTTAACTTTAATATTCAGTCAGTAATTTTTAAGTATTTCAAAATTATTTGAGGATTGATATGTAAAATAAGGTTGTTTCTAATTTAAATAAAATTTATTTAAAAATGAATTTCATAAAAATATTTTGAGAATATTCAACCATCACCTATGCTCCTAAATCCTCCTAAACCATTTCACCTTGCTACCACTTTAGGCCTATGATTCCCCCAGATATACATATGGTTCCTACTGTTTAGCAGAATAAATCCAGTAAGAATACTTGGTACCTTTCTAAATCCTCCTCTAAGCTGGGAAGAGACATCATGACCATGGCAACTCTTATAAAGAAAATCAATTATTTGCATACAGTCAGAGGTTTAGTGGACTGTTATCATGGTTATGGTTTACAAAGATGAAGCTCCTGGCTTTTGCCTGCTGAGTCAGGTAGGAGTGCCTAAGAGAGACTTGCATGGATCCCCTACAGTGAAGGAAAAATAGAGAAGATCTCCAGAGTAAATAAGGATCTTGGGGAAGAGGGGGAAGGTAGAAGTTGAGGGAGGAGTAGCTTTAGGGAGGAGTGGCAGGAGGAGAGGAAGAGAAAGAAGTAAGAGAAGAGTGGATGGGGATGGGGGAAGGGGGGGGAGAACATGAGGGAACAGGATGGTCAAGTTGATGGGAGTACAGGAAGAGAGAGAGAGAGAGAGAGAGAGAGAGAGAGAGAGAGAGAGAGAGAGTGAAAGAAAGAACAAGGAAAGAGTAATCTTGGAGGGGGGGATTATTATGGTGCTAGGAAACCTCCCAGGAATCCACAAAAATGATCTAACTAAGACTTTGTACCGGACTACGCTGACTTCTCATGAGAGTACTTACCAGTGAGGAGGAGTGGACTGGGGGTGGGCTACAGGGAAGGTGAAGGAGGGTGGGAAGAGATGGGGGTAGGTAGGAGCTGAGGGGGTGGGGAGAGAAGTTGGAGGGAGAACTATGGTTGGAATGTAACATGAAATAAAAAGAATTAAAAAATGGGGGAAAATGAGCTGAAGAGATTCCAGTTAAGCTCAATAAAGTTGTGACCAAGTTTAAAAAAAAAATGGGATGGAGAGGATGCGTGCCCTGGCTTCCTGCTGTAATCACATTGGTGACTGCCTTCATTGTCATCACAAGGCTTCATCTATAACTGCTGGAAGCAAATACACAGATCCACAGCTAAGGACTGACCTGAACTTCCTGGATGTAGTCAAAAGAAGGAGGAGTGAGTTTATTTTCATAGGTTGTTCAAGACACACTGTCCTTTGGGTAAAGCTACGACTTCACTTGATGTGTTTGCATATAAATTTACCTTACTTTTTACTTTTCCTAAGATTTAGTCTTCATAAAACTTATGAAAGAAGTGCAAATGATGTAACAGTCTTTGTTGATCTCTTTGGAAGGCATAGCTCTCTCTGTGGATTGGGGGTGATTAGATGGGTGGGGGGTTGGGCATGGGAGAGAGGAAGGGAAAGGGTACTGGGATCCATATATATATATATATATATATATATATATATATATATGTTTGTGTATATATATATATATATATATATATATATATATATATATTTATTTAAAAAGAAGTGCAAAATCTCCACACCCTCTGTTATCCTGTACTTCTTTTCCCTCCCATTATTTTCTTCTTCGTCTCTTTCTTTTCCTCTTTTAATTTTCAAAAATTCAAGAGTTAATGCACTGCTGACAAATAAATGCCTGTATTTTTAAATGAGTTACAAATTAAAAGCTAAATTATGACATAAAGATAATTTACTGGGTAGAAGAGATCATTTTCTGAATATACTTTTATCAATCAATAATGCTTAGCACAATGGTTTAATATATTTGAAGGTTCATATTCAAATATCAAACAAAAAGGTGATTTTTTTTCTTTTTACTTTAATTATATACTTTATTAACCCAATGTACCTCCTAATAAATTGTTAAATTTGCTATAACTTTCAGACTCATAGCCCTAATTCTGTAGCAAATTCTCTATGTATTTATGTCTAATTGCTTTATTTAATAACATAAAAATCTCATAAATTCAGTTTTTGATGTAACACGCACACACACACACACACACACACACACACACATAGTGATGGACTAAAAGAAAGCATTCCTATGAGTTGTGTCTTAAGAGGCTTTGTATAAAGAGTGTTCTTCTATACCACTCTGACCTTTGAGTGTTCTATGATATGTGTTTGAAATATTCATATCCTGAGAATTCACAGGCACACCTACTGAGTCTTAAAACGAATTCTATTTACTCTCAATTGCATATCTTATGGGCCTCATCAAACAAACAAAAAAATATTCTTCTTCTCATTTGTTTCTCATTTTCAACACATTCTAAAATCTTGATGTCCTATTAAAAAGAGACCAGTGTAGAGAACTGCATCTGGGACTCCTTTAATCTAATTTTAAAGATTATTTTACTAATATCCAGTCGATTAAGACCTAGTAGAGCTCTTGATGCTGCAATCACATGTTACCATTTGCACACTGATTTAATTACTTAATTTAATTTTGTAAAATGAGACCAATGAATCCAATTAATATTAACTCTACAAACAATTAATTCCACATTAAGAATGAGTAGCATGAATTACTCACAGTTCTTGTGAAGTGTGAGGATTCAGTACTAATATGAGAGTAACAAGAGGCACAGAACCATGAGGATGATTGGAATCAAGATTTGAACTCTTCTTTAAATAGAAAACTTTCGATTAGTGAAGAACACTGGTAAAGTTTCCCAGTGAGAACATGAGGGAGCAGGAAGATTTGAGTTGGGGGAAGAATAAAGAGGAGCAAGAAGAGAGATAATTGAGGGAGCCATTATAGGTTTAAAGAGAAACCTGTCACTGGGGAAATGCCCAGAGATCTACAAGGATGACCACACCAACAATTTAAGCGATAGTGGAGAGGCTACTGTAAATGCCCTTCCCTGCTAATGAGATTGAGTACCACTTTATATGCCATCCTAGAGCCTTTATCTAGTAGCTGATGGAAGAATAAGCAGAAACCCACAGCTTAACACTGAGCAGAACTGTAATACCCCAAATGACTTGACATTTTGATAATCTTTAATAATCCCACATGGATTATCAAAATCCTCTCCTCCTTGGGGAATGGATGGAGGATGGGATTGGGGTTCCTTGGGGGACATGGGAAGATGGGAGGGAGAGGGAACTGGGATTGATATTTAAAATAAGAAAAAAAATACTAAATAATAAAAAAGAAAAGTTTCCCAGTGAGTGACAAAAATTCTTTTACAAGTGCTGGAAGCTAACATTAACTTGAAAAATAGTGTACAGTAAGGAATAAATGATGAGAGATACATTATTGGAACAAATGAATACATACATATGTATATATACAAATATATATATATATATATATATATATGCATTATATATATAAATGTATATTGGAAAACTTAGAAAGGAATTTAAATATTAAATTCCATTAGGTGAATAGTATAGAATTTTAAAACTGTGAGATAATATCACAAAATAAAAACCTAAATTCACCTTAATGTTAGACTATGTTCTAAATCTTATTTAATAGATAATATTTGTACTCAGAACAATCAATCATTCCATTTGAAGTCAGGTACCCTGAGGTTATCTACAAATTTGTCAGATTCACTATGAGGTCTTTTTCCATTTCTACCAAATGGCAGTGACAAAGGCAAAAGTTAAATTGTTACACATTTGCCTTTATTTAACAGACGAGGTGTAGTATAGATGAGGTATGCTAGACACACCAGCAAAAGAATAAGGAACTAATTCCTTTGCATGATTTGAGTACGTTGTTTTTCTGCAGTGCAGCAAAGGAAAGTTCCACAAATGTTTCTATTTGGAAGTGTGTCTGTTATGAAAACACTTCTTCACCTGGGCAACAGGTTAACTTCTGGAAGCTGAGAAGGAAGAAACTTAAGTTGAAAATCCATGGGAAGGACATTTATGGGTTTTTTGTTTTGTTTTGTTCTCTCTTTTTTTTTTTTTTTTTTTTTGTTCTGTGCCTTCAAAATCCTGAAGATGTAATTTTACATTTAATGGTAACATTCAAAACTGCTTTCAATATATTCTATGATTGTAATATTTTCACTGAATATATCACAGACTGTTTCTTTTTCTAAACATGTCTATTTTGAATTCTATAACTACAGGGACAACTCATTTGCTAAGTGTAGATATTTTTACTACATGATTTAATTCTATGCCTTTGGTATGATATTTTCCTCCTTCTTCTATGACCACAATGAAAATTAGGTATTTTCATGGATTTCCAAAGCACTCCATGTTCCTTGCCAACTCATGTTTATTTTCCTTATGAGTTTTTAATTACCTGCATAATTGCAGCTTGACTTTTATTCAGTAATTCCATGTCTTTATTGAATACTATTTTCATAATGTATAGATTCTCTTCTTATATACACTTGTTTGATTTTGTTTTCTTTTCTCTTTTTATTATTTTTTTTCTTATTATACATATCAATCCCAGTTCTCTCTTTCTCCCTCCCTTGAACCCTCCATCTCTCCATCTCTCCTTCCGCCCCATGCCCCCTGACCACCCTCCATCCCATTCACCCACACACACGTGTTCACATCAGCTGTCTCTGTGAGTTTCTGTAGCCTGGCCTTGTCCTCCTTCTCTATATCTGGATTCTAGCTCTGCTCAATGTTTAGCTGTGGGTGTTTGCTTCTGTTTCTATCAGCTACTAGATGAGAGCTCTATGATGGTGGATAAGTTAGTCATCAATCACTTATCAGGGAAGGGAATTATGGTAGCCTTTCCATTGTTGCTCAAATTGTTAGTTGGGGTCAGTCTTGTAGAACTCTGGACATTTCTCTAGAGTCAGTTTTCTCTTCAAACCTATAGTGGCTCCCTCACTTATGGTCTCTCTATCTCTCTCTCTCTCTCTCTCTCTCTCTCTCTCTCTCTCTCTCTCTCTCTCTCTCTCTCTCTTCTCAACTATTCCTCCCCTGACTCAAGCTCCCTAGTCCCACGTCCTCTCCTCTTATCCCCTTCTCTTTCCCTTAGCTCCCTTTCCATTCACTGCCCCCCTCTCTCCCCATATGCTCAGGAGATCTGGTTCCTTTCCCCTTCTGGGAGGGACTGTTACAGCAGGTTTCCCCTCCGGCTGCCACTGGTTCTGCCGCCATGGTCCCACAACCACGTGTGCCCCAAATAACACTCAGAGACTCTGTATTTGATACAATCCTGTTGGCCAGTTACCATTATTGTTAAAGGGCTAGCTCTGCCTTAATTATTAACCCATTTCTACTTATCTAAGTATTTCCACGTGGTCATCTTATTGGGGAGCCGCGGCATGCATCCTGCTCCTTCCCTGGGCTACATCTTGACTCCGCCTTCTACTTCCTCTTTCTTCCTCCTAGTCTCCTAGCCCCGCCTATCTAGTTTTCTATTGGCCACAGTGCTTTATTAACCAGTATGAGAAACATATATACAGAATAACATCTCCCATCATCTCCTCTTTTCTGTCTAAAGTAAAAGAAGGGGTTTAACCTTAACATAGCAAAATATAACATACAATAGTTATCAAATAAGAATCATAGTAAACAATATTTAGTCCATTAACATTTTGTAAGACTTTAAGAAAATATCATCTATCCTATCTCTGCGAGTCTAAAGTCCTATATGTAACTTATCTTTAATCCTAACTAAGGAAAACTATAACTATAACTATCTGTCTTCAATCCCTTCAAAGACCACAGAAGGATAATATATAAACTCTAGAAATGACAGAGACAATTCATTGCCTGCTCAGTCACCCGAAGTTCTTCTGAAATGTTCCATCTTCAGCCCATAGGTCATAGTGTGTGTCCAGATTCCTCAACAAAGCAGGAAACTGTAAACTGTCCACCTGTATTGACAGTGTGTCAGTCATTTTTCTCTGTGTCCTGTAGACTGTCTGGCTGTCTGGCAGCCTCTTCCATGAAGCAGGAATCCTGTAGCAATGTCTATATTGCATCAGCAGTCATCTTTTTGTGGGTCCTGCATGTCCAGTTTCTACAACATAAAGTCAAACAGTCTAGGCAAGAGAAGTACCTTGCTCAAATGGCTAGTCTTGCCATATTAGAAGCAAACTTCATAACGAGTTTCTTCAATGTCCATCTTCCTTTTTGATGCAAGTGGTGTTACCAGGAGCAGTTGTGCCTCCCTCTCAAGAAAAACCCTAAACCATTTTAAATGCCATATTCTGTAGGTCTTTGAAAGGTTTGAAGAATGCCTATTCATCTCAAATACATCTCTATATATCTAGAAATCCTAACTAACTTAACTCCAAGTTCTCATTATCATAGGTAATTATCTCTAATCTGTACTAAATTATACATTACATTTCTAAATGAGCTATATAAACACAATACCTAAACAAGAGGAGAAATATTCATATCATAAAATTGACCTTAAATTGTATCAATAAATGAAAATCCATTTCAAAGCAAAGTATTCATATCTATACCATAATTCCCTTTTTACCTTTAAAAAGATTGTTTGTGGTTATTAACGATTTATAACCAAGTCCATTTAAATGAAAGCAAACATTTATAAACAATATTTGGGAATTTGGGTGTCGTTCTTTCCAAACTACTTCCTGCTGATAGGGGGCGCTGTCATGGGGTTCCAAAGAAGATGCAGAAATCTTGGCTGTAGTCTGCAAGGCTTTGTCTCAACTGCTTTGAATGTTGGATCGCCTGGGGAGCTGTTTCAGGGGGTCTGGCTTGATCAAACCATATAAATCTAGAAAGAATCCATAGCTTTTCATTTTCTGTGGAAACAAAAATAGAAATCCTTTTCCCCAGTAACTTGTCCTTAGGCTTAAATTTTCGAGTCAAAGCATTTTTAAAATGTATAAATTGAATTAATCCAGCAGCATTTCTTTTATTAGTAGTTGTTATTTTCTCAGCAATCAAATAATTTAAAGACAATAGAATCGCGTATAGTATCCAAAATTTCTCTGTGCTTTTGCTTTCCATCTTTATGTGGCTTTTTTATTACTGTATTTATTCTACTTCTATTTTTATATATTTTGAGACAGGGTTTCTCTGTGTAACTTTTATCTGTCCTGGAATTCACTGCATACCAGGTTTACTTTGAAATCACAGAGATCTGCTTGCCTCTGTCTCCTGAGTGCTGGGATACCCATCCATTCCATTTTCTTTTTCTCTCCCAAGCCAGAGTATTTTTTAAAACACATTGTAAACCTTTATTGCAGCTCTCCTACATACCAATGAATTGTTAGCAGAGCTCTTTAAAAGCCAGGAGGCTTTTTGCTGCTTATGCTAATTTTGGAAACCTCCCTTAAAGGAGCCTCACAACTATCTGTCTACAGCAAAACAAATCCAACCAAGAAAATGCTGCTACTAAGAAGTCTTGCTAGTCTCTGTTCCTTTGTTTCTAAAACATTTCTTAAGCTCTTATTAATTTTAAGTGAAAGTTCTTATAGCCACGTTGGGCACCATTTGTAGCACGTTGTTTCCGCCAGCCCGCCAGCCTGGGCCCACAGCCGCGCCAGCCCCAAATAACACTCAGAGACTCTATATTTGATACAATCCTGTTGGCCAATTACTATTATTGTTTATGGGCTAGCTCTACCTTAATTATTAACCCATTTCTACTTATCTAAGTATTTCCACATGGTCGTCTTATCGGGGAGCCGCACAGCAGGCTTCCTGCTTCTTTCCTGGGCTACATGTCGACCCCTACTACTTCCTCTCTCCTCCTCCTGGTCTCCTAGCCCCACCTATCTTGTTATCTCATTGGCCACAGTGCTTTATTAACAAGTATGAGAAACATATATACAGAATAACATCTCCCATCAAGGGACCTTGTATCAACTCTTGTATCCTAGTTTATCTGGCAGTGTGAAATATATTTGTGTTGTTTTTGTTTTACAGTATAGGGTCTCCATATGCATATCGGTTGTTTCTATGGGAGCCTGTGTTTAGTGCTTACGGTCTGGGAATCTCTTGCTTCTCAGCATGGCCCAGTAGAACTGCAGATGTTAAGTAATGGGGTGTTGTGATTTCTTGTTTTACTCTAATAAATAAAGCTTGCCTGAAGATCAGAGGGCAGAGCTGATTAACCATAGAGGTCTGGAGGTCTGTACAAACAGAGAAATGATATGGCTGGGTGGAGAGAGGAAGTTACAATACAAGGGGAAGCAGGGGATCACTCTTCAGCTCAGAAGTTGAGTAGTTTAGGTGGCTGTGCTTTTGCTCATTTGTCTCTCTGATTTCTCTGCAGTTCCCCCTATATCTGACTCCAGTCTTTATGTATGAAGACATATTAGAACTCATGCTACAATGGGGTCAGTGTCTGGAGATCCCTTAGGTGACATAAGGAGCTGGGCAAACAGGGAAATTTTGGGTCAAGGGTCTGGGTGTAGAAACTCTTACCATAGGGAAACAATGCTGGGAGGCCTGCGTGGGAAGGAACCAGAGATTTCTCATCTTGCGGTGCATCAAACTGGTTAAGTGTAGATAGTTTAGGATTAGCAATCGAGACCTAATGAGCTCTTTCCTTACTAGTAGCTGGTAGACAATGAGCATTATTTTATTTTTAATATCACTTATCAGTATGTAAAATTTGTATATCTTTCAATTGAATTGTGTTAGTGTTTGATTTTAAACTGTTGGATGAAAAGTTTAAATATCATAAATTTTATTCGATGTAGTTTGGCTAGAGGTGGCGACAGCATTTTCCAAAACTTGAAATACTTTCACAGTTTTCTCTGAACACTTAAACTGTGTGATAATGTGAGGCTGTGATGAGTGTATATTCATATTATCAGTTGGCAGTGAAAGGCATTAATGATGCTCTTCACACTTGAGTCAAACAAACAAGCATCTCCATCTCCATCTCCATCTCCTAAGCATGAAAGTTCCTTTCAATCCTTAGTAAGTGGTAAAATTATAGATATTCCTTCATGGTTTATTATCAGTAGGCATTTAACTTTTATAGCTATTTTAGATATTCAACTGTGCAGTTTGATAAATATTTCATGAGCAAAAAAAAAATGATTAAAAATAACAATTTTAAGAAATACTAAGAAATACTAAGAAATACTACTATAGACACTTCTTAATTTTTTCATTTGGTTTTTGGTATTACTATAATACATATTTCACAATGGATTAGATTTCTAGTTTGCTAAACTTTGAAAATTTATTGTATTTGTATATATTTATGCATAGACATACATGTATGTGCATATATATATATATATATATACATATATTATATAAAGAAAAAAGGCTGTCAACTTGAGAAAGAGGGCTAGAGGGGGATTTGAGGGAAGGACCTAAAGGTATTGGTGAGATGAATAGGAAAGAAAATTGATACAATTCTTTTTCAGTTAAATATATGGAAAACAAATATACAACTTATTTCTGTTATAGATCAAATATTTAGAGTAACTTTCACTTATTCTATCAGTGATATAAATTACAAGCAAACCCATATGAGCCTTATGATATCAATCAGGTTAGGATTGATATAGTTAATACACATTGAGTTTATCAATAACAGCATGTAAATATTGGCATTTTGAATTTTATTGGGCTTTGAATATTTCACACAAGATCTAGAAAATAAATAAGAAAATTATTTGAAGTGAACTTGGAACATAAATCTAGAACAAACTGTGACTAAGAGCTGTGAACAGAGAAATAAGTAAGTTTGTAAAAAAGTAGAAATATGTCACATGAAACATTTTGTACTGCAACTACAAAATTATTAACAAAAATTTTAAAATCGTGCATTGAAATTTGGGCATATAATAATACTATACAGAGAAATAGATAAAGTAATTATTGCATTTTATTAATTTGTGGAATCCTGGATAAAAGTGTACAGAAATTCTCTTTGTTATTTTGCAATAAATCTGAAGTTTGAATTATTAAAAGTGAAAGTAATAGACAGTTGTTTTGTTTATTATTTTTCCTTTAAGGTAAAAGTTATCTGCTAAGAAATTTAAAGAAGATAAAGGTTGTATTCTAAAGAACTTACAACAATGTCTACCACAGGGTAAGCAGCTGCATTCATAAAACGGTTCATTTGGCAATACTGCTTTGGAAAGAAGAAAAGTTTCAGCTATTCAGGGAAGAATCGTTGATATATGCTCTTATTTTAAGGTGTGCATTAGATGCATTTAAATAGAATTGTGTTTAAACCCATAAGAAAAAACATTAAAATCCTGTAAAAAGGTGTTATCTGAGGTCAAGTAACAGATAAAGAAGGAATGAAATGAACGTCATATCCATGTGCAAATCACACACCTCCTATTTTCAGTAGCACATGCAAATCAGGAACGGAAGCGCTGATGATGAGAGTTGGTCTGCTATTTTTATCTTTTCCAATTGCCTATTCTATCATTGTTTAATATCAGGAATAAAGAATAGCCATTCAGTATCTAATGTGTGAAGAAATTACCCTGGAAACCAAGGATGCAGATGTAAAGCAACATTCTTTTCAACGTTGAGAAGTTCACATTTGGGAATCTGAGCAAAAAAAAAAGCTAATGAGACTCAGAAGTCCAGGGGATCCCAAAGTGTCCTTAGCAAGTTATTGTCACTCAGAGAGGTGTCACTAGGACTCTGGTGAATCACTTGCATACAAACCAATGCTTTGCTTCTATAAGCCAATTTTGTTACCTTCTCCCAAAATAGATATAAATAAATAATTTCAACATTTTTTTCTTATTCCAATTTTTCTTTTTCTATTTAGTTATGAAACTGTTAGCCATTGGCAATGGTTTCTTATTGGCTAGCTCTGACTTAACTTTTCTATTAATCTAAGTATTTTCACATGGTTTTGGCTTCCTGGGAATGCTGTACCTGCATCTCCTTTGCCTGCTGCATCTCTGCAGAGAAGCTTTCCTTTTCAGTTTGCAATAACACAACTATAACATTTATCCTTCTTGTGCCTTCTTCCAAATATTTCTCTACTTGATATTAATGCTCTTTGTGTTTCTTAACATTTCAATGTTTTTTATTAATTGTGTGTGTATGTGTGTGTGTGTGTGTGTGTGTGTGTGTGTGTGTGTGAATGTGTGTGCGTGCGTGTGTGTGTGTAAAACCTGCTCAGTTTGTTTAATGTTACTTGTGTATATAATTTTAATGTTTTCTGGGCTGACCATTGGCACTGAGCAAACAACTGGCTTGCTCTTTCCTGGGAACAAAGCACTTCTTATACTCCCAACTTTCCATAGTTTCCTGTAGGTTTTTGTTTAAGATTGAGACCTTATGGGTTTTTTTCTGTTTACTTTGACATGTCCTTTAGTGTTGCCTTGTCCAGCCCACATTTTGGAAGTCATATTGTTGAGACTTTAGGGTATAGTTTCTGACATCATTAGAAGATACAGTCCTAGAGCAAAGTCCTTTATCTTCTGAGGGTGCAATACTTCTGCCCCCTTATCCACAATGCTTTATGAGCCTTTGATTCTGTAGTGTAATAATGTTTGAATCTGCTGAAGTTAGACTTCACAACCCTACCTTATGATTGGCTGTGATTTCTGTAGTAGTCTCCATCTGTTGGTGTTATGATAGCCAAGACCTGAATTTTTTTTTCTGTGAGTATTAAGACAAATGTTGATAGATTGTTTTTATAGATTATGCTAGTTTGGTAAATTAGTGATTGTCAATTCTCCTCCCCCCTTAAATAACCATGAATTCACTAGAAGTAAATAGTTAGCTAGCTTTTTAGTAACATACTTTGTCTCCTTTATGCAGGTCTCAAGAGAAATCAGTGATCTGATGGTTACTATGAAGGTATGTGTGTCATCATTGATATGGTTCATAAGCATCATAATTGGATTGACTTTTGGTGGCATCCTTCCTTTGGAGGCTGTCATGATGCTTTCTAATACTATGTAAGTAAGTCATCATGAAATAATTATTCAGCTCAGTTCTAGCTCTGGTCCCTACTACTGAAAGGTATGGTATATTCAGCAAGTGGGACTTAACTTCCACTTTGGGGTATAACCAAGTGGAACATAAATAGGCTGTGTGTTTCTGAAAGCTCTTGTATAACCCTGGAAAACAACTTAAACAAAGATTTTTCATGTCTGGTATTTGATTTTTGTTGTTATTGGTTGGTCTTTATACTTTGAAATAACAATACCAGCCAAGATGAGGAAAGATAATTAAAACAGTAGATGTATCTTTATACCCATAAGTGAATATTTTCTATTTGCACAAAAGGTAAGGATTTTGATATTTAAAACATTATTTGTTGTCAAATACAAATTACTCTTAGATGATCACTTAAAGTTCTATTGAATGTATTATAATATTTGAACATATGTTGACGTTAGGTAGTGTATTTTAACCAAAAATATAAAGGAAATAAGTCAGAATGAAAAAAATACCAATTACACATAAATTATACATAAAATTATAAAAACAAAAAACCATCTATATCTCTTTTTGTGTAAACCATTTGAAAGTAAATTGAATGTATGTTTCTACTCTTATTCCAGGTTCATCTATTTTAATTGTCTTAGTTTGTTATTTAATAGAAAAATTAAACTCTTAAAAGAATCAATATTGTTACAGTAACTGTGCATCAAGAAACCACAGCTTGACATGCAAACCCTGAAAACGAGGAAACCAGAATCATTACAAGGAAACCAAGTAGAATGTGTGGTTTCTGTCTGTTCAATGAAAGAAGAAAACTCTCACCATTATGGACATGAAGGACTTTATTTAATTGTGGGTTATCTTGTCTGCAATTCCAGAAAGCACTTTGTTCTTCTATAGGAAGTAGAATTCCATATCTTCTTTCAACATCTACCCATCGGTCCACAAAAAGGCACACGGAGTTGTTTTGTGTTGCACTATTCTTTTTTAATGTTTTTCCTTTTCTACTGAATTGGCAGACAGTTAAAGTGTATCCTAACGGTTTAAAAATCATAATGAAAACTGGAAAGAAACATAGGCTATGTCTGTGGATGGACCACACTCTCCCTTTGCTTCACTTCAAGGAGATGCCTATGTTTGCAAAAGGATGAATGAACAATTTCAGTATAATCATGTTGTCATTGCTGTTCTGAGCAAACTTTCATACTATCACAATAAGGCAATGCCAGAAAAAACTGACTGACACTGATAGACTCTAATGTTTAGGTGTGTGAGACTTCATGTCTGTCTCAAACAATTTTTTCCAATTATTTTCTGGAAAAGAAAAACCATTAAAATGTTAAATCTCATTATTTTAATATTAGTGATTATTAAAGCATTTAACATTCATTCCACTTATCATGACAAATATTTCCTTCATCAAAATCTACTCAACAGAGCTATCTATAACCCACAGGTTGCAAAATAATCTGTTTTGTCAATCAGAAACCCAATGTTCTATTTTTTGGTCTTCACATACAATAAGTAACTTTTTCCCCATTATTGTTCTTCTCTATTGTTTGGGGCTCTATAAAGTTTGGGCATTGTATTGGGTTGGGTTTTATATGCTTTTGTCTTAACATTTCCACTTTTCAAAACATATTTTTTAATCTTATTTGTGTATTTCGTGCATCAATTCCTTTTGCAGCCAGAATTTTCCTTTATCAAGCATCATGGAGAGCATGAATCCTCATGTTTTTAGGCGATGTATGCCACCTATCAACTATCGGGCAATGACTTGAACAGAAAACGTAGATTTGAAATAAACTTGCTTGCTTAATTTATCTCTTCCTTGCTCAGTAAAATTGATCTAATATATATAACATGGTATAATTTACCTAACTTTTAAAGTCAGTAAAAAAAAATAGGTTAAAGTCTAATTTTAAATTTTCTTTTGCCTTCTCAAATTTATAGCAATATTCTACTTTTCAAATTCACCAATTTCTTAAATAAATAAATTTTTAATCTTCATATGACCAATAAGAAATGTTTCTGTTTTCAGCACTGTGAAGACTATGAGGCATTCCTTTCTTTTTTAATTTGACATTTTTATAGAAACTGATTTGTTTCACTCAAATCTTCCTATGGTTTGATTTGGAATTTGAGGAAATCAAAGCCAAAATTTCACAACACTGTATATTTTTGACTGTTACATATTGTTATGGATAAGCCTTATATAACATAATTTTCAATTTAAATAATTCATTTTATGGCAGTTTTCTCTATTTACTATACTTTCTATAGAGCATACACTAGCATTAGACACTCAAAACTATCACTTGAGTTGTTGACAATAAGCAAATGTCCTAAGTATAATCCCTTGCACAGACCTCTACTTAATCTTCCTTCCTAATCCTTTTCATTCTTCATTGATAGCAAAGTGTCAGACTTTTTCATTTATTTACTTACTAATCTCAAAAGCAATTATGCAACTTTAATATTATTATTATAATTTTAAGGATGGTGGTGTGTTAATATGAAAAGATGATAAAACTTCATATAAATAAACAAATATTTGACTGGATTATGATGAACACTGTGAGAGATTCTACATTAAGCAAATAGGAAAATGAAATATTAGTTTCACTGGGAAATTGAAATGAAATCTTTTTCATTTTCTCCTATCAAATCTTTACCTATTACATAAATGTAGCATATGCATGATATTCAATATATTATAATGCATTTTATTTTACAAGAATTATTTTTATTTTGCATGTATAGACTAAGTGATTCTGCCATGCCTTTCAATAAATTTGTGATGAAATAAGTATAGATGCAATGTGTTCTGCATTTCCAAGGCAATTAAACTTGAAAATTTTCTTTACTGCTAGTGATTCAAAATGAAGAAATGCCCTAAGCAAATGTTACTCATCCTTAGTATTGTCTCAAATATTGTTTTAATCATCATTATTCTCTTTCATAGTTCTTTAGCATTAATTCAAGGTCTTATCTATTAAAAACTGATTTCTCATTCATCATCTTTTAGCAGTACCCTGTGACTTTATCAAGGGCACATTTGCTTTCTTTTCATAGTCAAAGAAACTTATTCTTTCCCTTCCAATTAGATTATCTTCTGCATTCATGAGCATTCAGTATGTATGGTGAGTAGTGGTGAGTTACTTATTTTTGCTTGATAAATGTTTTTCTTTGTTGGGATTGTGTTGACCAGATCATCAACAATACACTAATTGTTCATTTGAATAAATATTTCATTGTCTGAATTTCCTCATAAGTGAGTGAGGTGAATGTTCTGCATCCACTTGACTCATACTTTCAGAGTCTACACTTCTAGGATTTGTTTCTTGATCTTCTGACAATATTATGAATATATTAATCTCAATCGTTTTGCCTACTCTACAACCACAATTATGCTGCATTGGAAACTTAAGACACTGTAATTGTTTTTGGTCCCCAAGCTCATTACCTTCTTACTCTTCTCAACCTCAGAATGTATGCACCATCTGTTAGCTCCTAAGTACTTTTCAACACAATCCAAAGTTCCATCCCAATATTCTTCTTCATCACTCTCAGCAATTACATTTGTCAACTTGAGAGACTGCAGTAATCCAAAGCCATGTATGACCATCCTAAATTTAACAAGCAGATCAGGTAGCTAAGGTTTCCTTGGATTTCCCTGCTTCTAGTTTGTATTATTCACTTACAATTCAATTTAATTTGTTATGTTTACAACATATTTAATCTGTTCTTTTCCTTGCTTAAGATTTTTGTTTGATGTAAACAAAGGCATCAGCTGCCTTTTAGAAATTAAATTATTAGTTCCATTGTTTTGTTTTAAACTTGTGTTTTTATCCTATTATACATCTTGCGAAGTTAATTTCATTTTATTAATGCATTTAATAAATTTGTGCAAATGATATGAGATTTTTGCCTCTCTAGAAAATGTAATCTCTTCTTAAATCCTGAGTAGGGCAGCAGGGAAATCATACTTCCACTTTTTGTCCTTTAGGCACAACTTCCTTCCACAGAACACTGCTGAACAAATTCTCTGAACATCTACTATTTTCCCTGGTTTTTCTTTTTGGTAAACAGAACCATACTTCATCCAGGCTTGGTGTCTGTCAACTTTTAATAGCTCTAATTGCCTAATTATCTGCTCTGATGCAGTTATGAAACCTCTATTCCAAGCTTGTTTTCAAGGATGTACACACTGTTGTATTTCTTGAATTTGCAGTAGTTTTACCTTACCACAAAAGGGCTGGGACTGTGTCACTGATGATAGCCTTTGGTTGCTGAATTTTTATTTGCTTTTAGGAAGAGTGTATGGCTTGTCACAGAGAAAGAACACTGATTGAAGTCAATTGATTTTTTATATATATCTACCTTTAGTTTTATAATATTCATTATTTTTTTTGTTCTGAGTTCTTATTAAAGCTTTAATAATGTCTAAATATGTCACAATAATCCAGAATAAACTACATGCAAATACATTTGTGTCAATAAACTTGTCAATTATTTAGAAAATAATGAAAAATTGGTGATATATAAACTTTGACAAAACAAGAATGAACACATGTATCCAAATAAACAATGACCCAATTTGTCTCTTAAATTGTATTTTTCATTGAAGGCTTATTTTCAAATTTATGTTACTTTTCTGTTCATGTGTTGAAAATCATCACCAAATCAACTTCTAGAAGTGGTTATTCCTAAGCAAAAGTATATAATGTTGGATGAGAAATGGTGTCTGGTATCCAGTTGTTGAAACAGGAAGTTGAGAGCTTCTATCTTCAACTACAAACACAAAGCAGAGTGAATGAGAAGGCAGGGCAGCTATGACATCTCAAACCTAACCCCCACGGGAGTATTTCCTCTACTGAGGCTATGCCACCTTCCCGACCAGCTGTGGGTCAACCACCATAATGTTGATCACTGTACTTTACCAAATGGTATAGAGAAAACTCTCAGGGTCGTATACTCACACAATGTATAAGAAGTATCTTCTGATCATGGACTTGAAAATACCGTTCCCTAGTTTCTCAAAGAATAGTTTTCTAACACAGAGATTTAGAGATCAGGATGCTTATACAATGAAGTCAGTCTTCTTGACAATGAAGAATTTCTAAGATTGGTTTCCTTCCTTGGATAACAATGTCAGTGTAAAAAACTGTGGAGTTTGTAATAAAATTTGATTCTGTTTTATAGATACTACTTCTTACCTCTTTCTTTAACACATTTTGACTACCTTCAAGTAAAGAACATATTTTAAATAACCAACATGTACTTAATGATATTTTTGGATAATATAGATTTTTTAGACGACATGTATTTATATTAAATAATAAATAATAGAAAATGAGAAAGCAAACAAAATTACATCTTATGTACAATCCTATGATATATGATAGTTTTCTGTGATAATTGATGTAATAACCTCCTACATTTTTAAATATGTATTTTAATTTTTATTAATGAGGACAAGCCTGAGAAGATCAGAAGGGCTCAGATACCTTGAGTGAGCTACCCAGTGTGGGTACTAGGATCCATCTTCCAGTCCTCTGAGAACCTCAAGCACACTTCAATGCCAGGCCATCTCTCCAGCTACTCTTGTTGCATTTTTATGACTTTATTAATTTTCCAAAATTTCTTTTATCACTATTAACCAATTAAATTCAAATTTATAATGTAGATTTTTGTCAAAAAAATGTTATGCTCTCTCCATTTTGATACATAGGTACCTAGGTTGACATCAAATTATGTATGACTACAGACATCCTATAGTAGAACTGGACAACCTTGCTGGCTCTATTTTCTATTGCCACAAAAACAAATTGCCACATATATTAAAATAGTAGCTATTATTTTAACCCACCTCCTCCATTTGTGGGCATTCTGTGTTTGGCCTAGCTTGGTTCTCTGCTCATAGTTTCAATCAAGGTGAGATTCGTTTCTAGCATACATAGTTTGAAACAGACTTTGTTTTCTTGTAGCTACAAGAGATGCCATCAAAACCCACCACCTTCCCTCCATATCAGTGGGAGAGTTTCTTTTCTGATTTTTTTTTCTTTCTTCACAGGTTGCCTTGGTATATTTTTATAAGATCTCAGTGACTGGATGAGATTGACCCAGGTAATCTCCTTTTGGGTTAACTAAACTTTGAACAAAATAGAGTAATTAACTGTATTAGCAAATTTATTTCATATCACCATAATATACCATTTAAAAGTCACAGGATTTGATTGTGCTAAAAGAAACGTGAATATGCTGAGGTTGATAGCAAAAACAGTTACGAGAGAGAGCTGTCTACAATGCTGTGAATGATATTAGTATTACATTTGAGGCACTTCTGTGATCTACTATAATTCTGATCTCATGGCGTCAATTTATACCCATTTTATTTTAAAGTACAGTGGTTCTCAATCTTTCTAATGCTGTGACCATTTACTATAACTCCTCATGTTGTGGTGACCCCCCCAACCATAACATTATTTTCATTGCTACTCTGTAACTATAATTTTTCTACTATTATAAATCATAATGTAAATATTTTTGGAGAAAGATGTATGATTACCAAAGGGATTGCAACCCATATATTGAGAAAGAATGCTATAACCAGTTAGGTGTTGTGTTTTTCCTTTAGCCACATGCTCCAAGGACACAGAGATAAAAGTATGCCATGGTATTCATGCTTTAAATGAAACTGATTTAGTGGCAAGGAAAGAGAAAACATGTCAATCTTTACACTTAATTATATACATGAAATCAACACCATGTGAATGGTATTGGAAAATAGAGTTCATGCAAAAGATTCACAAATATGTGAAACTGAATATCAGACCTGTTACTTTCTACTTGAATGAGCATTGATGGATTATTTAAGCGCTGGTATCCTTCATTTTTCATCTTTAGTAATAAGATGGTTGAGGAGTCTAAATAAGGGAACATATAGGATAATGCTGGGCAGTATCTGCCATATAATTACTGAATAAATTGAAGGTTTTGCTCGGACATGCAAAGTAGTGACTGTGATCAAGCATCAAAGTCCAGAAATTAATATTGTGAAAATATGACTAACAATTCTTGGATACTTACAGATTGCAAAGGCAGATTGGTATACAGACACTTAATGCCTTAAACTGCTATAACCATGCTAAATACAATAACGAGATGACAGAAATTCCAATCTATAAATGATAAATGGATAATATATGGAAGAAGAGTTTGTTCTTTATTGAAAATGTTTAGAGAGAAAACTACTAAATAGCAATTACTATTAATGGTAAAGCATAAAGTGATAGTGAAACTGACTTCTTGAAATCAGTCACATACAAGAGTTCTCACTTCTAATGATTGACAAATGGACTCATTATGGAATATGAAATCTACTATTTTCTCTATATAAACCAACCCCTTTCTTACATATCTTAAGAATTTTTTCTTATGAATTTTAACTATAAGGTGTTCTAATTATTTTGAGGCATAATAATATACATTAGATTTTAATTGTCCTATATTTCCAAAACAAATCTTATTTTTCCATCTGGAAAAATGAAGCTACTATTGCTAAAAGGATGTACATTTCTGAACAAAGAAACCCATTGATCCAAGATATGGAACTGTGAAGTAAGAGAGGTTTCTATTGTAATCTGTGACAGCATTGGTGTATTTCAAGTCATCTTGGAATTCTTGCCTTCAGCTGTGATGGCTAGAGACTTACACAGAAGACTCTTAGCTCTTAGAAATATATTTATTATTAAATAATTTGAAGAAAGAACATTAAATACAAGACATGGTTACTTTTATCAGTGAGAAGCAGACATAAATAATTATCTAATGTAATTGGCTAACTAATTTAGCAAAAATTTTTACCAGGCCACCATCAATGCTTCCCTGCCTCACAAGACTATCTTAATGTCTGTAAAATGATTGTCCATGTCTAGTCTTCATTGTTAGGTCATGATTTGAAGGGAAATGCTACTTAAAGTGGGATCCTACAGCTGCCCCCTCAAGCATTTATGAGTTAAACATTTACTAAATATGGAACAGAGCTCTTAGCACTCCTTGCTTTAATTTATTTTTTTTCAATGTCATGCTGCTTGTAATTTTGAATAACTGCTTTCACCTGCTGTGAGGAACAGTAACCACTGAGCATTGTGTTTTTGCTCAAATCCTATTTGTTGTTATGGAAACAGCATCTCTATTAAGTTTCCTGCTGCAGCACTGCTGTAGAAAATGTTACTTAAATTTTCACCAGCAAAAAGAAGGGTACAGGGAAGTCACACAATGCCTGGCTCTTTTGTTATATGATACGGAGATACTTAAAATATAAAATGTAAATAATGCTGACTAGGAAGCTTCATTATGTCAAATCAATGCCTTAAAATAAGTGAGAGTTATCCAAGTATTAAAACTAAGACAAAAATCCAGTGGGCAATAAAATTCTGTGAGGGTCAAAATGGTTTAGAGTTAACATAATAAGAGGTGTGCTGATCTGATAGAGTCACAGAGACTAAACCTGGGAATCACCTATGTAGCAGGGTAGACTAAGTTAGCTATTATTTGCAGAATACTCTTTCTTCACACAATGATTATATTTAAGAAATGCAACTTTATCTCATTCATCTGCTAATGAGTGACAATAGATTTATTAATTTACTAATATAATTGCATGTAAAAGGCAATACTTATTACATTGCATCAAACATTTAGGCCACATGTAACCATCAGGTTCTAGACTTTGCTGTCTAAATATATTTTAGATTTTCAGCTTTGAATAATTAAATCAGAAAAATAAACATAATTAACTCTACAGTCATTGTCACAAAAACTTTAACCTTCCTACCTTTGCTTATTCAGAGAACTCCAAGGACGTACCACTCTTACAACATGAAAAAAAAAAAAAAACTCAGTATAATTTTACATGTGAAAGCACAATACAGTTATAGTTTCTGTACATGATTTACTCTCAGTGCCACCATCATATACTGGAGCCAGCAATTGACTGCCGTGTGCTCTAAAGTTTTTGTAGCAGTGAGATAAGTTCCACAGAAATCCTTTCATTTAAGCTTTTTTCACCTGTAAGTTTGACAGGGTAGACATTTTGCCCATTTCACAGATGAAAAAAGAATAATTTAATGAACAATTAAATAAATTAATTTTCTTAATCTAAGAAACTTTGTTTCTTTTAAGAATTTTCTTTATTAAACCTAAGGCAAAATTCTCATCTAAGGATATTTACTTCTATTAGTATAGCTCTACAGTGAATATTTTGGAGTGATGGCTTGGAGTAAGGACCTGGAACATAAAAAAGATGAGATCGTTTCTACTGTACTTCTCATATATAGTAAGCCATTTTATTAGCTAAAAGAAAGCAATGAAACAGATCTAAGTACTGGATTTGAATTATTTGAAAGCAAAAATTGTACTGATGATCAATGTTGAGTTTGATCACATAGAAATTATGGCTAAATAACTTCCTAAACTGTAATTTTTATGGTAACTGGAAAGACGGAGAATCTGAATGGTATCTACAACAAAACATTCCCACTGAGTAAATACACAGCAGTCATAATTCAGATAAAATATGTCTGATTTTTTGACATACCTGTAGCATTTGTAGAAAGAGCAAACAAAAAATTGGTATAATAGTGGTTACAACAATGTCAACTGAAGAAAAACCAACCCGTTTCTCTGTATAGGCTAAGTTTTTGTCAACAGGCCACAAGATAGACCTATTGAGAAGAAAATCCTACAACTGAGATAAGACTCCCAGAACACTGGGATGCATGTATGCAAGTCTTTTTAGCAATTTATTCTCTGATTATTGTTTGGAAGTGCACAGCTCACTGTGGGTATCACCTACCCTACTCTGAGCTACCTAAGAAAGCCAACAGAGCAAGCCAAAGAGAGCAAGCCGGTAAGCCAGTAAGTCGTGCTCCTTTATATCCTTTGTCAGTTCCTGCATCTAAGTTTCTACCTTGAATTCCTGCCTTAAATTTCTGCCCTGACTTCCCTTCATAATGGACTATTGTAGTCAGGACATTTAAAGTACAGTGAATCTTTTTCCTCCTGTTGCTGATGGTCATAGTGTCTTATTACAGTAGTAGGAAACAAAGTAAAACAGTGTCCTTTCATTTTAAAACATTTAATACATAACAGTGACTAGAAAAAAATATGCCACATTAACATTAAGGGTACAGTAATCACAATAATCAAATATTTAAGAAAAAAATTTTTGAAAAAATATTTGTAGGGACAGTAGAGAGGGCTCAATAGTTAAGAGCACTTGCTGCCCTTCCAGAGGGACCTGTTCAAGACCCAGCATCCACACAGGATGCAACTGTCTTTAACTTCCCTTCTAGTGTACACAACAATATCTTCTAAAATCAGTGGACAAGACATGGACACAGTACATAGACATAGTTGCAGATTAAACACCAATCCACATAAAATAAAAATTAAGACATTTTACTTCACTTATTTATTTAGTTTTGTCTGTGTGTTTGGAGTTCTGGGGGGTGAGCAGGGCATGATATGTGTACCTTTAGAGGAAGATATCAACTTGTTATAATATATTATCTCCTTCCAAAATGTGGGCCTTGAGTACCAGACTCAGGTCATCGGGCTTTGTGGTTGGCACTTTTCCCAATAAGCCACTCCAGCTGGCATGGAATCAATTGAGTCTCCGTACTTCCCACGACATTTTATGAACAGGCAGTACAGGGCCTCTTTGCAGTAATGTTAGTTAAACTACTAAGAAGAGTCTTTCTTTGCATTTCAATATTGCAGTGATTTGAATGAAAATTACCCTCATAGGTGCATAGGGAGTGACACTATTAGGAATAGGTCTTGTTGGAGGAGGTGTTTCACTGGGGACAGGCTTTGAGGTTTCACAAGCTCAAGCAAAGCCTAGTGTCTCATTGACCTCCTGCTGCCTGCCAATCCAAATGTAGAACTCTCAGCTCCTTCTCCAGTACCATGTCTGCCTCTGAGACTGTAAGGCAGCACCAATTAAATGTCTTCCTTTAGAGGAGTTGCCCTGATCATGGTGTCTTGATGGGAGATGTTATTCTGTAAATATGTTTCTCATACTGGTTAATGAATAAAGTGCTGTTGGCCAATAGGAAAGCAAGATAGAGGGACTAGGAGACTAGGAGGGAAGAAGAAGTAGTAAGGAGGAGTCAACTTGGAGAAACCGGAGAGGTAGAAAGCCAGCCACTTTGGCTGGTAAGATGAGACCACTTAGATTAGATTAAGATGGAAATACTTAGATTAGTAGAAATGGGTTAATCATTAAGACAACCAGTAAGAAACTAGTACCTGGCCAATAGCCTTATATCAAATACAGCTTCACTGTCTCTGTGTATTATTATTTGGAGCTGACATGGCGGTGGGACCAGGCAGCCAGCGGGGAGGAACAAAGAGTGAGACCAGGCTACTGGAGTCGGGAAAAACCTACTGGTAACAGTGTCTCTTCACAAGAATAGAAACACTTGTGAAATTGATATGTGAATTCAGCAATGAACTCCGGGAGAGAACAAAATCTCTTTATCAGTGGTTCTCAACCTTCCTACTGATGAGGCCCTTCATTACAATTCTTCATGTTGGGGTGACCCCCAAGCATAAAGTTATTTCATTTCTCCTTCATTAACTGTACTTTTGGTGCTGTTATGAATTATAGTGTAAATATTTGATATACAGGATATATATTATGAGGCCTGAAGGGGTTGTGACCTACAGGCTGAGAACACCATCTCAAGAAGCAGCTGGCCTATGAGTAGAGGTGGTTCTAGACAAGACAATCTGTTTCCCTGGGACTGTTTAAGGATGTGATGGCCCTCTTAACACACATTAGAAACAGAGGGAAAGTGTTGGTTGCTATTGCTACATCTTTACTTTGATTCCCTAGTCTGTCATGGGTGCCAAAGAGAATAGTTGAGCTGATTATGTGAAAGACACTCAGCACTTGAAACAACAGCTCATTAGTGAATCTGAAGCAAAAAATTGGAGGAGTTTCAGAAATAATGATAGCTTACAAACCTCTCATTATTACTTTATTACACCCCTTCTTCAACCTCATCTCTCTTTACAATTTTCCCTCATTGAAACTTTTCAAGTGTCTGTACAGCAGGAGGCAATGAGGAAGACAACACTGCAAGGACAGAATGAAAACAATCAAAACCATGGGGATGCAATCCAAATCCTCACACTTGGGTTCTTTATATACTTTCAAGCTTCACTTGCAAATACTGAATTTGACTAGTAAGGATGCAATCCTGTATCTATAAATGAATTCACATATCATCTGATCTAATTCTAGACTTTACATAATTAAATGGGTTATTTTAAGTTAGGTAATTTAATACAACTCACTGTTCTAGGAAAGTCTGAGATCTCTTATTCAAATTACCAATGGTGGTCTGAAACCTACTCTTCAAAATGAACCTTTTTCTTTTTGAAGTCTGGATGCCAGCCATGTTTGCAATATAAGCTAATGCCAAGAGAGATCGTTTAAGTGAGGTTATTATGAAGACTATGATTGATGGAGTGTGCAGCTGGTAATGTGATTCCCCTTTGGCTCCTCTGTGAACATCGGCAACAGATCAATATCTCATCTGCATGAGATTATAGTCACTTTTGACAATAGCATTGAGAAGCAGGGAAGGGTATGGGAGGGAGGGGGAGAGAGAGAGAGAGAGAGAGAGAGAGAGAGAGAGAGAGAGAGAGAGAGAGAGAGAGAGAGAGAGGGAAGCAGGGAAGGAGGGAGAGAGGGAGGGAGAGGAAGGGAGGGAGAGAGAGAATATATATGAGGAATATATATATATATATTTGGCTAAGAACCATTGTGTCTATTTTATTTATTTCATTTTAAAAGATTAAGTATTGGTGGGCAGAAAATATGATTTGATTGGAAGTCTAGTTTCTGCAGTTCTGTTCAACACTGATGTGACTGATGTCTTTTAAATTCTACTCTTGTTAATTTTTTTTCTCGTAGATCCTCAATATGAGTTTACAGAAACCTTACCTTATTGTGTATGTCTACACAATAAAAGAAAACACAGTGGAGCAGGCAAAAAAATTACCATTTTGATCAAGCAGGATATAAGGTTTAAATATCTTAGAAACTATACAGGCAAGATGATACTATAGAAATTCTGTTTTAACCACTAGTGCTGAGTTAAGTGGATGAATTTTGATGTGAGTCTAAAACAGCATAGTTTTACCTTCTTTCCACTTTTCTTTCCCTTTCTGAATCTCTTTTCTTCTATTGGGATGGTACCAAAGGTTGGATTCCTAGGTTCTTTGCTGTTCCATACTCTGGACCTTTTCTGAACTTAGAGCAAGATTTGATATGTGTTTCTACCAAGCTCATAGGAAAACTGTCCTAAACTCCCTGGCTCTCTCTTTTCCAAGTGCTCAGTCCTTTTGTTTCAGTAGTGTGCTTCCCTTGTGCCTTCATTGTGGCATAGACACTCTGATGACTGAGGGAGACTGTGTCCTTCAAGGTTTGGGGACAAAAGGAAGGACATATGTGGAACTTAAACAAAGACCAGATGCTCTACAGTCTTCTATTAAAAATAAGTAAGATACTGGCTTACATTAGGGCTTTTGGAATGCTTTTCCATCAACTCTATTTTGTTTGTTTGTTTTTTTTTTTTTTTTTGGTGTTTTGTTTTTGTTTGTTTTTTGGTTTTTTTTTTTTCAAAACAGGGTGTCTCTGTACTGCTTTGGAGGCTGTCCTGGAACTTGCTCTGTAGACCAGGCTGGCCTCAAACTCAGAGAGATCCCCCTGCCTCTGCCTCCCAAGTGCTGGGATTAAAGGCATGTGCCACCACCAATGCCCTGCTTGTCCATTAACTCTTATGGTAAATTATTCCTGTTTCTGGGAGTCCATTGGATCATTCTTATGCTTTACAATTTTCTGCACTTAGACAAATCCTGGCTTTTATTCAGCTAGATACAATTCTGCAGGATATTTATTTTGATGTCATAAACTCTAACAGGACAAAACCAGCAGAATTGAAACAAGGGACTATGAAGGTGTAAAGCTTAACAGAAATAAGGTTCAAAACAATATCAGGAAACCCATTTCTGGCATAAGATTTAAGTATTAATATGGAAGAAATATGAGCTTAAAAACACAGTGGTGCTTCTAACTAAGCTTGCAAATGACATGATTTTTTTTTTAATTTCCACAACAAATTGAATATACACAAATACATGAATTTACATGTTTCCATATTTCTTCTAAAAGATTTAGTGACCCAGCACTAAACATGTCTTGTACGTTGCATTTTGCCTTCTGGAAATCTAAGTTAGAGAGAAATCTGCAAATTGAGATTGGGGATTGCTCACTAATGGCCCTGTGCTTGAATATTAAGGACATGAATACAAACTACTTTGATAAAGAAAAAAGGAATTCAACAGCAGAATAGCTAGCTGCTGTTTGGAATGTAGCATTAACAAACAGAGTTCAGAATCAATCATTCCTTTCAGTGTAGTCCTGCCACTCAGTTATTATCTTCTGTTATTTTAATGGATAGGCAGGGAAGAATCACAGATAATGGAGTCCACATGCCTTTTGAAAATTCTCGAAGTAAAAACCATTTGTAACCTGTAAGGCATCCATCTAAAGCAAGTGAAAATGAGTCACACTTGTCAGGAATTAGAGAACTGAGTGTTCTTTTAAAATTGTTCCTTTGCAAGCACAGGGCTTTGCCGTAAGACTTTGCTTCTGCTCTCTGCCTGTGGATCTGTTCAAACTCTAATTCAGATTCAGGGAACCTAACAAATGATTCCATTTAACGGGGTTTTCCAACTATCACTTCAGGAGTTTATATTCTTTTATATTTGACTGATCTAATCCTCTGAACTGACCCTGTAGTTTGAGAAGCATTTCCCCATGAGAAATTAAACACTTATTGATTTAATTCTTTCCTTTAAGAATAAGACTTCTAGGAAAAACTTATCATCTGTAGGTTGAAAAAAAAAACATTGTATTTATCACTCAGAGCAGCAGGCATCCTTTGATTTCATGTGAGTGTCTTCGACTCCCAAATGGCAAATGTCAAATTCTGCAGCTGATATATCCAGCACATGTACTTGTATATAAAATTATATTTGTAAGGATGGGGGTCATGCATTGCTTTGTAAGTGTCAAAAAGAATGCTATGTTTTATTTGGACTGTCAAACATTAAAAATCAATTTAAAGATACATGGTCCTTGACTCCACAAACAGATTGTTCAATAGAAAGGTAAAGATAACCCTTTATCTAGGATAAAGTTTGAAATTAAATTTATTTTTGCTTTCTATGAGTTTTGCTAGTCTTAGTTAGGCACTGAATGATGTATGTTACAGAATTTGTCTATAAATCTTACAGTTGGCCTTGGATAAAATCTCATTCAAATCTGACCCAAACTTTCTGGGCCACAGAAGAGTCTGTATGCTATAGTTAACATATCATACTATATTCCAGTAACAGTTACTAATTCAGAAAAAAAAATGTTGTTTTACTAAGTATTTACAAAGATCCAAATCACTTTAAGCATGAACTCTAGATTGTATAGTTACTCTATCTCTAAATACTTTTAACTTTCTATATTAATTTGCATTTTATTTACATCTTTGCATATTATTTTCCAAGTCTTGTTGCATGTCCCATCATGCACTGTATCTTATATTACTGTTAGAATTAACTGTGTGTGTGTGTGTGTGTGTGTGTGTGTGTGTGTGTGTGTGTGTTCAAATACAAGTTTATTTTACTTCATGATACCTATTAGCTTAAGGGGGAGAGAGAAGATGAGAGATTGGAAATACCCAGCTATTAAGAGGCTAGAGAGAAGCCTGACACAAGGGAAATTCCCAGAAATTCACAAGGATGACCCCAACTAAGAATCTAAGTGATAGTGGAGAGGGAATATTAAATGCCCTTTCCCTGTAATTAGATTGATGACTACCTTAATTCTCATCATAGAACATTCAGCCAGTAACTGATGGAAGCAGATGCAGAGATCTACAGCTAAGCACTGAGCCAAACTCTTGGAAGCCACTTGTAGAGAAGAAGGAAATTATAATATGAGCAAAACGGTCAAGGCCATGATGGGGAAACCCACAGAAACAGCTGACATAAGCAAGTGGGAAATCACTGACTCTGGACTGACAGCTGAGGAATCTGCTAAAATTGATTTAGGCCCTCTGAATGTATGTGGCAGTTGGGTGGCTTAGGCAGTTTGTGAGGACATTTGCAGGGAAACCAGTATTGATCCCTCGTGCATAAACTGGCTATTTGGGACCCATTCTCTGTGGAGAGACAACTTGCTCTTCCTAGATACAGCAGGGAGGGCCTTGATCCTGCCTCAAGTGATGGGACAGACCATGTTGATTACTTATGGGAGGTTCTGCCAACTCATAGTAGTGGATGGAGGCTGCTGGGGAGAAAGTTGGGGAAGTGGGAGGAGAGGAGGGAGAGAAAATGGAATTGGTATGTAAAATAAGAAATAGCAATGAAAAGAAAAAAGAAAACTTATCAAGTAAGTCAAATAAAGGCAATCATTTTAAATTTATAGTATCCCTGGTAACTGAGACACATTGAAAGTACTTCCTTTCACCTGGAATCTGTTCCCAAACTGCAATGAGCACTATGGCAGATAAACCTTAGAGGTCAGGACTTGGCTGTGAGGCTCTAGATCAGTTCTTTCAATCCATCTCCCTTGAAGGAATGAGACTATCATTCTTGAGGACATAAAATAATGTAAAATAACATCTAGGCAAATGATTAGAATAATGATCACAGTTTTGCATGTCACAGAAATGTCACTTTAATAGGAAAGTGTTTCAGCGATATGATAATCGAATATTTATAAGAAGGGCTGCCTGATCGGATGTTTTAGCTCTGGCTCCTATCCAAGTATGGCATGGGAGTATGTTCAGCTTGCTGCTTGGTCACAAGCTACTGTATGCAATAAGTGTTCTCTGCAGCACACTAATAAGCTTAGTAAGAGATATCAGCTATTTCCTTTTGCTCCTGCCCCCTTGTAAACAGAAGGTGAAGTTCTCTTTTCTCTTGACTTCTTGAAGGAGATTATTCTGCAGCCAAGGCTGACCACTTCATTGTGTAGTCCACCTCTTGATGCCTCTTTGGTTACTTCTGTTCACAATAGACACAATAAAGCAGAAATGTAAGAAAGTAAAAGGCTATGTATATTAGCTTGTATGTGTAAGGGCATGTGGGAGACAGGGACATGGGGAATTGATCAAATTTACAGTTGAGATGCACATCACAAAGTAAGTTCCAGGTGAACCTATGCTAAGGAATGGACCACTTTTTCAAAGTAAAAGGAGGATCAAGGAAATTGTAGCGATAAGAAAACAGTCAAAGGCAAGAGTGAGTGAGGAGTAAAGAGGAAGAGAAGAGGAGAGTTGAAAGGTAACAGTGATAACACAAGTATTCACTGATCTGCCCTGATCATGTAATGGGCAGAGCAAGCCACTGGCTGAAGATATAAGAACAGCTGCTGTCCTTTATAGTGAGAATTGTTCTTACCAATTTGCTCTGCAAAGAAATCTTAAAAGCACCAGTTGAGGAAATATTGAGACATCAAGCCATTAACAATTGTCAAAGTAATGACTCCCTGGTCCTTTGGACAGATAAAAACTCTGGCAAAGCTCTTTGGGCAGTCTTTTTTATTTAAAATTCCACTTCAGAACATACTTATTACTCCGAACAGTTTTGATTTTCAGTTTTAGTGAGGGTGACAGAGAGCACTCATGACAACCTTGGCAACGTTGCCTTCCACAAATTCCTTGATCTCAACTACAAAGCTTTAGAGAGTTGTTTTGATAATATCTACCTAGTTTTAAAGATAAAATTCTTTGTACTTTACTACATCGTCTACCATATTTTCTTCTCTAAAAGTTCATGTTTTCTAAGTTCTTCCAATCTGATTGTCAAGGAAATTGCTCAATAATGGCATTCTCCACAAAAGCTTCTTGCCTGAGTTCTTGTGGCAGAGGCTATAACACAATACAGATGTGTTATTTTTCTGTGTCTCTGAGAGTAATTCTGGGAAGCAACATTAAGAGAAACTGTTACAGAACAGTTGTCCTCTTACTGTGTATGCCACCGTGTTTGAACACCTCAAGTTTGGGGTGATATTCTGGGATCCTTAGGAGGAATACAAAATCTCTAGCATTTACTTCCAGATAATATCAGATACAAACAAAGCAGGCTTTCTGAGGTTCCAGTTTCAGATTTGCTTAATATATGAACCAGAGACACTTAACTATCTCAGTCTCTGTTTCTTCTTTTACAAACTAATACTCAGAGCATATTTAAGACAAAATAAATTCATATAGCCAAGAAAAAACACCATGAAAGTTAAAGTTCTTTTGGATGAAGGCACATGTTACTTTGATTCATTATTTAACCAGCAATCTATTTTGTTTTTCCTTTAAATGTGGGTTGAACATATTTTTTAATTTGATGTTCAAAATTGCTTTTTTATAAACTATTCTCAAGATAATATTTTATCATGATAGAACATTTACCAAACTTTCTTGAAATTAAAAGTAGATTATCTCCTGTATATTCCTTGAAATAAAAGAACTAAACTGAACACTATATAAACCATTTTGCTTTTACTCTAAATATACTGTATAAATATCTTGACTTTTAAACATTTTTGTCACAGTGAATGAGGGCCTCATAATAGTATAATTGATTATGAATTTAGTCTATTCTTGAAATTGTAAATCTGAGTTTTACTGAATAGCATTTTCCCTGGTTGTAAAAATTAGTTTTCAATCAAGAGCCACATTAGAGAACCCCTGTTTCCTTTTATACAGGCAAGTCCATCCTAAATTATGTATTCCAAAATTTCTCTATATTTGTCATTTGTACAACTTCACAGCTCTCCTGCTAGTATAGGTTTTAATACTTGTAAGTTTTTTAAACTATTTCTAGTAGTTTGTTGAGGAGTATGTTGACAGTGATCGCTGAAGTTTATCAAAGGTCATTGAGCTTGGGCATATAGTGAGATGGAAAAATTCTTTACATCACAACGGCTGACGATAGTGAACATGTTTGAAGCTTGATAACCCATAGACTGTTGGGTAGCTTGAGAAACGATGCAATCTATTCAGCATAAAGCATGTGGAAGCTAAAGTGTGATCCTATGTTCCACATAGGAAATTACAAATTACAGTGTTAAAAGTTATAAGTTTTTCCCCCAGGGGGTTTCAAGGCAGGGCTATTTTGTGTAGCCATGGCTGCCAAGGAACTAGTTCTGTAGACTAGGCTGGTCAGAGTGGCCAGTCCAATGGGACAGAAGCTATGGCAGAGATCCTGAGCATCTGGTGAACATTACAGAGATAGCCCTCAGGAGTTAGGTGAATCATCTCAGCTTTATTCCAGAATGTAGGAAATATATAGCATTGGGAAGCCTGGGAACAAACCATAATTTGCATTATGTGGCATGACCTACAATAAGGCTTCCTATATAGCAGCAGAGTTCTATAGTAAAGCTCCTAGCACAAGTCATAGTTATCATATGAGCAACAGGGGCATAGATGACTGCAGGAAACTATCCCAAGAGTAAAATTAAAGATAAATCAGGCATCCAGACTCAGAGATAGATTTCAGAGGTCAGTCTTCCAGAACAAGAGACAAGGGATAAGGGCAGGTAGAAATCAAGATCAGGGAGCCTCAATGGGCTGTGCCGGAGAGAGGTTAAGAGGGGGCGGTATCATGGTGGTGAGCTTTAGCCAGGTTATCATAGACTGCAACACCTGACCAGCAAGGCCTCCCAACAGCCTTGAATTCATAAAGATCTGACTGCTTCTGCCTCTGCCTCTCAAGTGATGGGATTAAAGGTATGTGCCGCCACCTCCCAGGCTGTTTATATAATACTTTTTCTTTTTTCCTTTTTATCCCGTATTTCTTAGATATTCTCTCATGAAGCATAACTAGTTATTTAAAAGAAGCAACTTTCTTCTGTTTATTCTCAATTTTATGCTTTATAAACTTAATACTTCAATAACTAACTTTGATATTTAATTACTTTCATTTCTTTGATCAAAGCTTCTTTGTACCATTTAAGCTCTGTAATATTAAGAAAGAATAAATTTGAATTGAGTATGAACACAAAAATATATACACTGGAATGAATCTCTTGCGTGAGAAATCTGTCCTGGTTTGCTTCAGTGCATATTCACACATACACGTTTTTCAGTCATAACTGACACAAAGGTGGTAAGGATTTAGAGTTTAAAAGAAATTATCGAGAGTGCATATTTCTGTAAAACAGGCCAAAGTAACTGAAAAGGTGCATACCATGTCAAATATAGTGATCAAATATGAGCTAGAGAGTTTTACTTACAAATGTTTTTTGATGTGTGGTTTTATATGTATTTATTCATTATGTCTCCACATTTTCTAGGGCATATTAAAATTTCATGTTTTCCTTGGTGGGGATCTTAACAGATAACAACAACAACAACAAAAATATCACGATTGTTTTTCTGCAGTTTTGTCTGCTCATGTTGGCAACAGAAAGCAAATAGAACTACAGCTGTTCCATCCTATCACAGAGAAACTTGCTCAACCATGTTCATTGCTACTCTATTCATAATAACCTGAAACTGAAAACAATGTAGATTTCCCTCAACAGAATAATAAATGGAAATATTTATAAAATGGAAAATTAATCAGCCATTAAAAATTGAATAAATTATGGACTTCCTAAAATTGAATGAAAATGAATATACATAGACCCAAACATATGGAACAAAATGGAGGCAGTAATAAGATACAAATTTAAGTGCCTGCATTAAAAAAAAAAAAGGTCATGAAAATAGGAGGAACTAGGAAAAAATTATCCTGAGTTAAGTAACTCAGGCCTAGAAAGACTGATATGGTATGATATATCTTTGCTTGCATGTGGATATTAATTGTTAAGTCCATGAAAACCAAGCTTTATTCCAAAAAAACACTCAAAATGACGACAGATAGATTTCTTTAAGGAAGGGTGGGAGAGAGGAAGGGAGGGAGAGAGAGGGAACTGGGATTGATATGTGAAATAAGAAAAAAACGTTACCTATTTTATTTTTATTTAATTTTATATTATTCATAACTCTTTCCTTTTTTTAGAGGCCCTTTGCATATACTTAATGGCTTCTAGGTTAGGGATTTTATGGATTTTATAATATGGGAATGAGTGGGGCTTTGCATCTGTTATCTATTGCTTGTGTCTTTTATTACTTTCTTTTCTTTATGATTTGCTTTATTCCAATATTGGTATTGCTTTATCTCCTTATCTGATTTATTTTAATTGACCTTTAGAAGCTTGTTTGTTTTCAAATGAAAGGGAGAAAGGAATGGATCATAACAGGATGGGTGATGGAAAAAACTTGTGAGAAGTAAAGGAAGGGAAAATTATAATCAGAAAATATTATATGTGATAAAATATTATTTTCAATAAAAGAACAATATTGAAATGGAAAAAAAACTTCCTTTTTAAAAGTACTTTGTAGAATAACAAATTGAAAATAAAATTACCCTGTATATAAAGGTTGAGTTTTTCATATCTAAAGTAGTTAGGACCACATCTATTTCAGATATGGAATGTTAATCCAGTAACCACTGGGATATCAATTAAAATTTTCCATTTAAAATTTTCTGCACATTATTCCATATCCATCATTTTTAATATAATTTACTTACCTTTATTTTATGTGCATTCGTGTGAAGGTATCAGATCCTCTGGAACTGGAGTTACAGACAGTTGTGAGCTGCCATGTGGATGCTAGGAATTGAACCCAGGACCTCTGGAAGAACAGCCAGAGTTCTTAACCACTGAGCAATCTCTCTAGCCCCTCCATATCCATCTTAGTGACATCTAAAGTGAGAAACCTGATGTTTGAAAATTCATCAACATACTGTAAACTAGGATAATAAATCACACATCATTATTTTTTATTATTGATTTTCATTTTTTTAAATTCATTAACTACACAAATCTTATAATTACATATGGAAAAATGTCTAGGAGAGGTATCAATCTTTTACCCTTTTAAGTTAAGTGTGGTGAAAGAGACTTTCCATGTATTGTTTCCTAAATTTGTTAAGTATATTTGTTTTAAGATGTATACATATTTTGTTTTTCAAAAGCTGAATTTAATATTGCAATATCTAATCTGTCTCTCTGAAAGAAGTTTATAAAGAGATTGATTTTTGATTCTTTAGAAACGACAGATGTTTTGCTTTGTAGTAAACTTACTTTAAGCATATTATCACTGAGATATCTCATGTCACATTGTTCCCAAACTTACCTATAGTGTTGACTTGGTCCTTTGTTTAGAGAGTAGCCTTTAATAAACTGGCAGGAGACTGATTCTATGAGATTCAGAAAAAAATTAGCCAGTATTATGTTCACCTTTTAACAATGCATCAGCGATTCTCTTCCGAGGCTGGTTTAAGTGCACTGAAATGACCAAACCAGTATGAATGATAAGACATTTAAATAAATGCATGTGTGGTTATCTGAGTCTGAGATCATGCTGGACATGTTTATTTGAATCTGTGATGTGCAATCAATCAAATAAATGCTCTGAATGGATTTATGCCATTTTATGAAAGCACATTCAAATCAATGTCTTCAACATTTGTAGCAATGCAAAAATCTGTACTAGCCAGAATATATATATATATGTATATATATATGTATATATATGTATATATATACATATATATATACATATATATGCATATATATGTGTGTGTGTGTGTGTGTATGTCTTTCCTACAAAACATGAATAAGGCATCATTTCCTCATTTGAGTGGTAAAGATGTTGTACAATGACTAGATGAAACTGTTTTACATTAATCTTGAAAATAAAAGTCTTTCTGTTACATTATTTTGTCCTTTTGATACATAATATTTCCAAGGAATCTTGCCACCGGATATATGGTCAGCTTGTTTTAGTTATTGTTACCACTGTGACAATCATTGTTAATATTCTAATAAACTTGATGGCAGCATGTAATATTGTTGTTGACAAGAAGGTATCTAGTTCCTTCAATCTGTGGTTCTGGGCATAATGAATTGGATTAGAACCTAAACCCATTACATGTGAACTAAAACTATCATCTGTAGTACTAATCACAGTAGAACAAATGCTTCCTGAAGAAGCATTCACATTAGTTTAAGGCGTGATTGAATACTAGTTTCAGTTCATTCAATAAGCAGCTACCTCAAATAATGATTCCGGTAATGCTTCTTTTCTACATGAGGATCACTGCTTCAAAGATAGCCTAGACTGCATAGCAAGGTGTACATGACAATCCAATAGAGAGGGATTAGTGTCCCATGAATAGAAAATATATATATATATATATATATATATATATATATATATATATATACACGTATTGAATATTCATTCCTCATTTGCAGCCATAGATTTTAATCTCAGTTTTTATTAGTGCTTTAAGAATTTCACGTAACTTACTGTTATCATAATCTTTCCCTCCCAGCCTTCTAGAGATACTCAGTTTTGGGTTACCCTACTCGAACCCCCCTTGGGGGAGGAGTGAGAAGCAACACCAACAACTTATGCACCTAGAGTGAGGAGTAGCAATGTGTGCTGCAGACTCTTTTTTAAGGATGTCAGACCTGACTTTATACCCTCTCCCAAGGACCCATTGGCTCAGGCGCTGACTCTACTGTGTGTTTTTTTTCTCATTGATATCTCTGGAGCAGGTGTCTTCCTGGCATCATCTCTGGGCTTGAGGCAGGTAGGCTTGGCAGCTTGGCTCAGGAAGCAAGTGCCTGCTGCCATGTGCTTTCGGTCTGGTCTGGGCACCAGGGACATGGCATCTGAAGCTTGGGTAGGCTGGCCGCAGTTTCTCCTACATACCCCTACCTCCCAACCCACCCAACATCTTGTCCCTTCTTTATAGTGCACCTGCAGTCCAATTTATGCTGACTATATGCTAATGTGACCTTCTAGTGATGAATTAGCAGAGTACTCTCCTTTTCTTCGGGTAGGGAAGGGAAGAAGAAAGGGTTTATTTCATGTTAAAACTCTTAGGTCTCCACTGAGCAATGGCAGAGCAGGAACACAAGACAAGAATATAGAAGTAGGAACCAAACAGTGACCATGGAGTAATTGTGCTTATTGGCTCTCTCCTCAAGTCTCTTCAGCTTTTATTTTATTTCTAATTATTTTTTATAGTATGATTGCCTCCCTCACTTCTACTTTCTCCCTTCTCACCCTCTCATATACTCCTCATTGCTGTTTTTCAAGTTCATGAATTTATGACATTCTTTTCATTAATTGTCATTTACATAAAATATATTTGTAAATAAATATATGTATATATATATATATACTTTTCTCTGTATGATGTTACTTGTGTATGTTTTCAGAGTTGACCATTTGACATTGGATAACCGATTGGTATTCTCTTCCCTGGTTAAGAGTATTTATTCTGTTCTCAGCATCCCTTAGTTGACTGTAGTTCTTGTTACAGGGTTGAGGCCTCATGGGCTTTCTTCAATCCAAGAAAACCACATCTAATCAAAACTCAGAGATGTAGAGCTCAGTCCCAAAAGATACACCTATATTAAAACTTTCTCATTCTCAGGGATCATTTCACAAGGGTGGTAGAAAGATTGTTAAGTGTCAGAGTAAAAGGAAATTTGCTCTGAGATTGTGCCTCCTAGGAATGTTAGAAGCTACACCAATAATGTGCTACAAATACACTGTCCAGCCATGAGCTGATTAAGGACAGCAACCATATTCAGACTACATTCTTAAAACAAACTGCTTCTCCCTTTTCTCACAGCTGTCAGTACCAATGACTCTTTGGCTACGTGTGAGGTTTTTTGCCCAACTTCCCTCTGCATTGGCTTGAGGATGTAAAGGCCTGGTAGATACTGTCATAAGTGCAACTGTCCTGCAGTGTCTAGAATATAGTCTTTTCTCATAGTCATCTACCGCCTCTGTCTCTTGCACTTTTCCAACCCCACTTCCAAGATGACCCCTGAACCTTGTAAGGAATGGGTGTGATAGAAATGTTCCATTTAGTACTGAGCTTATTTTCTGAACATTTTTGCGAGCTCCCAGGAGTTTCACTGGTGTGGTCTATCTAAAGGATGCTATTGACTGGAGGCAGAACTATGAAGATTTTCCTTGTCATTCTGATGTTGTCTCTCATAAAGTTAAAATCAAAACAAAACAGAAACTTCTTATGAACCATGCCCATACCACCAGGATGTTCACATGAGACCATGGAAATACAAATTAAACACTCCAAAGTTCAGAGCCAAAGTAAATACCTTTTCCTTAAGGTTTGTTTCTTCAAGATACTTGATTACAGTACACAAATATAACTATTCAATTGTGACCATGTCTTTACAGCAGACAAAACACAACACCACACACACACACACACACACACACACACACACACAGCCACCGATATTCCTAATTCAGTACTCCCTATATAAGAATTGCTCTGATCCCATCTTCCTTGTCTTACAGTAGCACCTTGAAGAATAAAAAGATTTTCACGATTAATAAATTGACCGAAATGACTAAGTGTCTGGCAAGTTGCTAATTTTGATTTCACTGATATGTCCTATGTCCTAGGACAAGGTCATCCATATTGTGGAGTGAATGTTTACTCAATGATGCTTTGTTTCATGTTAAGCTATTTTAAGACTGAGTACAGTAGCGTTGGCATAACAAGAAAGACGTTATGTGATTGCTGTGTTATTGCATTGTGATTGATATTGCCCCCTCATGTGGGAATACACTCAGGATCCTTGTGATATGGATTTACTTTCTGAACATCTTTGCATAGCACATGGTCCTTCAACAAATAGAAGCAACTCGGTCAGATAAAAGCAAAGACAATTTTAGATCTCTACTTTTCTGAATCTGTTGGGCTCATCTGAGAATTTCATCCCACCCTCATTTTAATCTTACTAACAATAATTAACCAACTCCCAGCTCACACAACATAACTGTGGCTACAACCTCTGGGGTGCATGTCTGCTTGTGCCCTGATTTTATTAAATCCAATATTAGAATTCAAATTCATCAGTATTTTATCAGTACTTTGATTTTTCGTGTGTGTGTTTGTTTTGTTTTATTTTGTTTGGTTTTTGGCTTTTCGAAACAGGGGTTCTCTGTGGCTTTAAAAGACTAGCTCTTGTAGACCAGGCTGGCCTCGAACTCACAGAGATCCTCTGCCTCCTGAGTGCTGGGATTAAAGACATGCACCACCACTGTCCAGCCAGTATTTTGATTTTTAGTTAATTTTTAAGAGGTCCATAAATGTGAAAAATGCTCTTAGCCACCTGTTTACTGTGCCCCCCTTCCACTCACAAAATCAAAACAGTGTTACCCATATATGGATAGCTATGGTTTGTAGAGAGCCTAATCTTAGTGGAAAATGGTTTAATCTGTATATGACCTTTTTGGCAATATTTGTATTTTGTTTAATCATAATATAATTAAAATGTCAATAAATTAGTTATCCATGCTCTCCATTTTATATTTTATTCTAAGTAACATTATTATTTACCTATAGCTCAATTCATTTATGGCTTCATTGGTTTTTCACAAATTATGACTTTCTGATTGCATTCTGGTTTCAGAACTAAGTGTATATTATTCATATAATAAAGAGATTTTGTATCTATAGATTAAGATGTTTTGGTTGCTTATGTTAATTTACTTTTCTCTTATTTCATTGTGTGATATGATTGAAACTTAAATAGCTTCCAAACACTGGATTAGTTTATCTGTAGCTCAAGTATTTATTGATGCTTAAACTAGATGTTTCTCATATTTTATTAGTTGTAATAACTAGCACCAATATTTTAGATAGATTAACAACATTTTCTATTATTATACTCATTACAGACCAACAACTTTCCCCTAAAATAGTGTGCTATGAATATACACTTGTTTATTACAATATACTAATTGCTATTAGTAAATCAGCACATTTCTCCAAACCTTTAGTAGTAAAATTGAAATAGTGCAGATTGAAGAAGCCAAAGGAACTGAAATTCATGTTTTATTTTCATATAGTTTTGTCTAAATTATAAACTTTGATGTAATTACTGCAATACCCGAAATGTGCCTATACTTTGAACTTTCCTCAAAACTTTCCAACTTTATTATGTTTGAGAAAACTGTACGCTAGGAAATATTTTTTAAAAGTATTATAATTTTAATAATATGCATTTGCTTTCTTTATGGTATTTTCTCCAAGTTGTGGAAGGATAATATATCTATACTTTCCTGGGTATCACAGCATGTTCTTTTATTTATTTATTTTTTGTTTGAAAAGACAACTGAGGATAAAGCACATTGCTAACTTAAACTCATACATACATGCCATTGGTTATGAGAAACTGTTATATGTATATTATATGCATTATGCATTCCAAATTTCACACACAGCCATTTTTCAAATAAGCTTAATATGGGGTTTCTTCCTTTTATCTAAGAAGATACCTCCCTTTCCTCTGGGGGAATGAAACCATCTCAAAGATCTCATTTGTGCATTTGTAGCATAGACAGTTCTTACCACATGTGTTACAAAGGCCAGCACATATGATGAGTCAACTTTAACTCTGAATTTCCTGTCTTTTGCCAATGTTCACTAGGTTCTTTTGTTGCTCATGTGAATTACGTACTCATGAATGTAACTCATGTGAATTACGTACAGAAGGCAATACGTTAAACTAAGTGAAGTGTGATTATTCACTCATTTGCTATTCATTAAGGTGGCATTAGTCACTGTGACTCTGTTTGCAATGCTTATGTTAAACAATCCAGTATACACCTGTTATACTCTTTATCCATTGGTGTAAAAACTGGATTCTGTAAAGCAAACAGGCATTTTCATAGTTTCCCAGGATATGTTTTACTATTCCATTAGCATACTATGATAACATGTTGGCAGCAAATAAATAAATGATTTATGTAATTCCTATAACCAACATTCTTTAAATTTTAATACAAAGTGATGGCAGGCACATAAACTAGAAAAATAAATAGTATCATTCAACAGTGATTATTTTCTTTGTCTAGTTATTCTGATGTTAAGAGTTGGTCAAAAAGTTTAATGAAGAGATGTTAGGTCAGTTCTAAATAAAGCAACATCAAGCTTCAATAGTGAAATGCATTGGTTTGCAAAGAGAATTCAGACTAAACAAAAGTTAACCTATAAAGATATGAGAATTTCTTATACCCACAATATCAAAAACTGCCAAATAATGCAAATATATGCATGTTTCTCACAGAAAAGAATCCTCAGCTTTGGTAATTGATCCTTGTTTGAATTCAGAGTGTTTCTTCCACCATAGCATCCATATAAAGGGACTTTTAAAATCAACCATGAATGAATTGATTTGAATTGCATTGGCATTGGATTCTCATGTAGAAATTCAAGAGGTGGACTTGAAAGCAATTGCAACCCAGAAATTGTTTTCTGCGAAGATCCTTTGAATAATGCATAAAGACATTTGGTTTCTGCAGTTTGAAGTTTATAATTCAGATAGCTATTTAAATATTAATGAGTTGTTTGAGAAGTTTTACCAAATGGATAATGACCAGTCAGGACAACTGGTAAGGAAGCATATAGACTACCTAAGCATTTTAAGTTTAACATTTTCTTTTTGGAATATTCCATAATGTTTACTACATTACAGGGTTTGATTAGTACATGGAATGCTACTCAAAATCTTTCTGGGATATTTTTAACACCATATATTGAGTGAAATGGTCTTGCCAGAAACAATATGATTTGTGCAAAACAAAAAGTTACTGTGCTAGGGAACTGAATTACTTCGTGATGATAAGAAACGGAAACAGTAAGTCATTTGACAATAATAACTTATGCGTTATCTAAAAATACACTGAAAGAAGAAACAAACTAAAAGGTAACATAAAGGGTTCCACTGATTCATGTTCACACTGGCTGCGTGTTCACAATCTAAAGGGAAAGAGAGAATGGTTTCATTTTACGACAGAGAAAATATTTACCTACATCATAAAGAATGGACGCCTTATGCTCCTGTTTCTTGTACTAAGGAGGAGTCAGGAAGAGGTAGGAGGAGAATCAACATGTAAGTCAAAGAGAACAGACGTCCTGGCCCTCTCTCTGGCAAGATGAGACCACGTGGAAATATGACAAGGCATTTTCTGGAATTTGGGCATTCTTCTTTATGTTTGAGAAATATTTTCTGAGCTTTGTGGCTACACTTTCATTGCTGAGAATACATCAAGTCTTCTCAAAGACATTATTTATCGAAGACAAATGGTGAGTAAGGACAAATTTGCTCCAAGGAGAATGCCTGTTGTTGTCCATGATGTGCCTAGCAGGTATTCAGAACAATAGAAATCTTTATTCTTTTCTATTAGTTATTGAATATACTAAGAGATAATCTAGAGACTTTTTAAGAAATGGAATCTTGAAATCTTGTCAGTAACTTAGCTACAAAACATGGAGATAATTATTTCACTTAGTTTCATTAAAGAATACTATTTATATAATACAATGTACTTAAAAATATTAATGAGAAAATAAATGTTACAGAAGTCAGTAAAAAAGGGGAATTTCTTAAGAGAAAAAATGATAAAATTAGTATAATGCAAATATTCAATCAAGAGAAGTATGATTGAAATGAGTTTGAAAAACACATTTACTTTTCCATGGGCACAGGATCACAATCGTGTCCCAAAGTTTGTTAGGTTCTTTTAAGTACTGAATGAAATAAAAGTGCTAGAAAAATAAAATAAAGGTCATATAAAAATGAGTAGGAAACATCTGATATTTTCCACTTACAGGAAAAGTTCCTAATAAAAAGGCTAACGCAACTCCAATGTTCTCAATAAAATGAAATCATGCTAAGGATTTAATCATTTATTTTATTCCTAGAAGATTATTAACTAATTTTTAATATTAGATTGAAATTTTGCTATAAGACAATCAGCATATTGGTCATACTATTAAGTACAGTTGTAGAATGTGTATTTGCTTTCAGGAAATAAACTTGACATTTTGGAGTTGGAGTGAAAGGTGAAAATGGGGACTAGATGGATAAGAGATAAAGCATGTAGAAAATCAATCAAGAGGAAAGTCTTTGACATCTGTCAGAAAAGAAATTTCAAAGAAGTAAAAGGCTAAAGAAAGGTAGTAAAGGACATAAGCTGAGTTTAACAACTTTAGGTTTGAAAATAAGTGATAAATTGTGTGAGTTACTGTGATAAAGTTCTACAGTTGACTTCTAAGGCTATAGCTCTTCCTTGTTTTATAAGACAGATGTGGCTTCCCTTTGGGAAATGGAAAAGCAGAAGTCCCTAGTGGTTTGTGTGGATTCTAATTTTTTGTTAATTTTTATGATTGAAATAAGTAATCTAAATGGTGGCTTCTTTATACAGAGTGGTGGGATCTTGGATAAACATACACCTGAATCAGCCTGTTGAGACCCATGACAATGATTTTTCATGACTTCAGTTTAAATAGTTAAAGTGTTTTTTTTCCCCTGGAAATGTTATCCTTGAGTCTGAAAATTCTGAGTCATCACCTTCTCTGTTTGCAAGGGGTTTGGGGGATTGTATTACTCAGGGTTTCCTAGAGGAACACAATAGAAGAATGAAATATATATATATATATATATATATATATATATGTATGTATGTATGTATATATATATAATGCAATACATAGTAAATATAACTTACTTATATATTCATTCTATTTGGACATCTACACGGGGAATTTATTATATAATATATATATATATAACATATATATATATATATCACATATATATGAAATTATTGGAATCATTTGTAGACTATGATCCATATAGTCTGTCTCCTAATGGAAAGTCAACGAATCTAATAGTTCAGTCCACAAGGCTGAATATCTCAGCCTGTCCTCACTATATGTCAGAATCCCAAAGCAGTGAGCTCTACTATCAGTGAAAGAATGTGTCAACAGCAAAATAGATGAATCTGACTGTGAGAATAAGGATGTGCAGGCACAAAGTAAAAGCTTTTTTCTTCTGCCTTCCTTTAGAAAGGCTGCTATAAGATGTCCAGTTAGCACACAGACTTAGGGTAGATCTCCTGACCTCAAGTGTTCTAATCAAGATTAATCCTTCTCATGTGGGCCCAGCTCGCTGAGTATTTAGTTAATTCCAGGTGTAGTCAAGTTAACAGCCAAGAATAACCACACAGATATGGTATTGGCAGGCCTCCTATTTAATAGCAGAAATAAGAGGGGAGTTCAATTCTCATGTAAAAGATGTTCAAGGAGCTGAAAGTTGGCACACAAGGACAGTCATGCAGGAAATTTCTGGGATTAACAGTGGGAGTGGTGGGTGTCTTCCCACCTGAAATATTTATTTCTCCTTCCCTGAAGAGAACACGTGAATTTCCATTCACATATTCTGAAAAAAAGTTAGAGAAATGGCCACATATATCACTGAAAAATGGCTAGAACATGCAATCTTTTGTTAGAGGCTAAGATGGAACTATCTTAAAATATATATTCTGTTGTCAAAGAAGAGATAAAAGAGTGAAAAAAAACCCAGCATATTGTCTTGCTAGACTCTCTAGAGAGCCCAGCACGCAAGGTCATGGGTTTGCTTTTGCAAACTTTTTTCTTTCCAGTGACCTTTACCTTGATTTCTTCCCACAGCAGCAACTTTATCAATTGCCTGTTTACTTCATTTGAGGCAAACTCTCCCAGATTAAAAACGGAATGGAACTGTTGGCTTCTAGTGTGCTAGTCTTTGTTACAAATTTCATTTTGTATGAAAGAACCATAAAGTTTTTTATAAAACCCACTGATGCTGAGCTGAACAGCTCCTTGACATAGCAACTACAAGGTAAGCTGAACAAGCATTGGCTGGCATTATTTAAATCGTAGTGTCATTTTTATAGAAGGCAGATGGTTCCTTCTCAAGCAAGGTTAGGCGAGGTCTTCAAAACCTTTGTCAATAATAAGTTCAGACTTTGTCTTCTCTTTTTGACCTTGAGTTTTCATTTCTGAGGATGCATTAGCTATGTACACAAAAGCTTTTCTTTCCCTTTTGATGCTTCATGGTTTTTCTTCATGAGCAAGTACCAGAGGGGGTTACCACGAAAGCTAATTTTATCTTAAATTAAAGATTTCTCATTTACTTTTCTAAGGCACCAGTTTTATTAATTTCATTCACACATGTAACAGATATTAAGAGCCAAAAAGAGTTCTATACTTGGCTAAGGCATGGGAGCAGGCAGGAATTCGTGTCCTCGTCCATCAAGGCTTTCCATTTTAGTGGGAAAGAGAATATAAAATGAAGGATATGTACTTTTTGAAAATTGTAGTAGTTCTTTATGTTAGAGTTTACAAAAAAGAACAAAATTCATCACACATAGGTCTATCTCAGGCTTTTTGCAATAAAGAAATAACAAATAATATCCAATCCTAAATTTGCAGTGCGTGAAGGAAAAGTTAGCTAAGTGGAAGTAAAGGGGAGTATTGTAGGCGAGCAGGCACAAGTCCTCAGGCCCACTCCTGTAATGGAAACCGAGTACTTTCCATTCCACTGCCACTTTTCAAGCATCAGCTCTACGTGCACGATATCATGAGGAAGGCAGGCATTATCTCTGGAAAAGGAGCGAGGGGGGGCGGAGAAAGGAAACTCTTATAATTGAGTGCAGTGTAACAGCTCCACGTGTGTTAGAAGCTTTTCATCATTGTCATGGGCAAAAATAAAGAACAACTCTCAAATCTAGCTAAAAAGCCAAGGAAAAAGGGAATCTTGAACAGAGGATCTGTCACTTTTGCTTCAACACTGTGAATCTTCTAGTGTGTGAGCATCATTTTCCTGTCCTATTAACTTTGGCTAGATCTATAGGCCTGTATTCAATATCGACATTGTATATAATTTCAGGCTCTTGGCTAAGAAAAAAAGAAGCCTTGGAACTGGAAGTATCAGGATTCAGAACTATAATTTTAGAACCTTATAGAATAAGTTATGAATTTTCACTTGACCTCTTTATGTTACCCTTGAACAAAGGCCTGTAATCAAATTCTTAGTCACAGGACTAAAATGTAAAACAGAAATTCAAAATGAATTTGATTGAAATCCCAGACTTAGGTAGATAACAGCTAGTTATAGTTTCTTTTTACTCCATGAGACAATAGATGTGTTGGCCATTATATTCTAGTAGTATAGATTTGTATAAAGTGAAAGGGTGCATTTTTATTATTTACATATTTCCTCCTTAAATATTTTTCTGAAATAATGATGTTTAGATTTTACGCTTAAAACATATCCATGTGTCACCAATTTTAGAAGACTATACATGAAATCACATTTGAAGCTTTGGTTGGAGTTAAACTGACTAAATAATGAAAGAAAATTATCCTCTCAAAAGCAAACAGAAAAGGAAATTAGGAGCTTTAAATTTGCTGAACTGTTTTATTTTTTATTCTTTTGCCTTTTAATTGTAATATAAGTATAATATTTTCCCCATCCCTCCCTCCAAGCAATCCCATAACCTCTCCTATCTTGATTTCAAGTTCATGGCTATGGCTTCTTAATTGTTATTAAACACACACACACACACACACACACACACACACACACAGGCAAACAAAGAAGATAAAGGGCCTGGGATATGACTGAGTATTTGCTGCACAAGCAGGAGACCCTCAGTTAAAATCTACAAATTCACATAAGAAGCCAGGCTGGGTGTGATGCCTCTAATTCCAGCAAAATGTTAGAAGAAGGTGAGTAAGAGAAAGTGCATCGTGGGCTTTCTGGCTACCAGCCTAGTTGCAGGTCAGTAAGATTCTGTATCAAGGAAATAAGGCAGAGTTTGGTAGAAGAAAGCATCTGACAACCTCCTCTAGCACAGGAATATATACTCACCCATACACATACACAATACATGCAAGTATTCTCTCTCTCTCTCTCTCTCTCTCTCTTTCTCTCTCTCTCTCTCTCTCTCTCTCTCTCTCTCTCTCGCTCTGTCTCTCTCTCTCCCTCTCAGAAAATAAAACATAAAGTAGAAAGGGAGAAAAAGAAATAAAAGCAAAAGTGGAATATATATTCATATATATATATATGAATACATCCTACTTAATCTGTATATTACCATCTGTTTATTTTAAGGGTTAACCACTTGGCATTAGGTAAACAATTGTTGTGCTCTTCCCTGGGAATGAATATTTCTTCCATTCACAGTATTCTTAGTTTTTGCTAGTTCTTTATATTACGTTGAAACCTCATGGGCTTACCCTCAACTACTCAAGCATGTTCATAGCGGTGATGTTCATGTCATTCAGTCAGTGGTATTGGTGAATCCTTATGGGTATGGCTTCTGACATTAAAATACACAATTTCACAGAAAATTCCTCCCACTCCCACAATGTTTATTTGCTTAAGGTACAGCAGAGATCTATTTTGTTTGTTAGAAACACATCCATTGGAACTGGGTTCCAAACCTTGTATTTTGATTGGTTTTGGTTTTCATCTGTTGAAAAGAGAGGTTCCCTTGTTGAGGGGTGAGTACTACACTTACTACTGACAATAAAGAAAGATACTAAAAGCATAGTTAGGGATTACCCTGATTTAGTAAAGTGGTTCTTCTCCAAGATCTATAACTGCAATTACTTTGAGTACATAGATAAGTTTCTAGTACCAAAAATGTTCTCCCTCTTGTTGAGCAGGTCTTTAGTTCAAGCAGAGAGCTATTTGTTGCCACAAAGGTATGTATGCTACTACTGCATCAATAAGGTTATTTTGCCATACTGGTCATTGATGTGGTTCATAGGCATCATTAATATAGGACTGTTTGCTGTCCTCCTTTGGAACCTTGCAAAGTGCCTTTTAATACCAAGAAAACTGGTACTCATCAAGATGAATTGAGATTAGTCTCATAATAGGGCCTCTAAGTTATATGTCTTCAATAATAGGTATTTATCTTTCATCTACAAGAGGCAACCAAATGTGACAGTGATAGCTTGTAATATCTTGAAGTCTTTTTGACAGCCCTGTAGCGTGTATGTTTCCGGCCAGCCCGCCCGCAGCCGCTGGTCTGGCATGCTGGCCCCCAATAACATGCAGGGACTCTGTATTTGATACAATCCTGTTGGCCAGTTACCATTATTGTTTAAAATTATTATTTATGCTCTGTCTTAATTATTAACACATTTCTACTTATCTAAGTATTTCCACGTGGTCATCTTATCGGGGAGCCGCGGCAGGCATCTCGCTTCTTCTCGGGCTACATCTCCACCCCCTACTTCCTCTTTCCTCCTCCTAGTCTCCTAGCCCCACCTATCTAGTTTTCTATTGGCCACAGGGCTTTATTAACCAGTATGAGAAACATATATACAGAATAACATCTCCCATCATCTCCTCTTTTCTGTCTAAATTAAAAGAAGGAGTTTAACCTTAACATAGCAAAATATACCATACAACAGTTATCAAATAAGAATCACAGTTAACAATATTTAGTCCATTAACATTTTGTAAGACTTAAAGAAAATATCATCAATCCTATCTTTGTGAGTCTAAAGTCCTACATGTAACTTATCTTTAATCCTAACTAAGGGAAACTATAACTATAACTATAACTATAACTATGTGTCTTCAACTCCTTCAAAGACCACAGAAGGATAATATATAAACTCTAGAAATACAGAGACAACTCATTGCCTGGTCAGTCACCCGAAGTTCTTCTGTAATGCTCCATCTTCAGCCCATAGGCCATAGTGTGTGTCCAGACTCCTCAACAAGGAAGGAAACTTTTCTCTGTGTCCTGTAGACTGTCTGGCTGTCTGGCAGCCTCTTTCATGAAGCAGGAATCCTGTAGCAATGTCCATCTTGCATCAGCAGTCATCTTTTTGTGGGTCCTGCATGTCCAGTTTCTACAACATAAAGTCAAACAGTCCAGAAGAGCAGTACCTTGCCCAAATGGCTAGTCTTGCCATATTAAAAGCGAACTTCATGACGAGTTTCTTCAATGTCCATCTTCCTTTTTGATGCAGGTGGTGTTACCAGGAGCAGTTGTGCCTCATTGTCAAGAAAAACCTTAAACCATTTTAAATGCCATATTCTGTAGGTCTTTGAAAGGTTTGAAGAATGCCTATCCATCTCAAGTACATCTCTATATATCTAGAAGTCCTAACTAACTTAACTCCAAATTGTAACTATCATAGGTAACTCTCTATAATCTGTACTAAATTATACATTACATTTTCCAATGAGCTATATAAACACAATACCTAAACAAGAGGAGAAATATACATACTACAAAATTGACCTTAAATTGTATCAATAAAAGAAAATCCATTCCAAAGCAAAGTGTTCATATCTATACCATAATTCCCTTTTTACCTTTAAAATGATTGCTTGTGGTCATTAATCATTTATAACCAAGCCAATTTAAACAAAAACAAACATTTATAAACAATATTTGGGAATTTGGGCGTCGTTCTTTCCAAGCTACTTCCTGCTGGTAGAGGGCGCTGTCATGGGGATCCTAAGAAGTTGCAGAAATCTTGGTTGTAGTGGTCTGTAAGGTTGCGTGTTCCATTGACGTTGCTTCAGGGGGTCTCGCTTGATCAAACCACATAAGTCTGGAAATAATCCATAGCTTTTCATTTTCTTTGGAAACAAAAATAGAAATCCTTTTCCCCAGTAACCTGTCCTTAGGCTTAAATTTTGGAGTCAAAGCATTTTTAAAATATATAAATTGAATTAATCCAGCAGCATTTCTTTTATAAGTAGTTATTTTTTCAGCAAACAAATAATTTAAAGACAACAGAAGCACATATAATATCCAAAATCTCTCTGTGTTTTCCATCTTTACGTGGCTTTATTATTAATCTATTTATTCTACTTCTATTTTTACATATTTTGAGACAGGGTTTCTCTGTGTAACTTTTATCTGTCTTGGAATTCAGTGCATACCAGGTTTACTTTGAAATCACAGAGATCTGCTTGCCTCTGTCTGCCAAGTGCTGGGATTAATGGCGTTTGCCACCATAGCCATCCATTTAATTCCTTTTTTCTTTTTTAAACCATTGTAACCTGTTTCTTTTTCTCTCCCAAGCCAGCGTATTTTTTAAAACACAGTGTAAACCTTCCTTGCAGCTCTCATACACACCAGTGAATTGTTAGCAGAGCTCTTTAAAAGCAAGGCGGTTTTTTTGCAGCTTATGATAATTTTGGAAACCTCCCTTAAAGGAGCCTTGCAACTCTCTGTCTACAGCAAAACAAATCCAAATGAGAAAATGCTGCTACCAAGAAGTCTCGCTAGTCTCTGTTCCCTTGTTTCTAAAATACCTTTTTAAGCTTTTCTTAGTTTTTAGTGAAAGTTCTTATAGCCACGTTGGGCACCATCTGTAGCATGTATGTTTCGGCCAGCCCGCCAGTCTGGACCCACACCCGCGCCAGCCCCAAATAACACTCTGAGACTCTGTATTTGATAAAATCCTGTTGGCCAGTTACCATTATTGCTTATGGGCTAGCTCTGTCTTAATTATTAACCCATTTCTACTTATTTAAGTATTTCCACGTGGTCGTCTTATGGGGGAGCCGCGGCAGGCGTCTTCCTTCCTCCCTGGGCTACATCTCAACTCCCACCTACTACTTCCTCTTTCCTCCTCCTTGTCTCCTAGCCCCGCCTATCTTGTTTCCTATTGGCCACAGTGCTTTATTAACCAGTATGAGAAACATATATACAGAATAACATCTCCCATCACAGCCCTGTTGAACAACTCAAAAGATCATTTCTCATGTTGGGACTTTTTTTAGATGGCCTTTAGTTCTTGTAGGGAACATTGTCAGCTCAGATGGGAAAATTTTATCTACACTGTATATGTGTATTTATACACAAACTAATATGTTTTATAGATGCTTTGATATGTAATATTTTGATTTCTTATAGTATTTTCAGGCATGTTGGCTATATTTTACCTTCTTTTTATCTTCTGCTCTTTAATCTACAGTTCCTCACTGGAGTACATCCACATTTTAGTCTCCATTTCTCTGATCAGATCATTGTGCCCTGTTATTCCTCGCTCTGTTCCTGTCTAACACACCAACCCTGGCAGTGATCCTTCTTTATGTTCCTGGTTTCTAAAATTACTGTAGGTTGTGTACCCTGGATTCCGCTGGTGGGAGAGAACAGGTAATGTTTGTCTTCCTGAGTCTGGGTATCTTCATTCAACATGGACATTTCCTGCTCATCAATTTATCTGCAAAGTTCATTAATTCAGGTTACTTTACTGATAGATTGTAGTGTATAATGTGATACATGTGTCACATTTGTATTATCTATCTATTGATTCAAGGTTTTTGAGGTTGCTTGAGGCTGAACTCTTTTAAATGAAGGAAGTTCATTCAAATACAAAGCAGAAAATGGAGAGAAGTGAGAGGAATGTGAGGACTGAAAAGAAAAACAAGCAGAATCTCCAAATACTGTAGCGTGTATGTTTCCGCCAGCCCGCCAGCCCGCCAGTCTGGGCCCACACCCGCGCCAGCCCCAAATAACACTCAGAGACTCTGTATTTGACACAATCCTGTTGGCTAGTTACCATTATTGTTTATGGGCTAGCTCTGTCTTAATTATTAACCCATTTCTACTTATCTAAGTATTTCCACGTGGTCATCTTATCGGGGAGCCGCGGCTGGCATCCTCCTTCCTCCGGGGCTACATCTCGACTCCTCCCTACTACTTCCTCTTTCCTCCTCCTGGTCTCCTAGCCCTGCCTATCTTGTTTCCTATTGGCCACAGGGCTTTATTAACCAGTATGAGAAACATATATACAGAATAACATCTCCCATCAAAATACTGTTTCTAAAAGTACAATTTAATCATCAATGTATCAGGAAGAGTAATTTTGAGGTCAAGGGTTGGGTTTGAAGCTTATATTAAATAATCAGTTTTAATGAATCAATGATAAAAACCAATTGTGAAAAATTCTTCACAACTTTGTTAGGCAGATAGATAAACCTAAGTAGGAGCAGCACAATGCTTTTGTAAATTCTTACAAGCCATGATAAGTTAATAAATAATAGCATTAAAGGAAATTTTGATCAAAGGATAACATAAAGATATGAAATTTTACTTTTTAATTTCATCTGTAGCATTTCATGTTTGAGTTCATCTTTCCCTCTTTTAAAATTTACATTTTATTTCAGCAATGGACTTGCTTTCAATGATATTCTGCTATACTAATTGTGGTGGTTTCAAGAAAGTGACTACCAAAATGATTGGCATTACTAGGAGGTGCAAAAGTGTTGAAGGAAGCCTGTCTCTGTGGGAACACTTTGATGTATCTTTTACTCATGCTTCTCTTAGTGTTACTGTCAGTCAACTTTCTGCTGCCTTTTGGTCAAGATACAGCCAGCACCACATTTGCCTGCACACTGCCATGCTCCCTGTCATGATGATAATAGAATATACATCTGAAACTCAAAGCCACCACATCCATTAAATATTTTCTTTGTAAGAGTTGCTGTGGTCATGGTGTCAATTCATAGCAATAAAAACTGAAACACAATAGATCAGTGTCTTCCTTAGCCACCATGAAAGAAGCTTTCTCCTGCAACAGATGGGAAAAAGTGTAGAGGTCCACATTACACACATGCAGAGGGGGGCGGGTGGGGAAGGGAGAGAGAAAAGGAGAGAGGGAAGGAGTAAGAAAGGGAGGAGGGGAGGAAGGTAGGGAAGGAGGAAGGAAGAGAGAGAGACCTTGGAACACTGTCTGAAATGGGTGTCTCCATCAATTCTTCCCTGTCACGGCTCAAGGAATCTGTGGAAGGGGGGATGGAAAGAGTATATGAGCTAGAGGGGATGGAGGACACAAAGAAAAAAGGGAAGCTCATAATATCTTACAGAGACTGCAGAAGCATGCATAGGATTTTCATGGATCTCTACCAGGTCCTCTACATATTTATCATGGCAGAGTGTGCAAATGAATGGGTCACTAATACTTGGCCTTCTCTTGCACTCTTTTCCTTCTGTCTGTTTATTTTGTCCAATTCCAATGTGTTAGGATTTTTATCATATTATAATATTAACCTTTTAAAACAATTTGTTAGTGTTGGGATCTAATGAGTCATAAAGGTAGTGGGTCCAGAAAGTAGGGTAGGTGGTAATTAAATGAGGAGAAACTGTAAACAGGATATATTATGTGAAACATAAAAAAAAATTCTCCAAAAATGATCTTTATACACATGTATATTTGTGTATATGAGTATGTGTTTATTCCACTTGAACATTGTTGCTCAAGGAGGCTAGAAAAAGGTACCTTTTTACTGGAGTAGAGTTGCCTGCAGTTATAAACTACTCAGAGTTGGTACTATGAATGGAATTCAGGTTTTCTTGAAGAGAAATACATAGTCTTAACCACTGAGCCATCTCTTTAGATCCATCTGTGTTTTCTTAAGGACAAATATCAGAAAGAGTTAAACAGAAATAGATTTATTTTTCATCTTTCCTGGTGTTAGTGCAAAGAAATGGGGGTAGGATTATGCGATTATGCCTGGTGCATATAAAACTTGTCCATGGTAAATATGGTTTCTAATTCTGAACCTAATTAAATTAAAAACCAAAATTTAGTACTTTAGTAAATTTGAACACAAAAATTTGTTACACCATTTTCTCTATTTTAATTTGTTTCAACCCTGAACACCAGGGATGAGCTCTGTAGGAAATTTTCATGACCTTTGAAAGCACTGGGCGGTTCTTTGTAGAAGAGGGTACTGTACACTGTGTGATGTATCACTGACTTCGTCACATATGTGTCAGTACATTCATCCCTGAGCAGCAGCAGGAGGTGAGTCCAGCACCAGCTTCTGCTAACCATGTTTGAGCAGGAATTTTAAAACACATCAAGCACTTGAAACTTTCTCTTTCAAGTTTTAGCAGAAACTTTTTCCAGTAGACTCTGCGTTAGTTTAAACATCATATACTGAGCATTAGCACTGATATTTTGTCAATAAATAATTCTCAAACAAATGTTTTAATATACTCCAAAGAAAACAACATAATAGTGATCTGATGAAAATGCTATTTTTGGTATTCTGTTGACATTTTTTGATGAGAAACATAATAATTGACCATAAGTAATGACCTAGATAAAACAAATAACTTCTGCATCCATTGAAAAAGGCTGAAAATCAAATTGAAAATGTTGTTTAGAGAAAAACAAAATAATTGAGTGAATTGACTACAGTGTGTGTGACTTATTTTACTTGCTACATATAATAAAATGCTTTATATAGTGTGTAACCTTGGTAAAAAGTGGGTTTAGGGGCCACTAATACAAGAGATCAATGAAAATCTTGAATATCTCTTTTTTAAATTTTTTTAATTTAAATTAGAAACAATCTTATATTATATATCAATCCCAGTTCCCTCTTCCTTCCATACTCCCATGCCTACCACTAGCCCCCATTCCATCCCTTTAATGTTTTTATTGTCTCCATGGTATCTATTTACTTTGAAGCATTTCTGCATTTAAGCATTATCTGATTTCAGAATGGAATTCTTACCCTGGTAGGGTCTGTGTCTCTTAGGAATGTGTTGTAGATACCTATATTACTCACATGACTATGGCAGTTTCAAATGCTGGATCAAGAACATAAAACCAAGCTGTGTTCATATCCTAAGACTATACTTTCAACTGCTTATATATGTAGAATATATTTTTTACATAGAATCATAATTATAAACTGTAAGTAACTTTCTATAAATAGTTGACAACCTAACACAATAATATATTTATTCAGTAGACTTTTTACCATGCTGAAGAACCATTTATATTTTTATCATTACATTAATTTTTCCAGTATTAATACAATACTAAATAAGACTCACAATATACATTTCCAAAGATTGATTCCTAATAGCTATAGATAAAAAACAATAATGAAGTAGCTTAATCCATTGATTAATGGATCTTGAATATTGAACACATTTTTAAAATTTAGTTAATAAAAGAAATTTCCTTATCGTCCACTTTTACTTTACAGACAAGCTAATCAATTTTACTGAGGAAGTATGCTACCTTTTAAATTGTGCTGTTATCCTTTCATAGAATGCCCTTTCACCTGAACATGATGGATTATGACCTGTCTTTAAAAAGTGTTGGGAATAATTCAGTAAAAGAATAAAGAAAAAACGTAGAAAGTAAAAGGAGGAAACACAACAGCAAAGCAGGAAGAGACAGAAACCCCGCTGGGAAAGAAACAGAGAAAAACAACATGGGAAAGAGAGTTTACTCATCTATACTCAGCCAGAGCATGGTTTATTTACAGTAAAGATCATTAATCAACTTTGTGTGCCCTGAGGGCTGTATTGTTTTTCATATTATTCTCTTAAGTGAAAAGTTTCCTTTGCCTGTAACAATAGGCCCTTCTGAAACAGGGCAGTCCCTTGAAGGTGCTCCTTTGTCTGTCTTGGCTTTTAATAGTCTTTCCACCTAAGTGAAGAAACCACAAAGTTTGTCTTCACACAAGGAAAGCTCACAATTCAGCATTTTGTCCTGTGAGCTTCAGGAGCTGACCAATGGATGGTGTTATGTGGTCATGTTTCCTGTTTTATATATTTCCCTCTCTGCTCAGTTAATTTTATTTCTGTCCTTCTTAGGAGGGAGGGAGGAAGAAAGAGTTGCTTGAAGGAGAATTTTCAACATATTTCACTTTAATATTTTTAAAAATTTAGTTCATCCTATAGCATACAGATGTGTGAAGGATGGGCAAAACCTTTGTATTATATATGTACAGATGTGTTTAAGTAGAGCCAGCTCAAAACTGCGCTGAATTAAATTTAATTTCTTTCATCCCAGGGTGCATTCTAGTGTCATATCAAATTATATGCCTTATTTTTTTTTAAACCAATAACAATATTTTTGTGTCATGAGTGGAGACATAAAGACAGACAGAAATATTCTTATAATTATTTCTCCATTAAGTTCTTTGTTGCTTATTTCAAATTTAGATAATATTTTTTATATAATTTGACTTCATGTACATTAACAATGTATGATATCCAGAGATGGAGGATGTAGAAAAGGGCCAATGCAATTTTCATGAAAAATTAAAATACATTAGAATTTTTGAAAAACAATTAATCCACCATATATTTTATTTAAAGTTCTATAAAATTGCAAAGATTAATATTCAAGTTTTTATGCAAAACAAAGGAAAATGAAACTTTCATAACTTTGTATAAATTACAAAGCATATTTTCCTTTACACCAGATGAAACAGCTTGCAATTTAGGGACAATCAAAATTTCCAAAAGGAACTAAGTACTGTACAAAGCAACTGCTCTACATATTGGACAGGTGCATCATATTACACATTGGGTCAGGTGTCCCATCGAGCACCCTAACTCTCTACCTGGAGAGTGAGAGCACACATCCATCCGGAGAGGGTTCACACCACTCTTCATGTCTGTGCCTGTGGGACTTATTTGTTTTGGTTTGTTTTGCTTTTTTTTTTGTTTTTTAAGACATGAATATTAAAAACAAACAACAACAACAACAACAAAACCCAATGTTTTAAGGCTGCCCATGAGGAGACAAAGAAGGCTGTGGGGGGAGGGATGTTATTTCCAGCTTCTGGTCACTTCTCTTATAACTCCTGCCTCAAACACATCATCAAGTGCTTGCCACCCATACTGATTTTTTTTAATGAATGTGGATTAGCTTAACCATAATAAGATCATATGACTGACATAGTTACCTTCTACACATTAAAGAAGAAAATCATGGATTTTCTCATCATTCTTTCCTTTCTTCTTTGCATGCTAGAATGCTTAATAGTGACACATAGGCTCCCAATGGAGAACCTACGTCTATTATTTCAAGAAATGGATATAGTATTAAAATTATCCCTAATGCCATATTGTCGTACCCACAGATCAGTGCATAGCTGAACACTCATGAGGCAATCCAATTGTATTGCCTCTGACTTCAAGTTGAGTTCTACATAATTTCAGGGTAGATTACCTGCCATATTTATTTTGAGTCGCAAACCGAACTAATTTTCTTTTCCAGATGGGCAACCAACTCTATGTTAAGCAAAAACTCAGAAATTCTGTGAGAACTAGAACATTTCCTTACCCACTAGTATGCATTGTCCTCACAGACAATGTGGGGGCCCTGTCATTTTATAAAGCCTTCTCCCTACCTGGGGTGCTGCTAGATAACCACCAATCCCGCCTAAGTGTCCATGATGCTGGGATTGCTAAACACTTCCTTTCAGCACAACACTGGTAAATGACTTTCGTTTGATAGTAAGTCTTTCTCAAACTCTCCTTGAAATTTATTAGACTAGTTGTCTCCTTCGCAGTTTAGAACATTAGAATAAGTACATTTCCTGGGTTTTGTTGTATTGCGAATCTGCTTGGACCTTATGTAAAAACAGTAAATTTCTATACTTCAGGGCAGTGTTTGTCAGCTTAAGGGAACAGTCTATGTAACATTGCAGAAAAGATTTGAAAACCGATTAAAACGGAAACATGAATTCCACTGAGGTTTTCTAATATCATATTCATCCCCTAATTCCCCCATGAAGAGTGTTTGGCAGGCATGAGATGCTGGGTTTGAAAGTGCAATTTTCCCTTTAATGCTTAAGGATCAGGCTACAATTGCTGTGATTAATTGAAACAATACATTTAAATGTCGCCAAGCAGCTGCTGCTTTATTAAAGGAGGCCTTTTCCTCTAAGAGTCTTTTTGTTTCATGCAACATGCTCTCATCCCCAGACACAGGTGGCAAGGTGGCAGGTACCTAGCCAGTTCCCATAATGTGCAGTTCCACTTAGAGACGTATCACAATAGCTGTTTAGTTTTTACTGTCCCCACTTGTGTTATTATGAGGGCATTACATCTAGAGTAGGGCCATTTAGGTTTGCATTAGCAAGAGCTGGTGATCTTGTCTCACCCCTGACCTTCAGGCTAATGAGAAGTTCCTCTGGGTAATTGTCTTCTCTTAAGTCGGCTCTGTGCTGTGTAATCTTTATTGCACAAAATGACATTTGAAGTTTGTTTTACATGAGCAAGTAGGAGAACATTATTTCTAGAGTGAGCAATAATTATCTGCCTCCTAGCTGAAAATACACGCTGTGGATAAATTGTGTTCATCTGGTAGCTTTTGTTTGTAAGACAAGTTAATTAAAAGAGGAATGTTGAAAAATATGTTTGCCCACTGAGTGCTGATGGAGTAATAATATTACTTTACAAGAAAACATTACATGCAAAACAACTTTGATTTTATTCTAGACTTACAAAATAAAAATAAGGTAAATAAAATGTTTCCACAAGCAAAATTTAATCACACACACACACACACACACACACACACACACACACACACACTCACACACATCAAATGAAGCAAATTTCCTACTTAGCCTAATAAACTAATAAAAGTCTAAACTTCTCTGTACACAGGCACCATTTGTGCTGTTTATCCTAGGTGAAAAACATTGATCCTTGTAATATATTTTTTTAGTAAGATATCCAAATAATTCTATACACTGAATAAAACTTTACACAATGTTACAGAGGTCCATATCGTTCTTAAAAAATGTATACATTGTTCAATATAAACACCTAATAATTATGCCAAATATGCTTTGCAAAAAGCATGCTTCTAGCTATTCAAAATTAATATCCTATTTTTTTGTTTGTTTGTTTTTTTTGTGAAGAGGCCAACAATTCAGAAGGAAATTGATTCAACACATGTTAGGAATAACTGACTAATTGCTGATGGAGAAATATTTCTTTTTTAAAAAAATGTCTCAAAATAAACCTATAGTTCAGTCATTGACAGTAAGGCTAATGTTTTGTGGAAAATTGCTTTGGATTTTAACAATGTCAAAAATCACTTTGTTTTTTGTTTGCTTGTTTGTTTTTAATTGAAACAATGTGTGTTCTCAGAGCAGATTTTAAAATAAAATCCAATGGCCATATTCCTGCTTCATGAAAAGGAGGTGCACACTTTCCAAGTTCATGTGTCTAGGTAATAAACTCTTTCATCCAATGAGGAGAGTCATTATTGAATGATTTTTTTTCTCTACTGTTCTTTCAGTTGGTGTGACCTTCCTTACAGTTCTGCACCAAAACCCCACCTTCAGCCAGACATGTGCTCAGCTCTTAGTCAGTGATGAGCAGGCTAATGATGGAAGGTCCTGAAGTTGAATACTGCCTGAGGGACTCAGCAGAAACCTGAACTCATGGATGGAGACACCAAGTGCAGTGACCAAGGTTGGCCAATAGATCTCAGCTTGTCTTCTTAATTTAAAATCGTGTTTATCTCCTAAAAGAACAGAACATAAAAGAAATAGTTTTTAAATGACAATGTAATACACAGTTTACAATAAATTAAGTGAGCTAATGGGACCTGGTGAATAAAAATGACCATATGTTCTTTTAAGGGTAAGTTTTTAGTTGTCAATTCATCTATTAAATAAAAATAGTATATTTGAATCATGAAATGTGTCTACCTAAAATATAGAGGTGCACATTTTGATGCAAAGCATTACAGACTGGAGGCCCTTTTAGCAGCTTTTTCACAGTCTTCGTGGTAATATGCAGCTGTCTGCTTCTGAATTATTGTGACAAAGTCACAGGAGATTCTCTATTTCCAACTCAGGCTGTTGGTAAATCTTATGAAAAAAATATAAAAAGTACCTCGTCACATGCTCAAGCCTGCCAATCACACATCCATATAAGATTTACATAAAATTTCAGAAGATAGTGGGCAGCTTGAAGCTGTATGCTCCATGAACCTAAGATAAAAACATACCTGATACATCTTCATAGTTTACAAGCAGCTTTTATAAATCATTCTACATCTCTCCACAAAATGTCCTCTATCATTTACAATTTTCAGAAAAAATAATCATTAGGTTATCATATTGTTTTTACACTTTAAAATAGATTAACAGCAATCAGACAAGGTGGTTGTTAGTTTCTTAGGTTTCAAAAATTGATCCCTTTAAAAATATCAGTTCTTGACTGAAAGATGTTGTAATTATGTCTTTGTTCACTCTCATATTCATAGTCTTTCTCCAATATTTCATATCTGAAATGCAATTTGACTTGAACGATCTACTCTTAGAATGGAAGTCATGAGTGAAAACCTTATAAACCTTTCTCTTGTTTTGAAGGCGACAAAATGAAGCTAGTTACTCTAAAATGATTCCCTGTGTTTGTAGCCAAGTCTCTTAGTAACATTCACCAAGGCAAAGGAAGAAGCAAATACTGTTCATCTAAAATGAGAACATATATGATTTATTTGCATTTCTAATTTACATAGTTTCTCTAATAGAATAATGTAATATAACCAGGACAACATTGTTGCCATTTATAACAAAGAAGGCACCCATGTTCACATTGCTCTATTTGGAGGAGTTCTATTAGGTACATGCCCAATGTGTGTGTAATGCCTTTAAGCAAATAGATGTCTTCATCTTTACCCTGAACACTGGAACACATGTGAAATCCATAATTATATCATAAGATATATTATGATCATATACATTTCCTTTCTCCCACTTATCCCAGACCATACCCTACCTGCCTAACTACAAAATTTCATAATTTTACCTCTTTTTAAGGAAAGAAAAAAGTTAAAAAGGTCTTTGAAGTACAGTATGTGTTGACCTACAATATATCCTTGGGTATAGGGTATAGGCAGAGTAGTCAATATCAACCCATGAAAAGAAATTAACTTTTTTTTTCACTTAGCTGTGGTCAAATGCCAGTAGTTCCTTCCCTAGAAGAAGAAATTTGTGTGTACATCCTATCCTTCACTAGGGTTTTGTCTGGCTGGTGCTTGTGAATGGAGCATGCTATCATAATCATATTGAGTTCATATGTGCATCTGTCTTGTTGTTTCCTTGAAGTCATGCCACCTTTGGTGATGTGACAAATATCATCTAATCACCCATTGGACTGGAGTTATTTTGACCTACAGACACTGCAGCAATTACAAAGCAATGCCAGCACATATATTGTTATTTAAATAGACAAATGGTTACACATGAACATTACACGCACACACACACACACACACACACACACACACACACACAGTATTCACAAACTATTTTTAGTGCCCTGTTCACTTTTTCTCCCTCTCTCTCTCTCTTTTTTTTTTTTTATCACTTACTGATTTTTGTTGGGGAAAGGGAGGTTGTTTGTATTTTTGACAATTTCATGCATGTTATAAATTCAAACTTTTCTTCCACTTTGTTTCATTGAGTTTGGTTCACAGGTAACTCCCCCCACTCTCTCTCTCTCTGTGTCTCGTATGTGTGTGTGTGTGCATGTGTGTGTGTGTTTGTGTAGAAATATATATGTATAGTCTAAAGTTGAACTTTATAATATACTCATATGATATAGGAAACAACTACTCCAGTTAAGATCATGAAAATATCCATCACTGTACCCTTTGACTTTGCTTTCCTCCTGTGCTAAGAATGCATATAATATACTCCCTTAATAAACTATAAAACGGCATTATTTTTTTGCCTCTATCCTTTATCTCAACTCTCACTTTACTAAAGGTAACCTCTTACTTTACTAGATCTGAAATTAAGATGGAAAATGTAGGCACATAAATCACTTCCTTTTGCAGTCTTACAGTTTGTTTCATCTGCCACTAAAAATCAAGTATGATGTAAGAATTTGAAACTGTGTTACTGGGTTTCCTGACCATAATTAATGTGTTGGCTGTGATTTATTTCTCGCTTACGTTATTGCATTAGTGTGAGCTGTTGATAAGCTGATTTACAGTGGTAGACAAGACTAGGGCTCACCCTTAGGCTGATTCATCATAGCTTGTATGTTTGCTAACAAGCTGCCAAGTGAAGCCTTTGAAAGTGCAACGAATTTTCAGTGCCTACCCATTATATCACAGATGGGGACCAACAGCATACTTGAGGGAGATAGGTAGGATAGAGCACAGGGAGGGACAAGTACTTTAATTACATTACTATTTTAAAAGCATAAAAGTATTAATAATTGTGTATTTTAAATTGGATAAGCAAATAATACCATCTTTTAAATGGTCTTTTGGTGTTACCTAAGTATAATGAATGGACTGAGGGTGAAAAGCAATCATAACTAATCAAAGAATAACTGGTAGCATGCAAATGCTGATATTTCATGAAAATTATATTATTAATTGTGCATATAATATATTGAGGACTTTTTGGACAAATATGTTAAAGATCATATAAACTATTTCCTTCAAAATATTTTTAGGTTATTACTAATGTAGATTTGGGTATAGATTAGATATTTGACTACCATGTCTAAGACTGTATAAAACACTTTTCACCATAGTCTCATGCATGTTGGTAGTATAGCTCTGATTTCATTACTATTTCAATACACATTGAAAGTATACACAAATGCAATTATAATTAAGAATGAAACAATTTCTTGAGTCGGAATCTCAGCTTCTACTTGCTTTAGTGAACATTAGCCTGTATGTTCATAATAGTAAGATGACGATATTTGCTTGCTGAAGTGTTAAACCACTCATTACCCTTACCCCAAGTTTAATATGCCTCCTAGATAGAGACCTAGAAATGTGTATTCAAACTCTAGTATTACAAGATATATTTTGTACAATTTATGTTCTGTCTGCAAATTCTAATAATAATCATTAAAATTTTCACGACTCCATTTAATTTCATTAGGGTTAACTTTCAGTGGGAGGTAGGAAAAGGGGAATTCAAATTAACTTGAATACTTTTTTATATGTGGAAACACATTTTAGAAGGAGAAATCTTTGAGAAAAAGATTCAGATTCAAAGCACTGGATGATCACCTGATACACATTTCTAGGTTTTAAATTATGGTTTTATCACAAACCAGAGATTTTTTTTTAACTTTTGAGTTATTTTTCTATTTGTATCCTTTCATTTTTATATTTATTTTTAGTTCTTTTCAAGACAAGAGTTTCTTTGTATAGCCCTGGCTGTCCCAGAACTAGCTCTGTAGAACAGAGTTGCCTCAAACTATCAGAAATGCCCCCAGTTTTTATCATTTTTATTTCCTTATTTTTCCAGACACTGTTTCTAGCATGGTATTGAGAATGGATTGGGGATAGTAGACAGGCCTGAATCATCTCCTTTTGATGGGATTGTTTGAAGTTTTCTCCATTTAGAATGATATTGGCTGTGGGTTGGTCGTATATTGCTTCTATTATGTTGAGGTATATTCTCTTTAATCCTACTGACTCTATAGCTTTACCACAAAAGTATATTAGATCTTGTCAAAGGCTTTTCTGCATCAATTAATAAGATCAGGTAACTCTTGTATTTAAGTCTGTTTATCTGATTTTTTATATTATTGACTTATACATGTTGAACCATCCCTGCGTCTCTAGGATGAAGCCATGATGGGTGATCTATTTGATATATGTCTGTGTTCAGCTTGCACATATTTCTTATTTTAGGTTTAGAGCATAATAAATATTAGGAGTTATATAATTTTTAGGAATTGTGAGAGTTTCTTTTGTGTATCACTAAGTGGTCCATTTCAAGCACAGTTCCATGGGCTGTGGATTAGAATGTATATTTATTGTATATTTATTGATGCTTGGGTAGAATAATCTAAAATTTTTATTAGGTGTATTTGATGTATGATATAATTAAATTGTGATATGTCTGTTTTTGACCAGATGTCTTGTTTTGTTTTTTCAATAATGCAAAGTATTGAAATCACCTCTTATTATTTAATTGGAATTAACTTGTGTCTTTATTCCAGCTGTATCATTTATGAAATTGGTGAATGTATGTTTAGGATAGCAATGTATTCTTGGTTAACTGTCTACTTGATTAGAATTCAGTGCATTTTATATCTTCTAATTAGTTTACTTTGAAGTCTATTTTGTCAGATATTAGGATAGCGACATCTGTTTGTGTTTTGATACCATCTGCTTGAAATATTTTTTTTATAATTTCATTTTAGGTTGTTGCCTATATTCAAAGGTATAATGATTTCTTAGAGTGTTTCCTCACTCATTCTGCCAACCTTTGCATTTTGATCAGGGTATGTAAATTATTAATTTTGTTGTCATTGTTTAAGCATGTTTGTTGATTATAGTCAATGTATTGTTTACTTTTGTATTATTGTTACTGTTTTAAATGATTAAGTAATTATAGCCCAATTGCATTTTTATAGACTGCTAGCAGCATTTATTTTTTCTTTATTCTGAATTTTAATTACTTTCAGTAATTAATATTTTTCTGTCAACTATGGCAGATAGCTATACTGACAACATTATAATAGGTATTTTTCATGTTTCAGTATCTATATGGGTGTGATCCTATTGTCTACTTCCTAATACACTCAAATACATTTGTCTTACTCTTCAGTCCAAAATACTCCTTCAAGTATTATTTTTGGGGATGGGAGATTGGTTATAATTTGTTTAGCTTGGTTTTATCATGGGAAGTTTGGTTTTTTCCTGTCTCCTTTCATTTTGAATAGTAGTTTTGTCAGGGATATTAGGCTGGGCTGGCAAAACTGATCTTCAGAATTTGAAATAAATGCTTACAATGTCTTATTTCTTTTAACATTTTGTTGAGAGATCAACAGTTATTATGATGTCTTGTCTTTATATGGGACTTCGCCTTTTCACATCCTTCAGCATACTCTTTGTTTTGTGGACTCAGTGCCTTAACTCTGATACGTTATGGAGAGTTCTTTTCTGAAACTCGGTATTTGATATACGGTGATGTTCTTCTGCTTGTTTAGGCATCTATTTCCCAAGATATAAAATTTTTCTTTAATTTTACTAAAAAATATTTCATGTATTTTTTTGTCATGGAAATCTTTTCTTCACATTATTCATAAATATTATCTTTTTCTGACACCTTGAAGATCTTGCATGTTTCATTCATAGGATTTAAAATTTTTAATTAAACTTGACTGGGGGATGTTCTTATTTTCCCTTGCCATCAAACCTAACCTTATGATTTCTACATGATTTATTCTGTTTCAGATTTCTCCCCTATAACATTCCCCATTGTGCTTTTTTGTCATCATGTTTCAATTTTGTGTTTTTTCATTTATTTATATCCTTTTATATAATTCTACTTTTATATCCTGAATTGACTATCTTATTTCATATAGTAATTTTTGTTTGTTTGGAATATATTTGTTTCCCCCTTTGAGTTGTTTGAACATATCTATATAATCATTTATTTTGAATTGAATGTCAGCAATTTCTTCTGAGTTTCTATTTGGGGGCAATTCCTATGGGAATGTGACTTTTAGGATGAGAAATACTGCCTTGAATTTTCTATCTCTTGGATTTTTGAGATGTGAACTTCCCATCTGCACATTGCTCCTAGGTAATAAATTTTGTTGTTGCTGGTGCTTAAATATTACCTTCCTACTTTCACTTGAGGTCTTTGCAATACTCAGGAAAGGCTAGATTGTAATATGGCTTGTATGGTGTTTCCTTTTCTGGTCTATGGATTGGAATAACAGGCTAGATCCCCAGGTCTTTAAACCATGATACTTTATTGTAACTTGAGTCTTGTCTGAAGTAACAGTAACTGTCCTACAATAAACTCACCATGAAAATAAAGTACCAGTGATTATAGAATATGCATTCTTAAGTACAGATTGGGGAGTAATGGCATTGTTGATACAGTTAATGATGAAAACAGGAAGAAATCACCGTGGATTGGTGTATTATGCTGCTAGATGGAAACAGCAAAAAACATAGATAGTAAAACACAGTAAAAATGAAGAAAAACTGTAAGAGTAATGATATGTCAGAATTTTATTTATAGAAATACTTAAAATAAATGAGTAAAGTTCACACATAAAGTAAAAATCTCATTTCATACAAATTTAGTCATAGAGAATATGTAACATAGCACAGATTCTATACTTTGGGAATAACACAACAAAATTATTAGAATATGGACAAAATAAAAGAAGTACCAGTATGGAAGGACTAAAAGGGTCAACTGCACTGACCTTGAATATAACTAATTAAAAAGAACTATAGACATCTGCCTTGACATAAGGGGAGGAACTGCATCAACTTGATGCACCATGCTTTGTGCAAGCCCAAGGGAGCCTTGTATCTTTCTGAATGGAGATGAATGAAGAGTGAATGGGGAGAAGGGTAGATGGGAAAGAGCATAGGATGGGAGGAGGTTGTTATGTAAAGTAAATGTAAAAAATTATTTAAATAAAAATTTGGTGCAGATTTGGTATTGGGATAAATTATTGGCTGACTCTCTGGCCTTCTCAGGTAATTTGAGGTAAGTAGTGATATCTGTTTATTCCTAAATTCCAATGTACTTAAACCATATTCAACTCCTTACTAGATAATTAAGGAAGAGGAGGAAAGATTTTAAGAGATAGAAGATGGGAAAAGATCAGAGCTTAAAAGTTATGCTTTTATTTTGTAGTTGCTACTCTCATGAATTCAGAGCAGTGGTGGTTTGCATTATGCTAACTGCATGAATTAAGACAGTCAATAACATTCTAGACAAGAGAAGGAAAGAGTTCCTAAGCCCTCACCTCTAACTGAAGAGCCAAGGATAGTCAATGGCTTTGAGGACAGAGAAATTTGGTATTCTTCACTTTTCTAGTTGAAACAGTAAGGATAAACTTGTCTGGGAACTTCCAAGGTTAAAATGGTGTGCCAGTGACTTTCAGAGAACCTCTTGTCTTGGACTCTTATCATGCTGTAATTACAAAAATGTTCTGCCACACCTATGTTTTAGAAATTTATGTTCTCCTTCAAAATAGTTAAAAGTTAAAAGGTTTCATCCAATAAATGATACATGAATTTTAAAGTTGATAAGCATGTTAGAAACAGGAATATATGAAAAGAAATACAATGGTATTTATTGTGTCTCAAATAAAATTGTTGCACCATGTCAATAGCTTATATAATGTCAATTGAAGAGGCTAATTATTGCTTGTACTTCAATTAACTGGAAATGTGCAATTAGTTTTAAATATTTTGAAATAGTCAAATGTGGTGGTTATTCCCCTTAATCATAATTATCAGGAGGTCGAGGCATGAGCTACACATGATCCCATCAATTTGAATATACTCAGGTCAGCATAGCTGACACTCATCCTGGAAACACTAATGAAACAACAATAACCACAACGTAAAACAATGACTGTTTTAAAATAGTCATGTTTGTGGAGCTTTCTTAACACCTGTTCTAGTCAATGTAGACTACTTCCAAATTATTAGACAAGTGAAAAAAGATGAACATTAGAAGAAAGGCAGATATAAGTTCTAAAAATCAAACAACTCATAAGCAGATATCCCTGATGGGGAAAGTATAAGCCATGATGAGACTCAATAGCAGTTCAATTATAGTGGATCTTAAGAAGGGTAATTTCAGGACTTGAAATAAACATATCTGGCCCAAAAATAGTTTCTAAGGATCAACTGAAGCACTGACAAGCAATTACATCTTCACAGAAATCCAAAATCAAATAAAGTTGGTTTAGTTTTCCACATAACAGCTAATTGACCAAATGAATTCCAGATAAACAATCTCATATTTGCATCACTGAAGTAAATGGAACCGTTAGAGCAATTTCATTCAAATAAAAAGGAAGAACAAAATGAAATTTTCAAACATTAAGATAAAATCTAGTAGCTGATATGAAACAATTGTGAAAATGCATTTTGTTAAGTGTCCTTCAGAATGTTTATAACTTATCTAGTACACAGAGTAAACAGAATGCATATTGTTATATAAACAAAGTACAAATAGTATTTCAGTATTAGCAATAAATTATGAGATATTGGATGTATTTTCACTATTACCTTGACCTGGTGATTTTTGTCCTGACTTTCTGTTTTGATGATGTGAATGTTGAACCATAAGTAAATTCTGTTATTTATCTGATGTTAGCATGTGTATATTTTTGTCTTCAAACCTAATAATTAATCCCAGTTCCTCATTATATTTGTGTTATCTGAAAAAAATTGTCACTGTATTACATTATTACATTAAATTTTATTTTTATTTCTTTTTTTTTAAAAAAAAAACTTAATAAAGAAAGAAAGCCAAGGATGTAATTCAGTAGTGAAAATGTACCTGGTGCTGACTGAATCTTCATCATCTAAAATGAATAAACATATAAATAAATAAATATCTTGTTTTCATAGTTTGTATAAAACATGTTGACATTTGTAGACTAGGTATCATCCTTGATTAGGAAAACCACTTATTAGAGCAGAGAATAGTCAATGCAGAGATGTATAACTGGAAAAATTGATAAGAATATCAGGCTGAGAGACAAGAACTAAATTTGTCATGTTGATCAACCACCATATCGCAGGTAACATGGGATATGAGGGAGCTGAAAGAACGAGGCAGAGGACAAGAATTCATGCTGAGAAATGTTGCCTCCTTTACAAAGAAGCTGCCTAAACATGATATGCACAACACCACTCCAGCCAAAATCTGGTATAGACAGGGGAAGTTGCTCAAGGCTTAATATCTCCCTGAAGAGCTATTGGTAGAAGAAACATAAACATTCATTGTTAAGGGTGTGGCCACTACACCTGCATATATGGACAGCTTTCACTGTATTCAGTGGGCATTCAAAACAGTGATAAAAGAAAAATAGGAAGGGAGATAAAAGAGAAAAAGAAAATAAAAAGAAAATGAAAAATAGGAGAAAAAGGAGAGATGAATTTGGGAGGGAGACAAGGTACAGGATAAATAGGGAGAAGTGAGGGGGGTGGATATTTGTTTGATCATAATTTATTTTAACACATTTTCAAGATCCCCCCTAAAAAAACATAAACAAAAAACCCCACAATCTTAGCATAAAGAATTAATTACTTCATTTGCATTAGTAGAGCTCTGTAGAGAGCTGAGAAGTGCTGTGCTGTGCCTTAAAGATGGTGCTGGCTTCTGCCTTCCACCTCCACAAGGGTGCACGCTCTCTGGCGTAAACAAGCCCTTATTTGGTTAAGTCTGTTCAGCCTGTCTGCTTCTGCATTAGAGTAGCCTATCTGCAGGGTCCACATAGCTCAATGGGGTTGGTTAGCACAAGGGGATTTAAGCCTGTGCAAGGGTCCCCTGGGGTCTCGTGGGTCAGAAGAAACATGTTCAAGGATCCTGATTAAAACTGCATGAAGAAGATCTTCCCGGAGTTGCATCTTCCTTGCTGGCAGGGGTAGGCACGTACAGAGCTCCAAACATTATAGTCTGGTGTACTTGCTCTTGGGGAACCGTCAAACACTTCAGAGTAGAATCCTATTACTAAAGATAGTACATATTTTCATCATAAAACATGGTAACATCGTATTGGTAGGGTCCTGAAAATTTCATCCCTATGGTGTAATTTTTTATAATACTCAGAAGTGGTATGCTAGCTACCAGAGGCAAAAATTAATCATCAGTCATACCCAGTTATTAACACTACAATTAACAATGACTAGCCTGGCAATAAAATGTCACTGATGTAATAGTGCCACAAATATTACAGGAATAACCAACTATTTGCTTGGATTTAAGCCTAAATCTATATGACTAAATTTGTTCTTTGTACCACTCTCTGACCATGTACCTATGGAAAGACAGAACATGAGTGCTAAGGGAGAACCTACTTCTGTTATGCTATGAATAGATATTTATCAAGCTGACTGATTATTTATAATTACAACAGTAGATCAATAAATTTCTCAGTCTTCATCTGAGAAGCTTTTATTTATAGTACATGGTGATTACTACAATGACTCATAAGTAATTGAAGTTGAGAAAATAAGGGTCTTCAGAGTGCTTATCACTAAAGAGAACATACAAACAGAATTCTTCCCTCTCAAAGCTCAAATACAGAAGCATAAGATGGGATGAAAAAGATGTAAGATCCAAGGTCAGCAGAGGATGTCAGAGAAACTTTGTCTTCTGGGCACAGAAGGTAAGTTGTATCACGAAGGTTGAAAGCATTCACAAGGCCCATATAATCCCAAGACAAACAGATTTTAGAATGTAGAGAAAATTTGGGCAAACACCACTACCATAATCCGTGGAGTAATTGACAACTATTAACAGCCGGGAGAATTAGAAATAGTTTTGTCTGAAAGTATAGCTAATAGAAATTGGACTTCTCTCCAGTGAAAGACATCACATAGAAGAACTTTTGGGTAGCACAATTTAGCCTTTATGGAGGTTTGAATGAGAAAGGCCCTCATAGACTCATATGTTTGAATATTTGCTCTGCAGTTAATGAGACCATTTAGGAAGGAATTAGAGGTATGGCATTTAGGAAGGAATTAGAGGTATGGCCTTGTTTAAGAAGGATTGCCCTTATTGGAGGAAGTGTGTCATTGAAGGTGGGTTTTTAGGTTTCAAAAGCCCCTACCTGGTCCAGTCTTTCTCTTTCTGGATGATGCTTGTGAATCATGTTATAAATTTCTCAGCAACTTGTCTTATACCATGCCTGTCTGTTTTCTGCCATGCTGGTCTTGGGCTACCCTCTAAAACTATAAGCAAGCAAACAGTTAAATGTATTTTTATTAGTGTTGCCTTGGTTGTGGTATTTTTTCACAATAATAGAAGAGTAACTAAGATGATCTTGAATGAGAGAGAAAGAGAGAGAGAGAGATAGTAAAACCAAGCAGATGCCATGATGTGATATATGATACATATGAGACTGCAGCTGCCTTATCCTTATCACAACTTCTAGGTTTCTGAAGTTTCACACTGAGTTCCAATAATTCCCCTGTGGAGCAGTTTGTATTGCTACTCTCCTTAACATTATTGTAACTAGTTAGCTCGTGTTTGGTGAATAGACTTGTTCTTTTCTTTCTTTCCTTTTTCTTTCTCTTTCTTTCTTTCTTCCTTTCTTTCTTCTTTCTTCCTTTTTTTTTTCTTTTTTGAGCAGGGACAGAAGAGGAGTAGATTGAGGAAAAGAAGCAGGAAGTAGTAAAAACAGGGAAAAAACAGGGTGTAAAGGCTGCAAGGGAAACTGCAGGTTAAACACAAGGTACAGAATAATAAAAGGGATAAAGACCCCCACAAAGTTGTGAGGGTTAAGAAGAGGGGTGAATAGGAGTTCATTGGAGAAGCAATAAATATGATCAAAACAGTTTGTATGGAACTCTCTAAAACTAGTAACCTTTAAATGTATTTTAAATAAATAGATAAATAAAGAGATGTAACTTAAGAAGGACTACAGAAAGAAGACCTAAATATTGGGCTGGAGCTCAGCAGTTAAGGGTATTGGCTTCTCTTCCAGAGGTCCTGATTTCAATACCCAGAAACCACATTGTGGTTCACAACCATCTGTAATGAGATCTGGTGCCCTCTTTTGTCTTGCAGGCATATATGCAGGCAGAACACTATTCATTTATATGTAATAAATGAATAAAAATAAATAAATAAAAATAACCTAAATGTTATTTGTCTGAAATATGAAGTCAGCTGTTGATGAAAGTTTCTGCCCCACTATCCTGGCCCCACATCCACTTCAGCACCAAATAAACACATAGACTCTATATTAATTATAAATTGGTTGGCTGGTGGCTGGGGCTTCTTATGGACTAGGTCTGTCTTAATTGTCAACCCCTTTCGATTAGTCAGTATTTCCACATGGTCTTGGCTACCGGAGAACTCCTTGTGCATTCCCCCTTCCTGGGCTCTACGGGATGATGCCTCTCTGCTTACACTTCCTAGAATTTTCTTCTTCTCCTAGTCCCTTCTATCTTCCTGCCTTATTGGCCAAGGATGTTTTATTCATTATCCGATAAGAGAAACATATACACAGACAAAACCCCATCACTCAGCTGTTTTTTTTCCAAGTATTTCAAAGTAAAATTAGCTCCTTTTCCCCCAGGGTTTTGTATTTATTTATTTTTTTAAGGTCAGGGAAAGATGTAGGCACTATAGGGAAAAAGAAAAAAAACACAAAAGTTATAAGAATAAATATTAAAATACACAATGATAAATGATGCATTTGTGACTGCTTTCACCATCATTTGGCAAATTTTCAAGACACAACTGGTAGTGTGATATTTTGCTCTTTTGGCTTATTGGGGCCTGCCCCCAAGCTCCCAAATAAATCATACATGGAGGCTTGTTCTTAGTTATGAATGCCTGGCCTTAGCTTGGCTTGTTTCTTGCCAGCTTCTTCTAAATTATACCATCTATCTTTGGCCTCAGGGTTTTATCTTTCTCTATTTCTTCTTACTCTATGTCTGGCTATATAGCTGGGTGACTCGGTGGCTGACCCCTGAAGCCCTCTTCCTTCCTTTCCCTTTTCTAAATCCTCAGATCCTTTGCTCCCAGATTTCTCCTCATCTTTCTCCTTTCTGCTGGCCAGTCCTGCCTATTCGTCTCTCCTATCTCACTGTTGGCCCGTTCAGGTCTTTATTAGCATGTCAGGTGTTTTGGACGAGTACAGTAACACATCTTCACAGAGTTAAAGATATGCAACATAACCAAAACCTACACAACTTAAAATAGTAACCCCCAACAACTATCAGAATACTAGTCTCTCCAGTTTGTTTAAGTGGCAAGAAGTTACCACAAAGTTACTCAGATAAAGAGATTCCAGATAATCTATTTGATTCAAGGCTTCTCGCTTATACTCCTGTGTTGTCATGAGTATTATAAAGTTAATCAATTGAAATGAGGCGATTCACAAAAACTATTTCAAATAATATTTTCCCTGCCATATCCGCTCATTCATGTATACTTCTTTATTTTACATAGGAAGTATACATGTTTTAAGGCATCTATGCATTTTGCTTTCATAGCAAGTACTGCTTTTGTTCATGCATTATTAACTTACATGATTGTGCTGCTGTCTTGCTGCCCTAATTGGTAGTACTTTCCTTTTATAATAAAAATTGGTATAAACTTTTTGCATACTCTCAATTTGACATGTCTCATTCTCTACTGTCTGAAGAAAAAAGCTGCCAAGAGTTCTTATGAGCAGAATTACCTAGACATAGACGATCAGACCATCTTATCATAAAGTGTTTCCATGATTCCAAACTGTAATATAATCCTTACAGTCTAAACTATGTGGTTGAATATCATGATATTTTAATACCATGAGAACATTCAGCTTGCTAAAATACATAAATATGCCACATTTTAATGAGATATTTATAAATAACTAGGTATATAAATTATGAAACTAGAGTCTTTATAGATAACTTTGGAGTAGGGAAAGGTACATTTTTTTTTTTTTTTATTAACAGACATCAGTCCTGGGCCTCATCATTTCATCATGTGAAAAGCATCTTAAAGCTGGGTGGCATCTCTGAAACTGAGTTTGAACATTTTTAAAGTTTATAAATGAACACATATTGTAAGATCATTTGAAAAATTTCTTGATATCTGTAAAACATTACATCTGTACATTGAAAAACTTTTCCATTTAATTATATTTTCCCAATACATGAAACTACTTATCATTTCTACTTAGCTCTTATATTCATTGATCTTGGCATATTTTCTACACCCTAAATACAATATTAGAAATGTTATTGTTGTTTTCTGGTTTGTAGGAAGGTGGAGTAAATTATAAGGAGCTCGGGGAGAGCAAAAGGAGTGATGAGACTCTATTGTGTGAAAATTTTAAGATAAAATGTCACTAGTATGTTCTAAGTATTTTCCTGCTAGAATGGTCCCACAGCAGCATCAGTCCCAAAATAATACACAGAGACACTGTATTAATTATGAAACTGTTGACTGGTTACTAGCATTTCTTACTAGGTAGCTCTGTCTTAAATATTAACCCATAATCACTAATATATGTATTTCTACATAGTCTTATCTTACTGAGAACACCAGACTCGCATCCTCTATTCCTGAGATCACATCGCAACTCTAATTTTCCCAGAACTCTCTACTTCTCCTAGTCCCGCCTATCTTGCTTTCCTATTGACGAACAAGGCTTTATTAATTAACCAATAAGAGAAACATATTTACCGAATGATATCTTCCATCACTAGCATATTGGTCTTGAATAAATATCTTAAATTCAAAATGAATGGAAAAAGTTCTAAAGTGAAATAGTGGATCTTGGATCTCCTTTGTGTAGGTATTTTAAACAGTAGATATGATGTTCTATGATGGTTTGTTAGACATACTCTGAACCTGAATGTAGTGAAATATGAAGGAAAGAATGGACTGTGAAGATTTTATTTCTCTGAAACTGCATTTAAAGATGTAATTTTATACATGTATTCCTATAATATTCTAAGCATTTTGTAGTTACTGAGAATATAATAAACTATAACTTATAAATGATATAAAGATTCTCATAATATAGATAAAAACCAAATATGACAATTTTTAATTTAAAAACACAGATTATAATTAATATTGGATCCAATAGTATGAAAAAAATCTCAACCATTTCTGAACAATGTTTTCAACAATTAGAGGTTTATCAAGTATAAACTCTATTCCAAACAAAACAAGGATTATGGAACTGCACAGTTAAATAGTCAAATGTTTTTCCAAAGATTATCTTCTTGAATCTCATTTAAATAGAAATAATTATACTTAAATTGCTATTCTTCTCATTTTATAAACATCATTTGTTTTGTGAATCTATAATATGGGGTATTATCATATCAAAAAACATCATGAAATATTACTCAAGGTTGGAGTTAAATTTGATGCTTAACTTATTGTTTCATATAATCTACAAAAAATATCTATTGGTATTGCACATATTATACTCCACATAAACTTGTTTTTCTTAGGCAGCTAAAAGTGTATTATATGGTAACATTCATTTTATTTTGTAGTAATTGACAGACATAATCACAGTTACACAGATGAAGTGTCTCCTGTCAAACAGGCCAATCTTCTGAGTTGTCTACATTCAGGTTATCCTTGTAGTCTGCATGAACTCATAGGTGATCTTCAAATTTATTGTATACTGCTAAGTTCCAGCATCTACCTGAAGAACTCTTCCAAGTAGTAATTATTCTAAAGTCAGGTTACTTGACCTAAAACATAGAAATTCAGGTATGAGTTCATGGTTGCACATGCACAGGCAAAATATCTTCTAAGACTCACATCATTTGTATGCTCACGAAGTGGCTGAACATAATTAGTGCACACCAGAAGTTCTTATAATCAGACACGACTAAAAATGTTTTACTCACTGTCATGAGTTTTATATAAAATATTATATACTCATAGATTTTTTTTTTTGCTCATCTTGTCTTTAATAGTATTTCTACCACATTTAGAATCTCCAGTCTAATTTCAGATGATAAGATATACTTGATAGCTATATTTCTTAATTTTAAGGATTCATACAAATTTTGCATGAACTTAATTTTAAATCGCTTGATGTTAATACAATACTAAATAAATAAAATACATTTAGACCCACCAAAATAGCAAAAAAAAAAAAACCAGAAAAAACAACAATTAAAAAAAAATTAGAGCAAGTATTGCAAAGAAATGATTGTTAAAGTCTAAATATATGAACATTTCATTTTCTGAATGAAATTTCTGAAATACACACTGGCACAAAAATTATTTGGCTTCTTTAAAGATGGTTTCAATTTTCTAATTTCTTTTAGAATTTCCACAGCCTTTCTCAATATACAAAAATCTCTTCCAGTTTACTTGTCCATCATGTTGACCAATGTCTAGATTAAGTCCCAAACAGATTTCTAAGCTTATTAAGTGAAGAATTGAATTTCAAACAACATAATGCATTGATTTCAGTCATTACATTATTTGTTTTCTATATTGTGCAACTTGTCTCCTAAATCCCAACCAGAAACAAGATGAACATTTTTTTTGGCCCATTGTGCATCTAAAACTTACTGGAATATGTCATCAGTCAATGAATTGCAAATACCTCCATGTTTCACAAAACTGTTAACATACCCATCTATTCAATCAATGCATTTAGGAGTGCTTCCATTTTTAAACAATTAAAATAAAAGGTGTTTTAATCATATGTGCTTCATGTAGGGTTTTATTTCTATTCCTCTGTACTTTGTCACTAGTCTTAAGCACATTAGAAGTTTGTGCTTTATTTTACGAGAAGAGTAAGATGTATTCCAAAACAATATCACATAGAATAATGTAACAATGAATATCATTGCATTCTTTATAATTGATAAATTTCTTCAAATTTCATACTATAAGATTCTCCAAGAAGTTATATTCAGAATAGAATTATTTACTTTACTCTTCTTTAGAGAAAGCAACCAGAGTCATAGCTGATGGGAGATGTCATACTGTAAATATGTTTCTCTTATTGGTTAATGAATAAAACACTGTTGACCAATAGGAAAGCAAAATAGGTGGGACTAGGAGACTAGGAGGAAAGAGGAAGTAGTAGGGAGTAGGGAGGAGATTGAAGATGGAGGATGGAGAGAAAAGAACTCCAGCCCCTCTCTCAGGTAAGATGAGACCACACTGAAATACTTAGATTAATAGAAATGGGTTAGTATTTAAGACAGAACTAGCCAATAAGTAACTAGTAACAGCTTTATATCAAATTAAGCATCTCTGTGTGTTATTTGGGGCTGGTGTGGCAGTGGTACCAGACTGGCAGGAAAATACCTACTCATAACACAATGGTGCCGAACGTGGACCTGAGAACTTTCACCTAAAACTTAAGAAAAACTTAAGAAAGGGTTTTAGAAACAAAAGAACAAAGACAAGCAAGACTTCTTAATAGTAGCATTTTTCTCGGTTAGATTCTGTTTTGCTAGAGTCAAACAGAGACTTGCTTGGCTCCTTTAAGCAAGGTTTCCTGACTCAGCATAAGCAGCAAAAAAATGCATTGCTTTTAAAGGGCTTTGCTAACAACTGAAAATGGCAGTGACCACATCTCCAAGCTGGCAGCATGCTGCTGGATGGCAGCATAGACCAAGACAGTGAGCACAGGTTTCACTTTTAGTTGTAAAGATACACGCCCCCATCTTTGATAGAACACGACTAAAACAATATTATCATTAACACCACTCTGTCAATTTAGATAGTGAAGGCAAAAAGGATTTAGGTCTTTTAGTCAGGCATATTCGTGATTCTTTAATTTTAGAAGCAATATCAATGTGTAAGCTGACTTGCCCCAAAGTCTGTAACTAATGAATATGTGCAGATTCCAACCAATGAACTGTGATTTGAAGTCACCTGAATTTTCTCTCATGTCTCCACCAATTTTCTACCACTGGAATTGACAAAGTCAGTTTTAAAAAACATAATATAATATAGATTTAACTACAATAAGTCATACCCTGAATCACTTTACAAAGATATATTCACATCTGTAAGGAAGTAAAAGAAATCTAAATCCTGTGACTACACCTGAAACACTAGACTGGAAGTCATAAAATAGTTATTCAATGATGAATTATGGGAGTGTATATGTGATCAAAGTTGCTCAGAGGTTATAATTAACTCCTAGTCTATTCTATGCATACCAATAAGAAAAAATGGCACTTATTACTCCAAATTTTTGATCTCAAGTTGATGTTTGTGTATTAAAAAATGTGTTCTCATTAGTAATATATCACTGTATGGGTATTAGAATCTCCAGTATGTGTATTCTTTATATTAATAATAAAGATCTCCTGTGGTCCAAAAGACAATTGAACAATTATACTTGAGTTGATAGCCCATTCTAAGACTTGGTATTTCTTAAATTTAATTAGTCCTTGAAGATATAGATTTTCGCCAGATAATATTTTCACAATATAGAAGAAAATCAGAGATAACTTCTGATTGTCCTAGATTCAAATTGTTGATATTGAAATGTCTTGCTTTTCTACTTGTCTTAAGATGTCTGATAATTTTTTACTGGGTACCTGACTTCAAACACACTATGCAAATAAATATAGTAAAAAGAAAAGAAAAGGAGCACATTTAAGAGAATTAAAACAGATAAAGTATTTCATATGCATCTATAAAATTATTAATGCTTCTCACAAATAATTATATTACAATGAGTACTTAATGATTTAGTTAGTTGTAAAAAGTCCATCTGAAATAATCTCTCAGATATAGCTTATAGTCATTTGAAAGCCTTTTCTTCAGCTGGCTGGGACTAAACTTGGATAAATGGGGAATCAGTTATAGCCAGAATACAGTTTTTAAGGCAAAAGCTGTATCCAGGCATATCACTCTTAAACTTCAGGCCAGGTCTTAACAGAAGCTAAGTTAGCAGAGACATCTTAACCTCAGGTTGGCTTCAGGGGAAGTTTTGCACAAGCAGACAATAGTTTAACCGAAGATGAGTTAGTTGGGGCATCTTGACGCCAGGTTCCTAGAACATAGTAGGGCAATTTTTCATATAATTCTCTATCAAGGAGATCAAACTACAGTTAAACCTGAAATGGCTTCAGCAACAATACATGGAGCTGGAATCGCTGCTCTGTTTTCCCTCATCACATTGTAACTACAATATTAAAGTAAAACTTGTTCCTTCCTCAAAGAAGATAATTCTTAAGAGAGAATTCTGCCTTTGTTGAAATGCCTATTTTTTTTTTGTCTTCACTGTTATCTGTCAGTATAAATTAAGCTCCATTCAAATTTAAAAGTGATTTAAAAACCTACCAAAAAATGAAGGTTAAAAGGTTTGTGTAATTAAAACAAGTAAAAATATGGCATAAATTCTCACTAGAATTTTTACCATCCATGGATATAATGTAAAATACTTCAGAGTCTTTTTTTTCTCACTCTGGAGAATATTTGCCAAAAGACTATAGTGCATTGAGGGGCATTTTCTCTTTTTGCTTCTACTTTTCTGTTACCAATTATTTCTCAACATGAAACTCAAGAGACATATCAAAGCCATAAATAATCATGGACTTATTAGTCAAATTACAATCAAATATATATAGAAGTAAAGCAATGTTATTATGAAGAAATAGGCATATTTTAAAAATAGTTTTCAAGAGGATTGTGCATGTTTTGTTTCCTAGGAATAAAAGAACCTCATGATTTGTCTTGGGCTTTCTGTGGTAAACCCTTTTCCGGACTCTATTCTTTGTGAGCATGGCTAAGTGGATTTATTCTATGGTAAATAGTTGAACACAAGGAGAGTCCTGAAATGAAAGGCTTTTACAAGGTACTACCTCCATCTACCTTTTGTTCTGAGCTAGAAGGCTATTGAATGGATGCACTGAAGTACTTTGTTTACAACCTCCTTGAGATGGAGTAGTCTAATGATTTGTTTTCAAAATCTGTACTTATAGAGAGAGGCAGACTGGATTCCTTGGTTATTCTTGGATGAAAGCAATGCTATGACAGAGAAAGCAAAAGAATCGCAAATGCATAAATATCATAAAGTGAACAGCAAGAAATTATAATGTCTTTTTCTTTAGTTAATGCATAAAATGTTTATAGAGTTTTAGAAAGAGAGAATCACAGAGCTCATTCAAATATATTTTAAAGTATAAAACTCATTGTTTCAGTCCAATACATTTGAAAAGTAATATATTTGTTGGAATTCACCCTTATGTAATTCATATAACTCATGACATTAAAAACAAAAACAAAACAAACAAAAAAAAAAACCACACAGGCTACAACCAGAAGCACAAAATGACTGTATCAAGCAACTTAAGAAAATTTCTCTTGACATAAGCACACTGTTGTGCTCACACTCATTTTCTCAAAGAAATTGTAAATGCTCAACAAAAGGTACATGTGTGTTTTCAGATATAATATATAATATTAATATAATATGTAATAATATAATATATTGTGTGAATCTAATAGGTTTAAATGTTACAGTTAAATAAAAAAAAAAACAACAGCTTTGTTTAGTGACATTATAATGTGGAATAGTGGCTTAGAATCTGCTCCGAGTTCATCTCCACAGAAAGTAGGTTGGGCAGTTAAGAGGTGAACATGGGGAAATCTTAGATATGCTGCTTTTCTCAAGCCTTACAGAAAGAACATTGACAAAAGCCTTTAGACGATTTGCATCTCAAATGAACAAAGAAAGAATTTGCAACTGGTTTTCTAAAGTAAATTGTCCAATAAAAAGTAAAAGAGGAATCCAGTGTAAAGAGGAGACTTAGAGTTTGTTAAGCTGTGGGAAACATTTTTAGGTAGTGAGCAAACTGGAAAATCCTAACAAAGTATTTTTGTAGAAAACATTCATTCTGTGGAAATCCACACTCCTTTTGGGACAATTGCTCTCTTATGTTACAGGACATATTTCTTGTAAATAAACTACAGAAATGTCCAGAAACTACAAAATAAAATAAAATAAAAAACAAACCAAAACAAACAACATAAAAGGAAACATTATGTCTTTAGGACTATATTAGTATGTTGCATTTGAGAACGCCTGTATGAGCAGCAGATTCATTTGAAAAGTGAAAATGATGTCTTTTTGTAAATGCCTCAATATCATCGGACTGGTCTCGTTGCTTCTCAGAATAAAATAATTGAAGCAATTTATCCTCAAGACACAGGCTACATAACTCTCCACTTGCTGCTGCAAGTATAATCAAAAGTGTTTGATGCAGCTTGAGCAGTGCATGCCATATGAAGAACAGTTGCAACTAGGTTTAGCTGTGGGATCTCTGAAAAAAGCAGAGACACGCGGCTAATGATCTACTAGGCAGCCAGCTTCTTGTGGATAGAAGGTGCTATATTTCATGTTGTACACACCTTAGGTCCTATTAGATGCTTAGAAGTCTACACATGAACAAAGGAATGTTTCTTTTCTTCTATGTTTGCAAAGCTTCTATTCAGAAAAGAGAAACTAATCAATGAACACTCAGTTCCTGAGAAACATTTAATTCCCTATGAAAAGGGTAATTTCTAAACTAGAAGCATTTGAAAGTTTCATTTCCTCATAATCATCCTGTTATTATCTAATTTGTTTCCAAAACAGGACACTTTGTCCAGCTCTAATATTAAACTGGAGAGGCCCTTCAATCATTGGTTGGCAGTCATACTACTCTTTCTGGTTTCACAGAGGAAATAAAAGAAAAAAAAAAGAGATTTATTTGGGAGCAAATAAACTGTGAGGCCTGCTTTCAAAGAAAGTAAACATGCATAATCAGAGAAAGAGCCTGTGTCATTCCCATACAAGTTTGTTGGATGCTAATTTTTCAAATCCTCCCACCTCAGCTTGTGAGTCCTTACCCATGCTCTCTTGAGAACTGGGGTCCTGGAAAGTGTATCACTTTGGGTCACAGAATCTCTCTTCAGCTCAAGGTTTTCAACCCTACAAGGGAAAAGACTGACAAACACAAATCACATGTTAAATACAATAATTATATATAATTTATAAGAAATAAACTTAACACAAACATGCAGATTAGAAAACACAAACACCATGCTGTGAGGCTTTGCTCTTTACCTTCCAGACTTAGTAATTTTCTGTTTCATAGGGTTCAAAACTCCACCCCACCCACTCTGTCCTGTGGTGCTAATTACCTTTATGCTGTAGGCAACCTTTCTGTGCTATGTGTCTAGACCTGGGCTATTAATTTTTGTTTTGTTCTGTTTTGTTTTGATTTGATTTCAGAAAATTTCCTTTTTGTCCTTTTGTTTTGCACTGGCTCTGTTGGAATTCCTCTTCTGACTGCCCTAGTTGTTTTCCTCTTTGTTTTCTGTGTGTGTTTCTTGTGTGCTGTCTTGAGCCTATTATGTCCTATGTGTGATTATCGCTTTTGCTTTGGGAGAAAGATTTTCACACTTGTAAAATCTTTAAGTCTTAGCCCATTATTCAATACCTATAAACTTTAAAATATGGCTCTTTTCAATTAATTTGGCAAGTTGGTGTTTATTACATTTCAACATTAATTTAAACTGATTTTATATAAAAAACACATTAAATAAATTTCAATCTCATTATATTAAAGGTTTATTTTGGTATAACTTTATGTAGTTGATCTATAATAGACAATGTGGTCACATGTATAGTTCCTTCTTTCCTGAATAACATTGTTCTTAATCAAAGCATTTTATTTCTCAACAGTATAAATTATAGTTAAATTTCCAAGAAATATATATGTCCTTTTGAAAGCTTGTTTCAAAGACATGAATCTGTAACTTCTATAATCTATGCCAAAGGATGTAGAAGGCATTTTTCCATTAATGTTTTCATATTTGTATACACAGTTTAAGAGCTATTCCCTTCAGTCAGTATGGATGGGTTATTAGGATACAATTTTGTTTGTTTGTGTCACAAAATCACTCCACCTAGAAATTACAATTAATAAATATGAATCTCATTAATTTTGTCCTAACATGACAATTGGGTGTTACAGAGCAAGTACTTAGTTACTAATAGTGAGTGTTTCTTTCCAACAAACAGGAGTTGACTGTACCTCTACTGTGAATCACTACACATTTTGGTAAGGGGGGTACGTACACTAAAAATTGTATTATACATAACACAAAGGAAGCACAGAGCATATGTAGTGTAATCCAGATGCATGAGGAAATTAGGGCATGGCTGGATGGAGAGAGCCAAAGAGGAAAACTGGATACTTTCCACCACTAAGGCTGAGCAAATGGCAGTGGGGAAAGATAGTATATGACTCAGATTCAAGGGAAACACAGCATAGTGAGTTATAGAAACATTGTCCTGTGGTATCAAAAGAAAACTAGATTATTTCTAAATTTTCCAACATATATGATAAAAAATTTCATGCTACTGTTCGACAAATATTACTTAGTTCTACTAGATTTTTTAAAATTTTAGGAGACTAAGTACTGATAATAGTATAGATTCTCTCAATTATTTTGTCATAAATTCACAAATATAAACTTCGCACAGAAACAAAGCTACTACTCAAACATATAGCTAATTTTAAACATAACACTGTAGTATGTATGTTTTCCACCAGCCCGCCTGGTCCCACCACCACACCATCCCCCCAAAACAGGCATAGACTCTGTATTTGATATAAGGCTGTTGGCCAGGTACTAGTTTGTTACCGGCTAGCTCTGTCTTAATGATTAACCTATTTCTACTCTTCTAAGTATTTTCACATGGCACATCTTACCAGCCAGAGGCAGGCGTGCTACCTCTCAGAGCTCTCCATGTTGACTCCTTCCTATTTCCTCTTTTCTCCTTTGCTCCTAGACCACCTATCTTGCTTTCCCATTGGCCCACAGTGTTTTATTCATTAACCAGCATGAGAAACATATTTACAGAATGATATCTCCCATCATAACACACCTCAATGGAGTTGTATACTATATATGATTTTAGCCAAAAGGTCAAAACAGCATTGGACCGAACCAAGCCTTCTGAATATGGGTGGTAGTTAGGATGCCTGGCAATCTATGAGACCTCTGACAGTGGAACCTGTATTTACCCCTAGTATGCACATGGAATTTGGGATCCCATTTCCCATAGAGGGTTACTTTCTCAGCCTAGATACATGGGGAAGGGACTAGGCCCTCCCCCAAATGATGGGACAGACTTCGATGATACCTCATAGAAGGCTTCACCCACCCTGGGGAGTTGATGTGGGACAGGATTGGAGGGGTCAGTGGGGACATGAGAGGATGGGAGGGAGAGGGAACTGGGATTGATATGGAAAATAAGATTGTTTCTAAATTAAATTAAAAAAGATTTCAAAAACAAGAAAACACACCTTCCAAAAAGAAGTTGAATAAGTTACACCCTGAAGAATACATTTTTATGTATATATCACAATAAAAGACAAAACCCATAGAAATATAATGAAATACAATTAGTTTTATGTCCTCTTTGAAACTCCTCATCCTCTTATTTGTATTCTGTCATTCCTCAACAACTATTGCTATCTTTTCTTCTCTCCTTTTTAGATTTCACACTATACTGACATGAGCATGTGTTTACATATGTGTATACAATATGTATACACTATAGGCTATCTGCATATGAATGGGTTAGGATCTGCTTATGAGAAAGAACATGGAGAATATTTTTGTCTTTCTTTCTGAGACTAGATGACCTAATAAGATTTTAACTTTTTCTTCAAAAGCTTGTTACTGTGTCTACAGATTTAATTCTCATACTCTAATTGGTTCCAAATACAGACTATCAGAGTTTGACTAATATTAAATAAAGGTTTATAAAGAATGAAGTCATGATAAAAAGATAGATGGTCAGGTATCCTTAAAGGGTCTCACCGGTCACATTTTCAACGACCATCCAGTTTACTTCTCTATTTAATTCTATCCCCTATGGTTATACACACTTATTGTATATTTACTCTAGCCCCTTATTTTCCCATAGTAATTATCTAATTCTATATTTATTTGTTCTGTGTCCCTGGTAAACTATATGCTCTATCACGACAGTGGTCTGTGTTTTATATTTCTGTGTGCTCCAAGTATACAACTGAGTTATATGGAACATTAAATAATGAAATTTAATAAATATTACTTCATGAATGCATCAGTTAAGAGGTCTGGCAATTTCAAGCATTGTCTTTTCATGTTAGTTGGTTTTTTTCTGTGCTTTAATTGTATTTTAAAAGTTCAAGAAAGAGTACCATGTTATTTTGAAGCATATTGCTTTTGAGGTGGGGCTCTTACTAAGTTGTACAGGCTGCTCGCAAACTTGTGGTAACAGCATTCCTGAATACTCAAGATTCTAAGGTATTCAAGACTCAGACATCTATTGCTAAGGCTGGTTTAAAATACTAAAGTAGGCATCCATGAAAATATAAGTAGGGTTATGTTTTACCTACTGTTGAATGATTATCTCTAGTAATAATTAACTTTAGTAAACTTTTTACTTCATTAGCCTGTGGATTTTTGTTTTCTGTTTGTTTGTTTTTGCCATAGCAATTTAAAAAGCAAACAGTCTACATCTATGTGAAATACATTATTATATGCATGTTCCATGAGCTTTATTTTTTCTGTTTTCAAAACAATAATTTTATTGTTACTTTTCCATTTAAAACTAAAACATAGGCCTGCAAGTATAGTTTTACAGTATGCCAGTTACACACAGTGAACAAAGAACAGGATTTGTTCTTCAGACAAGCGAACATATAGACAATAGATACATAAATAAATGTAACATTTAAAATATTGAGAAGGAATTACAGAATATTAAACATAAGCTAGTCAGAAAATGCCAAATATCACATTATTTTTATGATTGTCAATGAAGTCAGTTTAAGTAAACCTCACCAAAATAGTAACCCAATGTGTGTATTAAGCTGCACTATGTTGTTACAGCATAACTAAGCAATCTGAATAATTTAATTTTCTTATAGTCTTCATATTTTAATGACATCTACCATAAAATGAAAGACAAACAAAAAAACAGAAAAGGATATAGAATCAAATACACAAAGGGCAGAGTAGAGAAAAATATATGAAGTCTTATAAAAGCTCACTCATTTTTAAAGTGTATCTATTTGATTTGCTGAAGATTAATTGAGACAATAGACAAAGGCAGGGTATCTATTTTATTCTTTAAAGGAACAATATTGTTACTCCCTTTCTGTGTCCATGGCAATGGGATATAGTCATCCCTTATAAAGACAAGAATAAGAGATGAACTTTGGTGGTGATGTGAGGCTGGTGGTGATAACAATGGTGGATGGCCATAGTCTGCATGATTTTTGAGAATCAGAGAAAGACAGCACAGGACTTTTTTGCACCTACCCCTTATTAGACTCTGTCAGTCAAAGTTGAATTATAAAAAAGTGTTTCATTCAATATGCAGATAATATGGTATCCCTTATAGTTGTGTACTGGTTTCATTTTATCATTAGATTGGCACAAAAAGCAGACAAGTAATAGTACTTTTTAGTTCTTAGATGAACGAATCAAACACAATATATGGATAAGATTATCTAAAAGTTACATTGTTCCTCACTTCTAGTTTATTGAAATAAATTTATTATGGATGCTATTTCTTCAAATACCAAAGGATGTGACAATAAATAGAATGGTAGGAATAGACAATTGTAATTCCTTAATAGTGAAAGTGGAATTTTTCACTGCTAAATAGGGCCTTAGATTTTTTTTCCCCATTAACATGTTCAAACATAACAGTGAAAGGGGAAGTAAATAAAAAGACATTCTGTGCTAGTCCCTGTTTCTTACAATTCCTTTAAAGTTAAAATTAGCAGTGCAGGGGAAAAAAACAAATTAGAAAAGGAACTATGAAATGAATAGTACTCTCATGTTCCATGTGCAAACTCAACTGGGTATGTGAAGCCACACAAAAGTCGGTACAATCTCTCGTGATCTTGTCAGAACAGAAATATTAGAAGAGATTTATCTAGGTTTTATGTATCTCTGTCTCTTTCCCACTTCCTCTTCTCTCTTTCTGGATGTGTGTATGTAATATGTGCTTCATGTTTTGTGTTTGCTTCCTTCATACAATGATTCCTGATTCTACCATTTTTTTTTTATAATGTCTTTGTCCTAGCATTTTCTCCATAAATTCCTGTTGTCTAGTGTGGAAGAAATTATAACAGCTCCCTTGGAAATTTTGCAAGCTTGCCTCCTTTTTCACTAATGCATCTTTCAGTAGTTCAATTTTCCTGTGAAGAGACAGTCAGATTTCACACTGTCAGACTTAAGCGAATGAGGTGGTGTGGTAGTGCTGATAGGATCAACTGTAGGAGGTAAATGACCTGCTTTGTCATTAACACGAAGGGAAATGTGTAAAACTTCACCTAATTGGTGTCTGCAGATGGTTTCACTCAATAAAGCCGTTTGCAGAACTAGGATATGATTAATTTTTATCAGTCATTGATGAGACAATGTCAGTTTTCTAGAAATATTTTTTTAAGCAGGAGATCTAAAATAAACATACTAATTGTTTCTAATTCATATACTGAATACATAAACAAATTATCAAACTATTCCTCTACTTTTTCTTATTTTATAATTTTAAAATCAAACGTGGTAAAATATACTAGCCCATAATTTTACTTCATTATAGTCAGTAGGTTTTTTTATGTTAGTTTTAGATAAGGCTTTATGTATTTGTAATAAACCCATTATTTAAGGGAAAAATTAACTACAATTTTGCAAAAAATAAAGTAAATCTACACATGGTATAAAATTTCAATATATCACATAGCATGTCAATAATTATTGGAGACAAAGTTCCATCCCTGTCTAGGCTTCTTCAAATTTCACCCTATTGCTTTATCTTTAGTTAAAACAGAAAGCGTTTTTCTGGTTTGACCTCCTATCACAGATCGAGTTGTTACCTGTCTGTGATGTCAAAAGCTCTGAGGATAGTTTCCCACCATCAAGCAAGTAATCTTGCTTCAGAGAACAAGAGCTATGTTTTCTCCAATCAGGTTCAGTTCTCATGCTGCCAACAAAGGCTATGAGTTGTTCCAAGAACCATCTCTCTATTGCCTTCACTGCCAATATCAAGCCCCATGTCATCTGACCTATGCATTTGACCAGCTGCTGGGTAACTGTGTATCAGGAGTAGAAAACTAAATTTGGTTGAACAGCACACAGAATTCAAGAAAACACCTGTTTTAACCCATATATTATAGAAGTTATTATTAAAACATAAACAAAAAATAGACAAACTGGAAAATAAGAAATTGTCAAAGAACAATTATGCTCCCTTTAAAAATCCTGACTTATGAGAAGCTATCCAAATTAACTCTTTTAAGTTCTTACAGAAATTCCTCCCCAATTTGTTTGCTTTTGTTTAATTTATTCTTCTTCTTATTATTATTTAGTTTTCTGTTTGTATTCAGAAGAGACAGAAATGCTCTGGATGCAGGTATGGTGGAGTGAGTTGTAGAGGATCTTGGAGGAACGGGGAAAGGGGAAACTGTAATAAGAATATATTATATGAGAAAAACTGACTTTCAAAAAAAGAAAAACAGAAAAAATAGATATTCCATTATGTAGACATGATTGAAGCATACTCAGAATATATGAACAAAATGGGAATAATCTCATGTTAATAAAAGAGCAGTGTATGCCCCAAGCCTTAACTATCCCAGATTGTTCTTGAAATCTCTATTGTGTCATTTAGACACAGGGATGATAACCTTGGAGGCACAGAAATGCATCCATATTTCACAGAGAAGCAAATCACAACAGCTTTCTTAAATTAGTTTTACCACAAATAAGTTCAAGCTTGAATTACCCTGGTCACTACCTTCTATCTGTATCTTGTAGGTACTGGGCCATCAATGTCTGTACCTATAGGAGGATCCCTAACAAAGGGCTTTGATCCGCATTTATTAAACAACACACACCAGCATAAAAAATGGGAAGTGAATGAGAAAGACATTACAGAAATTTTTAATGGAATTCTCACACGGAATTGTAACTGACAAGCTCAAAACTAAAAACTTTATAGCCAGTTCTACCTGTTTGTTCTTTCCAACATTTATGGCAGATATTTGCTCTATATGGTTTATTTCAACCCCTTGGCAGTTTTTAATAAATGATCACATGGCATGTATGTGGACTCGTGTATTTTGGGTCAGGGCCATGGAAGAGTACATATATTAAGATTAAAGCTATCTATTAGCCTTGGTTGTAAAGGCTATCAACATGGAAAATACAATAGAAATAAGGTTAATTGTTAAACTACTTTCGGGAAGGCAGTTTCAACAGTCAGGTTGAGTATGCAATAAGACATCAGGCTGGATTTTAAGTGACCTCACGGTATATTATTAACTCAGTGGTGAGGTTTTGCTAAAGTTCCAGTCTCTTTGAGCATAGGAACTGTATTCATTAAATTGTATTACTGCACTCTATCTTGCATTCCTCCCTCTAGGATGCTGAGCAGGAAAGTCCCTGGAATAAGAAAGGCTTACAACATGCTGTACAAACAAGTGCAGGTCTACTGAGACAATTATTTTTACTTGGATTATGAGGTCAAAACAACTGGTGAGACCCTCAGCTTCCTGGGAAATGCAATATGTTTATTCAATTTATAATCTCTAGTGGCCATTGCGTAAAAACTCTGTGTATAAATATCTTCTTTTCCCTTGTTTAATTACAAAAACCTTTATTCTTTTCACTATACTGAATGGACTGGAGTATGAGTGCCTCACACTTGAATCTGGATTCTAATCCAATTTTAGAGATATCTGTCTGATTAGTTACACTTCTAATTATTGAGATTTTGGTTCTGGAATAGGGGTAACAATAATAAATTAACAGAACTTTATGGTAATTAAAAAGCAATGTGCAATCTACAATTGAATGGATGCAGAAATTGCTTTGTTGGTAAAGTACTTACAATGGGACCTAAATTCACATCTCTAGAACCCAGATTAAAAAAAACAAGCAAAAACACATGTAGGGGTCTATATATGTAACCCCAAAACTGGTGATGTAGTGATGGAAGGATAGCTGGCATTCTCTTGTAAAATATTCTTTATGAATTGGTAAACTTTAGGTTTGGGGAAAAGACTTGTATAGAAAGAAAGAAAGAGAGAGAGAGAGAGAGAGAGAGAGAGAGAGAGAGAGAGAGAGAGAGAGAGAGAAGGAAAGAGAAAAAGAGAGGGAAGAAGGAAGGAAGCAAAGAGTGTTAGAATGTTAGAGGGAGTCGGTATTCTGCATGTACATGTATACTCACAAGATGCACATAAGCAAACATGAATTAATTTATACATGTACACATATCACACACAAAACAATGTACAACCAAAGGTATAAGTATGTACAGTTTCATTAAATATTACAAAACTTTAATTTAGAGCCAGAACATTTTCATGAGTTTTCATAAACATAAAAACCACTAACCATCAAATATAAAACATAAAAACAAAATGGAAAAAGATCTATATTGTTGATCACTTGCTCTAATTTAGCTACTGTCTGAGTGGCAGTGGCATGGCAGTGTTCCTGTTATGTGCCCTCATCAGCATAGGAATTATAATTCAGGTTATGGAAATAACACACAGAATTGCAGTAGGTCTCTTGCATCTGATTAAGACTTTCCATTAGTTTCCTTATTGCCACAGCAAAACTGAATGCACTGATATTTTCCTAGATAACTTTCAAATCTCTTCCTGTTTCTTTTATCATAATCATTTGTCCATGGCCCTTGGAAGATTGCTGGAAATGACAGTTAGGATATATATATATATATATATATATATATATGTATATATATATATATATATATACATATATATATATATATATACTTTTCTCTTATAACTCCTTTTTCCCTGCAACTCTCTGCATTTTTTCTCTTTCCCACAATTTACATCTTTATCTCTAGTCCTACAAAATTTGAAGTGTTGAATACTCATTTCTAATTTATTACTACCACACATTTGCATATTAGGTATCGATTTGATGGTGAAAAATAAAAACTATTGTAGCACAAGGCCAGCTCTACACAACTAAATTAATAGATTAATGATGCTGGAAAGTCTGACACACTGGCATGGAAACTGGTCTTCTGGAATAAGGAAATATTTTATGATTGCTTCTGGGGCCTATTCCAGATAATCAAGCCTGCTAGCCATCCTAACAACTATGAAACCCTGGAAGTGAAATGAGTAATTTGTTCTCGCTAAAGATCTATGTATCAGCAGTTGCCCTTGGGCTTCAAATACTTGGTTTTGGAGGTTGTGTTTTCTGTATTTTTAGACTGCAGCTCAAAAGACAATGCTCTGATTGTAAAAATTTGTCATTTACTTATATCATAGTTTAGCAAAATTTATAGACAAAGTTAAAATAAATACAGCTATGTAGTGTACCTTTAGTAAATATACATTATAATTTACCCCGGTACTAAATAATGGATGATTTTTAAAAGTCAATAAAAGTAGCATGAGCAGAACCATCATTAATACATTTCTAGCACTTTTCCCCCAGAAATATGAATCACTTTATAAGTTAATCCTGAAAGATCAACAAATAAAACATGCCCAGAAACTTAAATTTAAGACAAACTACAACTTTTATTATAACACATTCTATCCTGTTTGTTATTTGATTGACATACTTCAACTAAAATATTGAATGGCTGTTTGTGAAATTCAAATGTGTAAGTTCTAAAATGATTAGATCCATTTTATTATTTTTTAGAATATAGGGTTACACCTTAAGCATGCTTGTAAAACCCTATGTGTACACCATTCTGACCTGGAAATCAGAGAGATCTGCCTGTATTTGCCTCCTGAGTGCTGGTATTAAAAATATGCCCCACCATGCCTTTGTGGATCATATACTTTCACTTCTAATTTACAAAATAAGGAAAAATAAATTGTGTTGTATAAAGCGAAATAACTTTCTCAGTGCCATAAGGAATAAAACCTGAATATCATATTTCTAAACATTTCATTGACCATTTCCTCAATGACAGTATACGGGCTAAAAGGTTGCCCAGTGTGATAACTTTTTCTCACCTGTAACCATCTATGACTTAATTCTGTTATTCGTCAAGGTAAATGTGAGGCACATTGGTCAAACTTTATTTTTCCTCATTGGTCCACAATGTTTTCCCATATATAGGCAGCATCATTAAAACAGCACTAATGTAAATATCTTGCACATTTTTCTTGAGAAACTTTCCAGAGATTAATGGTCTCTAACAGCCAATAACTTACTGTATCGGAAATAAAGTTGAATGATTTAATGATCAAAAACATTCTTGGAGTTAGACAAAAGAAAAAGATTTTCACCTAAAACTATTATTAGTGGTAAAAATAAATGAATAGTTTTAAACTTTAAGATTTATCGCTGCAACATCTTTAGCATGATTAACAATAATATAATTCAGGAAAAGAAGAAATATGGTGATCTTAGCCTTTGATACCTAGAAGGTAGTCATTAAGTAAGAAGTCTATTTCATACTTTCCTATAAAGAATGAACCATCCTGGTGGAAAACATCAAGTTCTAGCACTATCAAAAGAGAGGACTCAAGGAAAAATTGCATGGGTTTGCTGAGTTTTTAAATATAAACAGAGAAGAACTAATCTTATTACATGGAATTAAACTTTTTACAAGGTTGCTTTTTATTCTTGTTTCGTGATGTTTCCTAAAGTTGGCATGATAACATTCTAGATTCAGGGATAAGGAAGACTAGTAAATTTTTTTGGATGCATTTATAATATTTTTTTAGTTACACCTATATCTTCATTTATTTCAGTAACTGCAGGAATTGACTCACTTCACAGATCCTTCTGTTGGAAAACCCATAAGCTTCCTCTACATCTCTCGAACGCATTTATCTCAAAATGTCTAGTATGTAATATAAAACAATGCTAGCGTGATGAAGATAAACCTGACAAAAGGAAAAGCTGCCTGTGAGAAGAAACTCAGTATTAGTAAAACAGTTTTTGCAGCCACCAATAAACATTTTGAACCAAACATTTTTTTTCTTCAGAAATTTGATACTAAGAAATGTTCTTGGAGTATAGATCTCTGAACAATGCTAACAATGGCATTGATACTTTTGGTAATTAATCAATTTACTACTTCTCTGCTTGTTATATGTGACTAAAATAAATATCTTGATAGGATATTTGTTTTATCAGGGAACTTGGGTTAAACATAAAATGATCTTGGAGGAATGAAATAAAAATACAAATAAAATCCAGGTACAAATAACAACATGTGTAATCTGCATGAATCTTGACTACAGTGATATAAATATTCAAGCAAATATTATCTGGCAATTATTTCTCCCGTGTTACAAAGGTGTTCCTTAATTTATGTGAGTAAAGAAACCTACAATTGTTCCTTGAGGCTGACCAGAGAGATTGTTCCAAACTCACCTCTAATTAATTTTTAATTTGAAATCTTGATTTCCCTACAGATATTTCTAATGTAGTCTTCTGTACACAGCAGATATCAATAATAATGTGGTATCCAATACCTGTACAAATGTATTTTATCACTTGCCTACATCGTTCCAAGAGAGGACTCTTAGGAACACCTAATGAAGGAAATCATAAAATGTACTATGAGGTTAAACATGTATTGAACAATTTGTCACACATTCTGACTTACCAGTTGGCCTGGCTGTTTTGTTCTACCGAGAATTGTGGGTAAGCAAAGATGGCCCTGCCAATTTTGATATTTGACAATGTCTATGTGCCTTGTTGTATGGTGTCTGGCTGTGGGAGTAACAATCAGATCGGTAAAGAGTGTCATCTGCTTCCCGTTGGTGTCATAGTCCTTGTGCAGGCTGCAAATATTGAGACTCTTCTCTGCATAGATATAGTTATCATGTATGACTGCATGGTCAGGATGCTTATGTGTTTGGCAGCATTTGGGTTTTCAGTTGTAGACAAGCCTAGATATCAGAATTTCTCAGCTCTTGATAGTACCCAATGTTACAGCTTCTGACTCTAAGATGTCAGAAACCATCAGATCTGTGACTTTTGTGGACCAGGACCTTAAATTTCTCTGACATAAGTGTTCTATCCTTTTTCAACCTCAGTTCTTCATCCTCTTTGGTCCACTGGATTAATTGCTCTCTCTAGCTACTTACCTGCCTCCAGTTTAGCTGTGAAGGCACAGGCTGCTCTGCAGCTTGTTAGCTTGGTGTTCTGACTACTTCTCTGTTGTTGACAGCCCTGCTCAGCTGCCTTTTATTTTGGATACAGATTCAGCTCGACGACTGAACCTAGGCAAGAACAGAAAAACCTGAGAGAAACCTTTCATTAGGCCTAATATGTCAACAACAGTGGGCAAAATATAGGAAGGAGTGCCCAAGTCCATTCTAACAGAACCTTAGCAGATGGTTCACACAGCCAGAAAATTGCAAAGATGGTGAACTAATAACACCCACCTCACATGAAAATGAACATTTATGTTCATATCAATAACAACAAACTGCGCAGTGAAATGAAGGCTCATGTTGTCAATAATTGTAGATTGCGTCTTAGTCAACAGTCATAGCGGAGTTTCTACTAGGCCATCAGGAAACACACCCGTTTTAGGCCAGATAGAAACTGATAGTCAAGTGACAAGCTAGCAAGTATTAGCGACATGTCTGGTACATACTTGTAGTAATTATTTTTTTCCTGATAACTACAAGGTATATGGAATAAGTAACTTCAGGAATGGGATGTATATGTTGCCTCCAAGTTTGAATGCCTAGCGTCTTCCTGGTGGGGAAGGCATGAGGTCAGAATTTGTAGCATGTTCTCACATTGTGCCTGTAGTTAGGCAACAGGGATTTATGGATGTTAGTGCTTAGCTCATTTCACTTTCTTTCACTTTTTATCAATTCTAGGATTCCAAAACAAAGAGTGGTGAAGCAGATTCAGGATGTGTGCTTCCTCCTCAATTAAACATCTCTAGAAATAGACTCACAAGCCTGTTTAGAACTGTGCCTCCTAAGAGATCTAAGTCCAGTCAGGTTAACAATGACAGTTTCACCCATGTCCATTAAACCCTCACACGCATCATTTTAAAACATTACCTTCCACCACTGGTTTTCAAACCTGTACAGCCAACTCATAACATAAACTGCAGTCAGCTTCAGTCAGTCCAACTTCAAAAGTCCTCATAATTGTTGACAGTCTCACCTCTGTTCGAGATTCAATTCTCTATCTACTCGTAGAAGATGCAGGACTATCTCCTAAGTCCCTAAATATATGCACATAAACAGCTACATATCTCTAGTATACAATATCAAGGAGTAAATATTTATAGCCCCAAAAGGAGGAACAAGAATATGGAAAAACCAAGTAACAACAACAACAAAACTAACAAAGACAAACAAAACGACACAGAAAGCTTAGCAGAGCAAACAGCAAGTCCTAATGCTTCATGACTGGTTTGTGAAGCTCTTGAATGCACTATCTACATGTCAAAGCTTTGGAAGATAGGCAGTTGTACATGACCTTTCTCCCCCAGTGGCTTCACTCCATGCCTGTCTACTTCTTTGGCAAATGTCTTACAGGCCTGGTATTCCTAACATTGTTGGATCTACACTAAAATTTAGACTCATATTAACAGTCACAGTCAACAGCAGCTTCTTAGTATCTCCTGCCAGGGAATGTATCCTGCCATACATTCCCTGGCCTCCATGCCACACTAGAACCTTAGTGCATGACTTTTTGACCCTGCATTGCTTGTATTATTCATGACTTCCAAACCAGCACCCCATGGATGATACTGCTTAATTCTGCTTCCAGATATTCTTACTGCCTTCTACAATTTTTGGTAGTGGTCTCTAGGTATCTGGAAGTAAACATGGGGAAAATAATACTTCCCTGCATAATTGTTGTTAAGATGGAATCCATAAATAACATGAACATTTTAGTCTCTTGTTTCAAATTAATTTACAAGCTAGGGCCTTCATGGATGAATCTTACCCTTAAAGAACATGTATTGTTTCCTTAGAACAAAATTTAATGTTTCTTAATAATTCTAAAATGTATTATTTATTTAACTTTCACAGCTGTTAGTTTCTCTGCTATCCTACTCTGCCCACCATCATAATTCCTCTGTTCTGTATGCTATTTATATCGACTAGTCTTCACCCTTTATTGGGGAAATCTCTCCTTGCTAGATAAGAAGACCATTACAAAAGGGCATACCTTATCAAAACGTACAGTTGTGGATCTATTAGTACATGTTCAAAACAATTCCCACACCTAAGGATCATGTGCCATTTCAAAAAAGGGGCCAACAAGATTTTAAAAGCAAGATGATCTGGAAGTTTTCTCAAAGACAATATCTCCTACTAAGGTCAGAAGCTACACCCATAAAGCTTTGCCAAAGAGACTGCCTAAACATGAGCTAAATAAAAATGACAGGAATAGACAAGCTAAAGGGGAAGACAGAAAGGTCTAGATAGGCAACTAAGGGATGCAGAGAAAGGGAGAAGTAACTGTGCCTAGGAAACAGCAGACCACTACCAAATAGTCAGTCCTGAAAAGCACAATACAAGTAGCATTATACAGACTGAGTATACTATATTTGGGAATTCTAACCCTGAATGACAGTGAAGTCTAAGAAAACGGAGCAGGAGGGAAAGCAGATGTGTTGACCTAGGCCAGGGTTTACATGCTAAAGCTGTGTGTCACACTCCAATCTTTGTTACAGCATGTTGTTCCCGCCAGCCTCCTGGTTCTGCCGCCATGGTCCCACAACCACGTGTGCCCCAAATAACACTCAGAGACTCTGTATTTGATACAATCCTGTTGGCCAGTTACCATTATTGTTTATGGGCTAGCTCTACCTTAATTATTAACCCATTTCTACTTATCTAAGTGTTTCCACGTGGTCCTCTTATCGGGGAGCCGCGCTGCAGGTGTCCTGCTCCTTCCCGGGCTACATCTTGACTCCGCCTTCTACTTCCTCTTTCCTCCTCCTAGTCTCTTAGCCCCGCCTATCTAGTTTTCTATTGGCCACAGAGCTTTATTAACCAGTATGAGAAACATATATACAGAATAACATCTCCCATCAAATCTTTGTGGTTAACTCATTCATTGGTTTTGCCTCACATTTTGCCATTCCTAGTCTAGGAAAGGCTGTAATGTTCTGTGTCCAAAAATTGAGTAGGAGATGGTTTTTAATTGAAAGTCTCATTTTTCCATTTCTGGGGGAAAATTCTGCTTCTGAATGAGGTGCCAAGTGTTTAAATTGTTTGCCCACTTGGAACCTGGAAAATAAAGCTTCCAAGTTAGATCAGTCACATGTTTTATTTGGTACAAAGCAACAGCCAGAGTGTTTCAATATTCAGTCCTATCAAATAAACCACAATTGCTCCCAGCGAGTCACTCAGCAACACCAGGGTGATTGTATTTATCACAGTAAGTCTAATGTTCGCTCACATCGGCTTTGAGAAGTTAACTTTGATATTCTTTGAATATCAATCTGACTGCCTCTGAGGAGGCAGAAGATAATGAGAAACTATCAGCCTCAATTTTCAGATTGAGCAATCAGGATGGGTGCCCTGTCTGAACAAATAGTAAAAGTTCTCTTGTCTTTACAATCTTTTAGTACATAAGCACCAGCCAGACACCAAAATGTCTGTCAAACTGAGATGATCACTCAGCAAGATTGCAGTGAACAAAGATGAAGAACACTGTAGGAAAAAAAAGTGTTTTGACAAATTTTCTTTTCATTCTTAATAAGAATTGCACCTGAAAAGACATACTTCAAGATGTTTCTGATCTTATTGAAGAGAGAAAAAGAATCAGATGAAATACATTGTTATTTAAGACCAATATTCACCAAGTACTGGATGTTAGCTTGAAGGCTCTCCTGTCAGGGTGTTTTCCAAGAGAATGGATACATGAATTTCACCAGGTGTGTAGGAATTAGTATACACATGATTACTGTAGAAGGCCATCATTCAGCCTTTCATTTTTCCCATCTCCTATATTTCCCAACATCCCAAGCTTTGAGTTAATTTCACCAGAAATTGACATACAGCACTTTAAGGTGCTTTGTAGACATAGGCTTCATTTTATAATACAGTGTATGAACTTGTTTGTGTTAGCCAATGCAGTGGTTTAAATGATTACCACTCATAGGCACCTCTGTTGGCACTGTGTGGGTAGGTATAAGATGTATGATCATGTTGGAGGAAGTAAATCACTAGGGATAGACTTTGAGAGTAAAATGCTTATGTCACTTCCAGTCTGTGCTCTTTCTGCTTCATGACTGAAGTTCAAGATGTGAGCTCTTAGCTTCCAGATTCTGCCTAGTGGAACAAATGAAGCTTTGAGTAAAAGGAGAGGAAATAATTCTATTGACTACAAAGGATCAGAATAAATAATAATTAAGGACTATAACAATTTTTCTTTTATTGTTTAACATACTAAATAGAAATTACACACATAAAACCAACTAAAAATAGTTTAGAAAAAATTGTGTATGTTTTCAATTAACAAAATTATTATCTAGGTATTTTATCAATCTACTGGAGACATATAATTTTATAGATGACATAAGGTGAAATGAGATAGAAAATAACTCCAATGTCCCATAAAAGAACTTGAAGAGATGGTCATTGAAATTAGGAGGATTATAGGATAATTTAATGATTTCTCTGACAAATGCTTTGACAACTGGATTAGAAATTAAGATTACTATATAACATGTAATATTCTAGGCCAATTGAAATTAAAAGAAACAATCGATACAAGTCAAAAAGAATTTTAACACTTTTTCTCAATTCAGTATCTATTTCATACATATAAATACACACACACATACACATACACATACACACACACACACATATATATATATATTTAAAATATGAAATTAACCAATAAGTACAAGCAAAACTGCAAATTTAAAAGTGACAAAACAAAATATTATACAACTCCCTGTTTAAATGAAAGATTTCATTCTCTCTGATGTGTAAGAAATAATTCAGTATATAACAGAATGACTAAACTGAATAAAAGATGTATGTCATTTTAAAACAGAAAGCACACAATCATTGAAAGAAAATGCCTTGTAAACTTACCACAGCTTCCTTCACCTTACTATGTGAAGTTGTATTAAAACAATGCTGAATGAGTTAACCCAGACACAAAAAGAGGTATGTACTCACTCATATATGGATTTTAGACATAGATCAAAGGATTCATGCCACCAGAGTAACTAGTATACAAGGAGAACCCTAAGGGCACTGGAGGGAGGGGTATCTCTGTGAGCATTAGGCCAGCCTGGTCTACATAGAGAGTTCCAGATCAGAAGATCAGACAGGACTCACACAGTAAGATCTTACCTCAAAAAAAAAAAACAAAAAAAAAAAAACAAAAAACAAAACAAAACAAAAAAACAAAAAAAGTAATAAAAAAAGAATGTTATCATTCATTTAGACATGTAGATAGATATTTGTAAACAAAAGTTTCACTCTTATTAAAAGAATTCAGTTTATTTAAATAACAAGTAATAATTTTAAATGGAGGCATGAGTAGGAAAGCTTCCATGTACACATTTGTATTTTGTTAGAGCTAGTTATTTTTAGAAAACACAATGTGCCACAATGAAATGCTCATGGCTATGTTTTTAAAAATTTTAATTCGGGGTCCAGGAAGGTGTCCTATAAATAAATTAGTTACTTTGTAAGAATGAGTACCCAAGTGCATCTTCAGTGTGCATAGTGGGCCCTGGAAGCTCGTGCCTCCAATCCTAACATTAAAAAGGCAGATATTGGAGGTTCCTTAGGGTTTGGCAGTCTGCTGGTCTAACTGACTAAGTGTGTCTCAGGTACAGTAAGGAATTATCTCAAAAATAATTTGGAGAATATTTCAGGAAGACACTTTACTTTATTTCTGCCCTAAATACACACATACATGTGTACTTGGAAACACCCACAAATAGGTCTTACACACACACACACACACACACACACACACACACACAGGGGTGGGAGGATGAGCATGCTTGCATAGGAAATACAGAATATGGTCTTAAGTGTTTCCCAGATGTATTTAAACAAACAAAACATGTTACATACTCCTCAATTTTCTAGAATTCCAGGAAGAACAAACTGGAAGGAACATTTTGAAACTTACACTTAGCTTTTAAATTTGTAGGTATAATCAAGTAAAAATAATGAGTCTTTATCTGTACCTAATGTTAGCTGTCACCACATGTGAAACTCACACATAAAATCTGCAGTAAATTTTAAATGGTTCCTAATTTCAGAATGTCTCACCAAGGTTCTTTGTATAAGATTTCATTCTAGAAATCTAGTTGATATCTTTAGGATGTCAAAAAGTCAGTAAAAATTTTGACATTTAAATTCTGTTATTTTACCCTCATTATCAAACTTGTAATTTTTCTTTCTTTTGGAATATGAGTTAATGATGGTTGGAAAGATAAATTTAGGTGCCATAGATTGTGGTTTAATAGTCAGTGTTTTAACTCATATATAATTTTTAAGTTCTCTACATTGCTAGATCTTTTTTATCACCCACGTTTGACTTTATATTTCATTGGATGAGTGTGAAGTTTCATGATGAGCTAAAGGTCCCTAGTTGACTAATCGTCTACCCTTGAGTTTTTTCAATATTGATTGATGATCATTCTGATTTGTGTAAGTTCTTAAAATACAAGATTTTTATATATAAAAGAGTTACATCCTGAAAATTGCCACCAAGAGTCTGTGATAATGAGGGTCTTGATAACATGGAAGTTGTTTTCATATAAATCCAGAGTTCTTCTGACCAGTGGATTCAAGTAAGGAAGCAAAGAAAGAAAGACCGAGGGAAGCAGACACTTGTCGGCACTGTGGTGGTGTTGTATGAGTTTAAACTTAACAAGTCTGACAATAAAGATTAAGTGCACAGAAAAAGAAATGATACATCTCTCTAATCAATCATTTCCCAAATTGGCAGAGTGAACATATTGACTGCATAACACATTTTCATGTCAATATACCTCAAGAGTTGAACAAACTGTTTATTAAAACAAATACAAAACAGTTATTCTTTATGCATAGCTTTTGTTGACTAAGAGGTTCAGGAATATTCATTGTTTCTAGACAATGCTACCTCATAATGAATACCTGGGCTCTGACCATCACTTATATCTGTTCTTTTGTTGTGAAATACAGAATACACCAAATAAGTCCTGTTTTTAGTCTTAGTGAATTCTAAACTTTTTCTGTTTCATGCTTTCCTATTCTGCCCAAACAAGACTGTTTTCTAAGTAACAGCATCTAAGTGATTAAATAACTTAACAGTTTGAATTATTTGTAGTCTTTCAGGTACATACCAAAGCCTGGATAAAAGCAATTTGATTCCATTCTTATGTACTGCTTGATATTATAGTTAAATTGGCTTTCCAAGGGGAGTTTTCAAAGTCTGTCATATCATTTACAGCAGGGCCCAGGACCTCCCCCCATGTATCTAGGCTGAGGGAGTATTCCTCTGTTTGGAATGGACTCCTAAATTCCATTCTTATACTAGGAATGAATACTGATCCACTACCAGAGGCCCCCCAGACTGCCCAGTCCTCCTAACTAACACAACATTCAGGGAATCTGGGTTGATCCTATGCTGGTTTCCAGCCTATCAGACTGTAGTCCATGAGCTCCTCCTTGTACAGTAGTTCCTATGGGTTTCTCCAGCCCTTTTGCTCACTCACCACTTCTCCATTTCTGCAACTGGATTCCAAGATGTTGGATCAGTGTTTAGTGCCTGCTTCTGCTTCCATCAGCTACTAGATGAAAGTTCTAGGATGGCATATAAAGTGGTCATCAATCTCAATATCAGGGAAGGGCATTTAAGGTAGCCTCTCCATTATTGCTTACACTGTTAGCTGGGGTCCTTGTAGACCTCTGGACATTTCCCTAGCACCAGATTTCTCTTAAATGGCCCCCTCTATTATGGTATATATTTTCTTAATCTTACTGCTTCCTCATGCCCACTTCTGCCCTCTTCTTCTCTTACCCCCCCCACTAATGCTCCCAATTTGCTTGGGAGATCTTGTCCCCTTTCCCCTTCTCCAGGGGCCCATGCATGTCTCTCTGAGGGTCTTCCTTGTTTCCTAGCATCTGGCAGTGTGGGTTGTAAGCTGGTAATCCTTTGCTCTATGTCTAAAAGCAATATATGAGTGAATACAAACCGTGTTTTCTAATGAGAAAGGTAGATGTGTGTTGGTAAGAGAAATGAAGGCATGTTGTCTTGTAAAATACAAGGAACCATGTTGTTAAGACTTAATGGTGTGTTCCCAATTTGATTATTAAACAAACAAGTCCAAGTATATTAATTAAATTATGTTGACATTTAAAAATTTAACCTTGAGGTTTCTTAAATTATGATTCATATTTTGTGATATTTAATATGTTTTATTACATATGTATGTAGCATGTTGTTTTCTACCAGCCCACCTGCCGCCGGTCTGGCGCGCTGGCCCAAAATAACATGCAGAGACTCTGTATTTGATACATTCCTGTTGGCCAGTTCCTAATATTGTTTATCGACTAGCTCGGTCTTAATTATTAACCCATTTTTATTATTTTAAGTATTTCCATGTGGCTCATCTTACCGGAGAACAGCAGGCTGCATCTGATTTCTCCAGGCTCTATATATTGACTCCTCCTTACTACTTCCTCTTTCCTCCTTGTTTCCTAGGCTCACCTATCTTGCTTTCTCATTGGCCCAAGAGTGCTTTATTAATTAACCAGTATGAGAAACATATTTACAGAATAACATCTCCCATCATCTCCTCTTTTCTGTCTAAAATAAAAGAAGGGGATTAACCTTAATATAGCAAAATATATTATACAAGTTATCAAATAAGAATCACAGTTAACATTATTTAGTTCATTAACATTTTCTAAGACTTAAAGAAAATATCATCTATCCTATCTTTGTGAGTCTAAAGTCCTATGTGTAATCTTTAATCCTAATTAAGCAAAACTATAACCAAAACTATCTGTCTTTAACTCCTTTAAACAGAAGGAAAATATATAAACTCTAAAAGTGACAGAGACAACTCATTGCCTGGTCAGTCACCTGAAGTTCTTCTGTAAAGTTTTATCTTCAGCCCATATGCCATAGTGTGTCTCCAGACTCCTCAACAAAGCAGGAGACTTTAAACTGTCTGGGTATATTAGCAGTTTGTCAGTCACTTTTTTCTGTGTCCTGCAGAATGTCTGGCAGACTTTTTCATGAAGCAGGAACCCTGTAGTACTGTTCATCTTGTCTCGGCAATCACCTTTTTGTGGGTCATGCTAGTCCAGTTTCTACAGCATAAAGTCAAACAGTCCAGAAGAACATTACCTTGCCCAAATGGCTAGTCTTGTCATATTAGAAGCAAACTGCATAATGTGTTTCTTTGATGCCCATCTTCCTTCCTGATGTAAGTGTTGTTGTTGTTAGGAGAAGTTGTACCTCATTGTCAAGAAAAACCCTAAACCATTTTAAATGCCATATTCTGTAGTTCTTTGAAAGATCTGAAGAATGTCTATCCATCTCAAATATATCTCTGCATATCTAGAAATACTAAGTTTTAACTATCATAGGTAACTCTCTAATCTGTACTAAATTATATATTACATTTTTAATGAGCTATATAAACATAATACCTAAACAAAAGGAGAAATATACATATTACAAAATTAGCCTTAAATTTGTATCAATAAATGAAAATTCATTCCAAAGCAAAGTATTTATATTTATACCATAATTCCCTTTTTACCTTTAGAAAGATTGTTTGTGTCATTAACCAGTTATAACCAAGCCAATTTAAATGAAAACAAATATTTATAAACAATATTTGGGAATTTGAGCATCATTCTTTCCAAACTACTTCCTGCTGGTAGGGGGCGCTGTCATGGGGAACCCTAAGAAGATGCAGAAATCCTTGCTGGAGTGGCCTGTAAGGCTGCAATGTCCCATTGACTTTGCTTTAGGGGGTCTTGCTTGATCAACATATTAGTCTGGAAGGAATCCACAGCTTTTCATTTTCTGTGGAAACAAAAATAGAAATCCTTTTCCCCAGTAACTTGTACTTAGGCTTAAATTTTTGTGTCAAGGCATTTTTAAAATATATTCCATTTATGTTTTATGCACATTATTCTCACTATATTCTATGTATGTATACTTTGTTTGTATTCAAGACATTTTGTATATTGATACAATTTGGAATATTTATCTTGTTGCTCTGTAGAGCTACCTCTTGTCTAGACATTTCTACTCTACCTCTACTTTAGAAATTTACGTGGGCATCGTTATATTGTATAGGTATGTTTCCTTGCTTTATGCAAGGAAGTTTTATTCAGTTTTTTAGCTAAGTTCCTGAGTATTACATATTATCCTCACCCATGTTTCCTTTACCTATGAGATTAGTTAGACATAGATGCTTAATCTCCAATCACTTCATAGACCTGCAGAACACGGCATTTAAATATTTTAATATTAGTACTCCATTGACATGAGACATTGTTGCTCCTGACAGCACCATGCACTTTCTCAAAAGTATGTTGGACATTGTTGTTGCTCCTTCTGGAGTTCATCCTCGCTTCAGCTATGGCCTCTTGGGCAAGGAACTGCCCCCACCCCGACCACTGATTTGGTCATGCGGTCCTATGTGTTTGCAGGTGACAACTAGAAGACTGCTGAACCTTGCCAAGTCAGGGTAAGACAGACTGTCTACCTCCCTGCTTTTGTTGTGGTCTGTCAGGTACTCTTGGCCTTAACCAAAACTGGTTGTACCAATGTTGCTGTGAGACCTTGGGTGACTGTCTAGGTAGCTTGCTGTTTCTTTCCTCGCTGCATCTTTTGGAAGTTGCCCACCGCACTTCCTGTCTACCCTAGTATTGCTATTTTCCTTCTCAGGCTTGATGAGGTTGTAGATTAAACTATCACAACTATTATTCTCTCTTCCTAGTTAGATATATTAGGTACTAGACTTAAGCTTTCTAGCTTAGGATAACTCTATTGTAAACTCAGTTATGCCTTCACCCTAGGACTAGATATGTAGATCATTTTATTCTCAATTTTTCTTTTCTTAGAGCACACTTGTTATTCACTGTTTTGTATACAGTTTTGTATCAAGCCCAAATCTTTTCTTTAGACTAAAAGGTGAATTGTAGCGAGATATTCACCTTGTCTGCACCTGCAGATTAGGCCACGCCCATTGAGGGCAGAGACAGGGCCGGACATGACCTGGCGGAAAATGCTGGGAAAGGGTCTGGCCACTCTCTTTGGTGGTGGACGCTGGAAGGCTTAGGATAAGGTGGAACCTCTGTATTCATCTGCCTATGTTGTGAATTATTTCTCCCTTAATAAACATCTATTTGGCCTAATTGTTTATCCTGATCCTTTTAAATTGCAATATATATATACGTGTGTATGTGTGTGTGTGTGTGTTTGTGTGTGTGTGTGTGTGTGTGTAAAGCACAACTACAATGTTAGCTCTTCTGAGCTAGAGGCAGAAGGATCAAGAACTCATGGCCAATATAGGCTACATAGTGATTTGAATCCATACCCTGCCACAGAAAAAAATACATATATATTCTTATATATGAATAACAATGTAAGGGGAAAATTATTCATGGAAATTATTTACCTTACTATGAGTTTTTCTGATTCCAAGTAATGAAATATACTTATTGTTAAGCTTAAGTATCAGTGATATATCAAAGCATAAAAGATGACACAGAGGATGGCCTAGGCCCTACCACAAATCACTTGACAGATTTTGATAATCCCTCATGGAAAATATCACCCTTCCTGGGGAGTGGATGGGAGATGGGATGGGAGTGCCAGAGGGTGGCATAGGAGGGAGTGGAGGGAACTGGGATTGATATGTAAAATAAGATTTTCCTAATTTAAATAAAATATATTAATAAAAAAGATATACATATCAATATGGTACTATCGACTGTCATGTAATATTCTGATGTAGTTACACATGTGTGAGGTTAAATTAACTTATATCTTTGTAGTAAAGCTATCAATAGTTTCTCTCTGTTTTTGTAAATGCACAATACATTATCATTTAGACTTTAAAGTGAATTACCTACCCCTATTTGTTCCTCTTTTCTAACTGTAGCCTAATACATAGACGTCATCAACACCTTCCTTATTGTCTGATCTCAACCATCCACCTTGTACCTTCTAGGATGCCCAAGTTTTAGGTTGCCCATTTAACTAAGGGCAAGGTTTCTCAAAGCTCTTGATTCTTGGTATGATATCATCTGAACTTTTTATGATGACATGTTCATCATCTGTTTTTTTCTAACATTGCTGTTTTTTGCCTGTTTTTATAGAAATTTAAGTTTCTTGCTTGTTATATCTTTAAGTATGCTGTCATATCTATTGCCTCAGTACCCAAGACCAGGCCTTCAAGTCTACTTTTGCTGCATAGTTACGGTTTCTGCACGAAAGGCCAATCCTAACCCACACTTGTTAGAACTACATGGTATTTTGTTCAGAATTAAAAAGAGGGTCAACTAGACAGGGTATTCTTTCCTGATACTTCTGTGTGAGTGGTGCAGACACAAATGCATCCTCTGTAATTAACCTAGACTAGTAAAAGTAGAGCTATGCTCAGCTCTGGGTGTAACAGAGGACAGACTAGCTCCAGTCTCCTAAGCTGTGCCTGCCTCTTTCAATTCCAAAGTGAATCACAACATCAACCTACAACCTGCCAAAAAAGCCACACACTGTGAAGAGATACCAATTGCAGAGGGAGATTTGCACATCAAGTCCACTGCTTCTTGTTAAAAATATTGGCCAGAGTAAGATTGCATTAGTTGGGTCCATATGATGTTTCTACTAGAAACTTATTAGACTTTCCATTTGCAAACATGCCTGTGACATGGGCCATTAGAGTCTTCCCTAAGTTGGGTTTCTTTCACCTGCTAGTTACTGAATCCCTACTTGTCTTAGTCAGTATATTATTGTTGTGAAGAGACAACAAGGAAATTCTTATTTTAAAGAAAGCATTTAATTGGTGGCTCAGTGCAGTTTCAGTGGGTTAGTCCTTTTTCATCATGATGGGGAGCATGGCAGTAGACAATGAGGGATGGTGCTAGAGAAGCTGAGAGCTGCATCCTGACTAATGGGTAGACAGAGAGTGTGACACAGGGCATGGCATGGGTTTCTTAAAACCTCAAAGCCCACCCACAGTGACACAAGGCCACACCTCTTAATCCTTTCTAAGAATAAACCAACTAGGAACTAAGCATTCAAATGTATGAGCCTATGAGAGCCATTCATTTAAACTACTAAACTGGTCAAAGAATTATTTTTCTTCAAGCCATACTGTATGCTAGTAGAGTGTTGATGATTGTAGTTTAAGCTAGCTGACTTGTACCTGCAACTTACATACAGAAAAAAAACTCCCTGCAAAATCTCACTGATACACCCAAATTTTCACAATATCTGACAGATAGTCATGGCCGGATCATTAATTTGCATAATAATTAATATGTATAAGCATAGTATCCATTTATGTCCCACATTAGTACATATGCAGAAATCCATAAATAGTAGCCTGATAAAACTTGTGTTGACTGACATTGAGAAATGAATGGAAAAATAATGCTGTGTGTCCAGCATTAAGCTTTAAAGTACAAGAGTCTCACAGCTTCAAGTATTTCCATGGTCTTGAAGATTAGCTAATGACCTTCAGAAAGAAGGCATGAATATGCCTCAAAACCTGTTTCACACGGGTGCACAGGTTATTGGGCAGTTGTCAAAGCAACAATTATTGGCAGTGCACTAGGTAAAGAACTTCTACTATTGTGTACTGGGTATTTCCACAGTGGATCTGACACTGATCTGTGAGACAATATTATTTACTAGCTATTCTGTCCAGATCTCCAGCAGGAAGGACCCTGAACAGAAGCAATTGCTTTGTTTTCTGGACAATGTAATTCCACTCACTCCAGTCTACAGTTATCACCTGGCTTGCAAAGACATGAGGCTCTTCTCATATAAACTTTTTGTTTTGTTTTGGGTTTTTGCCAGACAGGCTTTCTCTGGAATTAAAGGCATGTGCCACCACAGCCTGGCATACTCATAAAAACTTTTATGTAAGGCTCCTAGCCATGGGTTTGGAGCCTAAAGACTATACATGTTTTCCTCTCTCTCACCAATGGAGTAGATGCCTATGTGCAAGGCTATTTGGACTGTAAGAAGTGGTAGTGAGGAGGATGACTGTTTATTTCTGAATAATTCAATGTGACTTCTCATTTCTATAGTAAAAATGAGGCAGTGTGATATCCTAACTAACTCCCTTAACTGCTGTGAATATCTTTTGGTAAATGAATAATGGTTGAATTTGGTATATCTGAGTGCATATGGTTGCTGGATGATCTCACCAAGTTGCCATCTTATTCAGGACTCCTGCTTTCAAAATGTGAAATGCAGAGTCATAAACTTCCATCCATCATTCAAGGACAAAGATGAGTAATGATAATATGCTGGTGATGTTTTACATTTACCTAGCAAATATTTATTGAGAAAGAACTGTGTTTATCTTTCAGAACTCAAAGGCTGGCTGTCACTCAGGCCTTGTAGATTCAGTATTCAGTCAGCGCACAGGGCTCCTGGTAAATAATGGTTAATCCTAAGAATAAATAAGGCCATTTCTGATAAAGAAATACTATTAATCAAAATGCCAGATTAGCAGTCAAGTTTAAAACAAAACAAAAACCTCAACAATACTTCCTGGAGTAGGAAGAGAGGATGTAAATGGATACACAGGAAAGCGAGGGAAGAGACTGAATAATAGTGTGTGTGTTTGAAACTCTATTTTACACTAAAAACAGTGATAGTGCCCAAAATTACTTAGATCTAGAATTTCTTTGTTTATACTGATGACCATTTGTATAGATGTTGGAGATTGTTTAATTTTTTTTCTGTTTATATTTAAGTCATAGAGATTCTCATATGATTTTATTTTGACTAGTGGTATTATAAGATTACAAAAGATTCTTTATGTTACTACTATACTGGGCTTATATATTCCAAGACTTTACTATACTAACTTATCCTAAAATTATTAAAATATAAATGAGAGGGTTAATACCACTTTATATATAAAATTATTACCTTAAAAATGTATCAAGTATTTCTTATATAGTCAATCATAAGAAAAAAATTTTTATTGAACTGCTGTGTTCATTTAGATAATGTATACATTTTTCAAATGTTTTTTTTTAATTTTTATTTTTTTTTTTATATACAAACCTGTTTTACTGTTGTCAAATACCAGAATTTAATATGATAGATAACACTATTAGACTGTTAAGCTTTTAACCACAACACTGAGAGAGATTAGAACAGCATTAAAAAAAAAGGGTGGGGAATAAATCCTTCGACACATGAATATAAGGTTCTTGCAAGAATATTTTAGGTGTTGATACTTGTAAGTAAACTATCATCTCCACAGTGGGGAGAGCCTGTTGTGTGGAACATTTAACAGCTTCTTCCTTTTCTGATTGCTAAACTAACAGAGCATTTTAAAACAAGAAAAAAAGTATTCAAGAAAAAAAGAATAAACAATGATTCATTAAGATAGTCTTATTGATTTTTGAAATGATCCACATTGTTATTAGATATATTTTTTCACTTAATCATGAGTTACTAGAGGAGAAAGGACTTGATATGTTCACAAGGTTTTCCACTTAATGATCTATGGTAACTAATCAAAGAAAAAAGGTAGTTTTGTAGAAGTATGTTAAGAACAATCGCCTCTTTTTAATTTAATATTTTTTCTTATTTTATATATTGACCCCAGTTCTCTCTCCTTCCTACCTTTCTATGCCCCCCACAGATGCCCACCCTTCCCAACCCTCATTCACTCCCCAGGAACAGTGAGTCCTTCAATGAGGAATCATCAAAGTCAGTCAAATCATTTGGGGTAGGTCCTAGGCCCTCCACTGTGTCTCTAGGCTAAGGGAGTATCACTCCATGGGGAATGGGCTCCCAAAGTTATTTTGTGCACTAGGGATACATACATCCTGTCTTCACTGTCTGAGGTCCCATAGACTGCCCAGGCCTACTAACTGAGACCCATGTTCAGGAGGTCTGGGTTGGTCCTATGCTGGTTTCCCAGCTATCAGTCTGGGGTTCATGAGCTTCCCCTTGTTCAAGTCAACTGTCTTCGTGGGTTTCTGTAGTCTGGTCTTGACCCCAATTTCTTATGATCCCTCCCTCTTTGCAAATGGATTTCAGGGGTTCTCTCAGTGTTTAGCTGTGGGTGTCTGTTTCAGTCAGATACTAGATGAAGGAGCTAAGGTTTCATATAAGGTAGTCATCAATCTCATTATCAGGGAAGGACACTTAAGGTAACCTCACTGCTATTGCTTAGATTGTTAGTTGAAATCATCCTTGTAGGTCAACAACCACCTCTTTAAAAAGGCAATCATGGACACTTATGCAACCCTGTGGAACATATTGAGGGACCCATACCTAAAATGTTTGGGACCAAAACTGATTTAGATTTGGATTTATTTTTTATTCAATTTTATTGAAATTTTAATGGCTTATCCTTGCATTTCAAGCTTGCCTCTAATTTGCTATACAGTGGAGGATGACTTTGAATTTCTGATCCTCCCTGACTCATTGCTAAACTTCAGTCATATTTTCATATACTTTGGAGAAGATAACCAAGCCTAAGAATAGGATTTGTTTTGTTTCACCTACTCTACGTGTATTCCCCAAAGCTGATTTTGTTTTTATAGACTACTTTAAAGTATCTGTGTATTAACTGTCCTGGTTATATAATGTCAAGTGTTGTTTGTGGAATTTGTAAAATGCTTTGGACTTGCAAGCTTTTCTATTTCAGATTGTCAGCTTAGATGTTCATGCTACACAAGAATGTGTACTGAATCATAACAAGGCCAATTCAGCGGACAGACCCAGAGAAGTAAGAAGATAAGAGTGGAAATGGAAGAGAGCTGAATAAAATGATTTAATCAAGTAAATAAGGTACTGCTCTCAAATAATTCATGATATCTCAAATATATCAAAACACATTTTGCCCCTAACTTTGGGATTTTCAGAATTAGCTAAAGTGTTTGAATGTTATGTGAATATGAACCTGCAGAATTCTAAACAGCAAGGATAGTAACTTAGGACAGCTCCCAGGATAAGGAAGTCTCTGTGTTCGGATAGCATAAAAAAGTAAAGGAAATTACAAGCAAATCAGTAGCTAATAGTGGCTTACCTATAATATTCATACTAACTCAAAATTTACTGTGAGCTGTTGAGATCCTTCCTAGTAGTTTTTGTAACACACCTGAATAGTTGATTCTTCTTGTCTGGTTTGGAAAGGAGATTATAACTTATAAGATACATTTGCCTTATAATGTAAATGCTTGGTTATATAATTTACTTCTATAAAAATTCACAAGCAGAGAAAATTATGCCTTGGAGTGAAATGAAATCAAGTTATAGAAATCCCTTATATGTATTAATTGAGTACACCATTTAATCTCTCAATGTACTCATTTCTTATATTGAAAATGCATCTTTATACAAATCAGATAATGATTGAGAAGAATTTCATTAATATTAAGTGTCAGCTCTAACTTCATTCCTTTTTTATCCTACTCTGTTCACACCATCTCATTTAGAATTGTATCTTTTCATCTTTACATTATAAACATTTATAATTTCTATGCTTCTTGGCTAAACATAGTCACTGAGTAAATCTGAGACTATAATCATCTCTAGCAGATGTAAAATCAATCTTTTAATTCTCAGCTATTAAGCAGAGGATTTGGGTAACCTGTGTTGCATAACTTTAGACACTATGCTTCCTCCATCTTCACCCATTTTCAGATTTCTACACCTTATCTAAAATGAGTAACTATCCAGCTTTCCTTTATATTCTACACTATTTTTATCATTCTCTATTTCATCTCACTTATAATTTCACATCTAAAATACTCTTCCAGGTTCACTGCAAATACCAGCTACTGTGTAAGAGTATCTGAACCCAAAATTATTTTCTGCAAATTTAATTTCATCATGCATTTGAAACCAAAACGCCAGAAACTCTTTCCTAATTAAAAATTGAGTATTCAGAAACAGCTGACCTGTACAACAAGTGGGAGCTCATGGACCCCAGTCTTATAGCTGGGAAGCTAGCAAAGCACAGACACAGACGCCCTGAACGTGGGTGCTAGTTAGGGGTCTGGGAAGTCTATGGGACCTCTGTTAATGGATCAGTATTTATTCCTAGTAAAGGTATGGACTTTGGGAGCCCATTCCACATAGAGGGATACTATCTCAGCCTAGAAACATTGGGGGAGTGCTTAGGCCCTACTCCAAATGATATGACAGACTTTGACGATTCCCCATGAAAGGCCTCACCCTCCCTAGGGAGCAGACAAGGGATGGGATGGGGATTGGAGGGACAAGGGGAGAGGGGAAAATGAGGAAAATGGGATTGACATGTAAAACAACCATGTTTCAAATTTAAATTAAAAATATTATGATAGCAAAAATTAAAATAAATAAAATTTGAGTATGAATTTGTTCCACAAATAGATGTTCAATTCTCAGCAGCAGAAACTTTTTACACAAGTTGAATAACCAGTAAATTGCCATACATACTTGTGTGTGTGTCCATTAATTTAGTATATACATGCACATAGGCTTGAGATAGCTTTCTTACTGTTGGAAGCTACTGTCCTTGAAAGCCTCTTTCACAGAAGACAGTGACTGAAATCATCTACTCATTACAACACAGAGAGGTTTCCAGCTGACAGAGTTTATGGCCTGTTATTTAGACAGTGCAAATGCTTTAACAGGGAGGATCTTGTAAACAAAATTTGCCTTGACTATGGGGCATAACCAGCATTAACTGCTACGTTCAATCTCCCAGAACAGCTCAGAGAAGAACTAAAATGGGAAGTGTTTAGCAGGAAGTCTACCAAAACTCAAGTTAGAGAAGAAAATAATCTGAAAGAAAGCCAAAGAAGGGAAAAAAGCTATCCAGCGGCAGGGATGCAACCTGCTCTATTCATGTCCCTTTTCCATCCGCCCATGTTTCTAAAACACATACAGCATCTTCTCATTATTGTCATTGAGCACAAGGCTAAGTGAACTGATTACCAATGTCGCCCCAAAGAAGACAACCTTGCCTTACAATATTCCATTGACAGATCAGATCCCAGTTCATATCATTTGATTAATAAGTCAATCCAGTATCTAATTTCATCTTATTGACCAATATTAAAACATACATTTTGATATTAATTTGTGGGGAAGAAACCCAGCTTAAGAAAAGGTACAGACCTTTATTAAATGACTGATAGGAGTAAAATAAGTTGCACCAAATGGGGAAGTTACACGTACAATGAGATGAGCACGTGGACAAAAAACAAAAAGATTTTTCAAGGAAGGAAGACAGATACGAAGAGTTACATGTTGCATTTATTCCAATTGTGTGAAATATCCTAAATGAATAAATGAATAGAGACAGAAAACAATTTATTTATCTCCAGGGACCAGTGGGAAATAAGTAAAATCCTATGTTTAAAGGGCTCTGGGTATTCTCTGTGTGGGAAGCTAAATGTAAGTGATTACTGAAGACTTGTGCAGGTCTTAAAATAACACCAAAAATATACTTTACAAAATTAAATTAAAATGTGTGGTCTTATTTATTCATGATTCAAAAATAAAAAAAAATATAGAGAGTAATAATGAAAGAAGATAAATGGAGAGAGAGAGAAACAGAAACAGAAAAGAGTGTAATAGATTTATTTTGTACAGGTGATGTTACAACCGACAGCCTTGTCCAGAGTAAGTGTTGTAAGTTATACCACTGTCCATTTGTGAACTAGACTAATTAGACTAACAGTATATGTGGCAACCCATATTAATCTACCAAACATGAACATTTTTTAAGTGTGGCCTTCATAAGTAATTGCCTTAAAAGAGAATTGTATATTTCACTATAGAAGAAAGACTATAACTTTCATATCCTTTGCATTTGGGTAAGGTTCTTGCTGCATTTGCATAACTTTAGAATAAAAATTTGTATGCCTTACCTTTGTATTTAGCAATACCTACAACGCTCAGCAGTTGGCAGAAAATTACTATTTAGCATTACTTAGTCTGTAAAATTTAGAGAATAATGTCCACAATCCAAACCAAGGGACCAAGTTCTATATGCCAAGGATGTAACTGGGTCATATTAACTTTAATAGAAACAAATGCTGTCTGTTTTTAAAAGAAGAAAAAGAAAATAAACAGATCTATAGCATCAAAGGATACATAATCTGTTATATATAACTTAGGCAGGCATCACTTCTTTATTTCTGTTTAATTTACTAGAAAATCACCTATGACTAGTTGAATTAATATAAACTCAACTCTGTAAGGAGGATACTGAGATGATGGTATAAATGAAGATATGATGACCTAGCCATACTTCATGGAGTCATGAAAAAGTACATGGAAGTGAAGACTATCTTCAGGATTTTTTGTGAGCTTGCACAGTCTTGGCATATGCACATGCCCTCAGTGCCATACAAAGTCATGCTGCGGTGTATAATGCACTATATCTGGAAGCCAAGAATTTCAGATGCTACAAAAATGAGCCATTAAATGCAGCTAAGGCTTATGGTACGATAAGCTGCTGAGGAGCCATATAAAAATGGAAACATGGAAATGAAATAGACAATTGGAAGGCAACCTAAGTGTTCATAGTCCCTTTGAGAAGTGAACTGTTCACAACAATTTGCTCATATCATCTCTCATCATGAAGCCAATATTTATTGTTATTGTGAAATCTGTTTCACTTCCTATGCTGAGTCTTCTAAAACACCAGAACTTGACCATAATAGGGATTTAAAATATTAAAGAAACTTTACAATTCCCCTTCCTAACCACTTGATAGTAAGAAACATAGCACAGCATAGCACACTGTTTGCAAACTGCTTGCATATCATCACATTAAGCTCTTTGGCTCACAGGGTTACCCATGACTACCAGCCAATTACAGCATGGCAAAGTTTCCATGGGGAGAAATGTGTGAAATAGGCCTAAGATCCCCTGTGCATGAAAATGTTATCAGGGGACTTCCACATAAATAAACAATGCAGTTGACTTGATTATCAGATATAATTCTTTTATTTTCTGAACACATATCACCAATAGCAATGTGGTTTAAAGATTAAAATGTTGAGGCACTTCCTTGCAAAGTGTGATCAAATGTAGCAGCAGGGAAATCTACATAACCCAGAGGGATTTTATTCAATATCCACACTCAACATTAATCCTGGAAGAACATGGATATTAATATGGACCGTTTTAATCTAAACCACTGAACTATCAAACTCCAAGTGAATATGAGGAATAAACTTAATGTTAAACAACACGACCACTCTGATGGCCTTACGGAGTTTATTTTTTGAAACGTATTTATTGTCTCTAATATTATATTATCAGTCTGTCCTTATATCTATATATCTATTTGTCCATCTGTCTTCTTGCTCATCATTTATATAGCTGTCTGTCACTATTTAGCTATTGGTCTGATACTTTGACTAACTTAGAAACATGGATAGACAGATACAAAGAATCTTTTCAGATTCTTAAAAAATAAAAGAAAGTGCAATGATGGATGTTACAATGAAATTCATGAATCAAATGATGGCCCACCATGCTGTATTCGAGGACAATGTTTGAGCCTTTATTAACTGCCAATGAAGTGGATTCCCAGTTTTCAATTGAAGTTTGATTTCTTTACTCATATCTACCAGCTTTATTCTCTGGTATGCAATTACTCAAGTTAAGCAGTACGTACTTGATTTGTTTCTACTTAAAGAGTTTCTGATAGTTGGTACACATATTGATTTTATTACTTACAATTTCATTACTGAAGACTTTTATGGGAGGTATGCTTGAATATTGCTGTAATTGAAAATAGGTAGATAACATCTGAAGTTTGATTTGGGCAACAAAGATAATTCCAGAGAGTAACTAGAGAAAGAATGACACTTAGTTATCATGAAAAATTAAAAATGAAAGGTGTTTTAAACATTTGAAGTATCATTTCAAACTGTATGAAAGGCCAGTAATCTATGGTTTGATTCTATAATGATGACAATAAAAAATTAAGTTCATTGAAAGATTTTTTTATATAAAGCATTATTTTTTGAACTTTTAAAATTTTGTTTTGGCTATCATTTTATTTAATTTTATACACCCTTTGAAGGTTCTAAATAAAAATAGCTTTTATTTTGGTTAGCAAGAATTGATTCTAACACATATTTCAGGAGTACAGACTTGTTTCTTGCTCCTTTTAAGTTAATATGGCTTAAATATAACACAAGCTTTAAGCCTCTATTTTTCTTTCTGATCAGTTCAAATCTGTAATCTCTGTTTTAAAGAGAGCATATTCAATGAGCTGGAGTAAAAATCAAGTAATTGGAAGTTTACAAAGTTCCTGAATGTTGGAACAAAAAACAAACTACTAGTAATATGTAGTTTTGCCCTTCTGAATGCTTAAACTATGACAGACTATATGAGGAATGGTAAAATTAAATTTTACACCAAGGAATATAGAGGTCTATAAAGACGCATCCTTTTTTTTTAAGAGTAGAAATGAAAGCTCCATTTAAATCTCCTTTGGCACTAGAAAAATCTTGTGAAATTGAGTTTCATATTCTATTGACATGTCAAGATATCCTATTCACCCAAAAATCCATTTCACTTAAATAAACGGCTTTTTCTGTACCACCACAGACATAATTTAGGCATAGCACTTCTACTTTCAAGGAGCATCATACTTCTATCAGCTTCATCAGGATTACAAGGCAAGTGGAGAATTACAACTATCAATTTTAAGGCCTTAGAGTTGAAAAGTCTCATTTTTAGGAAGTAACCTAAAACATCTTGCTTGGGCTGTGTTTATTAGTTTGGTTCCACAGGATAAGGAAATTTATGGAACAATTATTTTAACTCTGGATTTATGACTAAATTGCTAAGATTAACTTGATATTCATTTACAGAAATATCACCGGGAGAGTTCAGCATTAGAAAAGACAGAGGTCATTTCACAATGCAACTGAAGGACAATAGTTCTGCATCCTCTTTGGTGTAATAGGATTGAGGCCAGTACCTACTTTAACTGGGGAGAGTAGAGAAATAAGCATATTAATGTAGATGGAAAAGACAGAGAATCAAGCTCCTGGTGAAGGGATTGTTTGGCTTTGAAATTAAACTACTTGTTTTCTATTGCAATATTATAGTAATTAGAAGAAACAAAAACTTCTAGCCATCAGTACTTAGTAGTCATTCCCTCTTGAAATGTGCCACCAGTGCTCTTTCAGGAAAAATATAGTGTGGACTCCCTTTGGTGGAGTATTCTTTTCTGTCCCAATTATGTGAGTTCTTAAAAAAAAGGTAATTATATTGTTGACAATTGTAGTAACCTGTGAATTGTTAATGCTTTCTTGAATTTAGGTACTGAAGATTATCCAGAAGGCAAATCGAGTAACTGGCAAGATTACCATCATAAAGAAAAGCTGATAATGAGCTTCTGTAATAACAAAATTTATATGAGGCTAATATCTTTGAACTTTAAATACAAAGTAATCTATATTCACATCAGTCATCCCCCCAACCCCTTCTTTGCCAGTCATGGCAACAAATGTATGCTGCTTATAGTCATATATTTTTCATTAATTATCACAGTATACTAAGTGGAAGATGCCCATTTTGAGAAGGAAGTAGTAGCAGTCTTTCACAATGATAACCAATTTTCTTTATTCTAGAACAAATTCCTTGGATATATATATATATATATATATATATATATATATATTATATATATATATGTATGTATATATATACATATAGATAGATAGATATAGATATACGTACATATACATATGTATGTATATATATCCACAAAAAGTAAATTTTAGCAATAAAGTTCCATATGCAGGAAATACTGATTATGTATCATATCTACTATATAAAACTTCTGTAGTGAGAGACACCAAAAGGCCACTTAAATTCATCCCAATTTTAGAGTCTTACTATAAATTTGGAATTGTGAACTAGCTTCTTTTCTCTCTATCCTTTCTTATAGAGACCAACTGGACAAACTGACAATAATGAGAGAGAAAATTATGAAACATAAATTTCAATCTGTTCTTCTGACTGACAATGGCTTAATGCATTCATGATTTTGGTCATTCATAATATAAGTACCTAAAATATGCTTACAAATCATCTTTACAATATTGTCCCACCACTACCACCATTAGGCCATCTTTTGTGATCAATAGCAACAACTCTAATTAATCATCAGATAGAGAATTATAAGGGGTACTTGAGATAGTTTGAAATTATTTATGCTTTAAATATTTCTATATAAATGTAAACCCTTTGATAATCAATACTTTGTAGCTATCTATGCATCCATATATCAAAAATAACTACCATATCTAGATTTTTTGAGCCAATGTTCCCCCCTTTTTAAAATAGAAAATACTTTGTTAATTTTAATTTTTATAATTTAAAATAAATTTAATTTAAATAAATTTGATCTAATTCTTACCCTCCCCTTTGTCCTTCTAGACTCCTCCCTGTCCATACCCATATACCTTGAAGTCCTTTTGCAATAAACAAACAGAAACCCAATACAATAATACAAGCACTCAAATCAAGAAATCAAAAAAACATGTAAATGTAAAAAGAACACACACACACACACACACACACACACACACACACACACACACACACCTTACCAACTGTGAACAAACAAAAGCAAACAAAAAGCCATGGAGTCATTATATATTGGTGAACTACTCTGATACATGAGTCCTGTTCTGGAGTGATTAATATATCCAGTGTCATTCTGTTAGAGAAAAACAACTTTCCATCTCCCAGCAGATATAAAACAGTTCAATTATCAACTTCTTTTTTTATAATAGTATTTATTTAAATTTGAAACAAGCTTGTTTTACATCTCAATTCCAGTTCCCTCATCCTCCCCTGCCCCCTCCTAACCCCCATCTCATCTTCTCCCCTTTCTGCTCCCCAAGGAGGGTGAGGCCTTCCATGAGTGAACTTCAGTCTGTCACATCATTTAGAGCAGGGCCTAGGCCCTGCCCTATATATTTAGGCTGAGAGAGTATCCCTCTATGTGGAATGGTCTCTGATGTGAGATGTTATTCTGCAAACATGTTTCTCATATAGGTTGGCCAATAGGAAAGCAAGATAGGTGGGGCTAGGAGACAAGGAGGAGAGAGGAAGAAGTTGGGAGGAGTCAGCATGGAGAGCTGAAAGAGCCAGCTGTCCAATAAAATGACCATGTGGAAATACTGGGTTAGTCAAGTAAAAATAATGGGTTAGTCATTAAAACAGAGCTAGCCGATAAAGATGATAGGAACTGGCCAACAGCATTTTATCAAATACAGAATCTCAGCGTGTTATTGGGGGCTGGCTTGGCAGTGGGACCAGACTGGTGGTGGGAAAATACCTACTTGTAACGGGTCTCCCAAAGTCCATTTGTTTTATACAGATAAATTCTAATGTACTGCCAGAGGCCCGATAGATTGCCCAGTCTTCCTAACTGAGACCCACGTTCAGACTGGGGTGCATGAGCTACCCCATTTCAGGTCAGCTGTTACTGTGGGTTTCTCCAGCCTGGTCTTGATCCCTTTGCTCATCACTCCTCCCTCTCTGCAACTGGATTCCAGGAGTTACACTCAGTGTTTAGCTATGGGTGTCTGCTTCTGTTTCCATCAGCTACTAGATGAGGGCTTTAGGACCGTGTATAAGGTATCTTATACCTTATCAATCTCAATGATCTTATCAATCTCATTATCAGGGAAAGGCATTTAAGGTAGTTGCTTCCTTATTGCTTAGATTGTTAATTTCAGTCATCCTTTTACATCTCTGGACATTTCCCTAGTACAAGATTTCTCTTAAAACCTATAATGGCTCCGTCTATTATGGTATGTCTTTTCTTGGTCTCCTCTGTTCCTTCCCTGTATCAATCTTCCTGTCCCCTCATGCCCTCATCTCCCCTCTTCTTCTCCCCTTCTCTTTCTCCTAACTTCTTCTCCTCTCCCCTATGCTCTCAATTTGCTCAGGAGATCTTCTCCCTTTCCTCTTCTCTGGTGTCCTCCTTGTTTCCTAGCTTTTCTGGTGGTGTGGATTGTAGGCTGGCGATCGTTTGCTTTATGTCTAAAATCCATATATAAATGATTACATGCCATGTTTGTCTTTTTGTGACTAGGTTACCTCCCCTGGATGGTTTCTTCTAGTTTCATCCATTTGCCTGCAAATTACAAGATTCCGTTATTTTATTCCGCTGCAGTTATTAACTTCTACCCTCTTATCTAGGTTATCATTCATTCATTCATTCATTCATTCATTCATTCATGTTTTTCAAATATAACAAAGTAATATACAATAAGATAAAACAAAAACAAGACAAACACAGTAACAAAAGAGCCAAAGGGAAGGCACAAGAATGAAAGAGACATTCATTTGTGTAGTAGGTACTTTTAATCCAAGCACTTGGGTGACAATAGTAACATCTCTGTGAATATAAGGCCACCATGGGACACACAGGTCAACCAGAGCTACATAGTGATACTCTGCCTCAAGAAAAACATGGGTACCTGGAGAGGCCATTGATTGAAGCTGTGAAAGCTAAGTGTTGATTGTCTTGGAATACCCAAGATGACAGAGATGTAGAGTAATGGAATACCTCCAAAGGATGAGTAGGTGTGGAATCAGCCTGAGAGAGAGAAGTATGTTTTAGTCATAAAAGCCAAAACAGGTTAGAGATAGGAAGAATGCTTTAATATCAGATATAAAGATGCAGAATTTGAAGTTTTCCTTTCTGGGTTCCAGACTTGTTTAGGTCCAATATTTACTAATTCTGTCCCCTTTCCTCCCTTTTAGAATGGTAATATATATTTAGTGCCATTGTGTGCTGCATTTTACTTGGCAGATGGAAAACTTGTATATTTAGAATGTAAGAAGTAAGATACCTGACTGCTGGGAAGACCAGTTACAGTTTGATAAAATTTGTCCCATTGCCAGCTAAAACAGTACCAACAAAAGCTTTACACCCCCAGTTCTGAACATTACCATTATCAAGGAATATCTGAAGCATTAGAGGAAGGCAATATTATCATATTTGTATTTAATTCCGGAGTTAGCCTTTGTAGGAATCATTTACATATGGAAGGTAGCTTACCATTCAAGCCTACTCTAGTACATTTCCACATGTATATCTTTAATAGAGCAGACTGGTAAGGCATAGAGGAGTCATGCATACCATTAACTTGGAGAATGGCTTCATTTCTCATGTTGATAAAAGGGTTAGATAATGTTGGTGTCCTCATTGTAATGTGAAAGATAGTTGTCTAAAGTTTTGCTTCAGGGATATGTTAGTTACCTTACACCTCTGCTATAACTTCTTTTTAAAAACTCCCATGAAATTCCACAGAATATTTTAACAATTTATGTCAGTGTGAGCTCATGCTGACCAGATAGTAGAAGCAAAATGACAATTGTAGTCAGTAGCAATCTCAGAGGGACAGCTGTACCACACATGTCATGGGAGACAAAGCGGCAAAGGCCTGTAACCTGTTCAGGGATCATTGCTTAAGATAAGCCAGGAAAATGTGTCCCAGTAAAGAAACCTGATTGACCTTGCATTCTTTATTACAAATATGGAAGCCTATCACACAGTATTGCCTGTTTGGACATTGGAGGCACCATTTCTACACATTGCAACACTACACTGACTGTTCTAACAGATAACAAGTTTGGTGAGATTGGAGTGTGGCACAAACAAAGATAGCATGCCTTATACTCAGTGATTTGATCCCCTAATTCATACATTAGCAGTTACCAGCTATAACAGGAGCCTGTAGTTAAAGCTAATGCCCTGTGTTTCCTCCTATAATAGTGAGGCCCATGCGATGTGAGAAATGTGTAACCCCGACTGTGAAGTTCAGAAGCAGAACTCTGTGATCTGGGACCCACATACACATGTCCTGTTCACTTTCTGCAGGGACAGTGTGTTACTCATCTATCCTATCTTTGTGAGTCTAAAGTCCTATGTGTAACTTATCTTTAATCCTAATGAAAACTATAATCATAATTACCTGTCTTCAACTCCATCAAAGACCACAGAAGGATAATATATAAACTCTAGAAATGACAGAGACAACTCATTGCCTGGTCAGTCACCCGAAGTTTTTCTGAAATGTTCCATCTTAAGCCCATAGGCCATAGTGTGTCTCCAGACTCCTCAACAAAGCAGGAAACATTAAACTGTCCACCTGTAATGGCAGTTTGTCAGTCATTTTTCCCTGTGTCCTGTAGTCTGTCTGGCTGTCTGGCAGCCTCTTCCATGAAGCAGGAATCCTGTAACAATGTCCATCTTGCATCAGCAGTCACGTTTTTGTGGGTCCTGCATGTCCAGTTTCTATAACATAAAGTCAAACAGTCCAGAAGAGCAGTACCTTGCCAAAATGGCTAGTCTTGCCATATTAGAAGCAAACTCCATAATGTGTTATTTCGATGTCCATCTTCCTTTCTGATGCAGGTGGTGTTACCAGGAGCAGTTGTGCCTCATTGTCAAGAAAATCCCTAAACCATTTTAAATGCCATATTCTGTAGGTCTTTGAAAGGTTTGAAGAATGCCTATTCATCTCAAATACATCTCTGCATATCTATAAATCCAAACTAACAACTCCAAGTTTTAATTATCATAGGTAACTCTCAATTATACATTACATTTTCCAATGAGCTGTATAAACCCAATACCTAAACAAGAGGAGAAAAATGCATATCACAAAATTGACCTTAAATTGTATCAATAAAAGAAAATCCATTCCAAAGCAAAGTATTCATATCTATACCATAATTCCCTTTTTACCTTTAAAAAGATTGCTTGTGTCATTAACCAGTTATAACCAAGCCCATTTAAATAAAAACAAACATTTATAAACAATATTTGGGAATTTGGGCATTATTCTTTCCAAACTACTTCCTGTTGCTAGAGGGCACTATCATGGGGGGGTCCAAAGAAGATGCAGAAATCTTGGCAGTAGTCTGCAAGGCTTTGTCTCAACTGCTTTGAATGTTGGATCATCTGGGGTATTGTTTCAGGGGGTTTGGCTTGATCAAACCACGTAAGTCTGGAAAGAATCCATAGCTTTTCATTTTCTGTGGAAACAAAAATAGAAATCCTTTCCCCCAGTAACATGTCCTTAGGCTTAAATTTTGGAGTCAAAGCATTTTTAAAATATATAAATTGAATTAATCCAGCAGCATTTCTTTTCTCAGTAGTTATTTTCTCAGCAATCAAATAATTTAAAGACAACAGAAGTGCGTATAGTATCCAAAATCTCTCTGTGCTTTCCATCTTTACGTGGCTTTTTTATTACTCTATTTATTCTATTTCTATTTTTACATATTTTGAGACAGGATTTCTCTGTGTAATTTTATCTGTCCTGGAATTCACTGCATACCAGGTTTACTTTGAAATCCCAGAGATCTGTTTGCATCTGCCTTCCGAGTGCTGGGATTAATGGCGTTTGCCACCATACCCATCCATTTTATTTTTTTTTTTCTTTTTTAAACCATTGTATCCTGTTTCTTTTTCTCTCCCAAGCCAGTGTATTTTTTAAAAAAACAGTGTAAACCTTCATTGCAGCTCTCATACATACCAATGAATTGTTAGTAGAGCTCTTTAAAAGCAAGGTGGTTTTTTGCCGCTTATGCTAATTTTGGAAACCTCCCTTAAAGGAGCAGCGCAAATCTCTGTCTACAGCAAAACAAATCCAACCGAGAAAATGCTGCTACCAAGAAGTGTTGCTAGTCTCTGTTCCTTTGTTTCTAAAAACTATTTTATAAGCTTTTGTTAAGTTTTAAGTGAAAGTTCTCAATCCCACTTCTGACACCATTATGTTACGGCAGGTTGTTCCTTCCTGCTTGCTCCATCTCCATCCCGCCTGCTGCCATTCTGGGCCCCCAGCCGCACCATCCCAAAATAACACCCAGAGACTCCGTATTTGATACAATCCTGTTGGCCAGTTACCATTCTTGTTTATGGGCTAGCTCTGCCTTAATTATTAACCCATTTGTACTCATCTAAGTATTTCCACATGGTCACCTTATCAGGGAGCCGCGGTGGTCATCTTGCTTCCTCCCCCGGCTACATCTGGACTCCTCCTTCCCACTTCCTCTGTCCTTCTCCTAGTCTCCTAGCCCCGCCTTTCTTGCTATCTCATTGGCCACAGAGCTTTATTAACCAGTATGAGAAACATGTATACAGAATAACATCTCCCATCAACAGTGAGTGTGATGTAGCTGGTCTCATCCTCTCATTGTACTCAGCCTGAGCCTGTGCTTGTCAGTTGTTGAGCATGAAATAGTGGGAAAGTCTATTTCTGCAAAGCACAGGACTACTTTCATAGAACGTGATGGCTTGAGGTCTGTTTATGCAGATAACCAGAAATTTCTTAAAGCTACCCCATGGCTATCTGAGATTTTGGTAATTTTGTTTGTGTTGTTCTTTGCTGTTGTCACACATTCATCATGCTCTGACACATCTTTGGCCTACTGAGGTTTTTCATTCACAAACATTGGATTTACGCAGTAATACATTTGCAATTTGCTTCTCAGGGGACTGGAAATATTTTTATTACATTAAATGTACATGTAAATAGAGTTCACTGTGCTACTTTATAACATACATACAGAGTGTACTTATTAAATCTAAGTTCATTTCATTTACCTTATTTATCTGCCTTCAAAGCATCTGTAATCACTATTACTTACGCATCCCAGTTCTTTTTAGCTTCTACATATCCAAGCTAACATATAGCATTTGTCTTTCTGTTCCTGGTTTTCCTGGTTCATTAACAAAGAAATCTTAAGGTCATTCGTTTCACTGAAAAAGGCAAATAATAATATGAATTTATTACTATGGCTTAATAGTGTTTTCATTTTGTTAATACATATTTTCATGCATTTATGCATTGATTTGATAAAAATTTAGTTTATCTATTGTGAATTTGCTTCAATGAACATGAGAACATAGATATCTATATTGAATGTTCATTTAATCTCTTTTGACTAAATACTTAGGATACAGGCCATGTAGTAGATACCTTTTAGATTTCCCAAGCACCCCTTCTTTATATCATTCTCATTTGAAGAAAATGGAAGCTCCCCTTTTCTCCACACCATTTATTTTTCATTAATTGCTGATAATAGCTCTTCACAATGTCATGGATGATATCTAGACTTACCTAATGGCTTGTAATGCAGAGCTGTATTTTTATATGCTGGTGCCTTCTTGTTTGATAATGAATGCTTTTTTAAAATTTATTTTGCAACTGGTTTACTTCATATTTGTGAATCCCTCGTTTTCTCTCAGTTTATTGGTGAGTAGTGGGCAGATATTTTCTAAATTTTTTTAGATCTTGTCTTCACTTTATTTGCTTTGCAGCTGCTCTTTGGTTTATGAGACCCTAATTGTCTCTGCTTCTGTTGCTTGTACTTTTGGAGTTATATCTAAAGTGACCATTGTCTATTCTTATGTTTTCAAGTTATTTCTTTTTTTCATATACTGTAATAAAACTATGAATTTTAAATAGAAATATTACTACACAGTGTGTGGATAGAATCAACCTGATTCCACCTTAGTTTTTCTTAAAAACTACTAACATATCCATAACAAAAAAATACAAGCATTTCAATGCTATAGACTACCAAAGACTGAATTCTGGCAACAGTCTGAATAGGCACAGCAGAACATTTTTACCAGATGCTCCTGAAAAGGGCTTAGACACATACTAACTCAGCTGACTTGTTACCCCAGGAACAGAAAGATAAGCCAGGCTAAACAAACTTTTGAGCTGTATTTGCATCATTATAAATACCTAAGTTTGGGGGCCTTTGTTAAGTCAGTAATAGAAAGCTATTATTGAAAGACCCCCACCATGCATTTCTCCTGCTTGAGCTGCTTTTGCAAAGGGTCCAGGTGGGACCAAGTACAAGAGGGAACAGAGGGTCCTTGAAGTGTCTGCAAGTCAGCAGAACGATATCTGGGAACAGAGGGTCCTTGAAGCATCTTACCATAACTATCAGAGTGCTGAAATAGTCATAACTGAATTCCTTGTACCTGATCGGAATAAACAACTCTGCCCCAGACTGACCCCAACTGCTTTATTAGAGTGAACCAATGAAATCCCTGTAATAATGCATTTGCTTCTGTAAGCCCGCTTTTTGCTGTCCAACCCATATATAAATCTCTGAAGTTTTGGCCTGGGCGTGCTCAGTCTCCCAAAAGATTGAAGCATCCACAGGTACTTGTGTTAGCAATAAATATCCTCTTGCACTTGCATCCAGTGGTCACTGTTTCGTCTCTCAGAGAAAGGGGTCCAAGGATATGGTGAGTTTTTCATTGGAGGTTCCACCGAGTCTGGAGACCCCTCCCCAGAGACTGGCAGTGCTCACCGGGAGGGAGGTAAGCTGGCCAGCACTTAAATTTTTTGTTCTTTGTCCAAGGATACAGTGAGTCTTTCATTATGAGCCACATACAATCATTATTTTTTTTGCTAACCTCAGCATATTTAATCATTTGCTACTCTGAGCAATATGCATATTACCTTAACACACTATTTTCTTTTCTAAGATTTTATCATTTAAGATAACTGCATATTTGCCTCTTCCTCTCTTCTGTTGTATCCTCTATGGTCTCATTTATCTCTAAATTTCTGGTGCCTAATTGATTTTTTTTCTCAACAAAGAGTAGAGCATTTATTACTCTTCCAAGTACTAAATTTCTCCCAGATGCATTGGTATTAAAAGTTTTATAATCAAAACTTAAGTAATTTTCTTTGCTTATATGATGCACAATATTTGTTTTTGTTTTTTTAAACATTTATTTATTTTATGCTTGACATAATTATACATGCCTTTTTTTTAAATTAAAACAAACATTTATAAACAATATTTGGGAATTTGGGTGTCGTTCTTTCCAAACTGCTTCCTGATGGTAGGGGGCGCTGTCATGGGGGGTATCCTAAGAAGATGCAGAAATCCTGGCTGTAGTGGTCTGCAAGGCTGCATTGTCCTATTGATGTTGCTTCAGGGGGGTCTTGCTGGATCAAACCACATTAGTCTGGAAGGGACCCACAGCTTTTCATTTTCTGTTGAAACAAAATTAGAAATTCTTTTCCCCAGTAACTTGTCCATAGGCTTAAATTTTGAAGTCAAAGAATTACAGCAGCATTTTTCCTTCTTTTTTATTAATAATATAATTAAAAATTTTACATGTGGATCTCAGTTTCTTCTCCCTGCCTCCCTCCTTCCCTCCCTCCCTCTTACCCTCTTTACCCTGTGATATGCACCCTGGCCACCCTTCCCTCCCATCCCCCCACCCCCATTCCACTTGTAGGGCTATGATATCCAGGTTAGGTCATGTAAATCTGTCAAGTCATTTGAAGTAGGGGCTAGGACTTCTCTCCTGTCTTTAGGTTAAAGGGGTATCCCTCTATAGGGGATGTGTCTGCAAGGTCCTTTTGTGCACCAGGAATAGATCCTGTTTCTACTGTCTGAGGTCCCCCAGACTGCTCAGTCCTTCTAGCTTAGACCCATATTCAGGGGTCTGAGTCAGTCCCTTGCTGGTTTCCTAGCCATCAGTCTGGGAGACCCAAGCTCCTCCTTGTTCAGGTCAGCTGTCTTTGTGAGTTTCTGCAACCTAGTCTTGCCCCCTCTCTCTGCATCTGGAATCTAGTCTGATTCAGTGTTTGGTTATGGGTGTTTGCTTCTGCTTCCAATGGTACTAGATGAGGATACCATAGTGAGGTCATCAACTAAATTATCCACAATATTTGGTTTTTATTGAATGAGAGAAGCACTTGAAATTCAAATATATTGTATTTAACAGTACATTTCATATATATATATATATATATATATATATATATATATATATATACACAAAATATGTTTTGGAGAAATCTATTCATGTGTTTTGTAGAAAAATTGACTTAAATACGGATCCTTAAGATAATGTGATGGTTCTTCTCCTTCTCTTTGTTCAATTACACTTTTCCCTAAAATAATCACATTCTATAATTCCAAAACACCTTTGAACAATGTCAGTTGGGTGATTATCTCACTGTTTTAGGATACTCTATGTACTGAGTCTAGAACTTTACAAATCCTAAGCAATTTCTATATCAATTAAGCTATATCCTTAGCCCTCAATCTTAGAGAATTATTGCCCAGTTGTATCAACAGTTTACACCACAACAATATCTTATTGATGCTATATTGTCATTGTATAATGATTAGTATTGAAATTTCAAAACTAATTATAACTTGTATTTTCCATTCTCATATATATATATATATATATATATATATATATATATATATATTGTTATTTTTTTTCCAAGACAGGGTTTCTCTGTGGCTTTGGAGGCTGTCCTGAAACTAGCTCTTGGAGACCAGGCTGGTCTCAGACTCACAGAGATCTGCCTGCTTTTACCTACCAAGTGCTGAGTTAAAGGCATGTTGCACCAACCCTGGCCTATTCTCAGTTTTATAAGCATCATCTATTTTCCTTTTATCTTTAACTTTTTACATTTATATATTGTGCTACCAATATCACTCTGGGTATGTAATCACATTTGTGTATGTATCTGGGCATGTGCATGCCCTCTCTGCATGGAAGTCAGGGGACAACTTATAGGAGTCTTTTTCCCTCTTTCCCCCCATATGGATGTAAAAAAATTAAACAAATACTGTCAGACTTAGTATTAAGCATCTTTCACCACTTAGCAATATCACTGGCCCAACATCATATTTTTCTAAGCAATTTATTTCATCTCATTCTGCCTGGATTTTCATGCCTAGAGTTTGCTAATTTATACTGCATGCATAATTTGGTGATATGATAGTTATGTCAGTTATTCGTATTAAATGTATAGCCAGAAACTTGGAAAATGTTCAGTCATTAAACAGTAGTACACAATAATGTACTTTCTCTAGTTTATTGATCATTGATTTTCTTCCTGAATATTGACTCTGAGGGGCATAAAAACTGTCTCATATATTTATTGCTGAGTAAAGTTTATTTCAATAACTGATGAGCAAAATCATGTTTTTCTTAAGATAAATCTCTTGATAGTGGGGTAAGTAAGGGACTGGTGTGACTGTCACTTGTGCCTCATGTGGTATCAATAATCATCACTTGATGGTGTTCCCGTATCATATGGACTTATCTGGGGTAGTGACTAGTACTTTGATAGGACTGGCTATACAAATGGTGTTAGTTGATGCGATTTACTTGAGTTCCCATTGTATACTTTTTTGCATGCCTGTTTGAAGTCAGCTTTCTTTTTTGGTTGTTCACGACTCCAATTGCAAGACACTGAGGCAGAGAGAATAGAGTATAATGAAATAAACCCTTAAAATCCACATTCCAGACTCCTATTCCAATTTCTTGATGGATATGCCTATTAATTAATTTACCTAGGTTCAAACTCAGAGGGTATTCAATGAAGTAACAAATAACTTATAATCATGTTAAAACTCACAAGATTACATTCAATGAAATATTTCTATAACTGATAAATTATTAAATCTAATGAAAGCTTACTTCAAATTCCTTCAAAAAATTCATGATTTGTGATTATCATAAGTTAAGGTAATTTCATATGCCCAAATACCCTATCACATTGTATGTTAAAATTTGTTGAGAACTGGTGTTTGTGGGGCTAAAATAAGAACAAGTCTATCAGTTAAGGGTCCACTCCTGACTGGGGGTGTGTGGATGAGGGAAAGGCTGGCAATAGATGATGAAGGAAAAACATACATAGCATAGTGTCAGGAGGGCATATTCAGTCTATAATGAAGGCACTCAGTTTATTCATACACCAAAGGTGGGGACAAAGACAGAAGATTTCTATTATCATGTATAAAGGGCAAATAGCAATTATTTCCTTTAATCCTAAAGATATTCCATAGCTGCAATTATCACCTAGCCTTCAGGGTGAGTATAAAACCATCTGGGCCCAAGCCCATTGTTATTAAAACAGGAGCCATTCACCACCAAGGCCCAGGTATCCTGAAGTCATTAAGCTAATGTCTTAGAAATAATAGGCATGACTTGAGCCCTCTGAACTCATGGCAAGATGGAATGGATTCCTGTTTATGGGTCCTGTCAAAAATTTTCTTTGAAAACATGTTTAAATAGTCCTTAGGGACTTTTCATCTTCATGTAGACCCAGGATCCTCTTGATACTTTCTTGTCATCCCTTTCAACATTTTCTTCTAAACCATCTCCATGTGTATGTGACTCCCATTGAAAAGAGAACCACTCTCTATCAGAGATCCACAATAACAGCTGTAGCCTGGAGCTCAAAGACCTCCTCAGGCACTCCACATAACTATAACAGGTACTGGTCCACAATAACCAGAAACATAACACCCACTTAGCAAAGATGAGAGCAGTTATCTACATCAAAAAAATCACTTCAAAATTCATAACTCCAGATTCCCAGATCCCAGTGCAAAACTGAAACATGACCATTCAAGTCAAAATCATAACATCATAAAACAGGTGGCTATAACAGAAATTTACAGAACAATCCACCCAAACACTCATAAATGTACTTTTTCTTCTGAAGTTCATGGAATTTTCTTTAAAATTCCCCACACATCAGGATACAAAACAAGTCTAAACAGATAGGAGAAAATTGAAATAATACCCAGTATCCTATCTGACAACTACAAGATGAAACTAGATATCAACAACAACAGAAACAACAGGATGTATACAAAAACATGGAAGTTGAAAAACTCACTATTGAATAAAAATTGGATCAAGACAAAGATAAAAAAAGAAATTGAAATCTTTTTAGAACTGAATGAAAAAGAAAACACAACACTTCTAAACTATTGAAGGCAGTAAGAAAAATATAAAAGATAAAATGACTAGGGTGATTTTACTGGCTAGTTTTATGACAACTTGACACAAGCTAGCTTTATCTGAAAGGCTTCAGCTGAGAAAAGCCTTCCATAAGATCCACCTGTACACTGTTTTCTTAATTAGTGACTTGGAGGAAGACCAAATCAATTGTGGGTGGAACCATACTTTCCTGATAGTCCTGGGTTCTGTAACAAACATGTTGAGCACACTATGGAAAAGAAACCAGTAAACAGCTCCCCTCCATGGCCTCTGCATCAGCTCCTGACTCCAGGGCCTTGCCCTGTTTGAGTTCTTGCCCTTACTACTTTTGATGACAAACTGTTAAATGTACAGCAAAGGAAGCAAACCCTTTCCTCCCCAAAATTCCTTGGCTATGGTGTTTCATCACAGTAATAGTAATCCTAACTAAGATAAGATCTTATATCAATAAGATGATGACACGCTGGAAAGGTCTCGGAAATCAAGAACCTAACAAAGATAAACCAGAAAAAAAAATAAACAAATTCAGGTCAGAAATTAATGGGATAGAAACATCACATAATAGTAATAATAGGAAGAATCAATTACCTAAAGAATCAAAATTAATAAAACTAGTGATAGAAAAGAGAGGCATTATAATATATACTAAGGAAAATCAGACAATAATAAGTAAATAATAATAAAAAATAATTCTACCAAACTGGAAAACTAAAAAAAGAATATTAGACTTTATATTTTAAATCTTCTCTCAAACAATTTATTCTGACCTATGAATTTCTTCCTTAATCGCATCACAGTGTAAGGATGGAAAAATTTATCCTAACTCTCCACTGACCCCAGGAAGCTGGGAGTCTTAAATCCTAGCCTGAAGGTCACCTTCTTGAATGTTTATGACAACACCTGTGAGTGAGTGAACAGAAGAAATGAGCCTTGTCACCCCTCCCAGAAGCCAGTGGAAAAGCAGACTTCCTGGGCTAAGTGCAGCTTGGATAGTTTAAATTGATTGTTCCACAATGGATGCTACGAGGTAATTGGTTCATGATGTGTGGGCTTTGTTGTAGCTCTATAAAAGCTGTCTCAAGCCTATACCGAGGTTACTAGTCCTCTATCCCCCAGGTGGAATATGGCTGTGGACCCCAGTGCACTCGGAATAAAAAAGGACCTCATGCTTTTGCATCAAGACCACTTCTCCAGAGTGATTTTGGGGGTGGGGCACGTTTCCTGAGTCGGGGTGTGAGGTTCCATGCTCGTGGGTATTACAACAATTGTGTGCATAAGTCAAGTGCATATAAACTGTAAAATTAACAAAGGAGCTATCTCACAGAAACTATTTCTCTCAAGCAAAAAACATATGTTGTATACATATCATATGCATATATGTTAATTATGTATAAAAACTGTACATGTGATTAAATATGTGATCACTCATATATATGCAAAATGATAAAAATGTTACAAAATTATTGACACATAAAAATTAGTTTAAAATTAACCTTCAATGTATAATTTAAATTTTGGACATATTGAGAATTTATATATTTGTCTTTTCATTTTGCCTGTTTTTAGTATTAAAATTGGGGAAAATTTGCATCAAATTAAAAGTTGGTGAAATTCAACTTGTAATTGTAGTGGGATATTCACTGTGTCTACTACTGTGGCACTGACCACACCCATTGAGGGGTGGAGCCAGTGGCAGAAGTGACCTGTGGGGATTGGTCTCAGAAGGAGGCTCTCTTTCTAGTTTTAACTGCTCTGTTCATCTGACTGTGTTGTGAGTTGTTTCTCCCTTAATAAACATTTATTCGGCCTATTTGTTTATCCTGACCCTTATTAAACCACAGCATCTGGGGTCAGAAGCCGGATCAGGATTTTCACAGCACCTGGGTTTTACCCAGGCACCGCAGTAACCCTTCCCCCACCTTCCCCGAACGGAAAAGAAATTAAAATGGTTATAAAAGAGGATATTAGAACACATGTTGACCGTGTGGATCCAACTCTAGACTGTATTCTGGTTATATTACCATCTAGAGAATATCCTTCAGGGATTTTAATGCAGAGAGAAGACATCATATTAGAACGGATATTCTTGCCACATAAACAGATTAAAAAACTAAAAACATATATAGAAAAGATTTCTGACTTGATTTTAAAAGGTAAATTAAGACTTCTTCAACTGACAGGAAGGGATCCAGCAGAAATTACAGTACCTTTAACTAATGAGGAAATTTCCTCCTTATGGAAAGATAATAAATATTGGCAAAGAGCATGCAATAATTTTCTGGGAATAATTAGCAACAATTATCCCAAAAATGAAAGAATCAAATTCATAAAGAAGACAATTTGGATCCTTCCACACATTGTAAGACAAACACCTATCTCTGGAGTTCCTACATTCTACACTGATGCAAACAAATCTGGTAAGGCAGGATATAAATCAGGAGAAATAAACAAAGTTGTTCAAAGCCCTTACAATTCTGTACAAAAGGCAGAATTGTATGCCATTCTCACGGTATTTATGGATTTTACAGAACCCCTCAATATAGTTACTGACTCTCAATATGCATAGAGTGTAGTCTTACACATTGAGACTGCAGAATTTTTTCCTGATGATACAGAATTAACTTCATTGTTTATAAAGTTACAAGATACTATCAGAAAGAGGATTCATCCTATATATATAACACACATCAGATCCCATATGTGTCTGCCAGGTTCTCTAGCACAAGGCAATGATGAAATTGATCAGTTATTGATAGGAATATGTGCTAGAAGCCTCAGAGTTTCATAAGAAACACCATGTGAACAGCAAAGGATTGAAAAAGGATTTTTCTATCACTTGGCAACAAGCCAAGGAAATAGTAAGGAAATGTACTTGCTCATTCTATAACCAAACGCCTTTACAACCAGTCAGTAACCCTAAAGGTATAAATAGAAATGAAATATGGCAAATGGATGTGTTTCATTTTGCAGAATTTGGAAAATTAAAATACGTACATCACACTATAGATACATTTTCAGGGTTTCAGTGGGCTACTGCTCTGAGCTCTGAAAAGCCTGATTCTATTATTACACACCTCTTAGAGGTATTGGCCATTATGGGCATACCTGCACAAATAAAAACTGACAATGCTCCGACATTTATTTCCACCAAATTGAAACAGTTTTTTGAGTATTATAACATAAAACACATAACTGGTATACCACACAATCCTACAGGACAAGCAGTAGTTGAGAGATCTAATCGTACTTTAAAGGAAATGCTCCATAAACAGGCAGGAGGAACCAAGACACCCAAACACAGATTACATAATGCTTTATTAACATTAAACTTTCTTAATGCTGATGAAAAAGGAAAAACAGCTGCAGAAAGACACTGGATAATAGAAAAATCTTCTGAAGTACATCAGCCGGTGTACTTCAAGGATGTATTGACATCAGAATGGAAACCAGGATATGTGTTACGTTGGGGTAGGGGTTTTGCATTTGTATCTACAGGAGAAGAAAAGCTATGGATACCATCTAAGTTAATCAAGATCCGGGTTGAACAAGAGTAACATCTTAATGAAGAGAAATGACAAATCATCCAATAAATAAGGTCCCATGAGATGTGCGGAGACTTCTCAAAGGAAGGGGAAATGTTTTGTTCTTGTCCTTACAGAAAAATAGAGAACATCTATCTTTAAACAAACAAGAGACACTAAACATGTAGGTACCTACAGAAGAGAAGACAGCTCTCCAGAAAGAATCACTTAATGAAGAGGAATCTGATTTATGGTAAAAAATATTTACGTCTAGTAAACTGTTTCTATACTGAAATCTATTTCTCTTTACTATCTAATATTTCTGTTGTCCCAATTCATGTAAACCAATGCTGGCTTTGGAGTTGGATTTGGCTTTCCTTCTCTAAATTCAAGCATGTTGTTAAGATTAAATTCACAGTTTCTGCCTTATAACAAGAAGCCAATTGGTGTAAGGCAGAAGAAAACATAATCTAAGGACTCATTCACTTATTCGCAATTTTCTCTCCGAAATCCTAGTTTTCTCATTTACAATTTAATGTTTATCATTGCCTTTCCCTAGTGCATACCGTAAAAATTAAAAATTTTACCTTGATATTGATATTTAAGTTTTCCACAAGGACTATAACAGTTCACAACAGCAATCTTTGAACACTCTGGAAAGGAGATGGGGCCCCAATTGGACATTTCCACTTGACTCAACCTGATGCATCTGGACTACAAACTTCACCCTAAACCGGTTTGAGACTGCTTTTCTCGAGACCACTCATGACTACTAGCTGTAATGTTGCACCTTCTTATTACAACCTGGCCAGAGTTTCAAGTAGAATTCCAGTCAAGCATTTTCTGCCACACAATGACTACCTACATATGTTACAGCCAGTTCTGTTGAGAAATTTGGTTGCTTAAAATTTTCTTCAAACAGGATCCCATGGAGAAATCATCGTCCCATTTCAGCAGGAAGTAATCTTAAGAAAACGATGCCCCCTTTCCCCACTCTTGGAATTTGGGAATAATATTCATCTTCTTAGGGTTAGTCTTAGTTACTTGGGGTTGGGTTTGGAAGGTGATACTTAGACTTGGTTATCTCTTTTAGACAGGAATAGGGTATGGTTGGGAAAGGTATGGTTCAGAATGGATATAGGTAGATTAGCGTATTTTCTTGTGAATTATTTAGTAAGAGTGAGACAGTATTACAGCTTACAATATTATATATTCTTATTTGTAGTAACCTATGTAAAATTAAGTTTATTCCCTTCCTGGAAGAACTGTATCTTATATTTGTTATATTGTGTGAAGTCTTTCCATTTATGATGTTTTATGCACATTATACTTGCCATATTCTATGTATGTATACTTTTGCTTGTGTTCAAGACATTTTGTATTTTGATACAATTTGGGATATTTTTCTTGCTGCCCTTTAGATTTCTACATCATGTTTAGATATTTTTACTCTACCTCTACTTTAGGAATTTATATATATATATATATATATATATATATATATATATATATATATAAAATATATATATATATATATATATATGAGAGAGAGAGAGAGAGAGAGAGAGAGAGAGAGAGAGAGAGAGCTATATTGCTTAGGTATTTATCCTTGTTTACCTCAAGGAAGTTTTATTCAAGTTTTTTAGCCAAGTTCCTGAGTATTACAGATTATCCTCACCCATGTTTCCTTTGCCTATGAGATTAGTCAGACATAGATGCTTAATCTTCAATCACTTCATAGACCTGCAGAACACAGCATTTAAATGTTTTTATATTAGTACTCCATTGACATGAGACACTGTTGCTCCTGAGAACACCATGCACTTTCCAGAAAGTATGTTGGACACTGTTGTTGCTCCTTCTGGAGTTCATCCTTGCTTCAGCTAATGGCCTCTTGGGCAAGGAACTGCCTCAACCTTGACCAATGATTTGGACATGCGGTCCTATGTGCTTGCAGAAGACAAACAGAAGATTGCTGAACCTTGCCAAGTCAGGGTAAGACAGCCTTTCTTCCTCCCTGCTTTTGTTGTGGTCTATCAAGTACTCCTGGCCTTAGCCAAAATTGACTGTACCAATGTTGTTGTGTGACCTTGGGTGACTGTCCAGGTATCTTGCTGCTTCTGTCCTCGCTGCACCTTTTGGAAGTTGCCCATCTGCACTTCCTGTCTACCCTAGTATCGCTATTTTCCTTCTCAGGTCTTGGTGAGGTTGTAGATTAAACTATCTTAAGTGTTATCCTCTCTTCCTAGTTAGATATATTAGGTACTAGACTTAAGCTTTCCAGCTTAGGACAACTCTATTGTAAACTCCCTTATGCCTTCACCCTAGAACTAGGTATGTTTGTGGTTTGGTTCTCGATTTTCCTTTTCTTAGAGTACACTTGTTATTCACTGTTTTGCATATAGTTTTGTATCAATCTTAAATCTTTTCTTTAGACTAAAAGGTGAATTGTAGTGGGATATTCACTGTGTCTACTTCTGTGGCACTGACAACACCCATTGAGGGGTGGAGCCAGGGGTGGAAGTGACCTGTGGGGCTTGGTCTCAGAAGGAGGCAGAGAATGCTCTCTTTCTGGCGGGACATGGAGAGAAGAGCATCCAGTGTTATCCAGTGTTCATCTTTCTGTGTTGTGTTTTGATTCTCCCTTAATAAACATCTATTCGGCCTATTTATTTATCCTGACCCTTATTAAATTGCAGCCTGTAGTATCCTTTTTTTCTTTTGATGAATCAGTTCTATATCAAGCACATATTATTCTTTATGCCTTATCAAGTTTGTCCTATTTTAAAATATAAAATAATTGCTGTTCTGTGATAGACTACATGATGATGTTGACTGAATTCAAAATTTCACTTTTGTTCATCCTCTACAGACATACAAACATAAATCTGAAATCAAATTTTTTTAATGGTCATTGAGTCTTAGAAAGAACAGCCAAAAATACATTTTTTTGAATGAAAACCATTGTTAATGTGTAATATATTCACCTACCTAAAGGAAACAAAAGTAAATCAACTCTGAGATTCAGAAATTGTTAAAATATGTTTCTGGAGGAGTCTATCACAAACCATTTCTTAATATTATAATCTATCCATTTCAATGAGTGTCCTTGAGTTATAATGTTTGGGAGGAAATAATAACCAGCAAGATGGAGGACTTCATGTCTCTACACAATTAATTATAGGAACTGGGTTCAGAGGCAAATGCCATGGTACACTGGGAATATAAAGTAAACCAGATGGATCAAGTTCTTAAGGAAAGTTCATTGGTTCATTGCTCTGGTCATAGGTTTACCCTCAGTTCTCTATGTTTCCCTTAGCCACCACAAATTGTGATTAACTTAATAGAAAGGATTGTTATTGGAATTTGTCCGGTAATTTGGTAGATGATCGGAGAAATATACATACTTCTCTGATTGGTTGATGAATCAACCCAGTAGCCAGCAGGCAGGAAGGTACACAGGGCTACAAGAAGAAGGAAAGAGAGAGAGAGAGAGAGAGAGAGAGAGAGAGAGAGAGAGAGAGAGAGAGAAAGAGAGAGAGAGAGGCCAAGAGACACCATGCCCAATGAGTAACATGCCAGATTATGGGTAAGCCACAGCCTTGTGGCAATACATAGATTAATAGAAATTGGTTAATAATTAAGACAGAACTAGTCAGAAAGAAGCCTGAGTGATGGGAGATGTTATTCTGTATATATGTTTCTCATACTTGTTAATAAAGCACCATTGGGCCAATGAGATAGCAAGATAGGCGGGGCTAGGAGACAAGGAGGACAGAGGAAGTTGGAGGGAGGTGTGGAGATGTAGCCCAGGGAGGAAGGAAGATGCCCGCCGTGGCTCCCCATAAAATGATCACGTGGAAATACTAAGATAAGTAGAAATGGGTTAATAATTAAGACAGAGCTAGCCCGTAAACAATAATGGTAACTGGCCAACAGGATTGTATCAAATACAGAGTCTCTGAGTGTTATTTGGGGCTGATGCGACTGAGGGCACAGACTGGTGGGTTGGCGGGCTGGCGGAAACATATACGCTACACTGAGCCATTGGCCAAATACTTTATACTCAATATAAATATGTGTGTGTTTATTTGGGGCAAATCAGCTATGGGAAAAGACTGGAAAGAAACTCCAGCTACAGATGTCATAATTTCTATGAAAATAATTGATTTTTTAACATTCTTGATTTATAAAGCTTTCTTCTTCAGATTTTCAGGAACAATGACAACCCTTTAATAGTGTGCCACATATAAACTGAGTTGACATGAACCACATGTTGTGGTTTGGTTGGAATATAAAGAAAAATGCTGATTTATTGTTTTTGATTTTATATTCCCATAGAGAGGCACTATGCAAGACATTGAGGTATAGTAACATAATTTCCTTAAGAATTCTCAATCCAACTCTTGTTTCTGAGGAAAAATCTTGACAGAAATGCCCCAGCTATACTTGTGGTGGCAGCACCACATTCCAGTAAAGAGTAAAAAAACATAACATAAAAAGTGTTTAAATGAGAAGGCCTGGAATGTGGAAATAGGCAGATCATATAGGGTACTTATTTTTGGTTATGAACTTAGTGTCTATAAAGCTATTTTATAACTACAGAAAATATAGCTTGTCGATTTTTGCTTAAAAGAGATGCAATACCAAGTTTTGATTTTAAAAAATGACACAAAATTAGGACATTAAGCAACTTTGTTTCTAATACAATATTTTTCACCAAATCTTCAGTAAATTGCTCATGGATATCTGGTTCTTTAGTATATGTGTGGGTGTTTATTTAAAACATCCATTGGCTTTCCTGTTATTTAATGGGTTGAATAAAACCAGCTCTTCATTTAATACTACCATGAGGGTTACAATATTTCCTTTTTAAAAAATTGTGCTTAACTAGGTTTTCTTGGTAAAGGTTTCCTTCTTCCCTATTTTAAAGTTATAAGCAATCAAATGTTAGAAAGCTATAATTACACATGAGCATTCAATGAGAAAATGCCTTATGTTTTTGTGCCCAAGTTGTCCAGCATTCTTGAATCCAAGTAGAATAAAGAAGAACTAAATTGATAGACAGTAAGCAGCTGAGCCAGAGAGTTGACAAATACTGCAAAGAAGAGATTTTTAACATGCACTATAATAAACAAGCATGTTTCTGCAAAAGGAGAATGAGATACAGTCATGAAAACACAGAAGTACAAAAATGGAAGTTACCAACCAAAGGGCACTCTTAAGAATCCATTTGGGGCTTAATTGGAATATATTCTTTTGCATTTTCTGCAAAACCATCCACATTTTTTAAAAATTACTCAATGGGGCTGGTGATGTAAAGAAAATTCCTAAAGAGAGCTGTCTATAGAGCTTGATTGACTGAATGGAATTCACCTGCTATAGAGAGGTCAGAGTGTTGCATTCCCAGGAACTAATTACTTTATATCTAGCAACATTTAGCCCCCTAAGTAGTTATTGTTTGCCCAATACTTTGACTGAGTGGAGATCTTATGACCAATAGCTGAAAAAAGAAAACAAGAAAAAAATTAGAAATCTATTAATTTAGCAGACTACTTACTGATTTTCACCAACCCAAAAGCTAAGAATGGAATCTGAGTCCTGTAGGAGAGCTTCTTACATGCTGCTGTCATCACTTCTCTAATGTTTCCAATGTATTAAAAAAATAATGTCTTGATTTATGTCTTTCTTTCTTCTATTCACATGAAAGTTCTCTTCTATTTGTTCTATTCATGAAAGTTTCATGAAAACTACTGACACATTAGAACATGGAATTTGGGGTAACCTAAATCTGAATTTTAAGCTCATACTCACTCCAGTTAGTCTCCAGAGTAAACTCTTACTAGCTTTGAAGAAAGAGTGTGTGTATGCATTGGTAAGGAGAATTCCTTGTATAACATGCATGAGAAACCTGCATATGCATGTGCACTTACACATATGAAATCACACCTACTCACATGAGCATGTGCACACACAAAAAAATCAGAGCCTAATCCAGTTAATTTTACCATGGAGAATGTGCTTCTAAGGAAACAATTTCAAACCTTCATAATAGAAAAAAATCACAGAAAGAGTTATAATTTAAATCTTTAATTTAGGAGTAAGAAAGGGAAAATGCACTATATTACCAGAATAGTAATTAGCTAAAATATTTCATCATTTTAAGATGCAAATGACATTGTTGGGTTTTGCACAGTCATAATAGTTAACTCTCTAATCTATAAAATTTTTCTTATGACTCCTCACAGTTAATTTGGTCAATGATTACCTTAAAAAACCATTATTATTTCTTTTCCAAACTTGTTGATAGTATTTTCCCCCTTCAGATTAAGAAAATACATTTTAATATATGGATTGTGAATATGGTGTATGTTAAATGTGGATAAAATACTTAATATTCTGTCTGACAGAAGATATTTTAAAAGCAGACAAATAAAAATAAAATTTATATTACTTCTCTATTGTACTACCCATGAGTTCAAATAGCAATATTGTGCAATTATAAATTATAACAAAATACTGGAACACATTTGAATCTACAAATGTGTTAAGTATTCTTGCTATGAATAGTTAACATTACAGTCAAAATTAGAGTGAATAACTGATAATAATTATTTTAAATATATCCTCCAAACAATTTGGAAACACGCTGAATGGCCAGCTGCATATTTGTATGTATTTGAATCCAAAAATCAATTTGATATCATATAATCTGGTTCATTCCTTTTTCTATCACATGCTGCCCATCCATTTTCAAGTTTGCTATGTCTCATTTCCATAATTGTATAATTTCCAACACTTTTTTCAAAAGTGTTTCTTCTTCTTCCTGGACATTTCTCCTGATGTTTTCATGTTCCCTGTCTTGGTGCCTTGTTTATTTATTTATTTATTTATTTATTTATTTATTTATTCATTCATTCATTCATTTATTTTGCAAACAGCATTTTCCACCATCTGTTAAATGAGTTTACATCTTTGACCATAACCTATTATACAACTAAATTAAATTTTCAAAGAATTGTTTTTAGTTTTATTTTGGGGGGGCCCAAATCAATACTTTATATGCATGCGGTATAATTAACATTTTTCAGAACACAAGAAAAATATCAGACTTTGTCTTTCTTCTCTGCTAAGAATGGAGACTGGTGTTGATTATTCATCAGTACCACAAAAGTGACAGTTAAGGTTGAGCCTCTTCTTTCTCCGTTAAAGAGGAATGCATGCCTCAAAAGCTAATGGTGATAGTAGAATGATGGTGGCCATTATTTGAAATCTTGATAGCATTATCCAGTATTACAATTGCATTGCATCCTAAGAAGCAAACACAACTCTAGCAAGAATTTTTTTCTCTCTTTTGGGAAAGAGCTTCCATATGAATCACACGTGAGGCTAATTCTTAGTTACAGATGCCTGGTCTTAGCTTGGCTTGTTTCTAGACAGCTTTTCTTAAATTATCCCATCTACCCTTTCCTTCTGGACATTCATCTTTCTTACTTCTGTATAGCTTGCTTTCCCTCTTACTCCATGGCAGGTGGCTGGGTGGCTGGGTGGCTGGGTGGCTGGGTGGCTGGGTGGCTGGGCGGTTGCGTGTCTGGGTGGCTGGGCCCTGACATCCTCCTCCCTTTGTTCTCTCATTGCTCCTCCTTTCTCTTTTCTCCTTCTGTTTATCCTCTCTGCCTGCTTGCCTTGCCTATCCTAGCTCTTGCCTTGCTATTGGCTGTTCAGCTCTATATTAGAACCACCAGGTGTTTTAGACAGAAACAGTAACACAGCTTCACAGAGTTAAAGAAATGCAGCAGCATAAACAAAAGTCGCAACACCCAAAGATAATATTCACCACACATAACTCTTCCTGGAAGCAGAAGTAATTTTTCTGGCTGACCGGCACCCTTGGTACAGAGTTTCAAACACTTGGGCAGATAGTGCAATCTATGCCTCATTACCATTTAAATAGGCTGATCAATGAGAATAAGCATGGAATTTGAATTGCAACGCCCACCTTCTGCTTACTAGAAAACATGCATGGTTTTGTAGCATCTTCGAGTATTTATCTTGCACTGAGGAATCCTTACTTTTCAAACAAAAAAGCAGCATCTTCCCATGTTTCAGTACCAAAATGTCAAAAGAACCTTGGATCTCTAGTTGTTTCTATACTTCATCTTCCCTTAGCATAATCTATTATCTTTTTCAAACAACAACAAGTGAGAAATAAGAGCTACCAAGACATTGCCCTTATATTTAAATATATAGTTTTACTAGATCAATTTCACAAATAATATTATTTGTATGGCCCAATGGTCACAATATGGGAACCTAGCAGGCAAAAGAAAATGTTTGCTACTCAAAACTGTAGTGGACATGGAGATGTATCTTCATGTCACATGTATGAATATGAAAAACCTCAAAAATGTAGTATGTATGGAGATATATCTTCATATCATATACATGAATAAGAAATCACACTCCCTGATGGAGGCAATGTGGAAGTAAAGGAAGAAGGCATGCATCTGCATCTCTTTCATTGTTCTTTAATTGAACAACTGAAGTTGCCATGGGATGACAAAGAGTCCCTGTGAAAGCCAGTTCCACTATGGCCTGGAAAAGGGAAAATGGCAGCTGCCTAGGGCCTTGGTTTGTGGCTCTACTTATTAGGAGGCAGCATTAGTGTTAACAGACAGGTCAACTTCCTTTTCAGAAAATGTCAAGTCATTTGAGGCTTCTAGTTAATCAATTATTTAACTACCAGGAAAGCAATTTCATCTAAAACTATTTCCTCTCTTTCCTCTTTCATAAATTTAAAAATTATGTGATTAGACCAAAAGAGCTTTGGACATTTCATCAATCTATACAGATACAGTTGTGCTGTTAGTACTTCCCATTCATAGGTAGATTGATTTGACCTAATTAACTTACAATAGGAATATTTTATATTTATAATATTTTGTTATTTGATTCTATACCATCAAATCAAAATTTGCTATTTATATGGCTGTAATAGTAAAATTGTTTCCTGAGCCCCATTGTGGTTATAACTCATTGTATATACATTGGAGCTCTAAGCCTTTTGCAGCTGGGAGCTGATGGATTGCATTTTAATGTTCAGATGGTATCAAATCCTCTCTTGCTTGCTAACAAGTGATTCTTTTGGTCCTGCATAGACTTTCCAACCAGATATACATAATGCTGTTGTGGCTGGAAGAAGAATGACAGCTCTAAGTAGCTATATGAAGAGGGGCTACAGTGCATTTCTCTGTCTGTAGAACAGAGGTGAACTGCCCTATTCTCATTTCTGTTCTCATTTGAATGTCGCTCCTATGGCATCATCTCTCTTCCCCAATTACTCCACATCTCCTTGAAGTGCTTGTATTTCATGTTATTTGGTGTTATCTTATGTGTGCTCCCATATTACTCACTACTTACTCACTACTTACCATGGAAAAAACGTGGTCTAATTGTTGTTTGAGTGTGTTTTAATCATTATTGAACTATTTCAGTTACCTATGTTACCCAAGTTAAATGTGTGTTACATTTAAATATTGAGACTGATTTGAATAGAGACCCTCAGAATTTTCATCCAAAATATTACTCATGCCCTCTACTTTAGTAAAATAAATGAATAATTGTTCAAAAATTGCATGGTAGAAGACGTACTACTAGGTGTCTTAATAATGCTTGAAAATGGGCTTAGGCCTTTTATAGCTACACTTAATGATGGTAGAGAATTGGTATCTACAGCTCTTTTAATTGGAAATGTGTAGGTGAAGGCATGATCCCTTGAGTAGATTTATGTGGGAAACATTTTTAAGCATTGAATTTTGAAATAAGTAGATCTATACAGGGAATTTATATAGGGATATGACATAAATCTACTTGGGCCATTACTTTTGTTTATGTTCATCTTCTCATTAAGAAAATGGCATACTATTTATCCTCTGTAGTAATCTTGTCTTTGCAAGGATTTGGGATGACTCTTTTTGGGGTCATTCAAGAAAACAAGAAAAATAGATACTTCAAAAGCAGCAAGAAGTTGGCATATAGCTATATAGAACCCAGTATTCCACCCCTGGCCCAGCAAAATCTAACCAACCAACCAAAACAAACAAAACTCTGGAAATTACAAAGATGCTTTTACATTCCTTCCAAATAAATTAAAATTGCTATATTGGTACAACCCACATACTTAGTAACAAGTCTGTGATACTTTCTTCTAACATTATTCACTCATTATTTTATGTAAACCTTTGTTTGTCATTATAAATTAGTCATTTTGCTATATATTCATGCTGAAATCATATAGCAATTCTTCAATCTTTCATGAAAATTTTATCGAACCATAGAAATTCAGCAGTCACCATTATGGTCACTTCTAATCAAATACTTGACAAACTTTGTCACTATCCTTGTCTGCCCTTAAAGCTTTCTACAATTTTTGTGTGTGAAGTAATACCTCATGTAAGACTGTTTCTTTCTTTTTCTTTTTTTATAATGAGCATTGTCATTATTTTTCAACCAAAATCTATCTGAAGTCATTATATATCAATTACTAAACTTTATTTTTCTCAGCATTTAGTTGACAAACAGAAGAGTTCATCATAATTTAAATTTATGTCTAAGAATATTTAACAGTGATAGATATAGAGAGGTAATAGAGGAGAGAGAGAGACAGAGAGGCAGAGAGTCAGAGAGACAGAGAGAGAGAGAGAATAGACCTACGCTCTGGCCAATTTAAGTGCTTCATATTCAATATGTGGAACAGAAAATAAAGTTCACACCAGCAGGTTCAAAGTTTTAAATTACGAGAAATAATTTTTACTCTAGAAACTACTATACATAAGGTCAAACCAGTAAGATTATTTTTGTTAGAAATCACATTAAAATTAAAGTCATTTATTATGGATGTAGCCCGTGCTCTGGGAGTGTGGAATATAGCACCTAGTCAGCTGGAGCTCTAACCCAAATCATTTATTAACCAGCAATCACTCAGGAAGCAGCAGCATGTCTCAGACTCATTGTGTGAACCAAAAATAAACATTTTGCTTTCTTCTTTCACCTCCATCTCTAATACATTCATTATTTGAATAGTTCCTATTTTTCTTTCCCACCACTACAGCATGTGAAGCATATAACAGTAAAATATTAATAATATCAAATCAATTATTAATAGAAAACACTTTAAGGAATGATTACTAGTAGTAAATTGAGAAAATTCCATAGAGAATATACTGATATAACAAAAGAGCTATTTTTTCTTATAATATAATAAAGCATTATTAATTTTAATAGAGCTAGTATTCTGTGATTGATAGTATTATTCATCTTAATATTTTAGTTTATATTTCAGTTATAATAAACAGAAAACATAAAAAATTTGAGCTATAGTTTTATGGGATGAGAGGGGAATAATGATATTTTTTAAATTTCTACAACACCCAACATACTGATCAGAAATTTATGATTTAAAGATCATGAATGTTATGGATCTAGAGTAAATTTATGTTGCTTCTCTTGAGTCTCCTTGATAACTGTGGTAGGGATAATTGTCATATTGACAGAATTGAGAATCATCTGGGAGATTGGTCTCTGCCTATGGAGGATTATTTTGACTTAATTGAGGTAGGAAGACATATTATCTGTGCTACGATCACTTCCTAGGCTTGAGGGTCCTAGACTGTTTATAGTGGACAAAGTGATCTGAGCATTACCTTATAATCACTCATTGCTCTCTGATCTCTAAATGTGGATGCAGGGTGAATATCTCTTTCACGTTCCTATTGTTGTGGCTTCCCACATGAAGGATAGTTCCTTGAACTTGTCAACAAAAACAAACCCTATCTTCCTTAAATTGCTTTGGTTATAGTATTTTATCAAGCCAACAGGAGGAATAATTCTAACGTAGTAGTATCTATTTCCCACTTCTGTGCTTTACCTAACACCAAAGATGACAGCTGTGGTAGGTACTCACTTAGCAGAACACTACCTTCCACCTACCCTAAAGTCAAGAATTTCGTCAGATACCTTCCAAAACAGTCTCAATGTAGTACTACATCCTTGCTACCTCATGTTCCTACCACTGTGCACTGAAATGTCATGAAGCCATGATAACTGTTGTTCTGTCAACTATAAACTTATAACCAATTTCACACTAGATCCTGTTATTCATTGCAACCTAAGTCAATATTTTCAGGCCACAGTTATATCTGTCTGACAATAGATAAACTCACATTCCTTTGAAGTGAACCATTCACGGTGACACAATAAGGGTGCTGATCTAGGCATGTGCATATATATATATATATATATATATATATATATATATATATATATATAGTACAGCTTTCCTTCCACACACAAAACAGTGAGAGAAGTGTTCACAATAAATACTCTGCATCGTTTCTTTTAAACTTCTAAATAGATAAAAGTATTTCAGCAGAATTGAGCTTTCCCAGGGAAGTACAAAGAAGCAGCACTGACCTCTTTTCTCAGTTTCATCAATTTCCAGAGGATCTGTGATTTTTCAAAAGACAAACAGCCCCACAGCGTATGTAGAGGCTTACTGTTCTCTTGTTTCCCAGTTAATATGATTTCTCATATATGTAAGGTGTAAAATAAATTTCTCCTGAACACATCATCATAATAATTTTGACATTTAATTTATTTTTTACTCATATTTCATATTTTATAAGAATAAGAAAATTAAAATTTCATTAAAATTTAAATATTTTTTGCCCAAACAATGAAAGACTATTGATACTTTAGAGTTAGTATATGCACATATTTAGAAATGTTTATCAAAATGAGAACAAAAACTTTACCAAACTTTGTTTCAAATACATATACTGAGTGTTTATAATTTCAAATAGCCACATTTACTAGACTCAACTAGTTTTCTTGCAAAGCCATCAGAGATTTTTGTACAAGTTTCATCTATAATATAGCACTTTGGTATGAATACTAACACCTTCTTTCATACATCTATGCACCTTCATTTATTTCCTAATGTGTACTCATTAAATGAATATGGAGTTCAGCATGGACAGAGTTTAGAATCAGGACTCATCCTTTTGGTAAGACACAAGGAGCAAATCACAGATCAACAGCTCTGATTAGGTCCACTTGAGAATGGAGGCCACAGAACAGTGTTGTGTCTGGTGGCAGAGGCACACTTAGACTGGGGTATGGAAACATAGCTGATCAGAAGAGAAGCCTAGGAAGATAAATCAAAGTCACAGCCAAGCAAGAGCGGAAAGAATACTGTAACTGATAAATTGCTGGAGACTCATGAAATCTTCTCTAAAGGGTAATTGTTTAGAAAGACACTGGGTAGTATTTTCCAAAGCTTGGACTGATTGAGATAAGGAAAATACCCAATCCAGTGTTATCTCTATACAGCAGAAAATCAGCTATATCAAAATGGCAAAATTCATGTGCCAACTGAAGAAAGCAAAGAGAAAGAAAGGGAGGAAGGAAGGAAGGAAGGAAGGAAGGAAGGAAGGAAGGAAGGAAGGAAGAGGGAGGGAGAGAGGTTGGAGGGAGGAAATAAAATCCACAGAAGCTTTAAAATAAACAAACATGCCAGGCACCATTAAACTAGTACCTAGGAGTCACTCATGTAGATAGATTTCTGGAGAGTCTAAGACATACTGACCAGGTTGAAGAAGTTCTCCTCAAACACTATTTTATAACTACATTCATGGGTCCTCTGTTTAATTGCAGCAGATTACAGTTCATCAAAATGTTAATTCCTAACATCCTTTTAATACAAAAATTTGTGATGCTCAAAGTCAAAGGGGGTGAGGCAAACAAGGACATAAAAGATAAGTTTTAAACTCAGATATCTACACATATATTAAATGATAAAATAGACTTTCCTTCCCTCATTCATTATTTATCCAACTTATCAATCCCAGTAGACATTCCCTGGGAACCTGCAGACAACCCTGGCCTCAAGACTGTCTTCTTTCTCAGTACCTATTCAATAACATACTTGAATTCTTAGTCAAAGCAATAAGACTGCTGAGGGGATCAAGAAAATACAAATGGCAAAGGAAGAAATCAAAGTATCTGTATTTTGAAGATGAAACTGTAGTATACATAAGAGACCCCAAACTTTACACCAGGAAGATCCTACAGGTGATTAAAATTTTTACCTAAGTAGCTGGAAGTGAACTACAAAAATCAGTTACCCTCTAATATACAAATGACAAATGGACTGAGAAAAATATCAGTAAAAGGAAACCTTTTACAGTAGCCTCAAATCATGTAAAAAAAATCCTGGGGTAACTCTAACCAAACAAGTGGAATATTTGTATCATAAAACTTCAAGACATTGAAGACATTCAGAAGATGGAAAGATCGCCTATGATTATGGATTAGTAGAATTGACATAGTAATAATTACCATCCTACCAAAAGCCATCTTCAGGTTCAGTGCAATGCCCATCAAAATTCCAACATAAGTCCTCATACAGACCTTCAAAAGACAATTTTTACTTTCAAAAACACAAAAACTCTCTAAAACCACAAAAACTCCTAAAACAATTAAAACAACAACAACAACACAATTCTGAATAATAAAACAGCTCCTGATGGTATCACTAGCTCTGTTTTCAGGTTGTACTGCAGAGACAAAATAAAAGAAAGAAAATGGTATTGGCACACACACACACACACACACACAGAGAGAGAGAGAGAGAGAGAGAGAGAGAGAGAGAGAGAGAGAGAGAGAGAGAGAGAGAGAGAGAGAGAGAGAAAAACAGCCTTGTTGATAAATGGAATCAAATTGAAGGTTAAAACATAAATTCATGCAGGTCCTTTAAATACAGGATCAACGCACATAAGAACTCTTAGAGACTGGGGCAGGATGCACAGTGCACAGGGTCTGCCAGCACTGCCTGCACTGTTCTTCAACCGATGCAATGCTAGAGCTGAAAAGAGAAGAGAACATATGTCTCCTTCCCCACCACTGAAGCAATCTTCAGTTGCCAACCACTTGCAAATGAAACTTTAGTTTCTTTCTAGGAAGCCTCTTGTGGAAACAATCCTCTTGTAAGGGTTGGCTATATGCAGAGCAGGAGGTGGCCAAGAGAAAAACCCAATTATATATTTGAAAATTCCTTATCTTTTTATGTCATTTCTGGGATTTTCCTCTTCTTCTTTTTCTTCTTCTCTTTCTTCTTTTTCTTTTTCTTCTCCTTTTTCTTCTTCTTGTTCTTTTGTTCTTCTAATTTTATCTTCATTTTAAATGTAAATGAATTTTATTTAATTTTCTTCTCTTTTTTATGGTACAGGTCCTTTGCATATACATTATGGCTTCCAGTGTATTGTTTTTAGTAGGATCACTGAGTATGCAAATGACTCATTTACTGTTTATTTTGCCTTCTCTTAGACCTTTTCCTTGGGTTTGTACTTTTATACTGTTCTGATATATTAGTTATGTTTTATCTTACTATTCTTTATATTTTCTAATTATTTTATTTTCTAATGAGTGACAGGAAAGGTTTGGGTCCTAATGGTAGTCCACATGGGGAGCACTGGGATGAGTAGACAAGGGAAACATAGGAGATACTATTTGAGAAAAATTGGGTAGTGCCCGTGCTACGGTCTGTTCCATGAATCAGGTGAAGGCCTAGAGGTTGAAGTAAGACACAAGGCAGCAGGTCATTTGTCCAATGGCAATGTCAGAATGCTGAATGCCATTTATTAAGGCTATGGAGTGGGCTTATATACTAACTTACATCACAATGGAAAATAACAGGATTTTCAGGTTTAGCTCCTCCCTACCAGGTGTGTGTTAGCAAAACAGGAAAAGTACCATTGACAAGTCCAGGGTGGGTGTGTGGGGCAGAGCAGAAGAGTACCATTGACAACTCAGGTGGGGGGGGGCAGGTCAGGAAGAGTACCATTGACAATTTGGGGGAGAGGGGTCAGGGCAGGAAGAGCACCAATAGCAGCTCTGAGGCAAGAATTTCTGGCCAATAGCTTCAGGCTTGCTCAAATTGCCTCGGGGGTCCACTCACAGCCCCACAAATTGTATCTACTTTCAATAAAAGAAAAAGCATGCAGAAAGATAAGAAGTTATTATTTAAGGAGCAATAATGTTTTTGCACACTAATTTTAGGGTCATGAAATTTGAACAGCTTTACTTGCTCAGTTCTTAAGCCCCTCAGACTATGATGTTTGTCAACCATTGACATTTTTCCCCATTCCTTCATTCTCTCCCTTGCAAAATATCATATGCTTGGAATATAAATCAGTGAGTGGTACTTTCAGAGCGATCCCTTCACTTACTGATCTGCATTTAAGCTCTTTTCATATTACATTTCTAATACTATGCCATTTTATCACAAAAATATAATAGCTATTAATTCTTCTATGAAAACTGTTCCTATGTAAAATGTTTGTCAATGAAAATAACTATTATATACTCATTTGAATATATATGTACAAGGCTCACTTCTTTTAAAGAATATTAAAATAATGCCTTTCCAATACTCACTCTTCAAAATATCCCTTGTAGAAGTCAGCATTGCATATGATTGAATTTATCATGGTGGACTCAATGAGAATGTTTGGGTCAGGCTTTTTCTAGGGCTGCCAGCATCAAACATATGAAGTTATTATAACCAAGGTCTACAAAAAGTCATAAAGAAGCAGAGTTGAGAAAAATGAAAGGCGCCTGTGCAACTTCCTGTCCTATTTGTTCACTGGGAAGAGGTTTGGGAATGATCACTGACCTCTAAGCAACAGAGAATGGAGCTCATCTTTCACTTCTGAATGAGCTCCTTTCTGTAATTGATGGCATCTCCTGAAATGGCTGCAATCATTAGGGCTCCAGTGACTGAATTAAAAGAAAATGAAGGATGCAGATGGCTGTAATAAAGCAGGAGAATGCATTTCTTCCTGGTGACAGATACAACTGATCATTTTACAAGGAAGTGCTTTACTAAAAGTGTTTCGGCTATGTAGTTCTCAGAGAAAATGAAGAGTAATGTAAAAATTGGACAAGATGAAACTAGCTGTTTCATTTCAGATATTGACTGCACCAGTCACTTTTAATAAATCAGCTGCTTATTGTACCTAAGACAGCAGTTTGTTAATACCAAGAAAGCACTGGAAAGTATTCCCTTCACTAAGATGGTAAGAGAGTCTGTGTTGTACGACTTAACATCATTTTATTTAATTTCTCTTTGCTATATGCTTTCTAATTATTACCATTTAAACTAGTAGGCATAATAATTTGGAAATGTGTTTATTTAAATCAAGCAAGACCCATCAGTGTTTTATGCAAATGATCAAATTGTATGTGTTGCATGTCTTGTTGGGATAAGAACTCTCCCTAATCAATGCTCAATTTTTGCTTTGTAAAAGAGGGGACCCTACAGACAACAAACAGTCAAAGAATGGTGAGGCATGTGGTTTATAAAGTCAAGGCACCACTGGACTTATCCCTCATGATGTACATAACTCCAATCCTGAAATATATATCCACAATACTTGTTAATGCTGCATATACAAATAATCAGAAATCTTATTGTGCAAAATTAAATTAAATGATAGGATTGAGTATTTAATTAATCAGAAAATTAACACTTATACAATTTGAATAAATATAGAATGTTCTAAAGAACCTATTCAGCTAACAGCATCGTATATTGCATATACTTAACAGTGGTAAAAAAATCATTCAATTAAAATAATTACTGTATATATATATACATATGTATATAAAATCTTAGTAAACATTTCATTAGGAATTTTTTATACTACTACATAATTAATTTTGGTTTCTAGTATTCTACAAAATTTAATTCAGGTATTCAAATAATTTATAAAAATTTCTAAGTTAATTCTAAGTATTGTTACTTCATTCTGAATACAAATAGGGTTTTATATATATCATTTAATATATAATATATAACAGTATATATCATTGTAATGCTATTAACTATAAAACATTTTTATTAAAGTTTTGAATTGAATATTTCACTTTTTTTCTTTTTTATTTTCTCATATTGTAGCACTAAGATTTTTTTTAACATAACAGATCATGTGAAAGTTATAATTAGTAATGAACATGAAGTCAGTATTTTAGGTTACAATTTGTATGTCATGGTTGCTTTTCCAAAAGAAGAAAATGAGCAAAAGACAACAACACACTTTTTAAAGAGACTCATCAAGACAGATGTTCTGGGACCGGTAAATGTTTGCACTGCATGGAAATGCTTTTCTTCTGCCAGTCAATCCTCTCCATGCAAGTATCCTGTTCCACTATGTTGGTGAGAAAGTAAGACTGTTATCCTTTAACACAAAATATTTGTCAGATTGAAGCAGTCATTTAGGGCCTTGAAATCAATTCAATCACAACACTTAGTGACTGGTGATTACCAAGGAAAGGCATCTCAGAATTTTTGTTAGGAACCAAAAGAATAATAAGCTATTATTTCTTTGATTATCTGTACAGTCTCTTCATTGTTTTTTTTCCTAAATTCATTTCTGCAACCGCATGTAAGACTTTAATAAACATTGTTTGGAGTATATTTGGTGGCATGTTACTTAATCTCAGAACTTGGGAAGGAGAGGCTGCAAAAATGTTCAGGAATTCAAGGCCAACCTTAGCTACATAATGGGTCTGAGACTAACCTCAACATCATAGACCTTGTCTAAAGAAAAGGAAAATGAGTAAATGTGTGTTTGTATGCTTCTGATATGAAAATGGCTGTCTCCTGACTAAAAGAATGCCTTGTTTGAGCTTTAATACAGCTACACATTCCTGCATTGACTAGTCCAACCCTCTCTGCCAATGTCTCCTTCACACAGAAGCTGTGTGAAGATGAAAGTATATTAAGGACCATCTCATAGGGAAGTCTGGTGTTCTAAGCTGGTCTGTGCCTTCCCAAGGATGACATTTTGGGATGCTAGTCTTCTCTCTTAAGACTCTCCTCCATTCAATAATCAGGAAAAAAAAATAGACGATCCAAAACATGCCAAGTACCCATCTCACCAGCACATTGCCCTTCACCATACTGACAAATGAAATGAGACCTGAAAGCATTTTCAGGCTAGAAACCTTTCTTGGGCCAAAGGCTAAAACGTTTTCTCTTGTAGTTGCCTCAGACTCCATATGATGTTATTTGAAAGTATTTATGAAATACTAGTTTGTCAAAAAAGAGTAATCATAAATACTATATTGGAAAAAATGAGGAATAAAAGTCTGGTTTTTGTCTACTTTTAATGGTACAAGTTTCCATTAACCTTTAGTGTTTACTTTTCATGAAAGGTATTTAACCACCCACTTGGGTTTAAGGTGAACAGACCATAATTTAGTCCTTTCAAGTCATTACAGAAGCTGCACTTTAAAAATACCCTCTCAATAGAACAGGGAGCATGTGTGAATAAATCATTTTGTGAAAATATTTAAGAGCTCAAACCAGAAAGTGCGCTCTGCCTGTGTAAGTTTTCCACCATCCCAAATGTTCAATGGATAAATCCCAGACAACTAACATCTGTCTCACAGAATACAGCGAAGAGCACAGAAACTGATATTTTAGTACTTTTATTTAAAAATAAATCAGAAAACCTTTAAATGCTAATACCAGTTTTGCAGGCAGAAATACATTGACTAATAAGAGAACCAACAGACATCATTAGTAGTATATTTTATGTGTACACATAAGAAGTTATTATTACCTCTATCTCGTTAAATATTAATGTATGAAATCATGATTATAGAAAATAGAAATGAATGATCATGCAAAATGATTAACAAAATCACAAAAATAAATTTGGTTATGAATGCGTAGTTCTGGGTGTGTGTGAGAGAGACAGAGACAGAGAATGAAAGGGAGAGTAATGGGGAGAAGGAGAGAAAGAATAAGAGGCATAGTAGATTGTAAAAGGATACCTCTTTATTATTTGGTACAAGCTACATTTGGTCTCTGTCCATTCATATGTAGTCAACAATCTGCACAATTGGTTTGTTTAGAGCCATCCAAGTTGACCTCAAATTTGCTAAGTAATTAGCTTTTGTCCCTAAACTCTTGTTCCTTATTGATTCTGTCTTCCAACTTCTAGAATTAGAAATGGCATGTGACCATCCTCAGCATGAAAAATCTTTTTAATCTTTGTAAATCGTTTTTAAAAAATAGTTTGTTATCACATAGACACTAAATATCTTTTGGAATGACATACACACTTGTAATCTCAATATTTGGGCAAGTGGAAAACGTAGTTACTTAGAAAGTTGACGGCCACCCTTGGAATATGTGAGATCTTCTCCAGAAAAACAAAGTTAAGTAAATTTAGATTTAAGAATTAACCAAATTGGATTTTCATGGAAAGAAGTCATGTGGAATATTTGCATTGATTTTACTAAGTGCCTTTCATGTTGTCTTTCTGAGCTCTAATCTTAAAATAGCACTATCTGATCTTACTAAAAATAGTTTCTTCATGCATACTTCTCAGTATATTTGCCAACATTGGGCTATGCTCACAACTTAAATTCTTCATCATAAATAGAATTCACCTTCCCAGTTTATATAACATTGAGCATGGATGTCCTTCCATGCTTACATTTTCTTAAGAAACACAGAAGTAGAAATAACAAATGTACCTGTGGGCATAAGGATAAGAACTAGGGTATAGTTAAGGATTATGCTTTAATATAGTGGTGGCTGTATGTTTTCCTCCAAAATGTATGACTTCTCTAGCCCTGAGTAGTTGTCTAGAATTCTAATCTGAGGCATGATGCCCTTCTTGCTAACCAGGGCTTAGTTCAATTAGAGATTTCTTGATTACTTTCAAGGTTCAGGCAATTAAGGAATAGTACGAGTGGGACAAATAGAAAGAGCACCCCAATAGGTTAATCAATAAAAATGGTCAGGTCTAAAAATATGCAAACAATTAAAATTATATTTACTAAGCAGGTTATGTATGGATATATATATATATATGGTGTATTTAATAACAGTGATTAATATAAAAAGAGATTGGAAGGACAGTACATGGGAGGTTTTTAGGGAGGCGGGCAAGAGGAATATGATCTAATTATACCAGAATCTAAAAAAGAAAAGAAATACTTTCATAATATATACCAACATGTTTTATAAAATTATGTACCCATAAAATAATAATCCATGTTGAATTTATCTTAAAATAGCATCAAAACATGATCTATTCCTGTACATGTTAAAACAGGAAACTAAGCCAAAATATCTGAGCTATATGAAATGTAGTAAAATTTTAAAAAATGTATAAATGTAATTATTAAAAAGATGACACCAGGTCCTTTTAGCAGTTACCCAAATATACAGAATTTAAACAACATTGAATCGACCATTTTGGTGATGACCCGGGACTCTCTAAAATGACCTAATCCCCTTGTACATTAATTCTGTATCATTCCTTCGACATTAGCTCAGAAAGAATCAGTAGATAATAAGAGATTTTGCAACAATGGCTTTAAGAAACAAGTTGTCTGTGCAGCTGGCCCTTAGCTCCAAATCTACACACCTCTGGTTTTGGAATGCTGAAATGCAGGAACTCCTCACAAGATATTCAAAATGGATAAAATCAGAAGTTGAAAGTAACTGGCACTATAAAGTGAATAACTGAGAACTGGCATCCAGCCATATAACTTCGATGAAGTGAATACATCTGGTGATCTGAGGTCAATATTGAAGAGGACCCCCTTCCAAAGGCCAGTAGTCATATCAATTACTTGATTTCAGATTCCAAGGACAATAAATAAGGTAGCCATCCTGTCCCTTATAGTGACAAGAAAGAACTATGGAATTATGTATTAATCCTGTCTGAACACGCTGAATTTTTAGGAGTTTGTTATGTAACTCTGGTAGACGTTTGTTTTGTACAACCTATATCTACTAGTGAGCTATGTACCTCTTTCTCATTCTTGATAGGACCTGAAGAGATTCCCCAAGCCTCCACATAGCCTTGAAATGTGTTTTCATTATAATATTCCTACCCACAGTTTATCTTCTGTCTCTAGTGTCCGTTTCTTATTCTTAGTTAGAGAATACAAGTATGACAAATTTGGTTTATGAATTCAAGTAATCAGAGTAGCACAAAAAGCCAATTTGTCACATAAAGAACATAAGATAGAGGCACTCCTTCAATAATTAGTATGGGATTGTGTGGAATTTGGTGGTTTTCCACTTAGGTTCTCAAAATGTCTGGACTTTGTGTTTTGTTTATTTCAAACATATTTGGATTCTTGATCATTTACAGTGAAGAGCAGTTTATACATAGTGATTTAAAGCTCTGTGTGAGAGACTATTTCATCACTGAAAATACAAATATCTGCTTTCCCCAAGAAAAGAATATTTTCCTCAAATAAATCGCCATATTGATTTATATATGCACTATTTGCGTTGAATGATGGGGAAGCAAGTAGTCAAATTGGTATACAAATTTCATCTTAGATATAAGATTCTTAGATACACAATAGGTCTGTGTTAGTGAAAGAAAAATTTACAAGTAATATTAAATTTGTATAGAGACTAAATAGTATAACAATATTTTCTTGTGAAAATTTTAGGAGAAAATTTTGCAAAAACAAAACATTAAAACTTACTAATGTGCAGCTTTCATATTAATTTGGCATGAAAACATTATTGTATATGTAAATGACTTTCCAAATGGTGTTTTAAACTAGGGAGTTGAGCAGGATAGGGGCCAGCTTCACACAAGGTAATAATATTTTATTTACATCTAAGTTAGAGCTATTATCTCTATTTTAAACTTCCACTTTTGAATATATTTTCTCTTTTCTACATTATTTTGGTAATACAGTTTGACACTACAGCTTTCTGCTTAGTCTCCTAGAATTCTACCACTGTCCCTAATCCATACAGTCAGAGCATGCATTCTATAATTCATCAACAATAACTTTGAAGAAGCCAATTTTATTTCAGTATTTGGATTACACACATGTCAATCTAAATGACTTCTTCCTAAACTCACCATTGGCAGTTCCATGATTTGCTTCTCTCAACTTCTGCAAAATTTCACAAAACATTACATAAACCGATCATTTCATTAAATTCAAGAGTTGAAAATTGTTCAGGAGGAGTTAAAATTAGTTTTGCACAAGGCTTTGACGTAAGGGTCATTCCCTTTCTTCTATAACAAATCATGATTTTTACCATTTTTAGATAATGTTACTAGAATGTCAAGTTTTTTAAAGCATAATACTGAGATTATCTGACTCAATGTATTTTCTTAATAGATATATATTTAACGATTTTGTAACTTTATTTAATAGGGTTGTCAAATAATTCATTTTCCCTTCTTACACATCCTATTAGAAGAGGCGGGGTTAGAGAGTTACAGAGAATATGCTCTGGTTAGGAGAACATTCAGCTCTTGCAGAGGAGTCTAGTTTGGTGTCTGTAGCCATAACCAACTGTAAGTCCAGCTCTGGAGAATCAAATACATTCTGCCTGTATAGCTATTCACAAGCATATGTACGTATTTAGAAATAAATCTGTGCTGCTGGATGGCATGGAAGTTAAAAGAACTTGCTGCCCCTCATCAGGATGTATTATGTTTGCAGCATTAAGCCAAAGCTCACAATTACTTGTAGCTGCAGCTCCACAGTATCCCCGACTCTTTTCTGGTCTCTGTGGGTACTTGGACATATATGATATACACTCACAGTTTCAGATTCAAACACAGACACCTACACATATGCATGGATCATAATGAAGACAACCTTTTAAAAAAGAATTTTCAATTCAATTTATATCAATCCATTTACATAAATAATTCTATAAGTTATGTATTCATTTACAATGCTTTTTATCTATTCTTTGAGAATTTCACATAACATATTTTAATTTTACTCTTTTTAGTCTCTCTACTTTTCCCAAAATGTCTTCCCACTTCATGTCCACTCAACTTCATGTTCTCTCTCTATTTAAGAGACGGAGTCCCGTTTGTGTTAATTGACCACTCTTTAGCAGGTAACCTCTCCTGGAGTGTGGTTGTTAAACACAGGATCACCCCATTGAAGAAAACTGAATTCCCTCTCACAGCTGCTCTCCACTGTAAATATATTATTGACTAATGCTAGGACTTCATACCCACTCCCCTCCTCCATTCTTGGACTTTTACCTGGCTTATGCTTGGACAAGTCTCCATGTTCTGTGATTAAATTATGTGTTATATTCAGGGATCTTGTTTTGTTATCAACTTATGGAAGGTAATGAATAGCACTGGCAGTAACATGTTATGTTTGTCATGTTTATAGGATTCTAATAGCCAGCAGTTTCAAGAGATGTAACTTGTTACTGAGAGTTTCATTTGGTATCATGTGGTGTCTAGTTGGGGTATTGTTTCTGCCACTTAATGGTAACCACATTTAAACTACACACAAACACACACACACACAAATCACTTTTAATTCTTAACTTATTTTGATCCTATTCCCTATATTATTTTTTTACTGCTTGATGTGTTTTATATTGACATTTTATATTTTATTTGTTTATATCTTGCTTATTTTCTATGTATCTTTAATTAAAATGCATATTAAAAATAAGTTAAATTATTAAATTATTATTCTTAATTAATTTTACTGTGTTCTGCTGCCAAACAATTGTGGTTATGTCTGAAAACACTTCTCTCATGGGTGAATAACTGAGAGGCATCTACTTGAAGATCATGTCTACATGCTTCCTACTTATTCAATTTAAAATGCTCATGCCCTCTTTTTTTTACATTATACCAAGAGCAAATTCATTAATTCCACAGGCCAGATACAAGTCACTTTTATGGATATCATTAACACTATATTTTTCTCATAGGTATCCATTATAATCATTCAATCACATTAATGTTGAATAATTATGTATAAGTCATAAGTGTATAAACTTCTTGGAGACTTCGCTACACTAGACAAACACACATTCATGAAATCTTAATGTAAATTGAATACATTCTCTGAGAATTTTGCGTATCTTCTACCCAAGGATGTTATTAGCATAAGAAAATATATTCATCTGTTTTGTCTTTGGCTAATTATTTGTTGAATATATTCTCATGATAACTCCAAATTCACTCTTTTACATGCAAATTCATATAAAGACTGAATATCTCAATTGAATATCCTGTACAATCATGCAGAAATACAATTTTTGAATCTCCACTGAATTTTTATGTGGCTGAGCTTGTGCCATATCTGATAAAGTATATATTTAGCTATGGTCAATTAGAAGCTTATTTAGTATCTGTGTATAAAGTATTGGATATGAATGGGAAAAATAGCTTAGTGGGTGATGGAAGATGTCATTCTATAAATATGTTTCTCATATTGGTTAATGAAAAAAGCACTGTTGGCCAATAGAAAAATCAAGATAGGCAGGACTAGGAGACTAGGAAGAGAGAGGAAGAAGTAGGGAAGTGATTCAAGATGGAGGATGGAGAGAGTAGAATACCGGGTCCCGTCTCCGATAAGATGAGACCACATGGAAATATTTAGATTAATAGAAACGGGTTAATATTTAAGACAGAGCGAGCCAATGAGAAATGCTAGGCTAACAGCTTTATATCTAATACAGTGTCTCTGTGTGTTATTTGTGACTGGTGTAGCTATGGGCCCAGGCCTGTGAGAAAAACCATTCCTAACAAGTGTGCAGACAATGTTCTGCAAAATCATAAAGTCACAAGTTCAGATCCCCAGCAACCTCATAGCTAGGCATTCAAATTCTCATATGACCTTTGTAACCATGGAGTAGTACAAAGACAGGAGTACAGCTGAGGGTTGCTGCAAGCCAGCGAAGCACAAACCAACCAGTTTTAGATACAGTAAGATACCCAAAGCAAGGAAATGAGATTGAAAGTGACAAAGAACGACATCTGACACCCTACTCTATCCTCTGTGCTTGTGGGCATACATGCTTCCACACCCACACAATAACAACAACAAAGTAATTAGAAACAAACATATGTATAAGTACAGCTAAAACTACAGTAACAGATTGATATAAATAAAAGAACTGTATTTTCTGTATTAAAACTCATACTTTTATATTGTACCTTTTGGGTTCCAGACTGTTTTTCTTTATTTCTTTGGTGGTGAGGTTTTATAAAACTCTATTAAGGTTTAATGTGGACAGCATGGCATGTCTTTCCCTAAGACTAATGAATTGCCTATTTTGGGGCAGGGTTTCTCTGAATTGCTTTGGAGCTGTCCTGGAACATCACTCTGTAGACCAGGCTGGCCTCAAACTCACAGAGATCATCCTACCTCTGCCTCCCAAGTGCTAGGATTAAAGGCATGCACCACTAATGCCCAGACTTTTAAATATACATTTTAATGTTTTGCTAGTACCCTTGTATATATAAAGTGTCTATCATATCCCACTCAAAGGATAGTTTTAGTTGTTGATAGTGAATGATACTGAAATAAAAGACAAATGACAAGTAGAAGAGTGATGGCCACACCATGTGCTCTTTGTCATGTTCGTATGTAGGTGTGCTTTAAGTTTTTTAGTTTCTTCCTGATTTTATCAACTAAATGATTTCAAGGCAGTATATTTATTTTTTATAATACAGTACCATCCATCCACAGTTTTTCTACTTTACTATACAGGACCTGCAACCTACTGCTCCAGACTTCCACATAACATGGTTCTTTCATACTGTCCTGACTTTTAGAGATTCTTCAGTCTATATATTCAGATCTAAAGATTTAAAGATAAAGTCCACAAATAACAAAGCAAATCTGGTATTATCCTCCCTTGTCCTGTGTTATGTTACTCTACACACAATCTTCTAGTTCTATTTATTTACCTCCTGATTTCATTTTTCTCCAGAGAAGATTAGAATTCCATTGTGTCTAAGGACCAATTTTTCCTTATGTATTCCATAGTTGCAGGACATTTAAGATGTTTCCATTTCCTAGCTACTTTCATACATACTGAAGCTGAATTTACTGACAGTTGTGAGACATCTGACATGGGTACTAGATTCAAGCTCAGTATCATATCAATTTTTTTTTTTAAGTAGTACATATTCTCACTACTAAGCCATCTCTCTAGATCCTGTTTGTACATTGAGGAGTGTGTTCTTAAGCTTAAGATCATCTTTTCATCAGATTATTCTGCTATATATCAAATACTGTGTGTGTGCGTGCCAGCGTGCGTGCGTGCGTGCGTGCGTGCGTGTGTGTGTGTGTGATTATATATTATATATTAAAGACAGGGTCCACATAGCCAAGGCTAACCTTAAACCTGTTATGTCTTCGAATATTGCCATGAAGTTGTTTCTTTTGCCTCCACCTCCTGGGTAATAGGATGTCAAGTGTAAGTTTCCAAGCTCAGTTTTTGTGGTATGTTAGCGGTCAACCTTATGGCTTCAAGTACTGAAACAAACTGAGCCACAATGTGAACTCTTGAATGGTTTATTTCTCATGTAATGCTTACTTGGGTTTTCTAATACAAATTACCTCAGTGTAACAGATACATGATTTATAAATATTTTTGTCCATTTGTAGGTTTACTCCTTTCTTGTGTACATAGTCCTTATTCTCTTGTGATCCCAATGTTTTTGTTGCTGCTGTTATGGTGGTTGTTGTCTGTTTTCTTTGAGTTTTGGTTCAAAGTTTTCTTCTCGATTCATTGTCCTGATAAATTTATCCCATCTTCTGATGTTATCTTTTAGGAGTTTTCTGGTTGAAGTTTTATATTTTTAATTCCAAACTGCAATTTTGATAATCACTGAAAATTAGGACTTTAGGTACAGCCTGCTGCATGTAAAACTCAATTTTGCAACATGATTTATGGAAGAATATGTCTATCTGTTCACATAAAAATGTTATTATTTATGAAAAAATTTAAATAGTAATACAAAATATTGTATATGGGAAATGAATTCAACACATATGTCGCAAATAATTAGTAGTGGTATTATACTTAACAATTGAATGATATAAATGGACTTAAGAAAGCAAATACAATTGATATACTTTTAAAAATAAAATAGCAATAAATGCAAATAGATATGATAGATATGTGATAAAGCTTTTAAAATACTTTATCAATTTAAGATGGGCACAACATTTATGAAAAAATTATGTCCATGAAATTAAGATTATGTAATGTTACATGTATATAAAAGACATGAATCTTATGAATAACATCAATAATTTTCTCCATCTAACTAGAAAAAATCTGAAAACATTCAAAAACTATGTCTAACTAAGTCTATACAAAAGCATACTAAAAGATTCAACAGTGACTATTCTCCATTTCACTGCTGCTAACACCTCCTAAGGGTACCATTCTGGGAACTATGCTCCTACACACGAGACCCCGAAGAACACATCAAGACTGAACTACAGTAACTTGCCTGCAGGCCATGCTTCTCTCACATTTGATGCATTGAGTTTCCATTCAGAGTTTTTTCGATTTTCACGGGATTTCTTGGACTCATGGGTGTGCTCCTCATATCCCATGCTGTGTTTTCCACATTTCAGCCTCTTTGACCTGCCTGAGCACAGAAAGACTGCCCTGTTCTGTTACTGTTTTCCTTTCCTAATAAAAATTCCAAACATGCCTCCAGCAACACAGCAGGGTTTGTTGTCATATTTGAGCTGTTTTTATCCTCATAGGAAACTATCTTCAACTACCTACTTCCTAGGATCTTAAAACAACTGCTTCCTATATCTCATCTGGTTTTACTCTTTCTTTATCACAAGCAGTGAATTCATTGTTAGTTATTCTATTGTATTTATTGTGATAGTCTTAACTTCATTAACAATTAAAGCATGCCAGTACACTTCAATTTATTGTTGTTTGATCCCACAGCATTCCAACTTTACTTCTGAAATACTTATCTGGGTTTTTACATCTACTCAGCCAACTGTCACTGTGAGAAACATAATTTCTATAAAATAGTGATGAATCTGTTCTTAGCACATGCCATACTTAAACTTCCTTTTTGATAACTCTTTTTTAAATCCATGACTTCCTGTGTTTGTATAATGATTCTTTTCTTTGGTAGCTCTCTTTTATAAATATACTTAAAACCATTAAACACATTGATTAATAAAGAAAAAAATTGACTAGTTAAAAGTCTTTTTTTATATAAAATGTATACTTTATATATTTTGTATAAAATAACATTATTGCAGTTATTTTATTGTTTGTTCTGTGCAGAATTGGTGGAGCACCACGTATAATTTTGAGTGCTTTCTTTGAGTTTATGTATCAAAGCACTTGATTTTTCATTTATGGAAATATACATATATATGTAAATATATTAGATTATATAATTATATTTTAAAATGCATTTTTATCAGTCAAGATGATGTGGAAATATTTTAGTTTATGCTAAATATTTTATATATTTATTTTAAATTGGGACCATATTGTCATACAGTCATACATCTTTCACCCAGATTATTGCAGTCATAACTTGAGAGCAATAACTTATTTTTAACTCTTTCATTTCTGTGCTGTGGATAGGGCTGAATCTTTTCCTTTTTGACATGTCAGCTTTTTTCACAGACTCATATTTTTTTAGATTTCTTGAATTATAAGTTTTTGGTTTATAAAAGACAACATGAAGTACATTGCTTTGCCCAGGACTGTCCTCCACACACACTTAAGACAAATCTTTATAAATGGAACAGACATGGATGCATATGAGAATGGGTCTGGGTGTGTGTTTGTGTGTATGCATATGTTTTTGAAAGTTGGGCACTTGCATCAGGTGTGGAGAAGCTAAAGTCACAGGTGGTTATGAGCCCTTCCAAATGGTTGCTAAGAAACAAATTGGGTCTTCTGCAAGAGCAATGCAATCTGTTAGGCACTGAGCTATCTCAACAGGCCCTTATACTTGATATATTTGATCCATTATTTATGTGCGTGAAACAGGGAAGGAAGCATGTCATGAAAATTTACTGATATTTAGAACAGAAATCTTATATGAATTTTTTTCTTTTCTCTGCATTCAACTGATATTTGCAGATTCTGCTGAAAAAAATACAATTTGAAACAGTAATATGATATTATGTCGTTAACATTTCGAAAGATATTCTCAGCTGTGGCATTTTTAACTTCAAATATTTTTATTCTTTCATTCCATGTTACAAATTTTGTTATTTATATCTACAAAATTCTTTAAATGCCCTCACACACTTCTAGAAATTTATCTGAGTTCTTGTTATGCTTCTTAAATATGCGTGATTGAGATAATATTCAAAAACATTACAATATGTATGAATAATGAGGATATGAGATTTGTTTTCAAGCAGAGATATAGTATAAGTTGGTTAAAGAATTTATTTCAAATAATTGACCTGGAGTTTTTTAGTTTGGAGGCTACTTAGCAGCTACATGGTTTTATATTATGTAGTTATTATTAGTTCTGAAGTATTACATTTTCTATCAACAAATTTAACATAGACATATGTTTACATAAAGTTTTAAGGATGATAAGCTTTGATGAATATGTGGGTATTCTTAATCTCGTTATGACAGGTTATTCATTTTTATGTAAAGATTTGCTCACCACTTATCACTACAGCCTTACAGCACTCCTGTTTTAAAAACGGTAAATTTTACATTTGCTTCTAAACAGATGAGTGTCTGATACAAAGCTAATAACCCAGTACAGAACAAAATCTTATTGTTTTTTACACTTGTTGTTAACAGCATGTTCACAAATGGAATGATGTTTCCATAGCAAGCGTCATTTGAAGACAAAATGGCATTTCTGAGAATCTTCTTTTTTATTGAGTCTTTAAATGTGAAAGCTTAAAAAGAATGTAAACACTTTTTATTGTTGGAGACTAATTTCTGTTAGGGATATGTATCTGCTGCCATCTAAAGAGGTAATAAGTTACAAAATAAAGGTACAGAAAGATACATGTAAATGCTTTCTCAAGTGATGCAGCTAGGACTCCATCCAGATTTTACTAAGACTGAAAGCATAATGCCATTTGATACTTTTGAATGCCTCTGGGCAGGCAGTGCCAGGACCACAGCTGTGGCTTTTAGCTTGCTGATTGATAGATTTAATAAAGCCATTCGTTTGTATTGTTATCCATCCCTTAAAAACAAAAGTGTTTTCTAAATACTTTGAATGTCTTTTAGAGAATTTTCTTCTTCAAGCAATTATTTTCTATGGAATATTAACTAAGCAAAAACAGAAGATGGTTCAAGTGTTGCATACTATTTTTAATAGACCTATTTTTGAAAAAGATGCAAACAAGAATTTTATTTTCATTCTCTCAGGATTTCCTATTTTAAATTGAGGATAAGCAAAACCACAGTCAAATACACCTGTTCGTTTCAACAAAGATGATAGGACCTTCCTTTTTGCCTTTAGTGTATCATGGAGTAGCTACAGATGTTGAAGGCAGTGTATTAGAAGTATAGTCAAGTCTCTCCCTTAAAAATATTCTGTGCATTATAAAAAAAGAAAAAAAAACACATAGCACCTAGCTTTTCTCTTAACAGGATATATTCCTACAATGTAAAATTAACATTTGTATTGGGAGAAGATGGTAGTCTGGGTTCCTGCTCTCCACCATGTCATCCTGCTTAAATGAGTGTAACCAGTCTACACTGGGCACTGGGCTCTCGTGAGAAAGACTAAAGGGCAGGAGAGAGAGGTCAGTGAGTATGAGTGCTGGCTCTTATTCCAGAAAACCTTAGACACCAATGTTAGAAAGCTCAAAACAGCCTATCCTTCCAGCTCCAGCAGAACTCTCTGCTCTTGCTTCTTCAGGCACTTGCAAGCAGGTGTGACCCACAAACAAATATGCACACATATAATAATAAAATAGAAAAACAAATCTTTCAGAAAAATAAGAAGAAATTTGTACAAAATATTACCCTTTCCAGTTGCTTCAATACATTGAAAACTGTATTTCAGATCATTTTAAAATGGCATTTTTGATTCTCTGTATTATATGAATCTCCAAATTTGCACAAGGTCCCTATATCAGCTGATAATAGAAAAAAGGAATATTATGTAATTTATAATTTCAGCTTTGGATATGCCATAAATCAGAGGTGGGGATGTTGATAAATCAAAAAAAGTTATACACATAGAATGTAAGCTTTGCTGTAATTAATACTCACATGTATTAAAACCTTCTATGCTGTGTACCTGAGTAAGATTCCTATAATACAGAAAAAAATCTTATTATTTCTAAGATATACTTACTAGCAGGATGTGTCCATGGGCCTTTATATCAAATGATGATCAAAGAATATTTTGGATATGTAAAATATATTTTATATTAAATGCTATTTTAAAAGATAAAAGAGTAGGAATCAATACATTTTTCTCCAGTTAACAATAATATCTTTTGATTTCAGTTTTAAAAATAATAAAACAGACATATTTAGATAATATAATATGTTTTGTCTACCAGTAAACTTATGATCTGCAGTGTTTCCAGAGTTCAAGAAATCACTTGCCAAAAGGAAAAAGGATTTTCCTATTTTTCCTGGAAAGCAATTGCCTGTGCTCTTTGGTTAAAGTTTGTATAAGATAACTCATAAACATTGTGATAAATTTTAGAATAAAATAATTTGCATATTGAATAATAGACTTTAAAAAGACAAAAAGGCTGTTAAAACTTGGCAATATCAATTTGTCTTTTTTTTCAATACGGTTTTATACCATGGCTCATAGATTTTAGATATCTGTAACACCTCCCATCCCCCTCATGGTGCTCACTATGTAACCCAGAATGGCGTTGGACTCATACAAATTTTCACCACCATGCCTACTGCATGACATCCCTCCCAGGAACATTTACATATTTATATATTTTATTCTTTTTTTCTTTATTCCTTTGTGACACAATACATCTTGAGTATAGCCTTTCCCATCCCTTCTTCCCAGCCAATCCCCCATCTCCCTTCTTCCTTAGATCCACTGTTCCTCTGTTTCCATTCAAAAAAGAACAGGCTGTTTGTTCAGGGATGTCAATGAACATGACATTACAAGGTGCATAAACCTAACAAGAAGACTGGATTAAGCCATCAGTAGGAGGGAAAGGGTCACAAGAGCAAGAAAAAGATACCCCTCCCCACTCCCACTGTTAGGAATTCAATCAATCCTCAAGCTAAAGAGTGAATGCAAGGGGGCCTAGCTCAGACCCATACAGGTTCCCTGCTTGCCTCTTCAGAATTTGTGAGCCTTAAGAGCTCCGCCTAGTTGATTCTGTGAGCAGTGTTCCCCTAGTGTCCTTGACCCCTCCAGCGAACTCTTACTTTTAAATAAGCCACAAAATCATAACAGCAAGGAAGCTTTCGTTTCTGCTCAGTATTCTTTCGTTTAAATTCTCATTTAGTCTTTTCTCTACTTCCTGTTCCTGGACCTTACTACCTGGAGAATTTAAGGAGGCGATCTTTGGCTTCAGCACACTTTTGATACATCTTTACTTTCTGTTGACTGAGGCCTTTTCAAGTAACTACAATTTGTGCTGCTGAAAAGAACTCTTGAATTTCATAAGTGTAGGGCTTGAACACTCTTCAAAGTAGTATTATACAATGAGGACAGAGGCCTGTGTACACAACACTTCTTTGTCCCCGGAGAAGATTGATATGTTGGTCTCATAGTGTCATCTCTACCAAACTTCAGAGGAAGTAGATTAAATAAGACACTTCATTGTGTATCAACTCTGCTTCTTTTCCTGTTTCTCGTTGCTATCGTGTCACTGTCCCCACATAATGCTGTTCTTTGGTGTTGTCCATTGAAATAATCCTTTATGTGTGGTGTACCTAAATAGGCTTTAATATGAAAGTACTGTACCAAAGATCAAGTCCCAAGCATGCATTATGGAAAACATTGCCTTACAAATTGCTTACATCACTAATTTTAGTGCTATTCTGCATGGTCTCCTGATCCACTGTCTTCCCTAATAGTATTTTGTTGCAGTTCATTCAAATAAATTTATACCATCTGTATGAAATATTTTCTTTTCTATAGCATTTCAAAATTAATATTTTAGCTTGAAATTAAAACTACTTGTATGAGTTTGATTTTGACATTCAGAAACACAAGTTGAGGAGCTAATTCAGACATCTATAAATTACTTGACAAAATTCTGTCTCTCTGTCTCCCACTCCCTCCCTCATTCCTTCTCGTCCCCACCTTGTAAGTCCAAATTATAGAACCTAATATGTACATTGATGACATACTTGCTCAGAAAGTTAAGGACATAAGTTATTCCAATTCCAGCAAAAGCTAAATAATATAGTGCCATATTTGTGGAATTCAGGCTCAGTTGTATTGTGTACACACACACACACATACACACACACACACACACACACACACACACACACACACACAGTTACATGGACAATACCAGGTAAATGATAGTGTGTAATATCTTAGATGAGACAGAAATGTCCTAAGATATTATAATCTCTTTGATAGTAGCACATGAACTATATTTGCAATGTACCATAAGAGGTATTTACAAGCCATCATCCATGAAGATCATGATGGTGCATATGGTGAATATCTGTAATTATAACATACCAGAGGGTGTAGTATGAAAGCTGAGAAGTCAAGCACAGATGATAGGAAGACCCTGTTTCCAAAGTAGCAAAGGACAATGTTCCCTGTGCATAGTAGACTTCTAACAGCCCTGAATAAGCCATTTAAAATGAGATGCAAAAATGAATGAAGAAAAAGAACAAGAGAAAAATGAGAACATGCAGGAACACAGGTAATGAGGATTTATCAGACACTGATTTATACATTTTGTACTTTGGTGTTCACTGAAGTACAATACAAATGAAATACATCCATATGAGCTGTGCAGCTCTATGTAGTCTGAAGACCACACAATTAAAATGCCATCAGATAACCACACAGACTGTCTCTGTCAAGAGATATTTCTTGTTTCCCTTTATAACCAAATGCTGCACTACCAACCATCACTGCGTGTAGATATCCATCTGATTTCTGTTCTTAAAGGTGGCATTTCCACAAAGCAATACACAATGTGTCAGTTTTTGGTTTTTTCAGGTGTTGTTTTAGAGACACATCCATGTCACAGTCATATTGGGGATAATCATTCATTTTTATGCCAAGCAATGTTCTAGACTGTGGACATTAAAATACTACTACTACTACTACTACTACTACTACTAAGTATTTATCCATTCTATAGATGCTTGAATGTCTAGTTAATAGATTTTGCTCTCACCAATGTTTTTGAAATTTTGAACATAACAATATAAATTGTATGACGTACTCAGGGAAGGGATATATCTAAACTTTAGTTTGTTTACAATATTTTAGTAAATGCTTTGTTTTATAAGTGACTAATAATTTTTGTGTGCTTGTCGTTGTCATTTCAGGTACTTTATTAATTGTCTTATTCTTTCTATGTTAGTGATTTCTTTTACTTATTTAAAATATTATTTTTGAAAGAAACTTTGTGGTCTACCTAGAAAAGGGTCACCTTATCTCAGATTGAATGTATTTAGTATGAACACAGGTTTTAAAATCCAGATAATTTTATTGACACTATTATTTTCCTTGCTCGTGGATGAATGATTGTTTCAACAATATTCTTTTTTAATGGAATTCACTGTTGTTTTGATTAAGGTCTATTTAAATACACCTGTAATATTACTACCATGCCACTAATACATCACTTTTTTTACTGTGACTTTTAGAAAATCTTGAATTCAGGGATAACTTTTACATTTTTAAGTTGTTCTTGGCAAATTATGTGTCTTTTATTTTTCCGTAAACAGAATTGCATAGCTCTATAAATTTCTTCAAAGTGGTCTTGTGGGACTTTGTTTTAAATTATGCACAATCTATACATGAATTTGAAAATTTATATTTGCATTTCTGAATCCTCAGTGAATACGTATAAAATTCTCTAAAGGTAGGTAAATATTATTCACAGAATATACTTCTTTACAAGATAGTATAATTTATGTTATAAATCATGCTCTTAAAATATTTATTAGTTCAGCAGTTTTATAAAAAGTGTTTTAAATATAGGTATAATTTATGTAATATAAGTTATTCAACACGCCTAAAATTTTCACACTGGTTACACTTTCCAGAATCCCCTGTATATTTCCCTCTAGTTGATGGCCACTGCCCTCATTTTCCAAATCCTTCCTAATGTTACCCTTGTTTTCTTCCTTGTAGACTTTGCCATACTTTATGCCATCTTGTTTCACAAGCTTCCTTCAATTTTCAACTAGATCCCTCCTCACAAGCCAGCTTTCTCTCCAATTTTAGAAACCTTCAGACTTTTTACATTATTATTTATTAACTTGTTTCTGTTATTGATGGAAATAAGGAGGGGTAAAATACCAGGCTCTCAAGAAAGAAGGTCATTGGGGGGTACTATGGATATAGTCATGTTGCCAATGTACCCTGGATGCCAAGTAGAGGAATAAGAGTAGTATAAATCCAAACACACACACACACACACACACACACACACACACACACACACACCCTCTGGGGTTTTAAATGGAACATTAGCAAACCTAATAATGATCTTATCCTATTTGGACGTTTTTGAGTTTATTCTATCTCCTTAAAATAATTGCTCCTTCTAAATTATGTCAAATAAAGTAAAAAAATAAATTAGGAAGTTATAATATATAATTGTTTTAAATGGTCAAGTAACATAACTTGTAAAAAATAAACAGATAAACATAAGTAATTGTATTAGAATTCTCTTGTGAAACAGAGATGATAGAACACATACACACAAACACACACACACACCTGCATATACACACATAACTGCAAGTCTTACTGGTTGTGATCCAATTATTCCAACCTATCTATAGAAAGTCAAAAATTCCGTAAGTTTTTGGTCCATGACTCTAGAAGTCACAGTCTTCAATATACACTGCAACCTTGAAGGTTCTTATGCCCATGAAAAAAGAAAGCAGCCAGCAAGACAAAGAGCAACAGACAAACACAAAGAGTTTCCTTTTTCCTTGCCTTTTATATAGTCTCCATAAGGTATTGACCAGATTTAGGATGGGCATTCCTACCCCAAATGATTCAACCAAGAAATATCTCTTACAGGAGTAACCATGGCTTGTGTTTTAGCTAATTCCAGATGTAATAAAATGGACAACCAAGAATAGCATCACAGTAACAATGAATATTTTTAAAGTCTCTATAAAGCATTACATGAGACTTTTATCATCGAGAAAAGACAAATTCTAGCTACACATTTCGCTATGTAGTTCACATTTTTATAATAGATTCAACTCTACTATAAAAAATTTTCTGTAGTTAAAAATCTAATGTCTGAATTTAAGGATTTCTTGGTTTCAGTAGATCTTTACACATGTTTAGGAACATCTGTGAAAATCCTCCACCCCTATTCCAAAAAGATTTATTTGTAAGTTTTGAAAGATTAGCCACAATCACACTGAGTAATAGGACCCTTAAGATTATCCATTTCAGGTCACTCCTGGTAGTTATCAACTGGAAAGTATATCAGAGATGAACTTACTGGACTATGGAGGTTTGATGGAGGGATGATAAGTTAAATATTTTAATTTATTTGAACTAATGTATAATACATGCATAGCATACAACTTCTTTTATAAAAATATAGTCTGCCCTTATCACCTCACTTCAATTTTTCCCTTGTCTACATTCATTATTTCTTCCCAATAACAAAATGTGATCATTTTGTTAACCCTACTGAGTCAAGTGTGCCTTTTTTGGATATGACTGAGGGATTATCTATTGAGTGTGTATAATATCTAGGGGATCGTGTCCCTGAAGAAACCTGGATCTTCCTCCCCAGTATCCATCAATTGCAATGTATCTTCAGTTAGATTTGGAATTTCATGAGAACACAACCCCCCCATCCATAATAACTTTTTGCTGCCTTGGCCTTTGCAGACCATGTATATGCTGTCACAGTTTAATATCGAACTCCAGGTCATATCTGACAAGTTCTGTTTTGCTGTATATATCTATTTGCTGTGACTCTTACCCTCTTTCTGGCCCTTTTCTTAATCTTTATAGCCTTTTAAAAATTCACTCATGCAATAGGTCAGATCTTAGAAAGCATTGGATGCATGTCTATTAGCTCATTACAACAGCCCCAAGAACAGCAAAATTTTGCTTTTATTGCTTCAGGAGAAAGAGGTTTTGCATATTCGCACACTTCTGGCAGCAAAAGTAGACCTGAGGCATTCTGCTGTGGAGGTTTGTGTTATTTCTGAGGAACCCAGAACGTACTTGGAAGTCGCAGTCCAAAGTTCTCTAATAGCACATTTGTTGGTATATGTAAAAGAGACAACAACTAAGACTACATACTCAAAATTTGGTGTGAAATTCATTTAAGTTTCTAGAAAGGACGAAACAATCATATGGTTGCTGGTGAATCGGTTGTTGACTCTCAAAGGACTCGACACATGGGCTCAAAATCTGAACCCAAGGTTGTTGGGTTCCTGGAATTCTCCACATTGATTTTTTTTTTGGATAGGTTAATGTTTGCTTCTTCAATTTATTGAACTGAATGCCTGAAATGAATGAAAACTGTGTATATTTACTACACCTCAATTGAGATGAAAAGATAAACAGTTGCAAGTTTGTTACATTTATATTGTTAACATAAACATATACTTTTGCTTAATTTTCTAAATATGCTACCCACTGTACTTAATCAATCTTTTTTTCCACTCTGTTTTGTCTTTAGAATTCTTGGCAAGTAATCACAGTTGAGTAAATTGTAACACAAATACAAAGAGGTAGTTTTATTCTACTGCATCTGATGCGCTAATAAGGTGAACACTATTATGTTATTTGGATCATGGAATGAGGTGACACCACTCCCTAGTGGAGAGTATGGAAGAAATATAATTTAAAAATACCTGGAACTTAGTATCTATTGTTAAGATATTTCTATAAAAGGGGGAAAGTCAAGAAATTCCTACTTCATCATGAAGATATTTTACAATTTTGTTGTTTAACAAGTTTCTGGATGCCCAGGTACATTTATATTAAAATAAGAAAGAATTAACACATTAGACAAAGGGTTGAAGCACTATAAAATATACAAGCTTTTAAAGAGTATAAATGAAGTGTGGGCAAACTTAGCCTCTTTGTTTACCCATTTAAATTAAACAACACTATTCAAAGTATGACATTACTGGTACTACTTTCAAAATTATAAAATAATCACATATTTATACACAAGTGAAAATACCATGAAATTCATTGGCTCAATGTCAGTTTCAATATGTCTCTATAGTTTATCTAAGTCAGTGTTTACTTTCTTTCTCAAAACTTCTAGCAAGTAATTTATGTCAGATTATAGTTCTCATAATATGGCATCTATAGACTCTTCTTAAAACTATGTCTTTAAAAACAGAATTCTATATGTTGTCACTTTTAAAGTAATTAACTCTGATCTTTTAGTGATACTAAATACACATTTTAAATTCCATTGATATTTTAAAATAGTTTGCATCATAAGGTATACACATTGCATTTTACTGCTATGTTACAGTTTGTTCAGTGAGAAAAGTATCCACTGTTCTGGTATTCACGACTACATAAGCCTGTTACTAGATTTCATTAGATAAAGGGAACATCAGATTGAACAGGTCCTGGGATTTGATAAGAGTAAACTGCTTGAGTGTAACTCTTTTCCTTGCCAAATTATAGGACATCTTACAGGTATTGGCATAAGAATTCCTGCAGGCCTCATTATTTTAGCTCATACATGTATGCAGGCAAAGGAGGTCTGGCTCATCCTCCACATGGTTCTTTCTTTGATTAATCTAGTCTAGTGAAACAAACAGATGGACAGTACCTTCTCACTCAAACCAACTTTGAAGTAAACTATATATGAAATAAATGAAGGTTTCTCTCATCCTATACTTTTAAACTTGGAATAGTTATGGACTACATTTTCTCATTACTTTATTATAGTTTGCATTAGTGCTATTTAATTTCCCTCACTTGTATAATATTTCTAATACTGTCATATCATATGTGAATCTTTCCTCCTCCTTCTTATCGATTCACTGTTAAGTCCTCTGTGTTTATTATCTCTCACTTTCTACTTTCTCATAAACATTCTCTGTTCCTTATTTACCCACCCATTTGAGGGCATAGCTAATATTTTTTGTAATATATCTTAAAAGTTTGTTTTTTTCATTTGTCATAGAGTTTTCTTTTTCCTTGATGAGTGATAGTAAAGTTGAGGATTTCAGGGGAAGGCTGCCCAGGAAGAGGACTGTCACATGGGACTAGAAGAAAGAATCACCTCGACAGATATAAGTACTGCAATGTATAACAGGAAATATGAAATGCAAAGCAGCATGACTTCCCTAAAAAGTTCATAATTCTTTAAGAGCTAGATGCATTTATGTTGAGATGATTGAAATTCTGGACAATTAATTCAAATGCCTAACTTTGAAAATGATCAATGATCTTAAAAAAAAAACAATTTTATTTATAAAAATAAAAAATGAGAGACATAAAGAAATCAATTAAAACAGAGATTAATCATATATTAGTGAGATTTTCAGGAACAAATGGCTAGTCCTAAAAACATATCTACTACGGGTAACAGTAGACAGACTTAAAAGCTTATATTAAGGAACATAAATGTTTATATGTATACATATGCAATAACAATGTTAAAAGATCTCATGAATGTAAAGGAGATAGAGAGGTGTACGAGACTCTTTAGAGGGAGGAAAGGGAAGGGTGAAATGCAATTAAATTAAAATTTCAAAATTGGAAGAAGTACAGGAAATACATCCCCCACAAATGAAACAAATGCATAAACCACTAGAAATCTTTATATAAGAAATTCAGTAAATCAAATGGAAAGCTCAAAGAAAAGTATCATGGCTATAAAGGGAAAGCATGATAAGGATATCAGGATTGGAAGGCATGGTTAAGGAAATATAGAGAAATAAAATGAAAGCCTGATCATATTTTAAGACATCTGTGATACATTTAAGAGTGAAAAATAACTCTATTCAATATTGGTAGAAGTATAGAAAAATTTCTGCAGTAAAATTACAGTAGAAAATTTAGAAAATCTAGGAATACACATGGGCATAAATATAGTAGAAAGATTTAGAAAATTGAACAGCCATATCTAGAAAAGAAACTATCCATTCGATATTGTAGTTAAAATGACAAAACTGTAAAGGAAAGCATATAAATATATCAAGAGAAAAGATTTACGCTACTTATGACAAGGTAATAGAAATGCTACACTCATTTCTCTGTAGAAGATTATGGAAAAGGCAGGAGAAAAATTATTGTAAGGAAAGAAACAGGTCAGAGTAAAATTAATTAAACAGTTTCCGAATGGACAATGCAAAGGGTTAATGAAGGAAAGGATTGGTTCTCTGTAAAGATAAACAGTACAGACAAACCATTATCAGAACTACTTCAAACAAATGTGTTTTAAATAATATTCATAGAGATAGGGTTTGAGACAGATTTCACATGAAAAGGCCTATAGTGACTCCTGCTATTCACAATGAGAGGGGAAATTGGATAGGAAAAAAACTGAGTTTAGCAGGTTGCGAAGGTATTAGCTAGGATACATGGTCTTGATTGAGGAGACTTATTGCCTCATCCTGTCTTTGGGATGCTAGGAATTCAGCAGTTTAGAGAAGGTTACTGTTATTATGACAAATTAGATAATCCAGGAAAAATAATGGTTACATTTTGAGACACAAATGATCTACTTAAACTGATACTAAAGGATACAAATCTGAAATCAAAAGGAGAATGAAAGAACAGTCAAAGTCTCTCAATAAAGAAACACTTGGGGTCGGCCAGATCAACTGCATAGCTCTGTCGAGTGTTCAAAGATGAATTAACACCAGTGTATCTCAAATTAGTACATGAATCAGAAAGGGGAGGGTGGTAAGGTAGCTAGGTGGGGAAGATGTTTGCTACCAACCTCGCAACTCGTGTTATATCCCTGGAGCTCCCACAGTGAAAGAGAGAACCTAGACCTAATCATTTTTTTCTTACCTCCACACATGGAATAGACACACACACTAAGAGACAATCAGAAAGATAACGAAAATGGTTAAACATGATTTATTAAAACAATGTTGCCCTGCTACCAAATCCAAATAAGGGTAAAAAAAAAAAAAAACCCAAAGTTTTAAATGAACATAAGTTACTCACCCATTGAACAATGTCCTTCATGATTATATAAAAGTTCTTTAATATATTATATGGACAGCATTTTTAAAAGTGCTTGACAAATATTGTACATTTTGATTAATTTGGTAAATAGAAGGAATACAAGGAAATTTCACATCTACAAATTCAATTTTGACATCAATCTTGGGAAATATGATCAAACATATATTCATCCCAGTCAGTGACCCAATACAGTATAAAGTAAGAATACAGACTTCAGTTTCTTATTTTGTTTTTTGTGTTTTTTTTTCAGTAGTAAGTCACATAACTTCCCATTCCCCTTCTACCCTCATGTGTTGAGTTGCTACTTTATCAGCATATACTGACCCTGAAGGAACATGACTCAGAAGACTTGTCTTCGAAGAAGCTGGTCTCTCTTATTAGTCATAGGTGATTCTTCAACCTCATTTGACCAAATCTGTATGTTCTGAATTCAAAATATCACATAAATGGCCTTGAAATACCTCTGTTGTGCTCTGAAATGTAACTAGCCAGGCTGCAGTCCTGCTTTAACCTAAGTTCAGGTCTTGAAACAGCAAGGGACATTGGCAGGAAGAAAGTATTGTCCGACCACTAGTTGAGTTTCACGCAAGTGGCTGGCCCTGGATAGTTCCAAATGGCTGGCCCTGATTAACTCTAACTCTCTTTATTTATACTTCAGAAACAAGTATGCTTTTTCATACTAACAGACATATTTTTACCCACCCTCCAATGTTCACAGCCAGCAAACCCAAATAAGTGAAATGGGCTTTGTCCCTCCAATTTTTACATCAAAACACCATTTAAAGTAAAATAACCTAGCATTTTGCTATCTTGGCCAAATATTGATCCGTGTAAATCTAGTCTTTGTAAAATTAAAAGCTGATAACCTTAGACTACATTTCAAGGACAACAAACAATATTCAAAACTCAACAAAGAATATTTGCAAAAAAAAAAAAGAGGTGAATTGCCTTTGATCCTATCAGCACTTAATCAGACAACCTTCTGGGTTCAGAAGTGATAGCTGGCATCTCCAGACAAGAAGCACCAGCTCCCAAAAGAATTTATGGGAAAATATTTGAAAGAAATGGGGTTTCTAGGAATGATCACATATCGCCCATGCGTGTCTGACAAAATGATACTAAAAACACCAAGAGAATCATCAATATTATCAGAGAGAAGAGAGTGTGCTGACCTCCAGGTCCGAGCCATATTCTGCGCTGTCCTGAAGTTTCCTGGTCCTTGCTGAGAGAGCACATCAGACCCCCTAGGTTTGCCTCGTCTAGAGATCTTTTGGACAAGCACTCATATACTAGTCCTAAACTAGGCAGCAGGGCCCCAACATTTCTCCCTTTTTTGTGTTTTCAAGCAATGAGGCAGACATCCCTGGTTACAGCATGCAAACTGGAACTCAGATATTTAATGACTGGAAAAATAATAGGAATTAAAATAATCATGTAGTAAAACCTATTATTAACAGTTCTTTGCATAAATGTAAGAATAAAAGAAAGAAAAGAGGCAGCAGCCTTCTCTGATGAGGACATGTGTAGATAAGCAGGTGAAATAGTAGCTATTTGATAATGTAAATCACGGATTTTAATCTCTAAATTAGAGCTATTCCAAATGCCTTCAATGTGTGCCTGAGACTTTTCCCAAATAAATTCAGCACCATTATAGGGTAAAGGAGTAAAACATATCCGTTTGTACTTATTGTTACAAGAGACAGTAAGTCTAATTTTATATTCTGAATTAGCCCATGGGTAACATAGCTTCTTCCTATAATCAACCCATAGTTACTGATGGTAAGGGGGCAAAAGCTCCTGTAACAGGAGAGTCAGGGAGCAGAACACTGTGGCGGTCTGGGAACAGAGGCGCAGTATAGTGCTCCCAGGGTTTGCCCGGAACAGACAGGAGACTGAATCAGGGGACGAAATGCATTTACCGAATTGGTGGACTGGAGGATTTGAAAGGCCTGGTTTTGGCCCCTGTCCCAATTTCCTGAAGAAAGACCTTGTGAAGTAACAGGAGCATGGCTAGTGGGAGGCACCACCGAGAGCAAAGCAACCATAGCCAAACACAGAGAGGAAAGAGTGACTCAACACCTTGATCAAGGACAAGGACAAGATGTTCTGGTCGGGAAGCCAGTGCTTGAATCTGGCTGCAGCAGGGAAGTGGAGTTTGATGTGTAGCTTGACATTCCAAATGAATTGAACGATGAGTCATAAGAGAAGGTAGATGCGGATTCTCACACCGATCACCTACAGGCTCTCCTGGCATTGTGTGAGGAAGACACCGTTCTGGACCCGTGCATCCTTGGCTGGTTGGCAGAGTGGAGGAGTTGTCATGGTGTCTCACCAGATGATCTGGAATCCAGACCTATCGTTCAGTGTCCTGGCAAAAAACAGAAGAATACCCCCTTCGGCAATTGCATATGACAAACAATGAAGCAACACCTCTTTTTCCCCCCCCCTTTTTTTTTCTAATAACATTTTGTAAATCTTGTAATGACAGGAAAATGGTAGTACTAGCTATGATTAAAGATGCAGTTTCAATATGAGGAAGCAAGTAAGACACATAACAGGAATAGCTGTGAAGATTAAAAGATTGTTCATATGATAGTTTCATAACTACCAAAACCACTTTTAATTCTCCCCTTTGAGCCGAGGATACCCATGTCTGAAATGGTACTTTTCACAACTTTATAACATAAGTTGCTGTTCCCTTAGAAGAGGACCTGTTTGTAAACACAAACCTTGCAAGTCAAGGAAAAAATAAAGCTTGAGATTTAGCAAAATGTAAAGACAGAGAGGCTAGAAGTCTCCAAAAAATGAAAGAGGAAATGTCCTAAATAAACGAGGAATGGTCTTCCTTTCCCAATGATGGGGGATTAGTAGGGCAAAAGAAAGCTTCCAGGCATGGAAGTATGCCTTTTAACAAAGCAGGAAGCTCCACAGAGATACCAAGCCAGAAGGAGTGAAAAGGCAGGTATTTAGGGTCCGGAGAGAGAACAATAGCTGCACAGATGAGTTAAGAATTTGCACCACCGGGACTGACTCCCCTTTGCCTTCCCAGAAAGATTTGCATGGTGCCAAGTTCAAACACTTTAATAACAGAGCATGAATTTAGAAAAAATAAACAGGTAATGATGATCATGAACATGATGGGAAAACACATTTCTACAGGCGGGATGAATCAAGCAGAAATTCAAGCAAGAAAACACACCATTAGGTGAAAATAAAATAAAACCCACTTGGTGTTTGAATGCTTAAAAGTGATCTGTACAATGAAATGAAAGATTTGACACAACTATGAGGTAAACCATTCTGTTAAGAATTTTTTTTTTTTATTTCACTAAACACTACAAAAAAAATATGGGCGTTTGAAGTTGCCTTGAAATCCTACAACCACATATGTCTATAGAAACCAGGTCAGACAAAGGTAGTTGGGAAGTTTGACAAAAACATTCATAATTCTTTAAAGACTCTGAGGTAGGACACACTCGCAAAGAATCTCAAATCTATCACCAGCATCCTGCCACCTATTGGTCCAATATCAGCCACCTAGTCTGCAAGTAATCCATATGGGCCATTGAATTAAAGTCTCGTTGAGAGTTTCTGGGTCACTGGAAGCACTGTAGTTAGTATCCTGTAGTACAGTGTCTCTCTCATAGCCTCCACTACTGGATTATCTCCAAACCCAGCATCCCTAGGAAGAACAAGGACACTTACCATTAGCAAAGTCAGGGTCCCATTCTAGGTGGGCAAGCCAAAGTTGCACTGGGCAGCACAGCAGACTAGCTAGTTTGAGCATCCTGGGTGGCAGATCATCTTTACTAAATTGTCACCATTGATGTGATTATATGGACGCATGAGTATATGGACTCATAGCATTGTGCACTCAAGTTTTACCAAGTGTTGTTCCTACTAGGTTTCCTCAACCTCAAAGGGAGTGGCTCCCTACTGCAAAAGCAAAAGGTTTTTCTATTGCTAAGAACTGAACAGGCTGGGACCTCACTTTATGGGAAGAATAAGGGGCCTGCTTACAATTGCTAAGCGTTTTTAAAAGGGAAAATGGAAAGGGAGACCAAGGTTCCCAAGGTTACAGAGATTTTACAGAGTACAAAGTGTTGTTCCTACCGGGTTACCTCAACCTCCAAGGAAGTGTCTCGAGGCTGCAAAAGCAAAAGGTTTTTATTGCTAAGAACAGAACCAGATGGGACCTCACTCTATCAGAAGAATAAGGCACCTGATTACAATTGCCAAGCTTTTTTAAAGGGAAAGGTAGGTTTGAGACTGCTAGTCTCAGCCCATAAGGTTTCCAAGGTTACAGAGATTTCATAGAGTACATAGTATTTACAAGGTGAGATTGTTTAGTTCACCTGTTAAGGTTAGGGGGTTTTCTTTTTCTAGGACCAGTGGGCTCAGTGGCCTTGTCCTTAAGATAATCGGGGGCAGGGAGAATGTCCTCTCCAGTCAGGGAGTTATCTGTATCTATTGGCAGAAGCACTTGTTCTTTCTGGTTTTCTCTTCTTGCCATAAGTCCCGTATCTATTAGTTATTAATTTTCCCTTAGCCTTGTACTCACGATGATGGGGCAGGGAGGATGCTGGTGGTGGGCTCTGGCTTTCTTCTTTATCTCCTGAGAATATCATGTATGCTCTGTACCCTGTATTCAGGAAGTTATCTACTGGCAGGAATTCTTGTTCTCTCTAGTTTTCCCTTCTTGCCATTTTATACCTTCCAGTTATTAATTTTTCCATCATACATGCGTGCACTGGAACTATTAACTCTTAGTTCTTATTACATTTCTTTACTAATAAAAATGACAGTTCCTATGGACTAAGTTTTATATTGTACATAAATATTTTCTTTTCTGAGACCCACCATGCTCAGACTCACAGCTGGAAAGATGAGTAAGTAAAATTGTCTCTAGTGCTAAAACTGATGAAGGGGTAGGGTATCTATCTCCTTTTGGTAATTCCAGTTTAGTTTAGTGTCTAGGGCCTAACTTAGTACCACCGACACTGTTAGCAAGGCTTTTGTTTGTTTTATCCAAGAAGCTACTCCAAGCCACTTTCTCACACCCAAAACCATTGTGCAGGTTAGCCTCCCTGCCCCCAATGCACACTGTAGTGGGTCTGATGCCCAGGGGCAGCAAATCCCTTTTTTAAGTTTCTCAGGGAATCATGGAGTGATTTACAGCCAAGTGTTGCAGGGAGGTACAGTGAGATATTCACCTGTGCCACTGAGCACACCCATTGGGGGGTGAGGACAGGTGCGGATGTGACCAGGGGGAACTAGGTCTGGAGAAAGGGCCCCGGATAACTCTTGTTTGCTGGCCCAGGACAGAGAGCATCCAGAGGCATTCTTGGGATCAGGAACCTGCTTGTGTTCATCTGTCTCTGTTGTAAGTTATTTCTCCCTGAATAAATATCTATTCATCCTATCTGTTTTTCCCGATCCTTATTAAACCACAATAGGGAGGGCCTGTCAGAATTATTCTGTCTCCTTAGATCTGGAATGGGATAACAAGGGCATTCCCTTATGAGAAGGAGCCCAGGACTCTGGACACACATGGTCTCTTTATTACCTGCCAGTACCTTTCTAGCACATTCCAACTAGGCCAAGGGAGGCCTGCCCCTTTCTGAATGGAGACAGAGGAAGAGTGGGCAGGGAGGGGGTAGATGTGCTGCATGGAGTGAGAACAGGACAGCAGGGAGGGAAAACTGTGGTCAGTGTGTAAAATAAATAAATAAAAAATTGTTAATCACATTTTAAAAATAATTCAGGGGGCATGTCCTTTCCACAATTTTTTATTTAGCAGTTCTTAATATCTATTCCTACTGTATCCCATATTTCTAAAGTTCCCTGACCAGTGGTAACCTTAATTCCTTCCTTAATTATGTATCAACATAAAGGACTACTTATTTACAACCATTCTGTCCCATGTTTACTGGAACACTTCCTAAAAGTTCTTGATGGCCTCTCCTCTGGGGACTCTCCTGGCCTACAGCTCCCTTCAGGGTCCTATCCCCTTCAATCCCAATACCTACCTTCTTAGGGCAGTCAGGGTTCAGGTTCTGAGATGGGAAATGGGCCTCAGAGCAGGAAAAAAAAAAGAATTGTCTGACCACCAGATGTGTTTCATGCTAGTGGCCAGTCCCAAGTAGCCAAGCCATATTTATATATACTTCACAAACATGTATGTTTGCCTATACTCACAGGAATGCTTTTTCATCTTCCAACTTTGACCTCCAGCAAAAACAAATATGTCAAATGTGTTTTTGTCTACTTTTACATCAGAACATCTAACATCTTTAAACCAAAAGCAACATATATTGTTTTGCTAGCTTGACCAAATATTGAGCCAGGTACATCCTGTCTTTAGAAAACGAAAAGAAAGGTGGTAAACCTAGGCTCACATTTTCAAGAACAACAGTATGGCTCAAACTTGACAAAGAGTATTTACAGGGATAGGGATGAATTGCCTCAGATCCCATCAGCATGGGATCAGGACAGCTCTCAGGCTGTCGAGTGACAGCTGCCATCCCCAGACAAGAAACCTGAGAAGCATCAGCTCCCAAAGAATTTTAGGGGAAAATATTCAAGGAAAAAAACATGGGGTTCCAAGGAATGATCACATCTGTTCCATGTGACTAACAAAGTGACACTAAAAATCGCCATGAGAATCATCAATATTGTGAGAGAGAAGTCAGAGTGAACTATGGTCCTTACTGAGTGAGGCGGTCCCATGGGTTTTGCCTCATCTGGAGATCCATTACTCAAACACTCATACACTGGTTGGAAACTAGTCTCATGGCTCCCAACACCAGGCCTTGGTTTTCTGCATCTCTGTCAATATTTTCTATTGCAGCATCCTCTGCCACAATAGTCCATTAAGCTGTTATAGCCCCAAATTCCAAATTTCTTCCACGATCCTGTCTCAAAATGTGGTCAGTGTAGCCACAGCAGTACAAGCTACGTGATACCAATTTCTGTTTAGAGTTTATATTGCTGTAATAAAACACTCCACAAGTGCAACATGTTTAGGAAAGTGTTTATTTCTGTTTAGAACTCTCAGACAACATTTGACCCCTGTGGGTATCCAGTTCAGAACTCAAGGCAGGAACCTAGAGGCAGAAATTGAAGCACAGTGGTACTTGCTGACTGCCTTGCTCTAGCTTTCTCAACCCCTCCACCACAAGCCCAGCCATGGTACTGCAAAAGTGATCTGGTCCTTCTCTCATCATTCATCGATCGTGAAGTTTCCACTTCTAATCTCCTATGGGTCATTTTGGTGAGAGTGCTTTCTCCCCAAACAACTCTAGCTTGTTTCAAGTAGACATAAAACTAGTCAGCACAAGAGGGTCCTCAAGATTTCCAAATAGAGCTATAATATAAATCACTTACATGATTAATGGGTTTATATATCCAAAGAAACAATGTTAATTTACTGTGGAGATGCCTAAATAAAAGTATCTGTCGTGCTGTTCTTTGGTGTAATCATGTTATTGAAGTAGCCTAAGCAAACATCAGTGCATGAGTAAATTAACAAATACACTATGTACACAATGGAGTCTCATTCAAAGATAGAGAGGAATAGAATGGTTTTAATTTCAGAAGACAGGCTAAAACTGTGTTAGCCACTAGATAACATTTCAAAACGTAACAAAGTACATTAAAATAACAGAAGGATTTATGGGACATGAAACTCTGGAAAAGGTTGTGGAGTTAGTTTGGGGAAGAAGGATAAGATGAGGCATGGATTTGATTAAGTATATTCCCTGTCTTTATAAAATATCACAGTGAGACCTATTATTTTATACTGTTGACAAATGCTCATAAAGTATCACATAAAAGTTGTAGATGACATATTTTTCAATTAACCATTTTTCTATTTCATTATCTCAAAATGTTTATTCATGAATGAAACAATTTAAGTTTTTATTGTTAATTCACTGAATGGACACTTGCAAAGTCAGATTGAATTATTTTATTGTTTTGCCATGCATAGAGGTCACAAAAATATCTATTAATATAAACCTGAAGTTCTCATTGTATATTCCAATAAGTAGATTGAGGGTCACTTTGCATTATTGCTTTTAATGCCTGCTATTGATTATACTTATCAGACCTTATTCAGAAGGTAGCACACAAGAAAAAGAATATGTCAAATTAACATAAAGTAGCACAATCCATTAGCCCAATATGTTTTGTGTTTTTGTGAAATGGAGAAGAGGGTACTAATACATAGACACATACATGAAATATTCCATATTCCAAAGATGTGGACAATGGAGCACTTTGAGTACCAAATCGATATATTTTACTCAAAAGGACTATGGATTAATGAACACCCAATTTCAGGCTCTTCAGTACCTACAGTTTGAAATCTAATTAAAAATCTAAACAATGTTTTTTGTTATTAACACCAGTTATTTTTAATTTATTATTCTGTACATTATAAAATAGAATACATTTATTTATCCAGTTTCTAGTCATTACTAAATACACACAAATATATTATGTAGTATATTGTTCCAGGGAGCCATTGATTTGATGCTTTACCTTTCAGTGAAAAGGAATATTCATGGTAAAATCCACAATGGCTATCTTAATTGGAAATTACTTACAGAAATCAGAACTCTGTACCTCAGGACAAGAAAATAACTCACATACTCTCCATGAATCCAAATTTAAACTGTCATTCAAAGAAATAATAGTAACACTTTTAAGAAAAATGATATTTGAGCTGGGTTCTCATGATTGTCAAAGGCTTGATTCCTCAAAATCACCACCAGCTCAGTGTCACCAGAAAAGCCTTAAGTTCAGTTATGGGAAATGGTCTGTAGGAGAGGAGGAAACTTTGCAGAGTTTCTGAAAGAAACAGAAGATTACATCTTCTTCAAAGGATGGCCATTGTAGATTTGAACATTAGTCTAAAGAAAGGACCTGAAAGAGATTAATCCAGAGATTGTGTGTAAAATTAATTAGAGTTGGAAAGAGCAAAGAGTCACAGTAAAAGAGCCAGGGACAACTCTGATGCTATTTTAGAGAACTGGTAGAGGAATCAAGACAATTGATGTTAGGGACTTAAATGAATGCTCCTGACCTACAGGATCAGCTACGGTTTCCACATTTCACTTGAGATTCTGATTTCTCTATTGCAGTTTAATTTTCGTCTTTCATCTCGGGTGGATTTGAGCAGTGCCATCTATTTTAGGTATCTTTTCACTGACAGTGAAGGATATCTGTCTCACCTTGAAAGACCTTGAATAAACTCTGCCTGTTAAAACAGTTAACATCTAGGGCATATGAACATATTTGTAGCAATACTGAAATTTTGGTTTGTGAGAATGTCAAGCCTGAAATGATTGGGAGAGCGTTCTTTAATTTGGCTGAGTTAATTTTGCTAGTTACAGCAACTTCATTATCAGTTCAGTAGTGAGTCTGAACTAGGTAAAAGACTAAGACAGATAAACAATATTTACTGGGTGAATATATGCTTTGAATAGGGCCTCACTTTTCTGAAATTTCTCTGTTAGGAAACATACTTTATGTACAAAGGCCAAGGGTATTTTTGATGGTATAATGGATTAATTTTTAAGACTGTTTGGTCTGGTCATTCAATTTAGGCAGAAATTTATTTGTGAAGTTTGAACTGCTACTCCATTGCAGTATACACAATATTAAAGGGCATTTTTTTTCTTTAAAGAGCCGTGCTGAATACTCATTGTCTTCATTTTAAAAACAGTGAATTACTTAGATATTTATAGTTTGAATACAAATAATGATATTTATTTTCTATGAATATATAAGTTCATAACAATGGCTCTTGCAGTTATATATGAAAACAGCTCAGCTAAGAGATACACATAGAAATGAAGTAATGGGTACAGAGTATTGTGTCTCTCTTTGAGAGAAATTTAAATGGACAGAAAAAAGACAATGCTAAACAATAAAATGATTTATTATTCTTGTCAGTATAGAGAGCTGGACAAGAACAGCAGACACGTTATAGGGAATGAAAAAGACAATGACAACTCCACCCAACACAAAAACTAGAGGTGACAAGGACAAGATATACAACAAAGTTAAGCAAATTAGAAGATATTAATTCCCAGTAATTCTTAGAAGCCACTTTAACTGATTATGTCTCGATTTATAAAAATTTCTATCAGTTGCTATAAAAACCAGCCAAAAATATTCATATGTAAATATTATTGCATTATGAATAATAAATTTCTTAGTAAATTTACTCAACCATTTTTTGTGTTACACTTCAAAAATTATTAGGATTTCATCAACAATACAGCTTTATCAGTAAAACATCATTTACTGTATTTTAAATTTTCAACTGTATAAACATATAGTATTAAAATTATTATTTTACATAAGTAAAAATTATTTACACTATTTTTTTCTGTTCTGTAATATAAAATGAAAGATTTATATCTGTTAATTTTATTTAAAAAAACAAAAGCACATCCCAATCATAAAGATAGTAAAAATATCATCCATCTTACATCATAAATTGTATTGTTATTAAAATTTGTAAATATAACGAGACTATTTCTTTTACTAGAATATAAAATACTTGAAAGAAAAGGTTTTGAAGAAGAAACCGTCTCTGGAGAAATGTATAGAGACCTATAAGGATGACCCAAACTAACAATCTGAGCACTAGTGGAAAGGCTACCATAAATGCCCTTCCCTGAAATGAGATTGATTACTAACTTATCCACCATCATAGAACCCTCATCTAGTAGCTGATGGAAACAGAAGCAGACACCACAGCTAAACACTGAGCCTAACTGGAATCCAGATGCAGAGAGGGAGGACAAGACCAGGCTACAGAAAGCCACAGAGACACCTGACCTGAACAAGGGGGGAGTTAACGGGCCCCTACACTGATAGCTGGGAAACCAGCATTGGACTTACTCAGAACCCCTGAACATGGGTCTCAGTTAGAAGGCCTGGGTAGTCCAAGGGACCTCTGAGGGTGGAACTAGGATGTATCCCTGATGCAGGAAAGGACTTTTGGAGCACATTCCCCATGGAGGGATACTCCCTTAACCTACTGGCAGGAGGGAGGGCCTAGTCACTACACCAAACAACTTGACAGACTTTTTTGATCCCTCCTGGAAGGCATCAACCTCCCTGTGGAGTGCGGGTGGGTGAGTGGAATGGGAGGGTGGTGGTGGGGGAATGGGAGGGAGGAAGGGAGGGAGAGGGAACTGGGATCAATATATAAAATAAGAAAAATAAATAAATAAAAAGAAAAGGTTGTAACATCTTTATAAGTAATTGGATTGACACAGTTTTTCAAAGCAATGTCTGGGTAGATGTTTAATAAGTAATAGCTAAATGAATCACTGAATTATTTATGAAATTTATTATTTACTTATTGTCATAAGGTTGCTTCAACAGACAGACATTAATCTTTCTCACTTAATTTAAATGAATATATTGTCATAGTTGAACTTTAAAATCATGAATTAATGTTTTAAAATTATATTAGTTCATTTATCTTATTGAGTTTTTCTTTACTTTTTTCCCCCTTTCTTTGAAACTAAATTTTATTTCCTCACATAATATACCCTAATTATGGTGATCCCTCTTTCTACTCCTCCAAGTTCCTCCTCACCTCCTATCTGGATTCACTCCTTGCCTATTACTCATTAGAAAAGATCAGGCTTCTACGTGGTAAAATTAAAATAAGCTACCATATAGGAATTGGGCTAAACAAACAAACTGGAGAAATAGAGGCCAGAGAGGGTGCAAGAATCAAAAATGCACTTGTTTGCACACTAAAGAATTTCATAAAAATACTACCCTGGAAATTGTACTGTATATGCAAAGGAGCAGGCATGGATCCCTGTGCATACTGCCTTCATCCTTGTGAGCTCATTTTGCACACAGCTTCATTTTGCACATATGTATATTCATTTTTATCTATAGTTGCTATAATAGTATAGATTTGAGCTATGATTTATGTTCATAATCATATTCCCATATTTCTAACTTTCATCCTCACTACCATATTACGCCATTCCATAAAATATTCTTTAATGTATATGAAAATACACTGATATTTATTTAAATTAGAAACAAGCTTGTTTTACATATCCATCCCAGTTCCCACACCTTCCTATCCTCCCCTGTTCCCCCATCAACCCCCCCAGCCCATCCCCTTTCTGCTCCCTAGGGAGGTTGAGGCCTTCCATGGGGAGTCTTCAAAGTCTGCCATATCATTTACAGCAGAGCCCAAGCCCACCCCATTGTCTAGGCTGTGGGAGTATTCTTCTATGTGAAATAAGCTCCCAAAGCTCATTCATATACTAGGGATAAATATCGATCCATTACCAGAGGCCCCATAGACTGCCCAGTCCTCCTAACTAACACCACATTCAGGGAATCTGGGTCAGTCCTATGCTGGTTTCCCAGCTATCAGAATGGAGTTCATGAGCTCCCCTTTGTTCAGGTCAGCAGTTTCTCTGAGTTTCTCCAGCCTGGTCTTGACCCCTTTTCTCATCACTCCTTCCTATCTGCAAAGATGTGTACTCACTCATATATGGCTTTTGATATAGAGCATAGGATTACCAGCCTACAATCCACACTGCCAGAAAAGCTAGGAAACAAGGAGGAGCCTCAGAGAGACATAGATGGTTGCCTAGAAAAGGGGAAAGGGACAAGATTTTCCAAGCAAATTGTGAGTATGGCAGGGGGTGGGGAGGGAGAGAGAGATAGGGAGAAGAGGAAGGGAGAGGTGGGCCTGATGAAGCAGGGAGATTGAGTCACGAAAAGAATAAAGGAGAGCAAGAAAAGAGGTACCAAAATAGAGGCAGCCATTATAGGTTTTAAGAGAAATCTGGCACTAGAGAAATGTCCAGAGACCTACAAGGAAGACCCCAACTAACAATCTAAGCAATAGTGGAGAGAAGGACCTTTAATGTCCTTCCTAAATAATGAGATTGATGACTACATTATATGCCATCCTAGAGGCTTCTTCCAGTAGCTGATGGAAGCAGAGCAGACACCTACAGTTACAACTGTGCCGAACTTAAGGGTTATTCTTAAATAATTTTCCTAGATGATCCTTTCAGGAATGGTTTCCAAAATACATGCTACTCATTACAGTTTGATTTGTAATTCTTTTTCTTTAAATATTAGTTTTAATAAGATTTAAATTTCAAATTATTCTGAAGATTTTTGAATGTTGAAATATTCTTTTGGTGCAGAGAAATATCTTATGATGTAGAGAAATATCTTATTTGGAGTCACAAGATGGGAATACTTAGGAAATGCAAAGAAAGGAAGAGAATTATGTGATTACTTGTCTCAATGATACATAAATAGAATGTTTTCCCCAAATATCCTAGATTACTTAACAAAATTCCTCATTTGATCAGTGTCTAAGAAACCCAAAATGATATAGACTATTGTCATTGTCCTTGGTTACCTCTCAGAACTTGAAGATAAAATCATATTGCTGAAGGCACCACACTTTTTTTTTTAATTGTTAAGGCACAGGACACTGGGGAATTGGGCTAGAACTGACTTGGTCAGCTGAGAAACCTATAAATCACATCAATGACTGGAAAAAAATGATGTACCAAAGGGTGAAATATTGGCACTTATATTTTAGGATTAAGCCATAACTACTTTAGCACTGGTAAATAAATAGGAGGAAGTTGAAGCCTTGTACTACCAAGGAGACCACTACCTGTGATTGCTGATGTCATTAAGCCTGGAGGAAACCCCACTACTGTCTACATTAGTAAATGAATATAATTCCTAACTTTGTTCTAAATACATGGCTATCCACAGGTAAATAAATATAGCTCTCACTCTGCTTCAAAGATGTTTCCTTTTTATTGGAGATGACTATCATCACAAAAATCCATACCTGGTCAAGATGCGTAGAATAGCTAACTATGGGTGCACAATTTCAGTTGACACGCCTAAAACAGAACCTACACCTAAGGCTCAAGGAACATTTTCCCAATGCATACCATTTTTTCTGCTCATGTTCCAAGTTATATCCCTCCTGTTAACTTCTCTTGTTTCAATTTTCCCCCTCCTGATAGTCCATTTCTTTTAACAACTATCTTGTAGAAAAAGGAAATTAAAAGAACTATGTTAGAATATAAGGATACTGGATAAACAATTCTCTTTCCTAGATCCCAGACTCATATTTTATTACGTTTTTTGTTATAGTATCAAGAATATTAGAATGCCTCTTTAAATTTCATATTATTTACATGTAAATTTATTTTATTCCATCATTCACATAGTCAAGAAAATTCTCTTTATGGTGTACATCCTATAATACACTTTGTGTCCTTTGAAAACTTCTTAAACTTTCAGATATCACCATTTAAATCTAAGCTTATAGGGACCAAGTACATGTACTTTAAAATATTAATCTCTGTGGATTTGTACTGTCCTGATGTCCTACTTCAAATCAGCACTTCACACTGCTACAATGCACTAGCACAAAAAAATGTTCTCCCTCTTATACTATATTATTTTCTTATTTTATCTTCTAAGACCGTACCTAACAAAAAAGTGAGTAAGAGGCAAAATTGTGATTTTTGACATTTTGAAATTACTCATGTAGATGGTTAGGCTATGTTGATCATATACTTTTCTGAGGCAAATTTAAAAATTAGTACATTAAAGGATTTAACCCAGAAGAATTGAAGAAATACAGAATTTGACATTGGAAGAAACAAACTATTCAATTTATTCACTTTCTTTTAAAGTATAACCTAACCATACCAATGTTCTGATATATGTATAAATTCTAAATTTGTTGATAAATACATTTGTATTTTTATTTACCAATTTTAACCCATTTTAAAATTTGTCAATTTTATTTAATTCTAATTTTTTGCTGTAACAGCTTCTATTTTTTATTATTCATTTCACATATTAAGTATAGTTCTCCTCCCTCCCCTCCTTCAGCTCCTCCAGCCCTGTACTTTCCCCCAACCTACCCCATCACTCCTCAAAAAGATTAAGGCCTCTTATGGGAAGTCAACAAGGCCTGGAATATTCAGTTGAGGCAAGATCAAGTCCCCCGACCCCAAGTTTTGGCAATATAAAAGGAGTTGTCACTCTTTCTATATTCCTCATGTAGGGACTGAAATTTGCAATGTAGACTGATGAGGGTCTTATATCTGATCAGGGACTTATAATCAAAAACCTCATTGAATTAAACAACCATCTCACCTATATCTAAAATCAGCAGTAATATTTTAAAATAATTTTTGTTTAATTTGCGTATGGAAGATTTGTGTTTCATATTGAATTTATTGAGTTGCTGGATGCAGTTTAGAGTTGTGTGCTACAAAAATCATCTAAAATAACTACAAACGTTACATAATTTTAAGTCTGTTCTGCTATAAATATGTGTTTCATTTAATGGTGCTTTTTTATACTTATCCTTGACACACAGAATTATATAATAAAAATCTTTAAAGGGATTTAAATTACTTGTAGGTTGGCAAAGAAGGTAAGAAATTCCATGAAACTGTACCTCCTCTGCAAGACACAGACCCAGCGCCAGTTATCCAGCTGAATACTAGGTCAACAAGGCCATGGACCTGTAGTAGAAAATTCACCCCAAGAGAATAAAAACTACTAGAAAGCAAAAGGGTCCCTTTGGAGAGAAGTATACATTCATGTACCAACGTGAAACCCAGAACAAAGTGGTTGCATCTTCTTCAAAAGAGGATGGTAACTAGGACAAAGAAAAGAGCTGGAGACTCTGAAATCTATTGCTCATTTCTGGTTTTGTAATGTATTCCATGCATGGGGAATAGACATGTTGAGCAGCAATGCCAGAGTCAGGCATCATCCATTACACCTGTATTTCGCTGCAAAAGCTGAGTTGAAGAAATGATGGTGTAACGTTATAAGATGTAGAACCGTACATATGTTAATATTTACAGCATGATCTCAAAGCAAACTTTTGCTCTCAACATGAAAAGAAAAATGAGACAATTACTAGCCAAGGTATCAAAGTGTTTGTTTGTTATGTTTCTCTATCTTATTGTAATCACTCTGGCTAGAAATACAGCTTGATTTCCTAGAGAAGAAGGACAGGATTGATTCTAAAGTAACCTTAGGCATAAGATATTTAAGGACAGTACTTATATGTCCATATCTCATAAAGTACCCTAACACCACCACTATGCTCATCCTCTCTTTTTAAATGAGTTAAATCAAGATTCCAAGGAATGTAAGCAAACATAAGTTTAGTGCTTTTAATTTTACTTAACTTGATATAAATAGTGACAAAAAGAGTCTTAGCCATGGATGGGAATGGATCTGCTCATTAGTCTGAAAACAAGAATGTATGTAACTCTACAAATGAAAATCAAACTAGTTCTTTACTTCTTTACTGTGTGGTGTGTTTTCGCACACAGACGGTACTATGTAAATAGTATCAACCCTCTAAGTCATTGAAGGGAGTAGAGAATATATTTTAAAGACATGCAATACTAAGCTAAAATTACATCAAAGGCAAGAAGCATGCTGATGCATAGACAGTAAGATGAGGAAAGTGTTCCAGGTCACATAATATAATCAAATGAGAACATCACAGAGAACACAGTTCTTACAGACTTCTGCTGTTGGTATGATTTATACAGATGACAAGTGAACTCCCAGGGAATGCTGACATATAAAGAAAAAGGCAAATCAGCATTGAAAATACTAATTTAAACACAGGATAATAAAAGATTATACTGAAGAAAATAATTCCTGTTTCTCTTGCATAGAAAATGTTTATGACTAAATAACTCAATCTGGCATCTTTGTAAAAAATTTTACCTGAAAGACCACAAATTTGAAATCATAAATGTAACTCAAAGGCAAAATTGTAGTGAGAGTATAGAATGATCTCAGCTTGCCTTATTGTTTTTGGTGTGTGTGGCAAGTGTAAACATCTGTATAAATTATACATAGATTATTTCTTTTACTCTACAGAGGTTTTCTGGTACCTAGTTCCAGAATATAAATACCAGTTCATCACGAGACAACTTCTGTATTTGTATAGCCATTGTTGAACTTCATATAGATAGCATAAAGTGTGTACTTTAAAAACATGCTAGCTTAGCAACCCATCCATGCTGCTACTTCCCACAAAATTCCCTGAATAGGCAAATTTGAGATATTTCCAATTATACCGCTGCTATTGTTTAGGATAGCTTGGACTACATTACATAGAGCCTTCTATGATCTGTTCATAATTAGTTTGTAACTAAACATTTTATTTTCCTTTAGTACAAAAACACATTAATGTAATTATCATGTCACAGACTAAATTTTATTTAGTGATTATAAGAAATGAAACTGTTACAAAATTGTACCACTCTACTTTTCACACTCAAATGTTGAAAAACGTAATCAATTCAAAGTGCTGCGCCACTTTTTTTGTAGCTGTTTTTAATTTTGATCATTTTGAGAAGCCCAAATTAGAATGCATCTTGTTTTTGACTTTTATTATTATTATTATTATTATTATTATTATTATTATTATTATTATTATTATTATTCAGAGTACCTGTTCATATGTGCATGGCTATTCCAAAGTACAATTGTTGAGTTGTTTGGTTTACTAAAATTCAGTTGCTGTTGTTAATGTTTCTTCTTTTGTCTTGTTGATTGATTGATCAATTGGTTGGTCGGTTGGTTGATGGGTTTATTTGTTTCTATGTGAAGACATTTATCAATGCATGAAGGGAGAGGTTTGAGTGACTTCATCATGTTGAAATTTAATTACTCATATCTGAAACTTAAGCCAAAAACAAATGTCATCTTTTCTACAGAAACCACAGCTTTTAGGGCCCCTTGTGTTTGATCAACTGAGAACTAATCCTGCCTTTGCAGATAGAATTATCTTTTTCCATTCTCTTGTTTTAAAGCTGCATCCAAGTTAAACAAAAGGAAACAAAAACAATAAGCTTCATACTTTGTTTCAGTTACTAAACTGTAATCTCCATGGTCCAAATCCCTCAGTACAGTTTTGTGATGGCGAGTGACAGCTGGATTCAGAAAGTTAATTTTTTTTTTTTAAATGGGTGTTTTTGTATTGGGTTCATCCACAAGTTGTACCAGACATTGACTTAGTCCATCGTGTGAAGAAGACACGTGTCTGCTTCCTCTCTACGTCCTGCCTTTTTTCTTCTGAAATCTGCTGCTCCCGGGGTCTCAATGGTGTTCTTCGAAGTGGGTCCTGATTTATCAGCTGCTTCGACCATACTAATTGCAGTCTACCACAGAGATCATCAACCTAAGTTTTGTAGCTATTTCCATGTAAGTTCTTTGGTTGCCAGAATCAGCTGAACATTGGATGCTTCTTGGGGATCTGGATAGTACCCATGAAGATGTTTGTCTCCAATTATATACAATAGGTTTCCTCCATTTTCATAACCAGGTGGCTTATAGTTGCTTCTAGAGATTTTATTACTACATCACATCAATATGGTCATTTGCTTCCCGTGAGCTAATATTTGTTTTAACTAGTCTCTAAATTAAGTTCCTTGTTTGAACACAAAATTTATATTTTCCCCAAATTTAATTAACTCAATCTTAAAGTCATGCCAGTCTTTGCTCTAAAGAAACACAACATACATACCAATATTATTAATTGCTTATATTGGATAACACCAGAAGTAAATGTAAGAAATTCTTATCTCCTAAACCACCTACAGGCCCAAAACTCTTTTATGCAGCAATGTTCAATGTTCTTTTGCAGCGAATACTTTCCATTTCAGGCTAAGAGAGTCAAAACCAAATGAAGTAATATACTCTAGAGCCTTCACTCAAATATCACTCCTATTAGATCTCATATTTCACTTATACAACACTCCATTTTATAAGGCCAAATCAGGAGAAGAAGAACCACATGGATCATTGATTGAAAGAGAAAAATGATAACCCTGCAATAGTGGTTATACAATGATGTGATTATCCAAAACCTGCAGACCAGATGCTGCCAAAACCACTTCCTTTTTTCCCGTTGGTAGTCAGGCTTCTGCTGGAAATACAGGATACCTTCAAGTCCATAGTCCAGGATAAAATGCCAAGTCCAGCAAACTGTGGTTCCTTATCATGAATTCTTTATGTAAATTCTAAAATTTATAAATAAATACCTCTTAGTATTTATCTAATCAGATTTTCTTTTTTCAGCAAATTCTTTACCTGGTGCTTCTGTATGTAACAAACAGAAGACAGTGAACCAAACATAGCAAACCCCTTAACCTCATGGATTGCATAGCCACAGAGGAGGAAAATGGTTGAAAATTATGTCAATTACTGTGCATGTGATAGTCCACCAAGACTGAAAAATCACCAAGCCAACAAATCTGATGACTATCTAATTTTGATGTCTCTATCCAAGGAAGTAGATTTAGCTATCTGTTTTGATAGTTTAGCAAAATAATGATGAAATCTACCAGAGAAATTATGCTGGCAAATTTCATATTTACTGCTCCAAATACTATTACAGGAAGTTGATTGATTGGCATATTTAGCAAGATTGAAAATCTTTACAGAATTTTGCTTTCAAAACCAAAATCAAATAACATCCTCATTCATTCAACAGTATCATTTCAGTCCCATTTCAAATCACTGCTCATTCTAACATCAGATATGCAGCTCAAAAAGAAGTAAAAATTCAGCATTTTATTGCAATTCCATATTTTATAACGATGAAACTGGAAGAAAAAACTGATATCATCACTACTAAAGTAAATAGAAAATATATGCAAAAACTATGATGCTTAATTTTTTAAATAGAAATTATTAGGATTTTAAGGTCCTGCAATTTAAACCAACTGCAAGAGAATTTTTAAAAGAACTCTAATAAAGCATTTTAAAATTAAATTTTGCATGCATGTGTTCCATTTTATAGATCACCCATGCATATTATGACAGCAAATGACTAAAAAATTTAAGTAATATTTAGAGTTCATCATTTTCTCATGCCAGCTGCTTGCCAGGCATACAATCAGAATACCCACCATGATTTGGCAGTTACCCACTGACCCAGCATTCAGAACATGAGGAGGCAGCAGGCCAGCTCTGTTTGTTTGCCTTTGGTTCAGCAGTCTGTTCCCGCAGTGATTTCCACATGGCATACATGCTCGAAGGTCAAGCTCTTCTTGGTCCAGGGATTCAGAATGTAAATTACATATTAGAAAGTCCACACATGGTATCCTTAGAGGAATGTAGAACATAACTTTATCTGGACAGTATTATTCCCGAATAATCAACTCCTAGTCTAGCCCAAATAAACAAAATAACAAATAAACAAACATGAGAACAAAAAGGTATCAATTATTTTGGGGATCTATATAACACAGATAAACTTACCTAAAAATATCAAGGCTATGGGTATACACAATAACATATAGGTTGTTAGAAACATATTTTCGTTCAAGTATTTTTAATGTAAGTAATGTACACTCTTAGCAAAGATTATGATTGTAGTATTAGAAGAAGTGTGGTATGTGTGTTTGTGTGTTTGTGTGTGCGCACATGTCTTTAAATGTGTATGAATAAATAATGGATCCATTATATATAGGACCTGGGTAGGATGAGCTGAGATGGAGAGCATCCCATAGCATCCGAATCATCTGACAGACACTCAGGGTCTCTGGATTGCCAGCGGTAGCTGGGACTTGCCAAGGAGCCAGATGCTACCATGGCTTTTCATAACAGAATAATTACTCTCCAAAGAACAAAAACATACAAATACAAGGATAACATTATTTTTCCTATGAGTTCTAAATATTTTTATTCCTTTTTATTCTGATAAAATATGAATGTAAGTGCTAAAACAAAGTGCTCTCCAGCTATTAAACATATACGTGCTAAATAATTAGTCTTTTATATTCCACTCAAACATATCACTAACTAAAGATGTGGAGAACATGAACCTTGAGCCCATTGCATTCTCTATGTGTATAGTATTGATAAATTCTGACAAATTATAAGGGAAATGGGGAAGAAACCAAAACTTTCAGAGATGAAGAAGAAAACACCAAAAATTCAGTATTAACTTTAGAATTTTTCATTTCTCAACTAATAAATATTAAGAGAGACAATAATCACACCAGGAGAACCGTAGTCTCCACTTGAGATATTGGTGGCTGGGATGAAATATTTTGGGGAAACTAAGATAACATCAGATATTGAGAGTGAGGTAAGCACTGTAGTCAGCCATACTTTCATAAATTAAAGACTTTAGAATGGAAACTGAAGCCTTACTGTTTCCTGGATATATATAAAGGGTTTGTAATCACTGTGGCTGTGTTAACCAGGTTTGAAGAGACTGAGACAGGTGGGGCATCATTACAGTTCTAGGTCATTGCTCAAGAGGCATTTTGTCACTGCAACAGTTGACTGTCTCCATTTCCTGTAGCAATTCATATAATGTTGGGTTTGGAAAGTCATGGAAGTTTGGATTTTTGCTTTATCCTCTTCCTGTCTCTGTCTATGTGTCTGTCTGTCACTCCCTCTATCTTGCCCCCTCCCTTCCTCTAACTCACTGTGTGTGTGTGTGTGTGTGTGTGTGTGTGTGTGTGTGTGTGTATGTGTGTGTGTGTGTGTGTGTGTGTGTGTGTGTGTGTGTGTGTTCTTGCCTTCTCTCCATTTCTAGACACATATTTTTGTACACATGCTCACACACTATTTCTCAGCTTTGTCTTGCAGTGGCATAATTTTGTTTCAGAAGCACAAGAATATACTTACACATTTCTCTTACATGTTTAAGTTTAATTAATTTTGTAATTATGTTCAAAATTCTTTTCCTCTTCATGATCACCATCATAATCATCATCACCATCAGATTTAGCAATACACATGTAAAACTGACTACAAACTTACTGGATTATCTAAATTGAAGGTCACACATATTGCTCTGAGATCAAGGTAAGAATATAGGTCACTAGAATTACAGAAGGGAGGGGGAAACATACCCTTTAAGCACCATGCAAATGTATATTTCTTGCCAATATGTCAGAGGGGTTCCTCGGTAAAAATTACAGAGTTACAGAGGGAAGGAAGCAGGATCTGTATCAGAATGAATGAGCAGTAGGCACACATATTTCTTAATATTATATAGTCAATTGTTCTTGCTTCTTGCAATTTTAGGCATGTAATTTGATACTGAAGTTGCTTTTTATTCTACATTAAATGAAGTACAAGGAAATATGTGGTTAATATTTGAGAATTTGAGCCCTTTCATAATAAATTAAATACTATGGTATATTTTTAAAGTGGCATAAAACTATAAAACAAAACATACAATGTAAATTATAGACAGTCTGTAACCTTGAAATGCCTAAATGTATTACATGGTTTTTAAATTTTATATGAAATATTTGTTATATCAAAAGGGTCTGTCATCTACATACAACCTGAATTCTAATTCTGGTGATGAAACTCACATTAAATATTACAGACTCTCACTTTCTCCTATAAGCAAAACACAGATAAGCATTCTTATTTTAGATTGATAACTCACCAAATTTAAACTATAGTTTATATTCTTCGTAAAAAACACAGTACATAAGGGTTACTAATAACGTCGACAATCCAGTCTCTATTTTATTATGTTTATGAACTTTATGTGAATTTGATTTAGAAAAACCTGAATCCAGTCAATGCTTACACTTTTATATTCTCCCAATATAAAATATTTATTTTCTCATGTATTATTGCATCACATGTTTAAAAAATGTAAAGAATTTGATAACAAGTAATAAAGAACTAAGCATTGTGTTTATCCTATCCCTAGGAGCTGCTTATTTGTTCTAATAAACATAATTCTATGTCTCTCTTTTAGTATCTTGCTTATCAGTAATTTTTTTTAAGAATATATTCCTCCTCATTATTTATTTATTATATTTTTAGTGTTTGTGTGTGTGTGTGTGTGTGTGTGTGTGTGTGTGTGTGTGTGTGAGTGTTCATACTCCATGGAGTACACATGAATATCGTGCATATGTGTAGCTCAGAGGACAAGATAAAGGATTTGATTTTCTCCTTCTACTATGTGAGTCTTAGAGTTGGACTCATATTAGTCAGGTTTGACTATAGTTGACTTCATAAACTGAACCAAAAATTGAAAGCAAATATGAATTCAAGACATGAAACATTTAATTGGGCAAGATTTCTTTATGAGAAAAGTGGATGAGACCATACATTAAGGGTTTAAGAACAGCCAATGAGGTTTGGGGATCAGCCTCCATGACAGCCAATATACAACAAGGTGCTAAAACAGACTGCAAGCTTCCACATTCTATCAAAAACCTGAGTATACCTGGAAGCTGAATCCACTGATGCGCTTCCAGAAGAGAACCTAAAGCAGCCAGAGTTTAGCTCCTTATTTTCCTAAGCAAATATCTCAGGTACGTCTTCTTATTTTCAGTTTACACATCTATGAGGGAGCCAAGAAGTATAGTTTCAAACAACAAGGTAATACTATTATCTTTTGAACAGTCACAGCTGCCAGATCGAAACTACCAACAAGAGAATATTGTCATCAACCAATGACAACTGGAAATTTTTTTAATCATTTTAAAGACCTAATTAGTGTGCTCTATCTTCACACAGATATACACACACATGCTTTAGAGTGACTTTGTGCCATTATATAAATGAAACATATCAATATCAGTTTATGATTAATTAAGACATTGTGTTTCACTTATGTCACATAATAACTCAGCACAAGAGATTTTCACAGCAATTAAATACCAGTTTTAACAACAGTTCTTATTTACATTGTCTAGATATACAGGACATCACTTTTGTTGAACAGTAAGCTTTAGAACAAATGTTATTTACTTATTACCTAATATTCATTCCAAGACTTCATAGATATATACTACTAGTGAATTACACCACACAGCCCCTTAATACTTTGTGAAACTTAAAATATCTTTATTTTCTAAAATTATTATGTACAAAATAGTTCATGTCATTCTTTTGTGTAGATAGTACTTGCAAAACCTTCATAATGTTCTTCTTAATAGGAACCTATTTCATTATTTGTTGTTATAATTGTGATAATATTGCTCAAAAGTGTTATTTTACTTGGATTTGTTCATGAAGTATACAAAAAAATATAGAATTTTAGTAGTTTTATACGGAAAAAGCTCAATTTGCAAATGATGATCTTTAAATAATCATTCTTTTGTTTATCTTCCACATTTTCTGCTTTTAATTCAAACAGCATTTAAAAGTCCAACTTTTAAAGCCAGAGCAGCTGTTCAACAAATCTTCAGGCTAGCCAAGAGGCCAGTATGCTCTCAATAGGTTTGTGTAACAAATAACTGCAAAGTTCTTTCTGTATAAATATAAGTTCATGGCCAAATACAAAGTTTACATATCCATTCAGGATCTCCATTTCTTGTCTATGCAAGGAAGTAAAGAGAGTTAATAATGGAAATATTGAAGAGGTTGAAATATTTTTTCATCTAGGTAGATTAAAGCTTGGCATGAGTTCATCATCACTAATTATCTCTTACCAATTCCTTTGAGTCAAATATGAATTTTCTTCCTTCAAATACTGGGAGTCTGAATGGCACCAAATAATTCACTTTACTATTTCAAAATGAACAATATAACTTAGACTAAAGATAACATTACAGAGAGACTATGATAAATAAACTATTTCATTTTTGTGGATCTGAAGGATTTTATATTAAAAATTGATATTAGTAGTAAGTATATTTCAAATGATTTTTATCAAACATTAGAAGTAAGTATATTTCAAATTGTTATTATCTGAATAAATAAAAACACTTTTAAAATTCTAAACATAAAATTTAACATATATTCCAAACATACCTCCTAGACATACTAAAGTCACTAAGGCAAAATGACATTATTGGGTTTATCTGGTTGCTTTTTATCAGCAGGGGGAAGCCGAAAGGCAAAATATGGAACTGCAAACTTGGTGCCTGACTTAATAAAAATAAATAATGATTCATTCAGTGCTAAAGTTCAATGACATTATTTTTAATGATTTCAGCTGTGCAAAAGTATGTTACCACTGAAACTTAAGATGCCTATGTGTAGAATACTTTAAAGTGCAAGACCATGAATTAGTGGCTATGGAAAGACAAATCACCCCCACTTCAATGAGAGTGATTCAGTTTTAGAGAAATCAAATTTCAATACACAGTTTCTTCTGGTCCAAAGTCTAGAATACAGCGCATCACAGAAGTAATCTGAAGAGAAGAGCCATAGGAATGTGACACGTGAGAAAGAAATGCTTTCTTCCTGCATGCTAAGGGTCACAGGTCTTGGCTCTAATCTATACACTCTACTGTTTTAAGACTCACAAAAGCCCTCTAGAGTCTAAGGCTTTGATGGTCATATCCAGCATTTTGCAATTTTACCTGCTAATTAAACCCACTCAAATCCTGTTTCTTAAGGAGTTATCTGCATCTTGAAGAATTTTCACCTGGTTTTAGAGGATCCATTGTCTTAGTGAGCTTCTCCCTAGGGGAACTTTTACAGAAAAGCCACAGAAGTCTTTTTCTGTGTGGCCCTGCTCCATGTGGCTCATTCCTTGAAACCTCTCTATGTGGAAAGGGAATGAAGAGGGGGCAGACCCACAGACACCAACACAGAAAAGCTGGAATCGGGTGGGATGTGTGAGCTGTGAGGGACCTGTGCCAGCTGAGCATTAACCAGAGACTGTTACTGCAGGTTTCCCCGCCAGCTGCTGCTGGTTCTGCCGCGATGGTCCCACAACCACGTGTGCCCCAAATAACACTCAGAGACTCTGTATTTGATACATTCCTGTTGGCCAGTTACCATTATTGTTAATGGGCTAGCTCTGCCTTAATCATTAACCCATTTCTACTTATCTAAGTATTTCCACATGGTCGTCTTATCTGGGAGCCGCGCTGCAGGCGTGCTGCTTCTTCCCCGGGCTACATCTCGACTCCTACTACTTCCTCTCTCCTCCTCCTGGTCTCCTAGCCCCACCTATCTTGTTTTCTATTGGCCACAGGGCTTTATTAACCAGTATGAGAAACATATATACAGAATAACATCTTCCATCATCTCCTCTTTTCTGTCTAAAGTAAAAGAAGGGGTTTAACCTTAACATAGCAAAATATATCATACAAAAGTTATCAAATAAGAATCACAGTTAACAATATTTAGTCCATTAACATTTTGTAAGACTTAAAGAAAATATCATCTATCCTATCTTTGTGAGTCTAAAGTCCTATATGTAACTTATCTTTAATCCTAACTAAGGAAAACTATAACCATAACTATCTGTCTTCAACTCCTTCAAAGACCACAGAAGGATAATATATAAACTCTAGAAATGACAGAGACAATTCATTGCCTGGTCAGTCACCGGAAGTTCTTCTGTAATGTTCCATCTTCAGCCCATAGGCCATAGTGTGTCCAGACTCCTCAACAAGGCAGGAAACTTTAAACTGTCCACCTGTAATGGCAGTTTGTCAGTCACTTTTCTCTGTGTCCTGTGGACTGTCTGGCTGTCTGGCAGCCTCTTCCATGAAGCAGGAATCCTGTAGCAATGTCCATCTTGCATCAGCAGTCACCTCTTTGTGGGTCCTGCATGTCCAGTTTCTACAACATAAAGTCAAACAGAGACAAGAGCAATACCTTGTCCAAATGGCCAGTCTGGCCATATTAGAAGCAAACTTCATAACGAGTTTCTTCAATGTCCATCTTCCTTTTTGATGAAGGTGGTGTTACCAGGAGCAGTTGTGCCTACCTGTCAAGAAAAACCCTAAACCACTTTAAATGCCATATTCTGTAGGTCTTTGAAAGGTTTGAAGAATGCCTATCCATCTCAAATACATTTCTATATATCTAGAAAACCTAACTAACTTAACTCCAAGTATTGACTATCATAGGTAACTCTTTAACTGTACTAAATTATACATTACATTTTCAATAAGCTATATAAACACAATACCTAAACAAGAGGAGAAATATACATATCATAAAATTGACCTTAAATTGTATCAATAAAAGAAAATCCATTTCAAAGCACAGTATTCATATCTATACCATAATTCCCTTTTTACCTTTAAAAAGATTGTTTGTGGTTATAGCCATTTATAACGAAGTCCATTTAAATGAAAACAAACATTTATAAACCACATTTGGGAATTTGGGCGTCGTTCTTTCCAAACTACTTCCTGCTGGTAGAGGGCGCTGTCATGGGGTTCCAAAGAAGACGCAGAAATCTTGGCAGTAGTCTGCAAGAATTTGTCTCAACTGCTTTGAATGTTGGATCACCTGGGGAGCTGTTTCAGGGGGTCTGGCTTGATCAAACCACATAAGTCTGGAAAGAATCCAGAGCTTTTCATTTTCTGTGGAAACAAAAATAGAAATCCTTTTCCCCAGTAACTTTTCCTTAGGATTAAATTTTGGAGTCACAGCATTTTTAAAATATATAAATTGAATTAATCCAGCAGCATTTCTTTTATCAGTAGTTGCTTTCTCAGCAATCAAATAATTTAAAGACAACAGAAGCGTATAGTATCCAAAATTTCTCTGTGTTTTCCATCTTTACGTGGCTTTTTTATTACTCTATTTATTCTATTTCTATTTTTACATATTTTGAAACAGGGTTTCTCTGTGTAACTTTTATCTGTCCTGGAATTTCCTCTGTATACCAGGTTTACTTTGAAATCACAGAGATCTGCTTGCCTCTGTCTCCCGAGTGCTGGGATTAATGGCTTATGCCAACACACCCATCCATTCTACTTCCTCTTTTCTTTTTAAACCATTGTATCCTGTTTCTTTTTCTCTCCCAAGCCAGTGTATTTTTTAAAACACAGTGTAAACCTTCATTGCAGCTCTCGTACACACCAATGAATTGTTAGTAGAGCTCTTTAAAAGCAAGGCGGTTTTTTGCCGCTTATGCTAATTTTGGAAACCTCCCTTAAAGGAGATGCACAAATCTCTGTCTACAACAAAACCAATCCAACCGAGAAAATGCTGCTACCAAGAAGTCTTGCTAGTCTCTGTTCCCTTGTTTCTAAAAACTATTTTTTAAGCTTTTGTTAAGTTTTAATTGAAAGTTCTCATCCCACTTCTGACACCATTATGTTACCTACCAGCAGGTATTACTCTTTGTTCCTCCCTGCTGGCCTCCCAGTCCTGCCGCCATTGTCCCGCCCCCACGTGAGCCCCAAATAACACTCAGAGACTCTGTATTTGATACAATCTGTTGGCCTATTATCATTATTGTTTATAGGCTAGCTCTGTCTTAATAATTAACCCATTTCTACTTATCTAATTATTTCCACGTGGCTCATCTTATCCTGGAGTCGAGGCTGGCGTCTTCCTTCCTCCCTGATCTACATCTTGACTCCTCCCTACTACTTCCTCTCTCCTCCTACTGATCTCCTAGCCCCGCCTATCTTGTTTTCTATTGGCCACAGGGCTTTATTAACCAGTATGAGAAACATATATACAGAATAACATCTCCCATCAAGAGACCTTGCTGTTTTTATTATGTGCTCCAAGGGGCGAGTTTAGCTGATGTCCATAGGGGTTCGCTGTGGACAGCAATCTCAGGCTGTAACCCTTCTACAGGAGGACACTGAAGTTAAAACTTGCACATACTGGTTAATTGTTTGTAAGCTCTCATAGTTGCACACACTGTCAACATTTACACTTGGCCCAGAGGAAGTCTGGTATGCATTCATTCACTACTTTGTCTTCTCTTTGGACATTCTCTCACGACTTTCTCTCTCTCTCCCACGTTACATATTCATAATGTGAGATATTTTTTTTTTGTTACCAGTACACGGCTGTACAAACAGTGGAGGCACCTGTGTAATTTTGTTCAAACGAATTAAATCCCTTGATTCAAGCACATATTTGAATGTTATGGCTGTGCTTAGACCTTAAGCGATTTTAATTTTGAATATATTTTCTAGAGATAAATCATATTTGCAAACAATCTTACTAACTCCCAATGCATTGCAAGTTAATACAATTACTACAGTTAGTTGATTAAAATAATAAACAAATATGAAGCAGCATAGGAAGGAGTTGAATTATTTTGGAAAAAAAAATATTAAGCTAATGTATAACAAGTTATTCAGCAGGTTAGGAAAGACACCCACGTTCAGGGGGCCTGGTTCAGACTTGTGGAGGTTCCCCAGCTGTCAATCTGGAGTCTGTGAGCTCCAACTAGCTCAGGTCAGCTGTTTCTGTGGGTTTCCCTAGCATGGTCTTGACTCCTTTGTTCATCACTCCTCTCTATCTCTTTCTACAACTGGATCCCAGGAATTCAGTTCAGTGCTTAGCTTAAATCTCTGGTTCTGCTTCCATCAGCTACTGGATGATGGCTCTCTGATGGCATTTAATGGGCCTTCGGGGTCCATTCTCTGTGGAGGGATAGTCTCTCAGCATAGATAAGGGACGAGGAGTGAGGGAAAGCCTTAGTCCTGACCAAGTGATGTGACAGATATTGATGATCCCCTATAGGAGGCCTCACCCTCTCTGAGGAGTGGATTGGGGAGATGGGGAGATTGTGGGGGGAGTAAGAAGGATGGGAGGGAAAGGGAACTGGGATTCATGTGTAAAATAAGATTGTCTTTTAATTTAAATTAAAAAATTAATCAAAAGAAAAGAAGAATCAAAGAAGAGGGAGGAGCAAAGGAATCCATCAGGTTGCCTGGTGCAGAGCTTAAGGCACAGTGGAAATAAACTCATTTCAATTGCAGAATATTCAGTTCTCAAATATTAAATGACCCTTTATTTCCCATCCTCCATTATATCTTGTTACTATTTTTATTTTTGTTTGCCCACACTCTTTAGCTTTTTTTGTGTGGGTGCCTATTTTAAGATCAGAACATACATGTAAGATAGAGCAACATTTCAAAATTTGATGCTCTTTAATAGGGGATTGCTCAATCAATATGTTATACTTATGAGCACATTTAACCTAGTTCCTTTCAAGAGATTACTGATAATTTGGAATATATATTTCCATAATTTGGAATATAAATTTCCATAAATTACAACAAATATTAAGTGAATAACAATTTGCCTTGATTTGACATTTATAGTTTTCAATAACTTATCTTTCTCTAGACATAAAATGTGTAAGTTTTTCCATTGAAGTGACCATATGAGGACAAACCATAATTAGTTTAGTGCATATTGTAATTTATTTTGAAAGCCTTCTAAACAATCAAGATTCAGAGTATAAGCTTAACAAACATAAAAAAATTGTAATAGACATGTTTTCTATTTTTAAAAACCCAAAATCCAACAAATTCATGTCAACTCTGTAAATTTATGCATAGGAAAATTCATAGTATGTACTATTTGCTGACAACCTTTGATAGCTAGAGGCATCATTTTGTTTCTAAGGATGGAGAGTTTTATTTAATATGGGTAGAAAAATAATTATGATCAATGTAAAATTCCAAGCACCGACTTTTCAATCTGCTGGTGCTGGCAACATTTTCATACATATGGATATCTCTGTGCCAAATACTGTATCTATTAGCCCACAAACAGCTGCACAATTGAACACTAGATGGATGTGGCATACTAGGAACTAAACAAAATCTCAGCATATAACTCATGGTGCAAAATTGTGATGACAAATGATCTAGATGAAATTCTGAAAAATGATGGATAAATTAAATAAATGTTTAAAGCATTATTAATTGCTTCATGCTTTTCTCATTTTTAACCTCTTTGTATAAATTTCATAGTATATTAAAGTACATGTACTTTCTCTTGATTAGTTTGTTTATTTTTTATGTATGTATATGCCAGCATGCATGTCTCAGAAGGGCCCAGGACAACTTGTTGGTGTCATAGACCTTTTTTCTCCAGGTTGCTCCTGGGACTAGATTCCTAGTCAAATGCTAAGTGAAAAGTGACTTTATCCACTGCCATCTTATCGAACCTTCCTAGCATTTTGGGAAATTCATTCTAAAATAAAACGATCTTTTTTCAATGACTAAAATAATATATGTATATACAATTTGAAGATAAAGTACTATGCATAAATAACTATGACAACAGATCTTCTGAACAAATATATCAACAAAAGTCATCTACTATTACAAATCTGTTGAATGCTACCTCTACCCACAATGTGTACCAAACTTCACCTCCCTTAACATTGGTTATAGTGCTGTAATTGCTACTGTATTTGAACTAAAGACATATTAGGTAAAAGCAAAAGGACCATACTAAAGATGAAATGTAGAAACTGGACCACATGTAGAAAAAAGCCTATATTATACCACATAATCCTTCAAGAAATATACCAATGCAGATACTATCAAATGTTAAACTATTCTGACAGTTAACTATTGCCTTACGACAAACTGAATAGATATCTTTTAAGAATACTTTTTTCCATGTTAATAAAAACTGAATTTCTTCACTCAATGACTTTACTAATATCAAGGTATATTGTTGTACATTTTGCCTAAACCTTTTTATTCTTTAAAAGCACTTCTTTCCAAGTGCTTTTCTCCTAGCAATAATATTTATTTAACACACTTGTTTTAATTTTCAATGCATTGTACATTTGCATATACACACACATTTGTATATGGAAGAAGCATATCATTTTACATGTTGTTATTTTAAATATATTTTCATATATTGTTATAAAAATGTGTTAGGAGAGAGTTCTAGTATGAGAGAAGGAAGTTAAGAATACAGACAAAAGGACACATGAGTGATGAAAGGAAACAAGTGTATTTTATTTTTTTTTGTTCAAAACACACAGAATTTTTATTGGGGTGTGTGAGCATGTAAGTGTGTGTGTGTGTGTGTGTGTGTGTGTGTGTGTGTATAAATTCAACTTTTTTGAGTACTAAAATAGCAACAACTATTTTTGCATCATAAGTAAATCCTATATATGTTAGGTTTTTGAGGCAATAATTATGAAAGTTGGGGTTACATTATAATTTCACTGACTATTAATATAGGAGGAATTACATATGACTAGCCACTAAAACATCTGTCAAAGTGATCCACTTTAGTAAAAGTTAATTATTTTAAAATTTCTTATGGAGGTGGTTGTTTTAACCTCATATTTCCTTTCTATTTTAAAATTATCAAAGCATCTTATTTTATTATTATTTAATGTATAAACTATATAACATCTATTGTTAAATATAAAATAAGTTATGTTTTAGATTTTAATTAATGGTTTTCAAGAGAAAACATTAACCAAATATTAACCTTTGAAACAATTTAAAGTCCATTGAGTTTTTATGTTGTGGTTTCAAAGAGTCAAAAGATGATGCACTGTTAAAAGGAAGTTCTTTTTTGAAGTTTTGTTAGCACAACTGAATAGCTGTGTAGGAACACATCAAAACCTGCTTTGATCTTAAAAGATATTTGGTCATTCAGAATTTAAGGTGATCAAACTTGCAGAAAAAAATATTCAGGAGAGAATTGATGTGATCTTTAGAATGGAAACTATAGATAGAACACAATAATAAACACCATATAGTAAACATAATTGGGCATTTTGATATCTCTAAAACAATAAAAACAAGCTATTGTTAAAAAAAAAATTACATCAAGACAGTGTCCAGATTCCCATTTTCAAGCAATTGACACCTGCTGTAAAGAAGTCCTTAAGTGCAATCAGAAAGTAGCTGGTTATCCCCATAAAATTTGTGCAACTTTTGCGTTCACAAGTATGGAGTATGTCTGCTTTTGGTAGGAAATATTGTAATTCACAGGGTTCACAATTAGGTTAAACTGTTGGTTATATGTCCCCTAATCACCTAAATAGTTCTTTCCAGAACTATAAAACCAAGCCATCAGGAAGGAAGCATCCTGAATCTTTAGCATAGGGTCTTTCCATTGAGTTTTGGCAGGAAACAGAAAAAGGAGCAGGACCAATTTCTTGTACTGCTCTTGGAGTTTGCAAGACTGCAGCTTGCTGGGATGTATCACACGCCTCGGAAGTCAAAGAACTAACAGGTCATGGGGAGACCCTAAACCTACCTATTATTTCCCTAAATGGAAATGGTGTCAAACTGCCTTCCAAATAGTGTTTCTATGCCCATAATTCTGTACCCCAATTTTCAATTTGATTATTATTACTTTTTTTGGATATCTAGTTTCTCAAGTTCTTTATATATTTTGGAGATCAGTCCTCTGTCTGATGTAGGGTTGGTGAAGAATTTTTCTCATTCTGTAGGCTGCAGTTTTGTCCTATTGATGGTATCCTTTGGCTTACAGAAGTGTTTCAGTTTAATGAGATCACATTTACTAGCTGTTGTTATCAGTGCATATTATACTGGTGTTATATGCAGGAAGTTGGCTCCTGTGACAGTGTTTTCAAGGCTCTTTCCTGCTTTCTCTTCTGGTACGTTCAGTTTAACTGGATTCATGTTGCAGTTTTTGATTCAGAACTCAGTTTTGTAATGTATAAAAACTACTTTATATGATAAAGTGTAACTTGTTGTTTTCCGCCAACCCGCCTGCCACAGGTCTGGGCCAACAGCTGCGCCAGCCCCAAATAACACACTGAGACTCTGTATTTGATACAATCCTGTTGGCCAGTTACCATTATTGTTTATGGGCTAGCTCTGTCTTAATGATTAACCCATTTCTACTCATCTAAGTATTTCCAGGTGGTCATCTTATCGGGGAGCAGCGGGCCCAGCATCTTGTTTCCTCTTGCTCTACATGCTGACTCCTCCTAACTACTTCATCTTTCCTCCTCCTAGTCTCCTAGCCCTGCCTATCTAGTTTCCTATTGGCCAACAGGGCTTTATTAAATAACCAGTATGAGAAACATCTTTACAGAATAACATCTCCCATCAATAAAGCTTACAAACATTTAAGACTTCCCAAAGAAATTGGTGATTATATACATATAATCACCATATTATATATATATATATATATATATATATATATATATAATCACCAATTTATATATAATGTGTGTGTAATATTATATATCTAATAATATATATAAAATATATAGGTAATAATATATAATATGTAATATGTAATTATATATATATATACACATATATACATATAAAACATTTTACACACCAATCCCAGTTCTGGAATTCAGTTTATATGAAAGAGAGGTCTAGAAGTCATTGAAGGTGTGAACTATTCATGCTGTGGTGTGAGATGAAAATATATGGGATCTATTATATTTCTACAAAAACTTGGGATACTTTTACTCCACTTATTTCCTATGTTTTTGTGACTATGTGAATTTGGAGATGTTATCATTGTTACATGTAGAGGGCATTTATTGATAAGCAGTTATATATCTGATTCCTCCTATACCTTCATTTTCTTATCTGTGCCTATTTCTCTCTTCCTAAAGACATACATTAATATGGCTATATTAACAATTATTCTTCTTTCTAGTTTCTGTTAAATTTTGTAGTATGTTCATTATTGGAAAAATTGTTAATTTTCAGAAATTTATTAAATAGTGGAAATTCCTTCAGGCCTCCATAGTTTTAACTTAATTTCAATAGTTTTGATTTATTGTTTTCTATTTGACATTATCATGCCTTTAAGTGTTTTCTACTTTAAAATTTTTCTCAATAAGAAATTTTCTCAGACTAGTTGTTAAAGAATATTCCTATGTGATGGTTTTAATTATAATTCCTCCCCATGGGCTCAGATAATTGAATACTTGTTTACTAGTTATATACACTTTGTGTGGAGGCTTAGGAAGTATGGCTTCTCTGGACAGAATATGTCACTGAAGGTGAGCATTGAGAACTTAGGGCATTGCCCTATTCCCAGTTTACTCTTTTTCTCAATTCTGACTCAAGATATAAGCATTCAGATTGCTACTTTAGCATCTCTGCACACCATGACAGACCTTTTCCCTCTGATGCCATATGCCAGAACAAACTCTTACATTGGTCATGGTGTTTATTCATAGCAATGGTATATTCGCTAAATCTGTTTTCTTGAAATTCTTCCTGTCAAAATTATAGTGTTTCTTAATTTAAAAAATTATGTCCATCTTAAAAGTTATTAGCTGCCATGACTTCAAATACAAGCTTTGCACTTTTGTTGCGTGGCTCTTATAGATGGAAATTTTCAGCACTTCTTGGTACTTTGGAGCTATTTCCTACTTGTTTTATCTCTCCATGTCAACGTAAACATGCCATCAGTGGTGTTTTTAGAGGCCCAAACGCCCAGAAAATCCTTGATTGTTAGCCCTGAAAGACTTTGTTCCAAGTCCCAAAGGCTTTGTTCCAAGTCCCAACCCTATGAAAGAAACGCACTCTGGGTTTGGGACCGGAGTCAGGGAAAGAGACATTTTATCCCTAAGCCTAGAGCCAGGGAAAAACACCCTAACTGTGGAACAAGCATCAAAACAACACACTTGGCCCCTAGGTTTGGCAAATGTAGAAGAAATTTGCCTAGGCTCTAGAATTGGAGCCAAAAAGTCAAAAAGAATCATAGAAAGAAACCTTTTGGCTGTAATTGGAGCCATATCTGCCCCTGACTCAAAACTAGCCAATCCCTGAGCTAGAAAAACTGACTAATCTCAGGCCAGCAGGCTTGAACCTCCCCCTAGGTTAGGACTCTCCTCGGGCAGGAAATTTCCCTAGACTGTCAATTCCTGCCTCTTCATGCCCTAGACCCATGGCAGCCCATCAACTCAATCTAGGCTTGACCTACATTCAAAACAGTTGGAACAAGCCTTACAGACTACATCCAGGATTTCTGCATCTTCTTAGGATCCCCATGACAGCACCCCCCTACCAGCAGGAATGAATTAGTTTGGAAAGAATGATGCCCAAATTCCCAAATATTGTTTATAAATGTTTGTTTTCATTTATAGGGTGTTGGTTATACATGGTTAATAATCACAACAAAACTCTTTCTAAAGGTAAAAAGCGGATTATGTTATAGATTTAAATACTTTGTTTTAAAATGTGATTTTTATTTATTGATACAATTTAAGGTCAACCTTGTGATATGTATATTTCTCCTAATTTTTAGATATTATGTTTATATAGCTCATATAGAAATATAATGTATAATTTAGCACAGATAATAGATAGTTACCTGTGATAGTCAAAACTTAGGGTTAAGTTAGTTAAGATGGACATTGTTACAGGGTTCCTGCTTCATGGAAGAGTCTGCCAGACTTTCTGCAGGACACAGAGAAAAGTGACTGACAAATTGCCAATTCAGGTGGACAGTTTAAAGTTTCCTGCTTTGCTGAGGAGTCTGGAGACACACTATGGCCTATGGGCTGAAGATGGAACATTATAGTAGAACTTCAGGTGACTGACCAGGTGACTTGTCTCTTTCATTTTCAGAGTTTATGTATTATTCTTCTGTTGTATTGAATGGAGTTGAAAACAGATAGTTATGGTTATAGTTTTCCTTAGTTAAGATTAATGATAAGTTACACATAAGTCTTTAGACTCACAAAGGTAGGATAGATAACAGAAAAGAGGAGATGTTGGGAGATGTCATTCTGTATATATATGTTTCTCTTATTGGTTAATGAATAAAGCACTGCTTGCCAATAGGAAAGCAAGACAAATGGGACTAGTAGACTAGGAGGAGAGAGAAAGTAGTAGGAAGGAGTCAGCATGGAGAGCCTGGAGAGAACAAAGTTTCGAGCACTCTCTCTGGTAAGATGAGACCACGTGGAAATACTTAGATAATAGAAATGGGTTAATATTTAAAACAGAACTAGTTGATAAGAAACTAGTAACTGGACAACAGCATTATACATAATACTGTGTCTCTGTGTGTTATTTGTATCTGGTGGGGCAGTGGCTCCAGGTTGCTGGAAAAACCTACTCTTAGCATATCTGCCCTTAACACTCTCTTCTATCTCCCCTTTCCATTTAATCCTAAAAATCTAACCCCACCTCCCCCAACCTTGTCAATCCACAGCATTATTCTCCTTCTTGGGTGTTCTCTCCCCTCTGGTCCATTAATCTAGTCCTAATCTCTCTGGTTGTGTGGATTGTAGGATATCTATCAAATACTTAAAAGCTAACATTCACATATGAGGAAAAAATGAAGGTATTTGCCTTTTGGTTCTTAATTATGCCACTCAGGATGAGTTTTTATTTTTCTTCTTTTTTTATTTTTTGTTTTGTTTTATTGTTTTTGTTTGTTTGTTTGTTTTGCAGTGGCTAGGCAGCCAAAATCTGAGGGAATTCTGTTCTCTCAGTCACTGACCCTTTAATAGTTACTAAGGAAGTTTACTTAAATCTCTGTTTCACCAAAGGAATCAAGATTTAAATGTTGAGCTAGAATTCCACTTCCCAGCGAGTCTGAACAGCATGCAGCTCATCTAGCTCCACCTGTCTCCCAAGAAATCCTCATGCTCCTTCTCCCCTTCTTATAAACCCTTTCCCACCTGGCTCCTCCTTTAAACTTCCTGTCCACCTGGCTCCTCCCTTCAAATTCTTATCAGCAAATTGCTGACCCAACCTCCTGACCACAGATGAATTTTATTTAATCAAACACATCTTTTCATCATTAAACAAATGTTCCAGAGCAAATACAAAAGTAACACATCTTAAAATAATATTCTACAACAATCCTGTCTTTCACTGTTTTCATTATTTCACAATTTCTGTTTTCAAGTCCTATAGTGTGATTCAATTTATTCCATTCCTTGGGGGCTATTTTATTAGTGTTTGTTACTGGGTACAGATGGAAGCTGCTATTATTTATTTTACTTAGTGTTGGTGTACAGGCTTCTGCAATTATGATGATTATGATGGTTCTCTGTATTGATGTGTGGTCTTGTCCATAGTTGTGTTCTAGTTCTTCAGGTCCGTTGTCTTCTCCGGATCTTGTGAAAGTGTGGTGCCTGTAAGACCCATGGTAGAGAATCCTCCTGTTAGCTGGTCGGTGGCAAAATGAAATGAAGGTGAGCAAGGAGAGATGTCTGGGAGGAACTGTGGAAAATTGATGAAGGAGTGCTGTCCATATCAAAAGGTGGGGTCCCCAGGGAAATAGAAGGGTGGTGGGAGTAGGTGCTCTTGTAAATATGGTGTTATAGGACAACAAATATGCTGGAGAAAGGGATGAAAGGGCTAGGAAGATGCTGGAATGTACTAAGAATTGGGGTCTATAAAAATGGAATTGGGGTGTAAATAAAACCTTCACCTATAAGTTTTTTTTACAGGGCTGAGGATGAGAAAGATCTTAATGAAGGACAGGGAAGGAAGTAAAAATCTCCTACTGAGTTCTATCAGGTGTGACCACTGTAGTTTCCAGGTAGAAAGATTATTTCTAGGCATAGGTGGTGGAGACAAAAAAACAAAAAAAGATAAGTGGGGTCAGACTAGGACTAGTAGGAAGCACTGAGTACATCCCAAGAAAGGAGTAAAACCGGGTTGACACTTGGGACTAACAGTTCCCAGGTCATGAAACACCTATTTTTGATATAAGTGAAATTTCATTTTTTTCTGTATGTTCTTCAACACACATTAAATTGCTGAAGATCAAGTATTTGCATACATGCTAAATTAATTATTAATTCAATAATCTGTTTTTATGAACTATTTTTATTAGCCAAACAATGCCCAATGAATAATCTTTGACTGTTTAAACAAGCCTTCAAATAGGAAAGATACTTGATCTCCCAAGAAAAATAGAAATGGTTGACACTGACTGTTCTACCTGAGGTCATGAGTTAAACTCCCTGCAAACACATGGTGGCTCACAACCATCTATAATGAGATCTGGTCCCCTATTCTGCCATACATGCAGACAGAACACTGTATATATAATAAATAAGTAAATCTATTAAAAAAAGAAATGGAATCTTCACTCTTTTACTCAGTTACTACTCTGTATTTAGTGTGGTGTTTGGAAACTTACTTTTACTGCTGTTTTTCAGTTTAATAAGAAAGGGGTTAGAGCAGAGATCTACAACTTCCTTGTATATATAGAAATCTGTGATTACTTGATGATTACATTTTAATTTGATCTTAAATTCATGAGATTTTATAATTTTAAAATTCAGAATAAAATCTGAATTTTCATCTCCACTGTTAGAGATATCATTCATAACTTGGTCAAATTTTTGTAAAATAATTTGAATATATAATTGAAATGAAATTTTCAGGAGAGCTACCATTGTTCAAGAAATTACTCTTTCACATTATGGGTGCATATTATAAATCCATAGTAATTAATCAGACTAAATAACTATCTAACAATATGTAAATAAGGGAGATGACATAAAAAGGAAGTATTTAAATGTATGAAGAGTTAGTAGGATGACAAGTTTTAGCATCCTACACCATTGAGAAATATGACTTGGTATAAAATTGGGACTGAGATAGTTGATTGTTAATAACCAGGAAACAGTAAGAACCTACTATACAACACAGATAATTAGGATTGTTCATAATAATTTTAAATACATTCTTACATGAGTATTATAAACCATACCTCAAATTAAAACTTTCAAATAATAATAAATATTCATATAGTATCTAGAGAAATTGTGAATAAGGATCAAAACTCTATCAGTTAACTTTTGGTGTTTGAGTTTTGGTGTGTTATATAATGACCCATTAATCCTTTTTGTAAACATAAGATTTTAATTGAGGCAATTCAATTCATGTTTCCTATGCGAAAAGTGTTACTCATCAAACTTGTTTTATAAGAACTGCTGTAGTAAATTTACTATTATCAAAACACTTGATATGATCATAGAATAGTAGCAAATTTAAATATAAAAATATAGAATGCTAGTATTCAAAATTAGCAATTATGTTGTAGAAGCTGGAATTAAGAGCATCTTTAGAGGGAAAAAACAAAAACTATGTGTTCCAGATAATGTGTGCACACATCAGCTTGGGGTAAACATTTTTTTTTAAAGAGAAATACAGAGGATTCATGAAACAGTAATCCTTCTTCAATTCCCTTAATCTAGTGACACTTTTCAAGAATAAGTGAGAGATGATAGACAGCTCTCAAAAAGATTGACAAGGGATGCAAACAGCTCATTCCCTGAGAGGGGATATAAAAAATAAGCAGTGGCAGCAATCTCCTTGAGAGTGATTTATCAGAGTGTAGCACCTTAAATGTAGGAAGAGACAAAGACAAGGTTTCTTTGATCACATTTGTAAAGTAGCTCTTGCAACAGCAGCCCCATTAGTTAATATGTGTGTGTTATGTAATATATATATATATATATGTATGAATTTAATATTTGAGATTAAAACATAATTACATCATTCTTTCCTTCCATTTCCTCTCTCTAAATTTTCCTATATAACCCTCTTGCTCTCTTTCAGAAGTATGGCCTCTGTTTTCACTTCTTTTGTTACATGCACATATACTCCCAAAATTCCTAGGTACATCAACATAATGCAACATGTCCAAAAGACTGACCTTTTGTTATTGTATAAATAATTGATGTGCTCTTACCTGAGGTAGATTCTTTCTTCCTTCCTTTTTTCTTTCTTTCGTTCTTAATTCTTTTCTTCCTTCCTTTCTTTCTTTCTTTCTTTCTATCTCTCTTTCTCTCACTTGTTTACACTGTCCTGTTTATTTCCATGTAATGTCAGAAACAGCACCCAGAAGGAACACTTTTAATGATACTAAGTAGGTTAGTGTAATAGTCTTCATAGTCAAGATACAATAAGATTCAAGAAAGCCTCCTGTCACAGGAAATGATTGGAAGAGGTAGATGCTGAATGTGTTTCAGTAATCTTTGTTTGATGAAGATGCAATTAAGACAGAGAATACTGGAGTAGAAAGTAGAAAATAATTAAGACATTTACAAGAATTGAGGAAACATCAACTTGACAGTTGAAACATGATTTCTTAGAAATCTCTGACCTCCAGCCAATAGGAAACCCTTTCCTTAAAAAGGTTAACATGGATATCTGAGAACTTTTATTGATGACCTAAGGCTTCTTGTAGGAGGCACAGTATATTAGCAATAAACACAACATATGCTTGTGATCTGGCTTTTAACAAGCTTGTGAGTGACAGAAACAAGATTATAGAGCTGTGAGGAGAATTAATCTCACATAAGGAGCTTCCCTGAACACACTCCTTTTGGCAAGGATCCTTTCCATTGCCACATTCCACCATCCAGCCAGTTTTACCCCAACCAGATCTCCAAAGCCCCCTTTGAACTTTCCTCTGGAAAGTTGAAGTGATCAGCCACCAACAACTGATATAGAGAAATGTTTAAAACACCACACTCCAATACCTGTTAATAGGCTTATATTAAATTTTAACCCAAAACATAAAAATAGGGCTGAGGTACTTATTTAGCATATCAAAGCAGAGGTAGTCTCCAGGTTCTCCCAGCACCCCACAATCCCAGTCTCTTAGAGAGTTTGGCTGGCATATCCCTCCCATTTCAGAACCCTGAACTTTCCAGATCAGGGGATGGACTGCCTTTTCCCCAGGCTCTTTCCTATATAATCCAGACATTATTACCTGTGCCTTTTATACCTTTGTCCTACTGGCTACTGCATCTGATTTCCCTTTCTCCCCTCACCCTATCCTTCTCTGTCACCCGATATGGCCCAGCTCAGTCTGCTCATGTCCACTCTGGAATCTCCCAGATATGCTGGTGGCTACCCTTGCTTTCCCTTTCATCTACAATAAACTTTCTCTTCCACCATACTACTAGGAGCAGTAATGACCTTTCCCTTTCCTTTGTCCATTTAGCGGCTTTTGAACATTATTGGTGAAATGAATAGCTAGCTTATAAAAAGCCCTGAACCATGGGTTTACTCCGGATTTAGCCTACAGCACTAAATAAAACAGGGATGGCCACTTGTACAATCACCACCAGGACCACCACCACAACAAAATATCTGCAACAAAAAGAAGAAATAAAATCACTTGTCAATCAAGCAAAGTTATGTACTTTAGTATATTCCAAAAGCATACTTGCATTTTTGCCTGAAAAGGGACAGGAATTGAATATGTTTCAATTTAATCTCTTTTCAGCTGAAATTAAAATGTGAAAAAGATAATTTGTTTTTGAACTAGGCTTTTCTAATTAAGGAGTCTTTACCAAGCAGAATTACTCTTGTTCCTTTTTTTCATGTTTCTTGTGTCTCTCAACGATGTTTCTACTGAATAGCCAGATGCAGGTTTGGGACTAGAAATCACAGAGCACAGTTACTGGTTCCAGTCAAAAGCCACAGACAAGAAAAGAAATAAATCAAAGTTAATTTGTAATTGAAGCTAACTATAAGTAAAAGCAATTTAGTGTTAAAGAACCTTGGCATGTTTAATAGATGAATAACGTGACGGTTCTTTGTTATTTAAATTTATTTTTTAATCACTTAATAAAAGAGAAAGCTAAACTTGGGGAGGCCAGACAGGAATAGAATCTATTTCATGTTCTCTTTAAAACTGAGAGGATAAAATACCTTTTGAAGTTGAATTAAAGTGAATTTCAAGGAGTCATAGGGAAATCAGGGAAAGTTTTAAAGCATTTTCTAAGTGGAAAGTGCTGATACAATTCAATATAAAAATTAAAAATTTTAAAAAAATGTATTGTCTTAAACTTTAGTTTCCCTTCTGTAAATACTTAATGTACTCTCATGAATGAAAGTATTATGTTTTATTTCTTAATTTCTTTTTTCCCCTTTTTTATTATATTTGTTTTTTATTTTACATGTCAATCCCGGTTTCCTCTCCCTCCCTCCCTACCTCTTACCCTCTCTCCCCACTCACATGCACCCTGACCACCCTACATTTCCATCCCCCCCCATCCACGTTCCACATGTAGGGCTATGCTATCCAAGTGGGGTCATGTAAATCTGTCAAGTCATTTGAGGTAGAGACTAGGACTTCTCTCCTGTCTCTAGGTTAAGGGGGTATCCCTCCATGGGGGATGTATCCTCAAGTTCCTTTTGTGCACCAGGAATGCATCCTGGTTCTACTGTCTGAGGTCCCGCAGACTGCTCAGTCCTTCTATCTGAGACCCATATTCAGGGGATGTGAATCAGTCCCATGCTGGATTCCCAGCTATCAGTCTGAGGGGCCCATTAGCTCCTCCTTGTTCCCGTCAGCTGTCTTTCTTTATGTGTTTCTGCAACCTGGTCTTGTCCTCTCTCTCTGCATCTGGATTCTAGTTTGACTCAGTGTTTACTTATGGCTGCTGGCCATAAGAGGGGGTCACCAAAATCTGTCAAGTCATTTGGAGTAGGGACTAGGCCCTTCTTCCTGTCTCTAGGTTAAGGGAGTATCCCTCCATGGCAAATGTCCTCCCAAAGTCCTTTTGTGCACCAGGGATACATCCTGATCCCACTGTCTGAGGTCCCGTAGACTGCCCAGGCCTTCTAGCTGAGACACATGTTCAGGAGGTCTGAGTGTGTCCAATGCTGGTTTCCCAGCTAGCTGTCTGGAGGGCCCATTAGCTCTTTTTTGTTCAGGTCAGCTGTCTCTGTGGGTTTCTGTAGCCTGGTCTTGCCCTCGTTTTCTTATCACTTCTTCCTCTCTGCATCTGGATTCCAGTTTGGCTCAATGTTTAGCTGTGGAATTCTGCTTCTGTTTCCATCAGCTACTAGATGAAGGCTCTATGATGGTGGATAGATTAGTCATCAATCTCATTATCAGGGAAGGGCATTTATGGTAGCCTTCCCACTGTTGCTCATATTGTTAGTTGCGGTCAGTCCTGTAGGTCTCTGGACCTTTCTCTAATGTCAGTTTTCTTTTCAAACCTATAAGCTTTTCTACTAATGATAGTCTAAACCTGTAGTGGCTTTGTTGCTAATAAGAAATATACACTGATAATAACCTGGAAAATATTTCAATAAAGATATAACAGCTAGAAATGCGGGGGTTTCTTGTTGTTGCTTTTGTTTGTTTGTTTTGTCTTAGTTGTTCTTTTCCCTAGAATTGGGGGAGGGGGCTTGTCTCTTGAGGAAAAACAAATAATGGACCCTCACATGTTCCTTCTTTAAGATATGTATGATCACTAGTTTTAAAGGTGAGTGACAGAATCAGATTCGATAATGTGGCTCTGGATATGCTTATGAGGGATTTTCAGATTACTTTAATTTATGTGTTAAGATATTTCTCATTTATTCATCTATTGTTTATAAATTTTGGAATATGCTTTGGTCAAATAAATCCCCATTTATTTGGAATTGGAAAGGCTTTCCAATTCCTTTCATATCATGACCTCATTTTCCTTCCAAGTTCATGTACTTTTTTTGGGGGGGGTAACACATGATTCTACTTAATATTACCAGTATGGGCATGGATATCATGCTATAGACTAGAGCTGGAGAAAGGATCAGACACCACATCCCTGAAGAAAACTGATTTTTCTTTCACAGCAGCCATCAACTGTCAGTGAGATTTCATGAACTCCTATCTCACCCATTAAGGGATTTTACTGACTTGATATTTTGGTTATGTTATGCTCACCATATTATTTTGGAAGAGTTCTCTACAATTTCTGCTTCATTCACTCATTCTAGTTACTCTTCCATGAAGATCTCTGAGCCTTAATTGGGGTTGGAACACTGGGAAAATAGAATATGTGTTGAATTTTATCCTGATTCTTATATGACCAATTGAAACTCTGTATCTATTTCTATGTACCACAGAGAAAGAAGCTTCTCTGTTAGGGGTTGAAACATGCAGTGGTTTAAAAATATTAAACCATGTCTATCAATCTAAGTATTTCCCCATGGTCTTATCTTACCTCTTACCAGAGAGAGGAAATGGACCTCTTCTCCCATGTTCTACATCTTGATTCCCCTCTACTACATCTCCCAGAGTCCTCCTTGTCTCTTAGTCCCACCTATCTTGCTTTCCCATTGCCCAACAAGACTTTATTCATTAACTAATAAGAGAAACATATATACAGAATGACATCACCCATAACCTCCTTTTTTCTGTCTAAAATAAAAAGGGTTTCAACTTCAACATACTAAAATATATAACAAAACAGTTGGCAAATAAGAACTATAGTTAGCAATATTTAATCATTAAGATTTAGCAATATTTAAAGAAAATATTTCATCATCTATCCTATCTTTGTGAGTCTAAAGTCTTATATGTAACTTATCTTTAATCTTAACTTAGGAAAACTATAACCACAACTATTTGTCTCTTCAACTCCATCAAAAGCCACAGAAAGATAATACATAAACTTTAGAACTGGCAGAGACAAATTTTCTGTTAAGTCACCCAAAGTTCTTCTGCAATGTTCCATCTTCAGCCTATAGGCTATAGTGTGTCTGACAGACTCTTGCACAAATTAGGAACCCTGTAGCACTGTCCATCTTGTATCAGCAGTCACTTTTCTGCGGGTCCTGCATGTCCACTTTATACAGCATAAAGTCAAATAGTTCAGACAAGAGCAGTATCTTGCCCAAATGGCTGGTCTTGTAATGTTGGAAGCAAACCCTATAATGAGTTTCTTCCTGAGATCACACTGGGACTCCCTTCTTCTACATCTCCCAGAATCCTCCTTGTCTCCTAGTCCCACCTATCCTGCTGATGTCACTCCTTCTGGAGTCCATCCTCTCCTCAGCTAATGGACTCTTGGGCAAAGAACTGCCCGCACCTTGACCACTGACTTTGGACATGCTATCCTACTGTGCTTGCAGGAGACAAACATAGAAGACTGCTGAATCTTGCCAAATCAGGGAAAGACAGTTTTACTCCCCCCCGGCTTCTGTAGTTGTCTGTTATATAATCTAGGTCTTAGACAAAGCTGTTAGACCTGATGTTGCTGTGAGACTTTAGATGATGACTGAGAGGCAGCCTGCTCTTTCTGTCTTCACTACACAATTTGGAAGCTGCTGGCCTGTACTTCCTGCCTACCCTAGCATTGTTATTTTCCTTCTCAGGTCTTTGATGAGGTTGAATATTAGACTATCACAATTACTGTTCTCTCTTACTAAATAGAAATATAAGGTACAAGACTTAAGCTTTCCAACTTAGGACAACTCTATAGAAATCCCTGTTATGCCTTTAATATAGGACTGAATATGTAGTTGTTGACATTTGCTCTTGTTACCTCACTGGCAATAGGTCTTAAGTTTGTATGTTCTTAATTTTCCTTTTCCTAGAGCATACTTGATATTTACTGTTTTTTATATAGTTTTTTATTTATCAAGCCTGAGTCTTTTCTTTAGACTAAAAAGTGAATTGTAGTGAGATATCCACCCCAACTGCACCTGTTTTACTGACCATGCCCATTGGGGGCTTAGGAACAGATATGGACATGACCTGTGGAGACTAGCTCTGAGAGGGGTCTTGGACCCCAGCTCACTCTCTTAATACCTGGTCAAAGACAGGGATCATCTGGAGACATCCTTGGGATGGGAAATGCTAAGGTCATCTGCTTCTGGTGTAAGTGATTTCTCCCTGAATAAACATTCATCAGCTTATCCTTTACCAGGTTATTATTTACCATAGTTTAGAGAATTATGTGATTTATTTCCATTTATTTTCATAGGATAAAATAATTTCACAATGTCAGCTTCAGTGTAGATGCTTTAGCCCTAAACAGATAGCCAATAGAGAAAGACAATCTTGGAAGAATTGCCACTGAACTGTATCACAAAACTATAAATAATCAACAAAACGTTGATGTTTCTGAAACTACCAAAACAAATATTCCTTCTTAAATATGAAGCCATAAAACCTTAACATCAATAACAGTATCTTATCAACAAGTATTTTATTGGGGGGCATTTCATTTCCCCACAAAATAACCGTAGTCTGTCTCCTGTCTTCTTCTTCTTCTTTATGTTCTGTTTTGTTTTGTTTTAATTCATCAGCTATATTCTTGCTTCCCTTTGGTTCAAGGTCCATGAAGGTTTATTTTCAATCAGACAAGTCAGAAGAGAGTTTCTACAAAAAATACAGATCCAGTGTTCTGATATATGGATAAAAAGATAGGATAATTAGGAACACTGGAGCAGAGTGGCTGCCTTCTGATCTCTGTGTGCCCACCCATCTTTGACACTAGATATTGAGTGGAAGAGTATAAATGACCTGTCTTGCCAAATCACAAACCAAAAGTGCATATATTTGGTTGATTAGTTGACCCCTTAAAAGTTTCTATGCCTTCCAACTGACCATCCTGTTTTCTATCTACTGATAACAATTTTCACCATGGTTGACTGCACACTATCACACCATTGGGTTAGGAAAGCAGAACCAAGAAGTATTTGTGAGGTACTTCTTGATTATTCACAGGACAACCCAAATGAAATAGGTTGCAGCAAAACACTCCATTTATCTCAGTTCATAGCAGAAGCATTGGACTGTGATTCAACAAATTGACCTTCAGAGATTATCATGACCTTCAAATTGCCACTAAGAGCAGTGTCACTTTTATTTTCTTCTTTTTAAAACTAGAATTTTATTTATAAAACCAATGAAATAGAAAAGCACACAAAATAAACTTTGATAATTTTGCAAAGAAGATAATAATAGTGTTTTTTAGCAGTATAGTGAACCCAAAGAATATATATAGTTCTCCTATTTACTTTTTAAACATTACCCTTTAGATCACACATGCATATGAGATCCTTTGATATCTATCTTTCTCTGCCTGACTTCATAAGCTTACATTAATATGTTGAAGGTGAATGTTAGTCATAAAGAATAAAAGTTATAATCATTGAAACCTGTATTTTGGTCAGATTTTGAAAATCAAGAAAATGGCTAACATAAGGAACACACATTTTCAGTGTTTGCTGGTATCCATGTAGGCAGGTACCAAATATGGCGCTGGCTGTGCTGTAAGATGCTTGGTTATGAAGAATTCCTGCATAAGCACAATTCACATGCTTTTTAAACAATGAAATCAATGTTTGTCACTTGTTTTGACTTCAGTGTAATTTATCATTTTGAGGAAAATTAAAAGAGACAAACCTTTAATGTTATTTTCAAAACGGTACTCTGACCTTTTGATCACAAGATAAAGGGTTTGAAAAAGCCTTAAGGGTTCAAGAGATTCACACTTCAAGTAAAAGTATCTAGGGATTTTAGTTACTAGACTGAACAAGTAACTTTGCCTTATCTACAGTGATAGAAACTTTTCCATGTAGGGCACTGATCATCACATTTTAATGAACTCTGAATAATATCAATTTATTTATAGACACAAAATTCATTGGCTGCCTTCCAAAGTCTATTATTTTATAACCAAAATATGTAATAATATGTAATAAAAAGAAGAAATGTATTCTTCCCTATACATTAGAGATTTTAAAAATTTTGCTGTTATTTCCTATTGCTTAAAAATGACAACCTCAGCTGATTACTTTTAAAAGATAAAAGAAGTAAAAAATATCATTGCTCTTCAAGCTTGTAAGTTATGTTTAATACAATTGTAACCAATGTAGTATCATATTATTTACCTTTAAAATAACTTTCTATGAAGTAAAAATGACCAAGGATAATTGAAATCATCTTTAAAATAAATGAAAGCTGTAAATTTATTATTATAAAGGATATCATAAGGCAGATGATGCAGTTAAATATAAAGATAAAGATAATAATAAAATACAAAAAGAAATTTAATTTCTTCTTTCACAATATGTCTAAAATATTTAACATGGAATAATATTCTTATTGAAATTCAGTTAAAATATTGGAATATGGAAAGAAAAAGCAAACAGCAAGCTCTTTTTCAATTTATTCACACAGGAACCTAGAATTGAAAATAAGAATTAATAGTTTTACATGGGAGTGAGAATAGGAGCAGTACACCTTTTCAGAATTTATGTGTGTCCGTTGAAATATATTTTACCATACTGTTTGAAGGTGTATAGCAACTTTACTTCACCTGCACAAGACAGCTTTTGATTGGTTTAGTAAATAGCTGAATGGCCCATATCTGGGCAGGAGAGGTTTAATTTAAATTTTAAGATCTAGTTGAAAACAAGTATAAGCATAGGCCAAGCTTTCATAATTAATAAGTCCATGTCATTATTTGGGAGCTTGCAGTCCAAAGAATGGCCTGTTATGCCAAGCCTGTTAGTTATGTAAGTATCACATAAAAGCTGTCTGGTAATGGCACACTGCTTAAATCCCAGCTCTAAGAAGGCATAGGAAGGAGGATCTCTGTGAGTTCAAAGTCTGCCAGGTACACAAAGATGGTTCCAGGGCAGGCTACAAAGTTACACAGAGAAACCTTGTGTCAAAAAAAAAAAAAAGAATCACATAAAAATAAAAGGAAATATTACCAAAAATAACATTCAGACATTGAATTTAACTAAAGATATAAAAACCAGAATTGTATAGTAAATCACATCTTCAATAGGTGGAAAAATTCTCATATTAGCATTAAATCAAGCAGATAAAAGTTATTGATATAAAAGAAAGTGAACTCAATAATCAGCAAGAATATTACAAAAGAAAATAAGAGATTAACAAATAAGACCATGGAAAATTTGTTCAGCATTGTTATAACTATTCACTAAATGTTACCCAAAATTTGTACTGTAACACTCAAAAAAAAAAACTGACCAATGGTAACCAATGGTAAATTTACATTTGTAAAAAAGATATATTTTTGATTTTGATGGAGCAACTTGAAAGTCTATTATATTTAAGGAGGCATTGTAACAATGTTGTCTATCCTAAAACCTTCTTATGCTATTTACTAAGGTATATAAATATAATAAACCAAAATTGCATGTTTTGTTTGTGATATTGAAATTTATACTCAAAACAGCTACAAACTGTCCCCTAAGAGCTTTATAATAATTACACAATATAAACTATCACATGCACATCAATGTTTATAGGCATTAAAAATTAATAAATTAGTTACCTGTTATCACAACACAATCAGAACTCATCCACTTAGGAAAAAAGAATCCAGGAAAACAATAAAGCAAAACAAACAAAAACCTCTTTATATTCAGGCAACCTTCACCGCTGTAGAAACTGAACAGTGGTGCGTAGTGACAGGGGAGATGAGTGTGTGGTACAAGAATGGGGAGAATGATGTGTACTAGAAGACAGGAGGTGGTGGGGTCCAGTGGAAGATAGGGGACATGTTGAAACATGAACACCAGACATTTCTGAGGTTCTTGAAATATTTCATAATCTTTCTAGATATTGGGTTATTAGAACAATGTGTGCATGTTAAAATCTGTCAAGCCACACTTGATAACTGTCAATTTGTCTACATCTATGGTATCTTACCAAAAAAGAAATACAGAGGCATTTTTCTTTTCTATATAGCATTAACATGAAATATGCAAGGGATGATTCTAAGATGTAAATTACACTAAAAGACTTCTGTAACTTTACATTATTGAAGAAATAATAATTGTACATTGATAACATAAATAAAATTATTAATATTATAAAAATAAGAATAATTTTTCTTGTTTCAAGGATTTGCTAAATTACTTGTTGCCTTTTATCTATGCATCATAATGTGGGTCCAGTTAACTGACAAATATTTGGGTTCCAAAAAAGGATTAAAACGTCTCTTCTTATGAACCCACCTATCCAGAGAATGTAAATGACAACACTTTTTAAGTATTTCACTCTAATCAATCATGCATGGTTTCTTAGCCATTGTTACTTCAAATGGATTCCATTCAGCAACCCTTTCCCCCTTGTTAATAAAATTACTGTATGGGCACTAGGAATTTAGCTTGAGTGTGTCTTCAGAGAAAATTCCTTTGAATAAGAAAGATGTAGAACAAGAGGAAATGAAGAAATGAGGGGGATAGGAAATGAGGGAGAGAGAGAGAGTTCAGTATGAGTTTAGTAACTAAAGATTGTATCTCTACAGAGATATGAAAAGCGAGAAATATTAGTGACATGAACCAGTTAAGAGTCAATGAATTTGAAATTTATTCTGTCTCTGTTTAACACTATTTTGATGAAGATTATTTTTGGCATTGCAGAGATAATTTATTTAATATTCATCAATGCAAATGCCATACCCTAACATCTTATTTGCTCAAAAAATGCATTTCTATTTGTTTAGTTACTTGACTTGTTTTTATTTCTGTAATGGGCCTTTTTTTTCTCAAACATTGAACTGTAGAGTTAATTAATAAAAGAACCAAACTTCCTATGTTTGCAATTAAATATCAGTGGTTAGAAGATGACTTATAACAACATGAAATGTGAAAGAATAATTAAGAACCAGAGAAATTATTTTTGCCAATTTAAGAAAAATAAGGTCTCAGAGACACTTTTAAACATTTTGCCTAATAAATTCTCTAAAATTTAATTTTGTTATTTCTTATGACTGCAACAGTTCAGGCAGCTCCTTTCCAGCATGATCATTCTCAGTAACCAGACAATAGCAACACCTTTCCCAAAAATCAATGCATTCTAACAGACCATAGATTAGAATTCTTCTGTACTACAGGGATGGCTCAGTCATTATGAAAGGACTCTAGTACATGTCCCTGAAATGACATGGCATAACACCATTTATAACTCCTGTTCCAGGATAAATGACACACTCTTCTTGTCTCCTTGGGTACTGGGCAACAGTCACACATGTCTTGAACATACATGCATGCAGGCAACATACACACAGACACACAAAGACACACACAGACACACACACACACACAAAATTTATACATTAAATGTTTTTGTAACTTTAACATAAATCATCCAGATTTGGAGATGCTATGCTACTATGCTGTATTACACATTTTCAGCACTGTCAAAAAAAATTAATGAATTTTAAAGGTGAGGAAATCTCTCAAAGTGTTATGAGGTGATTAAACAATTTTCTTTTTAAGTATTGATTTTCCTGAGGAATGTGCAGGCCTTACTAATGTTGAGTTTCAAATATGTTGTCTTTACTTATAAATTGCTTGCAAGTAATTGAGCATCATTTATTTAAGGTTAATTCTTTACTCCATAGTTTACAGTTGTTCTTATTTCTAATATATAATGATACTCATTTCATTTACTTACCTTGTTAATGGTCTTCTGTTTGTTACCTTGAGACTTTAACAATTAACTTCAATTTGAGAAAATGTGTGTAAGCTTGTTAACATGGCATGGAACATAATAAGAAATAAAAGAACAATTAGTGAAGTTCTGATTGAAAAGATTTTTGAAGGTCATTTTCTCAAGCATGTGGACATACTCGGATCACACATCTTATGCTGCGTGTGCTGGATAATCCTTTTGTCATTCATTTGTCCTCTCCTGCTTTTATTGGACCATAATAATAGAAAGCTATTTTCACTCTAGAAGATGGCCTTGCCCATGTCTAAATAATTGGTGCCACGCAGCCAACTGAGACTTGCAATCTGGAAGCTCCATGATGGTCCTAGATTGATATTAGTTGGTAAGTGAGGGCTAAAATCCACCTTGAAAAGTCTATTGAAGGTGACACATTATTTGAAGAAATTTTTCAAAGCTAAGTTATACTAGAAACAGATATAAAAATGTAGTCATATTTTATATCTCAGGACTTCATTTTTCTGTGATTTTATTTTTTCAGAGTAGTTTTGCTATGGATATTTACTCTGAGGTTTCTGAAGAGAAGCCACATCTTAGGTTTTCCTACTTCTGCTGTCACTATATTTTAAATAAATAGTCAGGCTGGACATGGTGTTCATTCCTTTTTAAGCCATCGAAGAGTCTTCAGGTTAAAATAACCCAGTGAATCAATGTCTATTCAAACTATGCTTTTATGCCTCCGCACTTTAATATTCTCTTGTGACTATTTTATGTACTTCTTCACATTATTTAACTTCCTTTTCATTTAATATGAAAAAGAATACTCACAATTACTTACCATAGCAACCACAGCACACATAGATTCAAACTCCGAGACTGCACAGAGTTCACAGTTGCTATAATGTTGCAAATAGTCTACAACATGACCCTGTGTGGTTGATGATTTTAAGGATTTTGTATCTTGATAAGAACAGCAAATCTGCAAGGAGTAGGAATTGCTTTTAATCAGCAAATGCAGAATTGTTACTACCATCATCAAAAGAAAAGCTTTCTTTAGGGCTTTTATACAAGAATAAATGCTGTAGACCACAGAATACTTTATTCCATATTGAATATGAAATATTGATTACATAATTGTGTAAAATTTCACTGATACCTGTTTTATACAGATGTATACATATATAACTGTTTAGTATGGTTTAGTATATATTGGAGGAATAATATTTAATTTTATACCTTAGTGTATCAGCAAAATCAGTAATAGATCATCTTAAGAAATGTTATTTGAAAATTTATTAACAATTCAGTATATCAATGGAAATGTATTATACACTATCTCTGAACATGAGTAGACACCATTTCAATGCATTATGTTTCCAATTTCTCATTTTCAAAAATTGTTTTCATTTATTTTTAATATAAATTTTCCTTTTAATTATAATTACATCATTTCTGTATTTCATTTCTTTAACACTGTCAGTCAATTGGTATTGTGTGTGTGTGTATGTGTGTGTGTGCGTCTGAACACATGAATGTTATTGCTCTGTCTGTATAATGGTAATTGTATGTGTGTTTTCAGGCTGACTACTTGGTATTTGAAATATTGGTGTACTCTTCCCTGGAGAAGACTGTTTCCCCAGGTTTCAGCATTCCTTAGTGGGCAGAAGTTCTTTGTGTTAATTTATACCTCTTGTGTCCTCCTCTGTCCCTATTAGCATGCCTATTGGTGGCAGCCTTGTTCATCTTATATTAGGCAGTCTGGTGTCTGTGTGTGTAGCTACTGAAATTACCAAGACACACAGTGGATTTGCCAATCCTGCAATCCTAAGCTTTCCAAAACTTCTACTAAAAATGACCCTCGAGTTTTAGGAGCTAGTTATGTTTTAGATAAATCAGTTGGGAATAGACTGTAAAATCTGCATTTTGATTGGCCATGGTTTCTTTAACTATTGCTCTCTGTTGCAAAGGGAAGTTTCCTCGTGAGAGATGAAGACTTCACTTATCTGTGTGTATGAGTACAGTTATATGTGCCTATATCCTTATGGTTACCATCCATCTGGGTTTCATAGGTGTCATATCTGGGTAGTACAGGTGTTTACTTTCCTCCTTTGGAAGTTCCCATGCCACCTTCTGGTACCATTAAAGTTTCTACTCAGGGAGGAGGTATTAAGGTCAGTCCCAGCTCAGAGACCACTGAAACCTGTGTCTAGAGCTTACATTTTCTTTAGTAATAGGGACCTTTCTCACTTTGGGTGGCAGCCATAAACAATATGGATAACTTAACTAAAAAAAGTACCTCTAATATGCATAACTCAATGCATATATATGCATATATAGTTCAAATGAAGATTTCCCATCTCAGTTAAAAATGCTCCCTCTAAACGCCTTAGAACACTTAACAACTCTTATCAGTGGCACAAAAAGCTATTTGAGTTGCCATTAAGGAAAACAGTATTGAAGCTTCTAAAACAAAACCAAAAATACCAGAACAACAACAAAAGCTGTATCTAGAATTGCCATGTAGTTCAGCTCTGCCATCTTTAGAACACATAGATGATGCAAGTGAAGTGAGAACAGGACAGACATGCATTCTATGCTAGTTGCAGCTCTATTCACTGCAATCAGTTAAAGAGTATTTGTGATGGAAACATGTTATGGACTCATATGGCAATGAGAAGAATAAACTTGTGACATTTCAGGAAAATATAAGTAACTAAAGAATTTGTTATATGACGTAGTCCAGACTCAAGAGGTTGGTATAGCATGTTTGCTCTCACATGTGGAAAACAACAGAACAAAGAACAGTTACAACAAAAACAAAGAGCTGAGATAAGGAAGAGGCCATTGGGAACTAGAATGGAGGCTGGCATAAAAACACACAGATGTGGGTGTATTTGCAGATGAAGCACTCAAATATAACCTGGAGCATTGGCAGAATCCCTGCCATTTTCGTTTCTCTAAGGAGAAAGGATTTTGGAAAAGGTGAAATTGTATTTAATATCATTCATAAACAAAATTCAATAGACACATGTACTTCTAACATTCATACTTTTTCCAAAAAACTTCAGGCACTTTTTTTGTATGTAATAAAAAAGAAGTGAAACATCTCAATGCTTATCCTCAAGCTTAATATTGAAATTGTATTCAGTGCATAACTAAAGAAATGAGTTGGTCATGTATACTATACATGATGATTTAAAATACACGTACATTTTAGATGAGAGGAAAAATACATTTATATTTTATTGCTAAGGAATAATGAATCATACCTAGGAAACTAAACTTCTATATAATCAACTAATAATGAATAGAAAACCTCAAACCAAAGGTGAAGATTTATAGTAGATTCTCTTCAAAATCAATATGAAATTGTCTTCATACTTTGATAAAGACAGAAAACTATAGCATTTTCAAAATCAGTATATGAAGATGTTGTGCCAGTATAGTCTAAGATACTTTCAATTTTTTTCCTCTAACAGAGTTACCATACTGGCAAAAACATCAATTGTATTACTACCTGTTTAATTACTCCAGAATTTAACTCCATTTTCCAGATGTTTGGTTATTTCAAAAGAAACATGATGAAATACATTATAGGAATAACTATTCCTATACTGTTTAGATTCTTAAGGATATCATTATGCTTTCTAGTTCATGCATACTGAATACCACACTTTTTTCCCATTAATGAGAGCAAAAATTGAGTTTTAAAAGCTTCCAGTTGGCTTTCCCTTTAACAAAAGATGTTAATTGAAGCCCTCTATCAATCATATCAATACTTATGTAGGGATACACACTATGTATGTGCACAAATCTGAAGTGAGTCCGACCTGAGCCAAGACATCATTGATTACCTATTCTTGTGGGGTTTATCTTATTTGAGGGCACATGGTGATGTTTAGGTATTTTTATGAGGTATATATTGATAGGCTAAAAAGCATATCTGATATCTGATATTGCAGTTGTCTTTTCCTCAGGTATATCTGACTATATATATATATATATATATATATATATATATATATATGTATATATGTATATATATATATATGTATGTATATGTGTATATATATATAGGCATTTGATAATTCAATTAACAATTCCAAAGGTAGAAAATTATTATATGGCACAGTCATTTTTAAATCCATAAAAATTATAGTCTTGGGAAATGATGAATGTGATGCAAAGAAATTTCGCATATCAAACTCAGACACAGGGTCAACAATTATAGTGTAACAGCCAATGGAGAAATAATCAGAAACAATGTATTCTATATAATTTAGTCATACATATAAATTTGGGAAAGATAAGCCTCGTCCAGATATTTTAGGAACACATGTTGATCCATATCAGGTTACTTCTTCAGGTACATTTTCCAGCCTCCAGCATTCCCAATCTCTAACACAATATTCTAATCACTGCCTTTATAATTGTGTCAGGTAAAGAATATTTTAGAAGTCTAGGCTCTGGAGACTAAAAATCCCCATTCAGAATCAAGTCTTTAACTTACAAATAATATTTTATTTATATCATTATTGTCTTATGTCACAGTGTACACTAAGACAGTTTTTTAAATTATTATTCTCTCATACTATATGGCTTGACTGCTGTTTCCTGTCCCTCAACTCTACCCAATTCCATTCATATCTCCCCTGATTCCAACATCCGCTGCTCCTCAGCTGGTTTCACTTCAGAAAAGAGCAAAGCCTTCCAGGGGTGTCAAATGAACATAGTATAACAACAACAACAACAACAACAACAACAACAACAACAACAACAAAATAACATAACCCAAACCTGATTTTCTGTTTTTAAAGTCGTCTTTCTAGTTTTTATAAATCAAGGTTTTACCTCAATCCATATTATAAAATTATTACATTACTCTTAAACTTATGGATTTTTAAAATTATGTTTAATTTTTAAATGTTAAAGGATTTTCTGTTATCTTAATGTTTCTAATTTTTAGAATGTTTCTACTGTGGTCAATGGAATGATGTGTGTTATCGAAATTTTAATTTATTAAATACTGTTTTATTAGATAGGATATTGTATATATTATCTTATGATCCAGAGTAAAATGAGCAATACAGGGGAATCTATAGATTTTTAATACATTTTAGCTGATGAGTTTGAGTGATCGATTCTGTTGACTGTTAGTCTAGTTTATCTGCCAAGTGTGGACACAGATGTTGAAATGTCCAGTAATTGTGCATTCGTCCATTTCCCATTTCAATTCTATTAGCCATTGTTTCATGTATTTTTTTAGTTGATTGATGAATACTCTTTAAGGTTTTTTTTTTTTTTGTCTTTTTGGTGAATTGGCACATTTGTCATTAGATGCTATTTTTCTCATTTTATTGCAATATTATTTTCTCCAAAAACTACATTATCTGAAATTAATAGGAAGACTATTGCATTTTGTTTTGATTAATGTCTGCAGAGTATAACTTTTATACCAATTTTCATGCAACCTACATATTTCACTATATTTTAAGTCCCTTTCTTATAGAGAATGTGTAGATTATCACACTTTTCTTATCCACTCTGTCAATGTCTGCATTTCAACCAATATGTTCAGGTGAATGCTATTTATTGTGACTTATATGATAATATGGCTAAAATATACTATCTTTTATTTTTAATTTTAAATTTTGCAACTTTTTTGACTGCAGAAATCTGGGATTAAGTACATGTGCAAGCACATTCTGTTGCCTTAAGATCTTTATTTTAGAAACTGGGATAATTTATTTAGTGAAAAACTTCTAGCTAACGTTGCCATGTATGCTTTTTTATTCCTTTACTCCAGCAACTTCACAATAGACTTCTATGCTCACAATTTTATTCCTTAACATCATGCGTAGTTTGTTCTTTTCAAAGTTATGAGCAATTAATGGTATTCTTGCCTACCAACAACATTTATTAAAAGTGGCATAGCTTTGAAAGTCATACCAAGAATAGTGTTCAATGTCTGATTATATTATAGAAACTGATATAGAATTATATTTTTGCTCAAATTTGCACGTTATTTTATTCTGACTGTAATAAAAAAGCAATAGGAAAACACCACAATGTATTATTAGCTTAAATTTCATTTTGTTTTGAATACAAAATTAAGTCTGTTTAAAGATTTTAAATTATTCATTCAATAACAAAATATAAGCAGTTTAAATATAAGTTTTTAATTTTCCAAAGTATTTTTTATTGTATAGTTGTAAAACTTGCAATTTACTTCCTCATTCATTCTTCTGTTTATATACTTAGAAATAGTAGAATAAAATATCTCTGAACTAATAGTTCACATAATGCCCATACATTTGTACTTTACCAAGTGTTTAAATAAGTGACAAAATCATTCTGAAATTTCTACAAAGATGAATATAAATGTGAGTTTTGGTAAATAATTTTATAAGGCACTTATTAATTATATAAGCTTTAAGTGTCTCTTAATGGGGTATATTAATGGGAGCATGGAAGATAGTGGTGCTGAATGTGGGGATCAAGAGGTTTCAGAGGAGGTGAATGTTTATGTGACCTAGTAAATGCTCTTGTGATATTTTGGTAAAGAAAGTGATTGTTTTTCTCCCTTGTCCAATGATTCTGTCTGAGGATAAAGAGATGAGTTTTGGATCATTTTGTTGGCAGAAGAAATTCAAAACAACCTAGTAGAGACTCTGTCATGTGGTTATTAGTGGTAACTCAAATGAAGATTTACAATGCAGAAGAACAAGCTAAACTGGATAAATTATAAAATGTAAATTTTAAGTGGATAAAAGAGTACCAGGAAGGCAGAGGCTGGTTAAACCCTGAGTTTGAGACCAGCCTGGCCTACAGAGAAATTTTGAGGATAGCTTCTTGAAATGCAAATTGCAAAAATTAAATGCGAACTGATCCAGTTTGTGATAGTTTCAACAAGAATAATATGCAGAGAAAGTAATAAAGTACATGACATGTCCCCTGAAAACTATTTATCCTTGCAGAGGAAAGTACATGCATTTGGATAGCTGGCCTTGTTCTTTATGCTTATTTTGTCAATGTTGTGATTCTATATTTTTTAGGTTGAATCAATATTATTTAGTTATATAACTGACTCATATTCCAGGCCATGATATTGGTTATAAGTGAGGACTTTTTATCTGTCCTCCATACCACAAAACTAAAGTAATACACAAAACTAAAGAAGTAGTGTAGCTGTATCCTGCTGGCCTGGCTCCTTGGTTATAGCAAATAGCCCTAACCACCTGCTGAATGGCACCTGTCTCAGCTCCTGAGGAGCTAGCACCTAGCCTAACCCATGCTTTGACTAAGCAGATAACTTTTGCCCCCCTGTGTGAAATTTGTTTGGGCGATTCCCAAGAAGAAAAAGGCCTATGCAAAACTTGGTTCAGGAAACTCAGAGAACTTTGTGCCTATGAATCGAGACTTTGCACATGGCATTGTAGTTTTGGACCTCATTCAAGTTGCTCTGAGCATATGATAATCAACCGGCTAAAGTGTAAATATAGAGAAAAATAAAAATGTCCTGGGTGTAAAGAATGTACCTCAATTCCACGACACTGGGGTCCCCTATAGCCACAATGGTTAAATTCATTCTTAAGATATCTGAGTTTTCTTTCCAATATTGTTTAGATTGTTAGTTGGGGTCTGCAGTGATGATACTTTATGATATCTAAAATTTACATTGATGGCACTAATGAACCAACCACTAACCTGTGCTATCTTACATATGTATATAAGTAATTTCACACACACATACACACACACACACACACACACACACACACACACACACACCAAAGTGAAATGTATGATGAGAATAATACAGAACGTGGAATGGTTTCTCCTTTCATACATATGAAAGGATTTATCAAATCTATGATTTGAGACCTGTTTTAGTATCAGTGATGTTACTACTTACTGCATAAGAACATTTCAATTACATCTATAGCAAAAACAGCCAAATTCTATTTTTCTTTATCTGCCATTTCCAAAGAATTAATAAGCTAAAACAATTCTTTGGGACTAAATATTAATCCACAGCATTCCCTGTATAACTGCTTTCACTTACAGCAGTTTTTATCATCAGAAACAAATATATGTATGTACATATAAATATATATGTATATATATACATATATATATATGTATATATATATACACATACACACATACACACACACATATGGCAGCAATGGCAGCATTTCTATTTTATACACTTTATATTAACTTTTCCCTAGTAATTTTGTTCTATAACTTCATGATTCATTTACAAAATAAATCTAGCTTTCAAAGTTTGGGTAGTCTCTTCTAGTCCCCTCCTACAATCAAAATTTGATCTTCTCTCTCTCTGACTCTTTCTGTGTCTTTATCTCTGTGTCTCTATCTTTCTTTCTGTATCTCTCTCTTTTCCCCTCTCCCCTCTCTGTCTATCTCTATCTTTATCTGTCTTTGTCTCTGTCTCTCTCCTCCCTCTGTCTCTCTGTTTCTCTCTGTCACTGTCCCCCACCCCACCCCTGTCTCTGCTGGGGTATTTGCTAAAAGGCAGCAGTAGAGGTGATTTTCTTCCTCTTCCACTATATAGGTCTCTGGAATTGAACTTAGGCTCTCAGCCTTGACAGCAACTTAACCCACTGAGCCATCTTTCAAAACAGCTCAAAATTATTATTTTTTAAATGTCATGATCAGAAAATAAGAAATATTTTTGTTTACATATGTTCTTCCTTCCTGTTACTATTTTTTGCCTTATTCTACTAGGTATGCATTACTGAATTGTCCTATTTCTTCTTAAGACTATTATTAACTTTGTAATTTGTATAGTAGCTGCTTTACTTGCTATTCTCTGCCTCCTATCTCTGACATTTCTGAATTCAACCCTCTATGTCAGAGACTGTGGTTCTCAGTGTTGTTCCTACAAGCTGTGTGAAGAAGATTTTAGTGTTCTTCAGTAGGAAATACAGAGAGGACAGTTTGTTGTGTCTATTTTTACACTTTTATAATAATATTTTAAGCATTAGTAAATTTAAAAGACTAGAAGAATAACATGGTAAAACAAAGATAAAATTTGAAGATGGTAGAGTAGGTGAACAGCAGAACAGAAGAAGGGATGCACTGTATACTTTATAAGAGGACGATAGCACACAAAAAGTGCAAAACAAGCATACATTATCATGAAGTGGAAAAATCTCCAGATTCACAAAATGGGATGTAAACACGGACATGGGAAAGGATTGGGATGCGACTCAGTTCCCAGACAGTGGAAGCTGTGACAGTTCTCTCTGTGAGTTCAGCAAGACTTTGTCCTCAAAGCGTTTGGGTATAAAGCACCTCTGCTAGATGAAGTGAAACTGGGAGCTCAGTGTCTATGTCTCTGGTTCACCAAAGGGCCACCACATAGACACTATTCATAAGCAACTTCAGTGTTCCCATCACAGAGCAATTCAGTGAGTGAGCTTCATGTAAGAGTAAAAAGCCATTATCATTTTTACTGCATGAATATGGATAAGCCTTGGCAATAATATGTGTTTAAAAAACATGCACACACTACAGAGTGGAACCTAATAGAAACTTACACAGGGTATTGTTGCCACCATGCATAATTCATTGCGGAGAAATTAGAATAAAGAAGGCAGACATTGACTTCACTAAGTTTCTGTTTCACTTTTTCTGACTTCTAATTTATTCCTGTTGTGGGAAAAATCTTCCCTTCTGTCCTATTGATACTGTTCTGCAGTGAGCTTTAAGTGCCGTCTAGTCTTGCTTTTCAATCAAACTCTGTGCTTTATGGTAATTTTACTCTATTGTTTGTTCTGTGATTTATTTTTAATCATCATCTTTGGAATTTCATTCAGAACTCAAGAACAATTATCCTTCAATGATTCTACAATATAATGAAGTGAATTTGCAACATAATTTTTTTCAATCCATGGATATTATCATCATATGTATTTTCAAAGCCTGTTTGAATATATCCCTGTAACTAAATTAAATACAGTTTAATTTAATTAAGAAAATTAAATTACTCATTACTACTAATAACTTAAAGCTTCAAAATGCTTTGAATCAGAAAAGAATTTCAGTATCTGGATTAAAAGTTCCAGTGTGGTATGAGATTAATTAGAGTAATACATATCTTATTTCTTTTCAGTCAATGCATAGATGGAAGACAGAATGAGAACGATAAGCTCTGAGAACTACTTTGAAAAGTTTATTAACTTCCAAAGGTATTTTCCATGGTGAACAACTGATCTAAAACACAATAACTTATTGAAGAAAAAATTTTCAATTAAACATTAATATTGAGTAACAAAATGTGAGATATCTGAAGATGTTAGACTACTAGAGATGATAAAATTTAATGACATTCAGTAAAACCACTGGTGCTTTTGTTACTAGTTCTAATCAATTTTATTTCTAAGCACTAATCTCCAAAGGTAAAAAGGACAGAGGAATGAGAGGAAAGCATGTACAAGTAATGTTATCACTTAATCTACTTCACCTAGTCTTTTTACTTTTCTGAGTTTAGAATGGTGGCATGATTATTTTATCTGATTACTTGGGTGTCAAAATTTTCTATAAAATAACTTCTTTTAAGTATTTGTTAGGAGTCCTTAGACTTTTTCCAAGAATAACATTTGAGGAAAAACAAAAGAAAAAATATATAAAAATTTCAATATTGCATAGTATTATATTGTGAAATAGTACATTTTAATTTTTCCTACACAGATGCTAGATAAATACAAATTGTAAAGATGACTGTATTACTGATCATCTCGGTATGCTATTTTGTATTCCTAATTGATTTACAGTATTTAATTATTTATTTATAAAACAAAGCAGATCTAATTTATAAGCTCTGGTAAACAAACATTTAAATTTGTAATTAAAACACAACTTCAATAGGCCAAACTGATCTTTTTCTCAGGGAAACAGAATTTAAAATTCTCCGTTAAATCTTACAGCAGTATTTTCCACATTGAGATTTTGAAAGACAATCTACAAACTCATAGTGGTTAATTTAAATAGGTACACAGAAAGTGCATATACACACACATGCACACACGTACACACACACACACACACACACACACACACACACACACATCATAAGCTGCAATTAAAAAGGGATACTAAAGTAAACCACAGATACAATTGTAATGTTTGGCTCAGAAAAATATAAAATGGTTAATGCAAATCTGTAAATCTAGAATCACTTAATATTATTTCTATGATATTCTTTGTGTATCAGTTATCCTTTTCATAACATCAAAATATGAACACTCAGAGCTGGGGGGAATTCAATTCAAGCATGCTCTGTATTGTAGAACTTGAAATTCTTCATACACATTTTGAACAGTTCCATTCAATGTTTTTAAGGAAGAAAAAATGAATGCTTTCATTTTTTTTTTAGTTCTTAAGAATTGTTAAACTGTTAAAGTCATTGGGATTTATGGTTATTTCAATGATATAGACACATTAATTATAGAATTCAGAGAGAATCACTAAATGAAAGATATGTTGGATAGATAAATTTAAATTTTTGATGTTATTTATGCAAATTGATACTAAAAGTCAGTGATTTCAAATAATTTTGTTTATATCTAATAAGTTGTATACTATAAAATGTGTATAAATGTTATTTGAATAGTGTTGTATACCATTTGCTTTAAATCTACTGCCTTACATATTACCGTCATAATTTCTTTACTTTAATATGGAACACAAAGAAAATATCTAAATTTCAAAGTTAAAATAATCTTAAAATGTAATTTTTTATTAATATGTTAGCTGTTAGGATTATAAATTTCATCATATGAATCAACCAAAACCATAAAATAAACAATTGTTAAACAAGCAAATGATTAATAAATCAATATTTCGTCAACAAACAAATGTTGTTAAGCTATCTCTAGATTCTCGATATCCAAGCCTATAATAAGAATTCATTAGTTACATTGAGATATGACATGTCACTCGCCATATCTGAAATATAAGAGAGTTGTGTTGGTCCATGCTTTGTATATATAGAAAGTGTCATATAGACAATAGAGTGCACTGAGGAAGCTACATGATTTATTAAAGAACACCAATCAAAGGAGACAAAATTTGTCAATGCATGTCCATCACTCTCCCTGGAATTTTTTTTTAAAGTGACAAGACTCCTAAAAAAGATTTTGTAGGTCATGCAGCAGATTTTTCAAAATATAATATAACCAGGGTTTGTGACATAATGTAATTAACCATGAATGCTGAACAAGTTGCCTGATGTCATAATTACTTAATACGAAGTAATAGTCAGGTTACAATTTTACTTTCAATGAAATGGTCCTTGGATGCTAGTAGGAAAGTGACAGGAAACGTAAGTATCATGCTAAGTCTTCCACGTTAAATTAATGCAGTAGCTTTCTAATTTTAATACATTAGTCTCTCAGGGCTTGTTTAATGTATCTTTTCCCTAAGTTATTAATCCATTACACAAATGATGACAAATGAGATTTCTGGATACATAGTGTTTGGAGAGCAATTCTCCATTCAGAAATGTATTGTATGTACAGCAAGACAGATCCAACTTCATTGTACAACTTATTTCCACACTATAAACAAGTCCAAATCCACATTTACTATGACCACAAATATTTAGACTATAAAGACTATTAAACAATTTCTTATTTGTTTTATCATTTATTATTAATGTAGATGTCCAAGTAAAAGTAAATGAAATTTAAGATTACCCCAGTAGGAAACAGGCTAGAGATGTCTTTATTTAGACTCTGACTTAGGAGAATTTTCCAAGAATAGCTTGAGTACCATTCTGTTGGCTACTGATTTGCCTATTTGTCACAAGCTATAGTTATATGAGAACTGGCAACCTCAACTGAGAAAATGTCTGTAGGAGAATGGGCTATAGGCAAACTTACAGGACATTTTCTTAATGAGTGATTGATGTAAGAGAGTCCAACCTATTGTAGGTGGGGCCACCCCTGGGAGGTTTTCCTGTGTTCTATAAGAAACTAGCCTGAGCAAGCTATGAGAGACAAGGCAGTAAACAATACCCTTCCATGGCCTCCATGCCAGCTTTTACTTCCAGGTTCCTGCCATTTTTCAGTTCATTTCCTGAGTTCTTTCAATGTTGGACTATGATGTAGACATATAGGCCAAATAAACTCTTCCTCTCCAAGTTATTTTAGGTCATAGTGTTTCATCACAACAGTAGTAATCCTATCTTTGACAACTTACAATGGAAAACACTTACTGGATTTCTACAACCGCATATAGATTGTATTCTATGAACAGTCTATAGCTTCTACATAATTGAGAAAAAATAGGAGACTAAAAAGGAACATTAGTTAAATGTTATAACCCAGTAATTTTCGTATAATTTGCAGAGTAGTTCTATTCTTTTATTCCCTAGGTAATATGTGTGAGGGTGATTTTATAAAACTGTTTGCAACAGCAATGCATTGAAACATAGCTAGATTCAAATGTAGAGGAAAAGTAAGCAAAATATGAGTTGTTTTGTGGGACAATGGGAGATAGGAATGTTGAGAAAATTGAAGACCTTGGAGACTTTACTTGTAATATCTCAGAAGGAAATAGTCTAGTACATGTTTTGTGATAGTTTTTAAAAGTTTGTGGCTACTAGTTTGAGGCTGAAACATCATCTATGAATACAAAGAAATCAGTGTTACTGAGGTGAAACTTTTTAAACTGGGATAATAATGTATGCTGCTTAGTGGAGATGTAGAATCAATTATTGATGATAGGATACAAGCATCTTTGTATGGAAATCTTCTGGGAAACATTTCCTTACCACCAGCGCAGAAAAACTGGAGGGAGTGGGGGTTATCAACTCTTCATCTCAAACTTGTAGCTGATCTTGGCAGTGTGTGAAAGAGTTGTATGCCTGTAACTGGTTTTGAAAGTATGACAGATGCAAGATTGAGTGGTCATGCACAACAGCTGAAGCCAGGTACTACATTGCAGAATTTGGTCCCTGAGGAGGACAGAGAGACCATTGGTGTAGGTGCAGAATCAGATACAGAAGTGACCCTCAGACATTGTAGGTGACAGGAGAATAAGTGTCAAGGGGAGAGGCCAGGGTAGAGATGTCTTGGCCTGAGCCTGGAAATAGCTACATGTATTGTACAGCAGAAATGATGACCTGAGACTGTCACAGTCCTTGGGACCACGAAGATGAGTGACTCTCAAAAGCCCAGCAGAGCATGGATTAGCTTTATGTTGATCTCATTGTTTCTGTGCCCTGGTTTCTACTCTTTGCCCATAAGAGGTATTCAGCTTGCTTTTGACTTTACAGTGATGGGCCCATAGACGAAGACCACCTTTTAAAAAGGAGTTTTAAATGACGGCTGCATTTTTTAGTCATGGTAATTAACACACACATATATGTATATATGAATATATATGAAAAAGAGAGGAGGATCCTGGAAAGTTTTCTTTGTTACCTTGACCTAATCTAAAGTCATCTTGGAAGAGCAAATTTCAATTGAAAAGTTGTCTCAACCAGATTGGCTTGTGACTATATGTGCGAGAGATTGGCTTCATCTGTAATTGATGAACAAGTGTCTAGTTCACTGTTTGCATCACAAGGCAACTGGGTCTGGGAAATAGATAAGAATTAGCTGAGCATGATCTATTGCGTGGTACGTGTATATCAAATAATCTGGAAAATATTCAAGATATGTGTAGTGTCTGCTGCTGAAACATATTATTTTTGTCTCCATTTCCATGTTTCCATTACTCTTAGCTGTTGCTTTTATCACCATTTTCGGACTCATTAAGAAAATCATTGGTTCTTTTTTCCAGTACCTTCTATATTATTTAAAGTCTGAAGTATCTATGTAAATACCCATTATATCTTAATCCAAGTAAGTATTTTCTGGAATGCTTCTCAAAAAGTGCTTATAAAATTAAAATATATGATAGTTGGAAGACAATATAGCTTTGCTACTACTGGATAGACACTTTATATGTCACAGTTCTCTAAATAGACCAACTACTTACTAACTTTGGAAGATTCTCTTGCTTAAAAAAATCAGCTTATATCTATAATGTTGTCAGAGTATGATTCTGTTCTGTTCTTACCTCAGTAGTCACTGGTACCAGGTCACTATTTGTGAAAATTGAATACTGTACTTTTGGTATAGGCCATTATTTCCTAGTAGAGATGGAGAATGGCCACATCTTCAGCAGTCAGTTTATATTCATTTGCTTTATTACTAAGGGCTTTATTTATAGGTTTTATTCTTCTCATGAATGTTTGCATGAACAGTGATCTTATCTCTGTGCTTTTCATGAGATCAAGTAGATGTATTTTAAAATATATCCATTCAAGTATTGAGTAACCAGCTAAACCACCTCAAGAACCACTCTGGATCCATTTTCTGATCATGTGTTTTTCATCAAATTGCTCTTTTAACTGAGGTAATATCACTTTTACACTAAGAAATTATTTTGTTTCAGATGTTATCTCTAGTATATTGTGTAGAACCATCTTAGAAGAAAGTCACATGCTTTTATTACAATACATTTTGGATAAGCATAACTCCAAAATACCCTGATATGGTAAATATGAATGTTTTATCAGTTGAACTTCACTAGATACTGAAAATTCACCCCTATTTCCCAGAAACTATTTATTACTGTTGAATTTAATAACTATCTCCATTGCCCCAAGGTAATAGTCATATACATTTTACATGATAGCATATTTTGTTAAAGAAACTGAATGACTTTTTATCTGTTTCAAGAAAATCCTTTTCAAATTCATTCATTTTGTCTTTAATTTTGTAGGTGCTCTAACTATATGCATGCATGTGTCATTTTCTTAACAAATTATAGTATAGACTTTTACTATTGCAATATAATTTATTTCATATTCACAAACAGATTACAGAAAGTAACAACTTGGCTTTTTTTCACTTTCTGACATTAATCAAGTACATAATGCTTCATAATTGCAAATTCTTCCCTGTGAAAGTATTCATTTCTAAAACATGTGCAGCAATCAGTTTGATGAATCTTCACAATCTGTTGTAGTATTCAGGATTTGTAGATGTCTAGTTTCTCAGGGGTAACAATGAGGAAAATTAAGTGATGGGTATTCACAAACCACAGTAACAAGTTAGAATATGCCAGACTCTATCAATCTTCGAGAATAATTTTGCCCAATATATTTCCCATGGGAAGACTCAGAAAAAAAAAAGGAACTTGAAATTGACATTAATGTGAGAGGCTACCTAAGGCAGCCAATGAGAGCAGTTGCAGAGCCCAGAACTAGGCTGAATGTCCATCTGATCCCTCCCCTTGGAGATCATTGAATCCAGTGGGAGAAAGTGAGGGAAGATTTTAGGAGTCAGAGACGATGGAGGACACCAGTGAAACAAGGCAATCTAAAGGAACTATGCAGGCTCACCTGGGCTCACCTGGATGGAAGTGGCAAGCTCGGGACTTGCATGTCATGGTTGTTAGCTTGATGTTTTTGTGAAATTTCTAATAGTGGAAGTGGGGTGTCTCTAACTCTTTGGGAAGCTCTTGGAGCTCTTTCCCCCCCTACTGCATTTTTTTGTCCAGCGTTGATGTGAGGGCCTTTGCCTTCTCTTATTGCAGCTTTTTTGTCCTGTGTGGCTGTTGTCTCTTAGAAACTTGCTTCTGTCTGAAGGGAAACTGAAAGGGATTACATGTGAGGGAGAGCGCAGGTGGGAGGCATAGAGGGAGGGTAAATAGTGGTAGGGATGTATTTTATGTAAAAAGAACCCATTTTCAATTAAAAACTAGCTGAGAAAATGATTTAGATGAATGCCAAGGAGGATTGTGGTAAACTACATAATGTGAACAAAAAACATGTAAACAACAAAAATTGGGTTTTAACCAAAAGGAGTTATAAGAAAGAAAGTCAGATAAGGCCTCTACACTAAGTTGTACTTCACAAGAATTCAGAATCCCCAATTACTTAAGGAAAACAAGGGTTTTGATCACAAGAATCACTTTACCTTTGAAGTCCTATGAAAGAAATTCAGTTTGAAGGAAAGTACAGCTAAAGAAAGAACAAACACTTTATGTTAAAATTATCTTCTACAAATATGTACATGTCTTAATGAATGATTGGCAAGTTTCCTAAAAAGAATCATTGATTTTTCTATAGTTCATTTTTTTATTTTATTATTTATGTTTAATTTTATTTATTTATTTATTCTTATTTTACATATCAATTCCAGTTCCCTCTCCTTTCCTCCCTCCATCCCTCCCTCCATCCCATGCCCCCTGACCACCCTCCCATCCCACCCCCCCCCACTCCACAGGAAGGGTGATGCCTTATAGGAGGGATCAACAAATCATTGGAGTCAAATCATTTGGAGTAGGGACTAGGCTCTCCCTCCTGCCTCTAGGTTAAGGGAGCATCCCTCCATGACGAATGTTCCCTTTGTGTATCAGGGATACATGACAATGGTTCCATTGTCAGAGGTCCCTTAGCTGTCCAACCTTTTAACTGAGACCCATTTTCAGAGGGTCTGAGTCGGTCCAATGCTGGAGTCCCAGCTATCAGTTTGGGGGACCATTATCTTCTCCTTGTTCAGGTCAGCTGTCTCTGTGTGTTTCTGTAGCCTGGTCTTGTCTACCCTCTCTGCATCTGGATTCTTGTTCAGGTCACTGTTTAGCTGTGGGTGTATGCTTCTGTTCCCTCCATTGATTAATTTTAATAATATGCCTATATATGCATTTTATAGTTCAGCCTTTATGCTAATAAAAAGAAAACCATACTGGAATTTCTCTCTCTCTCTCTCTCTCTCTCTCTCTCTCTCTCTCTCTCTCTCTCTCTTTTGAGAATATTGCAGTTGATGTGCAATACTTGGTAGATGAAGTGGTCACCTGGTAATACTCACAAGATTCATACATAGGTCTTTAGTGTGCCATGAAGATAAATCGCCATGAAACTTATGAGAAAGAATGGTTTGAGTGTTGGGTTAAAAGAAATGTTCAGATTATATGTTGGTGATTTATTGTTTTAATAACACTTGACAATTTGTCAAACTCTCTTGAAGGTTCTTTGTCTTTTTTCATAAAGTAGAACAGACTTGTTTTATGCTTCTAAAATGCACAGAACTTCCTTTGATAACTGTTTCAGAGAAATCATTTAATTCCCTATGTCCTGTGTATGTATGTATATATATATATATATATATATATATATATATATATATATACATATCCTCATAACCAATGAACAGCTTCACCCTTTGTTATTAGTTACAAATTCTTAGAGAACCTACAAGGGACAAGTTAAATAAAGCCTTCCAAGAAGCATAAGTATCTTGCCCGTGACATTTCCACCTCATACAGGGGACAGAATGTTTATAATTTTAGCCTTCTTATTTAACCAGCATTCTAATTAAGAATTTTTTTTATAATTTTCTGTGTATTTTATATAAGTTATAATCTGTTTCTGTGGAATGAATTTTGTAACATAAAAGACAACTTATATTTTACTGTTTAGATATTTTGCCTTGTTTTTTTCTTTTTTACTATTTATACGTCTCATTTTGCCTGTAATAAACTCTCAAAGAATGAAAGCAGTTGAGTAAAAATAGCAATGAGTAAAGTTTAAATGGTGCTCTACCATCCTTTGCACTCTTGGTTCTGTAATTATGCCTCTCTACATTTACAGTAATTGTAAACAGTACTGCAATATAACTACTCTATATGATGAGAAGAAACTCTTATCCAAAATGCTTATGATCAGAAGTGCTTCATATTTCAAAAATGAGTTTTCAGATTTGGGGTTTGCATATGAATACTAAGATATTTTAAAATGTTACCCAAGTCTAAATGGATTTTTCATTTTTGTTGAATATGTTCATGGAGTACATACACTAAAAATAATTTTAAACAACTTGATTTTCAGTATATCTCCATTTTGACATGAAAGTAGGTATGGAATTTTAAATGCTTAGGTTATTTTGGACATTGGAACACTTGGTGCACCATAGTTTCAGGTTCACATAATCAATTTGACTAGAGAGGCAACATGTTCCATAATTATTTTAGTTATTTAGAAGTAAATAATTTAAAAATTAAAATATAATTATTCACTATTTCGTAAACTGGTAGAATTTTGCTGATAGATTGGGATCTTTGCTTTGGAGAGAAATCTCATCCTAATTGGAAATAATATAAATGTACACATTTTACAACAAATAATAAATATACACATGAAAACATATGCATTTTCAAGATACCAATATATGAAAAATGAAATAATTATTAAAAATGTATGTGTTAAGGTACTTCAAATTTATAATTGTATATGATATCTTGTATCTTATCTTTTCCTGAACTATACTGTAGTAATTAAGGAAATCTTCAACACATTTTTAAAATTCTTTCTATCTTTGATATAATTTTGGAATTCAAAAAGAGTTGCAAACACAGATCCAAATACTGAATGTTCTGCCTAGTCCTCCATGAAGTTAACATGTCATTGTGGATGACCACAGGCGCCTATAGCCTACACACAGAATTACCGACAACTAAGGAATTCTGAGATTGGGGAAAGAATTTATCCCAAAGGAAGAGTACACCAATAGGTTATCCAATACCGAGTAGCCCTAAAAACTCATACATATGAGTGACATTATATACATTAGGCAGGTTATAGGGATTATTTATTCAGGAACACACACAGATATTTTCCTTACCCTTCCTTTTTTCACCCCCTTTCTCCTTTTCTTTTCAAATGGGTTAAAATGGTGTTTAATTACTTTAATCTAGCATCTTTAATCATTGATAATAAAAAAAGGTCGACATGGATAAAAGTAGAATTTTCCTGTTATGTGACAACTATGGAATGGATCCTACAATGTGATGTGTGATTATGAGACCTTGACCTTTAGGATTATACCTCTTGAAATGTTTATTCTCATAACTGTCTGACTGTCTGTCTCACCTCTCTTGCTCCCACTTTTTCTATGTGCTGTGTGTGTGCACAGGGTATATGCATGACCATGTGCAGAAGACCAAGGGTACCCTTCTCTATCACTCTCTGCTTGTCCTCATGAGGCAAGATACCACATAGTAGCTGGAACTTGCTGGTTTGTCTGGTTGACCAGAGCCCAAGTGATCCTTCTGTCTCCAACTGTTACACTATTACCTCACATCCAGAACTTGATTGCAGGTATGCATATTTACACCTGGAATTTTATATGTGCTCTGGTTATCTTATGTCAGGTTTTCACCTTGCACACTTAAGCTATTCCCTAGACCTCATATTTGACTTAATGAATTTAAATATTTGATCTATTAATATATTTTAAAATCAGGATAAATATGATCCAATATTTATCTTGTGAATTTTAATTTTCCTCGTGCTTTTTTGGTCCTCTTTTGGTTGTGTTTTAAGAGGGAGTCTCCATAAGTAGCCAAAACTGGCCCAGAACTTAAAATCCATCTGGCCCAGCCTCCTTGATGCTGAGTTTGCAGACCTGTACATCACTGCTACTTTATAACTGTTTACTTTGTGGTGGAAAACTCCTAAGAAATATGCTGTGTCTACTTCATAAGCTGTTACACTTGTAAAAACTGTTTAAAGACATGATTCTATTTTCTGTTTTTGTAAATATTATTTATTCCAGTAACCCAAAAGGAAAGGAAAGAAAAACTTTTTGCTAAGGATGATTCTACTTCTGTCACCATCCCTGTTAGTTCCACACAGGGAATGAGCTTTCTGGTACAAAAGGTACCCAGGCATTAGAGACATTCTCTGTTCCTTTTATTCCTTTCATAAATTACTTCCAATCTCTTTCTGCATGCCTGCCAAGTGAAAGCTGAGCCACAAGCCAAACCCAAACCTCAAAATGTTCTGGAAAACAATTCTTTGGATTTTGACCTGCTGTTGATAATCAAACACACTGAGATAGGGACATTACTATAAACCATTACAGAAAGGCCTGGGCAGAGTTGAGCCCCTAATTTAAATAAAACATATGATGTAAGGCCATGTTTTTTTGTTTCATTATATTTAATGAACTGGTGTGAAAATAGAAAATATATATTAAGTATGTTAATTTGACTTGGTGAACTAAGATTAAAATACTTGTGCATCTCTGAAACTAACTTGCCCACCACAGGAAAGATAAGAATGACAAATAATAATATAAAGAGGGAGAGCCAACATTTCTATATAAAAATGGTTGAAAAAGAAGGAAAATAGTTCTGCATAGAAAATTCTTGATCAAGTAGTAATTTACAAGAGCATGTACAGAACAATACCAAGTTTATCAGTATTTATTTATGGAAATATTTACTACTTACTATATATAATATTTCTTAGAAAAGTAAATTTATACATTGATGTTGAATTGAGTATAGTAGACACACTAGATAATTTATGACATATTGAAATGGTGGTATAATATATATTAACTTAAGATCAGATTTATATTTCTCTAATTCCTCAACAAAGTCATTTTTATAGTGAGTTTTATCCCTATTTTTATTTTTATTTTTGACATTTTCATACATATAAAATGGACTTAGGCCATGTCTGTCCCGACTCCCTCACTTTAGGTCCTGTGAGTCCTTCAAATCTTTCCAACCCCACATCATTACAATCTCTTTTTTGAAAATAACACGAGTCCAATTACTGCTGCTAATATGTACATCAATATAGGTCATCAACTGCAGCATTGGCAATCTACCAAAGGCCATTTATCAAAGAAGAGCAACTCTCCTTCCTACTGCAGCCATTACCTATCAGCTAGGAATGAGGTTCCCACAGCTCCTCTCTACTTCTTGCTGGAATTCTTACCTTTTTACAATATTTATTTTGTGCAGTTCTTATAAAAGTAACCACAGCTGCTATCCACTCATGTGCACAAAAGTCATGCTTTTTCCATAGGCAAACAGTTCACATCATGCCTCCGCATCATCTGGCTCTCATATTCTTTCCACCCCTCTGCCTTGCTGTTCACTGAGACTGAGGCAGAATCATGAATTACTATGTGATTCAACTATGTCAATTTTGGACGTACACCCAAAATGGTTATATCTTGATACATAAATATAAGAGCAACTTTGCTCATTTTACCTCCATGCTGACTCACTAAGAAATGGAGTAACCTAAATGTTCATCAACTGGTGAACTGATAATAAAATGTGGTATATGTACAAAACAGGATATTATTCAACCAAAAATGTTATGAGTTGTTTTTCCTGCCAGCCTGGTCCCAGAGCTGAGCCAGTCCCGAATAACACATAGAGACACTGTATTAGATATAATGTTGTTAGCCTGTTACTAGCATTACTGATTGGCTAGCTCTGTCTTAATATTAATCTATTTCCATTAGTCTAACTATTTCCATGTGGTCTTATTTTAGCAGAGAGAAGACCCAGACCTCTGTTCTCTCTCTGTCCTACATGTTGAATCTCTTCTCTACGACTTCCCGAATCTGCCTCATCTCCTAGCCCCGCCTATCTTGGGGCTATCCTAGCCCCTTCGTATTGGCCAATAGTACTTTATTAATTAACCAATAAGAGAAACATATTTACAGAACGACATCTCTCATCATCTCCTCTTTTCTTTCTAAATAAAAAGTCTTAACTTTAACATAGTAAAATATATAACAAAACTGTTATCAAATAAGAATCACAATTAGCAGTATTTTGTCCATTCACATTTAGCAAAATTTAAAGAAAATATTTTATCATCTCTTTTATCCTTGTGAGCAAAGTTCTATATGTAATTTACCCTTAATCCTAACTAAGGAAAACTGTAACGATGGCTATCTGTGTTTAACTCTTTTAAAGACCTCAGAAGGATAATATATAAACTTTAGAAATTCAGAGGCATCTTACTGTCTGATCAGGCACCTGAAGATTTTCTGTAATATTCCATCTTCAGCCCATAGACCATAGTGTGTCTGGTAGACTCCTCAGCAAAGCAGGAAACTTTAAACTGTCCACCTGTATTGGCAGTTTGTCAGTCACCTTTCTCTGTCCTGCAGAATGTCTGGCAGACTCTTTTATGAAACAGAAATTTTGTAGCAATGTCCATCTTGTATCAGCAGTCATTTTTCTGTGGGTCCTGTAATTCCAGTTTACAGGCCAGACAAGAGCAGTGTCTTGCCATAATGGAAGTAAATTCCATAAGGAGTTTCTTCGATGTCCATCTTCCTTTCTGATTCAGGTGGTGTTGCCAGGAGCATTTGTGTCGCATTGTCAAGAAAAACCATAAACCATTTTAAATACCATATTCTGTAGACTATAAAAAGTTTGAAGAATGCCTATTCATCTAAAAAATATCCCTGTATGTCTAGAAAACCTAACTTAATTATAAAATTTGACTCTTACATGCAAAACCTAACTAAAGTTTTGACTATTACAGGTAACTATCTAAAATCTACACTAAGTTATACATTTCAAATGAGCTATATAAACACAATACCTAAACAAGAGGGGATATATACATATCAAAAAATTGACCTTGAATTTATATCAATAAATATAAATCTATTCCAAAACAAAAGTATTCATATCTATACTATAATAAAGAAAATTTAAATCATATTTTTTTTGCAACATTATGTGTGGAACTGGAAAAATTCATACTAAGTGAGGACATCCATGCCTAAAATGACAAATGACACATGTGCTTTTTTATATGTGCATATGATGTTCAAATTTTTGTTTGTGTTTAACCTGTAGCATATGAATAAGTCATAAATGTAGAAATATGTCAGTGTCAATGGGGAAAAAATGGGGAAGAGGTATAGTAGATATTTGGTGAATTAAAATTAGAGAGGGTTAGTAATATGTGCAAAACGTGTAGTTGAGAAGATTGAAAAAAGAAGAACAGGCTCAGATTTAACCACCATGAAATATGTGTAAAGAAGCAACATGGCTACCTAAACTCTTGCAACCCAAACAAAAGATATAATAAGAGGGATTAGTAGAACACATGTGTATTGACAGTATGGTGTAGGCAGAGATACTGGGGACTAGACTTTTAAGCACTGATGAGCTCAGGGGTGTGGGGGAAAACAGAGGTAAAGGTTAAATTATCCAAAAATAAAAAGCATGAAGAAGAATTTTGAAGCATCGTAGTTTGTAAGCTAATTCAATAAGCAGAGATTGAATAGAATTATTTCATATATATAGAAATCAGCTCTCTCAGAGACATTGGTTTTATTAAATGAAAACTCAGTGTCAGACAGAAGTTACCTCTTATTGTTCAGAAAGGCCCCAGAGTCAAACTAAACGATGCAGATTATTGCCATTGTTTTTTATAGTCCACCGTAACTAGATAGGGAAACCTAATACTGAAGACAGCACAAAATGTGGATGAAGGACATAGAGAAATGAATCTTGAAATGCTCTCTCTCTCTCTATCTCTCTCTCTATCTCTCTCTCTCTCTATCTCTCTCTCTCTCTCTCTCTCTCTCTCTCTCTCTCTCTCTCTCTCTCTCTCTTCTCTCTCTCTCTGATGATTGGTTTATATAGTGCCACAAAGTGCCTGGGGAAGTATTTACACGTGGTCTCATCTTAACAGAGAGCGGACCTGGACTTCTGTTCTCTCCAGATGCTACATGTTGACCCCTCCCAACTCCTCCTTATTTCTTCTTAGTCTCCTAGTCCCTCCCATCTTGCTTTCCTATTGGCCAATAGTGTTTTATTCATTAATCAATATGAGAAACGTATTTACTGAATCACATCTCCCATCATATCTATCTGTTCCACCTGGACTCTTACTCTATACCTAGCATCTGTGGTTCTTATAGTTTCTGAAGTAAGTAGGATACACAATTTCAAACTAAATTTCTAATACACACTCTCCTACAAAGTCACGTCAAACTTTCACTTAATGCTGTGGAGGAACTTGCACAGTCAATTTGTCTTTAAAGTCATCCATGAGAAACTTTATCATTTATGATTTAGTTTAATATCTGCCTTGAGTTCCTCATGTATGTGCCTTTAATGACTGAAAGAGTGTCACTACTTCCTGAGAACTCAGAGCCACTCATTCTCAGCACTTTCAATAGTTCAAGAGTCTGCATTAATTATCACCCACTGGAAAAATAAAACCGAAGATGAGAAGGAAAAGGATGAGGATGAAAAGGATAAGGAGGAGGAGGAGCTTCTCCAACCAAGGTTGAAAGCAGCAGAAATCTGTGCTGTTAACATAAATATTTACAATGTAATAGCAATATGACCAATTAGAGAAACATCATCCTAGGTTCCTTCCTTGGGCATAATTTTTTTGTTAAGTGGATCTTCATCATGCTTACCCAACCAGCCATAATTTACCTCCTATGGAGCAGGCCTCTAATACAAGCAAGAGAGCAATTAGTTATCATATATTTATTCTTGTCACTATTATACCTTATCTTGCCAGACAAGTTTGTATTATAGCTTGCAGGATCCACTGTCTCTTCTTTCCCAGACACCTTGTGGCACTATATAAGCCAATTATCAGAGAGTGAGAGAACATCCTAGTTAGAAATGTAATGTATAATTTAGTGCAGATTATACATAGTTACCTATAATAGTCAAAACTTATAGTTAGGTGAGTTAGGTGAATTTAAGATGGATAGGCATTCTTCAAACCTTTCAAAGACCTACAGAATATAGCATTTAAAATAGTTTAGGATTTTTCTTAACAGTGAGACATAAATGCTCCTGGCAACACCACCTTTTTCAGAAAGGAAGATGGATATTGAAGAAACACATTATGGAGTTTACTTTCAATATGGCAAGACTAGCCATTTGGGTAAGATACTGCTTTTATCTAAACTGTTTGACCTTATACTGTATAAACTGGACATGTAGGACCCACAGGAAAATGACTGCTGATACAAGAGGGACAGTGCCACAGGGTTCCGGCTTCGTGGAAGAGTCTGCAAGACAGTCTGCAGGACACAGAGAAAAGTGTCTGACAAACTGCCAATACTGGTGGAAGGTTTAAAGTTTCCTGCTTTGCTGAAGAGTCTGTCAGACACATTATGGCCTATGGGCAGAAGATGGAACTTTACAGAAAACCTTCAGGGGACTGACCAGGCAAGCTGTCTCTGTCATTTGTAGAGTTTAGCTATTATCCTTCTGTGGTCTTTGAAGGAATTGAAGACAGATAGTTATAGTTATAGTTTTCCTTAGTTAGGATTAAAGATAAGTTACATATAAGACTTTAAATTCACAAAAATAGAATATATGATATTTTCTTTAAATATTACTAAATGTTAATGGACAAAATATTGTTAACTGTGATTCTTATTTGATAATGGTTGTGTGATATATTTTTACTATGTTAAGGTTAAAACCATTCTTTTTATTTTAGACAGCCAAGAGGAGAGGTTTCTCCTACTGGTTAATGAATAGGAAATAGGAAAGCAAGATAGGTGGGACAAGGAGACAAAGAGGATTCGAGGAAGTAGGAAGGAGAGTCAACATGGAGAGACTGGAGAGAGCAGGACTCCAGCCCACTCATGTAATATGAGACCATGTGGAAGTACTTAGATTAATAGAAATGGGTTAATATTTATGAGAGAGCTAGCTGATAAGAAATTAGTAATTGGCCAACAGCATTATATCAAATACAGAGTCTCTGCGTGTTTGGGGGCTGGCATTGCAGTGGGTCCAGGGCAGGTGGAAAACCTTATTTCCTACATATATCTCCCTGGAAAAAGGAAGTAGATAGATGTTTGTGGATAGATGAGTAGATAGATGTATTTAACTGTCGTCTTAAAATATTAATTGTTAGTTTTGGGGAAATAATTTGAAGTGTACTGGAATTAACTCTTCTTGAAAATCTGGTCGAATTCTACACTAAATCACTAAATATATCTAGGCATGGCTGTTTTTATTTCTTTCTATTTTTTTTGGAAGACTTAAATAGTGTTTCTATTCAATAGGGGTTATAAGTTTGTTTAAATTGTTTTGTGGTCTTGATATAATTTTGGTATATGGTATGTATTGATAAAATTACCCATTTCTTTTAGATTTTTTAATTTGGTGGAGCACAGATTTGTAAAGTATGTCTTTACGATTCCCTGGATTTCCTTGATGTTTGTTAACTCCCACCCCCCACGATCACTTCTAAGATTGTTAACTTGGATCTCTTCTCTGCCTCTTTTAGGTAAGTTAGATAGGGGTTTATCAATCTTCCTTATTTTTTCAAAGAACCAACTTTTTTTCATCGAATATTTGTATTGTTTTGTTATTGTTTCTTTTGTATTGATTTCAGCATTGTGTATGATTCTTTCTTGTTATCTATTCTTTTTTGTTTTCTTAGGAATTTAAAGAAAAAAGATTAGTAGGAGTAATTTATATTATAGGAATGTAATGTACAAGGGCCATCGAGCTGTTCTTTCTTTCTGTTGTTTTATTCTGACCTTGAAATGTGTGGCAATTCTGTACATGTGCAGTCTATAATATTCTATCTCATCAAGACTTCAAAGAATTAAGAGAACTAATTGCAAGCTTGAAATCAACAGACACATGATCCAAACACACATTTTCATTTTGTTTTCATGAACTCTATGTCTTATAAGTGGTGAAAAATGAGTAACACTAAAAGGAAACATCCTTGTCTTTTAGTAAGTCTCAGAGGTATTGCTTTTGAGACTTGTGATAGCTAATATTATTAGCCTGACAGGTTGCATACTGACACAATAAGCAATCTTCCTCTTCCTGAGCACATCTGTGACTTGGTGCATGGATGTGGGATGACACACTCTAATTGTTGTCACAGTCTTCCTTGTGCCATTAGCAAAAACTGAAATGGAGGGATAAAATGAGTAGGGCATCAGAATTAATCCTCCAATGATTCATGACTAAGATGAGCTATGGCCAGTGAACACTTGTTGTTGCTGCCAGGGCTGCACCAACATGATGACCCACACTGCCAACCTATAAAGTGAAACAAGACCGTCCTTAATTTGCCTTCGCTGGATATTTTCTTGTCACGTTAAGAAAGTAATATAAAATGCCCTTGGCAATTTGTGTTCTTTGATTTCAATACTATAATTCTAAACCTTGTGCTATTTTTATATCCACTGTAGTCACTGTAGCTTCTTTAAAATAGGGCTGCCCTAGAAACAACACTGTATCTAATAACTATGCATTCCCTAAATGAGAATTCAGAAAATCAAAGAACACAATTTAGGTTTTTGGTTTTGTTTATTGGATTTATTCAAGGCAGGGTCTCTCTCTATAGCTATCCTAGAACTGTGTAGATCATGCTGGCCTTGATTCACAGAGATCCTACTGTTTCTCCCTCCAGAGTAAAGGCATATGCCACTACACCTGGCTATAAGACTGGGTTATTTTCAATGATGTAAGAGCTGAAATTACTGATAGGGAAGTTTCCATCCATTGGAATATTAGTCCTATCATACAGTTTCATACTTCTACAGTTGTTCCCCTATGGAATCTCAATCTATCATAGATGAATTGCTCTGTCACCCTTACCAATGCAATTGTCCTATGATTACTCCCAAGATGAAGGAATTTTTTTCTGGCACTGTGTGATAACGGTTGCACCACCATCATCCCAGTTATCATTGGAAATCTTTTAAAAAAACACAAAGAAATAAAACTTACAATATTTCTTCTTTTTAAAGATGTTTCTATGAACTGAAGATCATGTGCTCACATATCTCAAAAGCATAAAATCTTCATAGTTACAAAATAATATTTACTTGTTTTCAAATTTAAGGTTTATAGTTGTATTAATTTACATAACCCTGTTCATCATCATCAGAATTACAAGCTAAGAGAGAACTCTCTAGTTTCTATAAGCCAGATGTAGTGTCTCCTCTGAGGAATAAAAGTTCAGATTCATTCAGGTACTAAAGTTCTTTTTCAAATGCTTTCTTTCTATAACACATAATTCAAATAAACAAAAGCAATATTCCAGGCACTATTAAAAGAAGTGATAAGTGATTAACAATGGAGATGATGTAAAATGAGGCACATCTGTTAATATATCAAAATCTACCTTGCATCTTGACATAAACATTGATTTTCCTCTATGTGAGTGACTATTTTCACCATCATTATTATTTGTACATTTCAGCTATCTTATCCTCAATGGTACCAAGCAATGAATATATTTATATCTCATTGTATTTTTACATATCTATGTTTTCAGTTGAACTTTTGTGAATAAAAAGCAAGCTAAACTTCAGTAGCATAAAAACCTTTAATCTAATCAGAAATAATGTGGGAAACTTTTGTATGTGGACAGTAGAATTGGTAGTTATGTAACTGAAACTGGATGACAATCGCTATCATCTTCTCTGTTGGATTTCCCTTCTGCCTTTGTCTTGGAAGTTGTTCTTTTTCCCTTATCCTGCTGGTTAGTCACTCTTCTGGGCTCTGTAATTCTGTTCTTCCCAAACATTCCACTTATAATAAAAAGCAGAATTGCTATTATTCAATAACTCTCTAGAAAAGAGGCTCGATCAAAAAGACATGTAAAAACTGTGGAAATATTAATGCATTTACTTCCTGAGATCTATTAATCATTCATCAAATTTTGTATAGTAGTTTGCTTGACAGAATGGAGTTAGAATACTTATGTAGCTAACTTTGCCTAAGGTAGTACCAAAGTTCCACATGAATTCCAGGTTATGTGACAGTGACCAGTATTGCAGGAACTAAGGTGCTGTGTAATAAAAGGGAGAAATTCCAGGTAAAATGGCAATTTGCTTTCTCAAAAAACAATCAGAAGAAAACATGCTTCTAGAAAATTAGGGGAAATCATTAAAGTATGCTAAGTGCTAAATTTTGATGTCTTTTCTATTTGAGAATATTTGTGAGAATCAAGGATTAGCCAAAAAATGATATGTTTAAATAAAAGTTAATAAACCTTTTAGTTTTGAAGTTCAGGACTTCATTTGAGGGAATACATGTATGTCTACATCACCTTATTTATGAAGCCAAATTCAAAAGGTAAAGGAATAATTTAAGTTCAGGTACTACTACACAGAAAAAAAAAATGAAATCAATAAACCGATATGCAGCTTTTTAAGGTATAGCATGCATGTGCCACCATGGCATTAGATTCTATAGTGCAATTCGAGCTTTAGTTTAGGCCCAGCTTTGCTCTAAATGGCAGATTAATTATTTGTGATTTGAAATCATCTTCATTATTTTGTTATTTTTGCCTCTTGAAAATAAAAATACCAGCTAATTTTATTGTACATCTTTCTTACTTTAAGAAAATGCAAACAAGTAATAGAAATGTGTGGGCCACTAATAATGAAACTTAGTGCATGGATCCTGAGTTTTATTTTGTATTAATGACAATCTGAGGATATATTTGTTAAATCACTGGAGGATGATGTATTCTATCACATCACTGACAACTTCAAACTTTTCCTACTGAGAAAGAACAATATTGAAACAGTTCCCTGAGAGGAACATGTGTGGTGAGCATCTAATATCTTAGTTGAAATGTGACGAAGTAGTAAATCAATTGCAAAAAATTCACTATATCAATTGAATTTTGTGTCATTCTTTGGGGAAATCAAACACAGGGTTCAGGTTGATTTTAAAAAAACAACAAACAAAAGTATCCCGCAGTTATACCAGAAACTGACATTTCAGTATGGAAAACATTAGCCAGGTCCTTGGATTGCTTTCTTCCTTTGGTGCTCCTTTCAAATTACATTTCATCCTTCACTCTTTACCTACACAAGGCCGAAGTAGAAAATATGAAATGGGTAAAAATATTGTAGTAGGCAATTTCTCCTTGACAGAGGATGTGGCCACACAATTCATTATGGAGTTGTAAAAAGTCCAACCTGTCCTATACCACATACCTGTATTTACTAAATAGTGGGATTTATTTTTGTTTCTGTTGTCTTTCTCACTGTGTCTTCATATGTATCTATGCATATGAGACATATGAACACAAGAAGAGAGAGAGAGAGAGAGAGAGAGAGAGGTTCACTTTTTTTTACTGAAAATTTGCTGAACTTGCTGACTTTCCTCTTTAAATTCTGGGTTTTTTGGTGTCTTATGTGATTGCATTCCACACAGTATATCCTTGCTATATCAAGCTTTCTTAAATATTGAATTGGTTTTCCGGTCTTGTGACTCACAAATATCTACCCAATAAAATTTAAAACCCTCACATGACTTTTAATCCTTTTCATATTCTATGTCACCTACCTTCTCCAATTTCATTTCAAATATTCAGACAACTGGAAATTTATCTTTTGAGAAGCCTAGCAATGTAGTTTTGCTTTTACCCCTGTGTTTATTGATCCATGATGCGCCAGGGTGACTGAGTACGTTTTCTTTGCTTAACTTCACATCCAAAAGTTGCCTGTCTTTGGCTCTGTGTATAGTTTCTGGGTTATTGGAGACTGGAATGGAGATAAGTGTTATATCTATAAACTTTTGAGTGCTTCCTACATTAAGTCACATGATGACATAAGTGAACAAGGAAAAAATGTGAGGTCACATCAATGGTTTCTTCTGACCTTTGGGGAAATAGTGAAACTTGGGTGGCCTTGAAGAAATCTTTCAAATCCAGGGAAGGGTACCCATATAAATCACTGTAAGTTATCTTAAGGAAAGACAAACATGTCTGTCTGGTGTAGAGATTGTCTTAAAAAAGGGCCATGATTTTGGCAAATACTTGTGGCAATTAGATCAATCAATGCGAATTCCTAGAAATGTATCTCGGCAGGATAGCCCTAACACATCATCCAAGAGAAGTGAAATTCAGCTTATCTCTCACCACTCTCCCTATAAACCATAGCATATTTTTTCCACTTATTTCTATACCATACTTTTATGTATATATGCTCATTCAATATAGAATTATTACATGTGTAATTGTAGGGTTAACTCTTTGAACCCGGACAACTAATTACTGTGATCTATCTTGGGGAAGACACTTCTTCTACTTCCAAATTTTCTCTCAATTGCCTCTATTTATTTGAGAAAGGTGAGGCCTCTTGTCCTTTTCCTTAAAACAGCTAAATTTTACTTTTATCTGACATATTTTCAAGAAAGGAGTTCATACTTAGTCTAATAAATTACAGGGTAACTATTTTCACCTCTGCAACCTCTTTATGCATAAGCCACTGAGAAGTAAGATTTTCCATGGGACAAACTAGAAAAAGTGAGTCTCACTGGAATGAGCAAACTTGAGTTTATAATTAGAGACATTTTACTTTGCATTTGAAAAGTAGTGTGATTCATTTGGAGAGGTTTATCAAGAAAATAAAATTCTAATCTTTTTCAAACTTTTTTTTTTTCAGAAATGCTTATTTTACAACATTGCTTTTCTCTGTGAAAAACTATTTACTTTCAAATATTCTCTAAGATCCTATTTGTCATTAAAATATTCATCTATTAGCTAGTCATCTATGGCTGTGCCACAAATGTCTCTGTTATTTCCAATGAAGTCTCAATTACATGTCTTTTCTTTTCTTTCTCTTTGATATTAGTAGCCTAAAAGAAGGAAATTGGATCTTTGATGGACAAAATATAAAAACTTCTGGGTTTCCCTGGGAGTACAGAGGATAAAGAAAAGTAAAAATGAGTGAATAAAAAATACAGTGCACTATAATCTTGATTTGTTTTTAAAGAATTTGGAATTAAGGCTCACTCCTGAGTAATACCATACTACATCATGTCTAATGCTTTATAAGAAAGACAGTTTTGCTAGTCCCCAAATTTTATCCACAATATCTCAGTCAGATGCAAGCTTAGTTGACTGAAATCATCCTTAAGTCCTTTGAGGTAAATGGAACCATTGATTTCACTCACCGGACAAATCATTAACTGTGTTTAAAATAGTTAGATAAATTGAGGGGAAGATTTCCAATAGGATGCTTTGATAAAAGTAAATAGTTAATTTATTTGTGTAGCTCACAGAGAAATCAGCTTAAGCTAACAACACTCACAATTCTCTTTTCTAACAGTCTTAACTCACTTCACATTTCATCATAAATTCAGTAATACAAGTAAACTGCAAGCTGAAGTTTTTAAAAAGTTCTCTGAAGAAGGTCTTCTGATAAGACTACCTATTTACTTTCTATTTCAATGGCGTGTGATTTTTCCACAAATTTCATTAGCACATCATTGATTGCTTATTTTTCAGCTCTCAAAACAATTTAACACAGTCTCTTTCGTGCATAGGATAACATATTCATATTATTTGATTTTTGATGAAACCAAATGACCCTTTAAATTTGCAATAGACTTCTTTAATTTTGTATGAGTTTCTTTACTGCTGTTCATTTAATTTTGTGTTTCCATTAACCATCTGCAAGCATTTGAGTCTATGACAATTATTCAGCTGTGCCGCAAAATGACTGACATATTTTATAAATGCAAAAAAAAAAAAACAGGGAGAAGAAAGGAAATGGAGGGGGTCAGAGATCAGGAGAGAAGGAGGAGAAAGCAATTGAACACAAATGTCATGGTTTAGGATTGGGCATTTGATGTTCAGCTGGAGCATCTGAATGGTGATCATTGGTCTGACTGTAAATCTAGCCTAATTGCATTTTGTCTTCATTTTTGATGAGCACTTCAGGGTGATGATGATTACTCTTGCTAAATGCATTCGTTCCATGAATGTTTTCCCACACTGATGGCCAGGAGGCTTTACAGATAAAACAACTGCAGACAAAATAGCTCAATTCTGCTTCAATTAAATCAATATTGATTTTCTCTTTCTTTCTTCCATTCTTTTTTTCTCTCTCTATTTTATTCAACTAAGATCTCTACCCATGGCATGTACTTTTCATTTTTTTTCCGTTTCTACCTACCACATAGGGGGTTTGGTCAGTATATTTTAGAATGGGTTTTAATTAACTGACATAACTGAGAGGCCATTTTGGGCAATTAGCACTTATTAGCTGTGTCACTTGTCTGAAAAATAAAGAACATTGCATCTTGCCCATTTTCTGAAAGGCCTGGATTGAATAGAACCCTACTGTTAGATTTAATTTTTCTTTGTACCACGGAGAATTTTGCCATGTTGACTTAAAGGTAATTTTTGCCTCTTTATTCTTATGCTTTTCCTCCTTCCTATTATTGTATACCCAGTGAGCTCTCTCAATGATGGCACGGGGACAGGCTGTTAGCGTCCTTTTATAAGCCTCTGGATTTCATAGTAGGGCAATTAAGCTAAACATTTAGGTTTCTGCTACAAATTTAAATGCACAAGTGGAAGCAAATGGCTTTGCAATTGAAGGCCATTATATGGCTTCATCATTGCTTTTCAGGTTTTCAGATTCAGTGAATACCTTGACAAAGAAATTCTAGAAAAATTGTAGTCTGGAGCTCTATGGAGAAAGAAAATCGCCATAATGTAGCACTAAGGCACAAACTAATGACATCAGAAAGATACTTCATTGTCAATTCAACAGCTTTAGACATCTCATCTAAGTTCTTAAAATATTCACAAGCAAAAATTGAGTTGACCCTTGACAGTAGAGCATGGGAGAGAGAGGACTTCACTGACTTTCTAAAACACTGGCCATCTCCGAACCATGCGGGTCAATACCAGGACAAAACAGCAGATGGGCAATAGTAGACAAATGGTTCCAAGCTGCAACTGAGAAAGGAAGCACACCAAAATGTAAGATTAAGTCATATGAAATGCATCTTTAGAGTCTGCAACAGAGCCTAAAGTATCAAGAAGTAAATACAATTTCAGAAAACAGAATATTTGAATAATATTTCTCTGTGGCAGTTATTGTCCCCTCATTAGTCACTTATCTTCCTGCCATGGCCTATTTCATTGATTGGATTTTATCACTTTGCCCATGTGATGAGACTAAGGCTCCCTGAGAAGGACAAATACCTTGTTGTACATAATTCAAGGTGAACTTCATCTTATAGTAACATTTGCAGGCCATCTGTTTCATTGAGGGTAAACACATAATCTAAATTGGTCAGATTAAAGTAACTATGAAGTTCTCCTTTCTTTATTTTTTTTTTTTTGCTTCTTTTTTTCCTACTGTTTATTTCTTTGTTCTTTAGACTAACAGAGGCAAAGACCTCCACTGGACTTCAGTGTGTTTTTGCGGATATCCACATACTCTTCCATTTACAGCTGTGTGAAATATTCACATAAGGAGAGAGGAAAGAAAGCAGAACTGGCACCATCATTTAGGTTTGTGCTTATATGAGTCAATAAGCCTAAGCCAGTTTACATTGATTTTCTGTTGAGAAAATAGTTATATATAGAGGCTCAATCTGTTTGAGTAACATTATAGAATAGCATGAAAAGAAAACAGACAAGATAAGAAACTGCTCAAACTTTAGTTTAGAGAAGACACAGCAGGATGCTCCTCTGCCTCTCAGATTTTGTCCATTTATCAATGTCTCAGAAGCAGATGAAAATTCTGATAGATTTATGATTTAACCTTATATTGTATGTCATAAAGTATCTCCAGATTATTTTTAATTTCAAACACATGGTTCAGATAAAAAGCTAGTCAGTCTCACAAAGAAGTAAAGAAAAAGTAAGTTTGCTTTTATGATTTCTTTGTACGATATACAAAACTTATGCATACAAATGGAAAAATATTATTCCATCTTTGGACCTGTTGCTCTTCTATTTATTAAATTTTGCATGAGAAAGTGATGTGGGAAACAATAAATATGGCATTTTCTTAAAGAGGTCAAGGGATGGAAATTAATTTATCTGCTGCAACTACTAGGTGGGACATAGATTCTTTGGAGATGTGTTTGAACAGAGGACAAAGGAGGCTCAGAGAAACAGAAATAATTTTTCTCTTGACTACCCGCAGCAAGACTTCAAGGTACCACTGGCCTTTAGTCTCATTGCTTGAAGTTCAATAATATCAGTCTTTCACTTTGTACTGTAAGACATGCAAGTCAAACAAGCATAATATGTCCACTGCATTGTTTCAACTGAGTAAAACTTTCACTTCCTTGTATAAGCAGCAGCAGTAGAAAAGAATCCATATATGTTTTCTAAACATAGAGTGGCTTGTATGGAAAACAGTTATTCCTTTGAAGTGTCAGGATAATCATGTTAAAAAAAGTGTAAAAAAGATTTTGAAAAGTTTGTGAAAAGATCAAATCAACATTACAAATTTATTTTTAGGAGCTATATGAACTTAACAAGAAATATGCACAGTTATGAATAAATTATTTTTAAATCATGTTGAAATTCTGTGAGGCAATAATAATAATATATATATACCACAAGACTACAGTGGCAAATATTTTGCAGATACAGCCAATAACAGTCTAGCTTAAACGACTAAGAAATATTGGCCAAACTGCTTTTAAAATATGGAATAAATATTGATAACAATATATCTTCCTTTTACATAAAAAAATTAAGTATCATTTTAAAGGCACCAATATTAAGATTCATTGAAGACACTATTTAACTCCTCATTTATACAAAGTCATCAAAAGCATTTAAAGTATTTCATTAGGGTAGTTTGCAAATTTACATGCTGAATATCCTATAAAACATTTATTTTTCCTTTTTCAACTCACAATGAAAATTTAAGTTTTCACAATCAAACATGATTTTGTTAATAAAGTGTCAATCGCCTGAATGTGTGGGAGATTAAATAGTGAGAACTGATTTATTCAAAGCATACACGTATCTAAAGGAGGAGAATTCTACTTCCAGCAAGGTGAATACACAGAGTACTTGTGTGTGAAATATATTTCTAAAACACAATTGGAAAATCACTCAGAACAAATGAGATACATATTATTATTTGAATAAAATATAATAAGATGGTCATTATAATAAAAAAGGGATATAGTTTAGCCTATGAAGTTCTACTTTTAGGGATTGCACGTTTTTCTTAAGATTTTACATAATCTGAATTGTGTACACAAAGCTTCTATACTTTCTCCAAGAACGTGGTGAACGAGACCTCAAGTCATAGAGCCTTCTACTCTGACTCCCAATTGATGTAAGCAAAGCCTTGCTCATCCCATACTGAATATTCCCAAGGTCTTCTTCAAACCTCAGCTGAGAAATTCTGCTGACAGAGTTTCATTTCTTGTGTATGATTATCTCAGAAGCAGTTACCTGGAGAAAAGTCTAGCTCAGAGTCTTCATCGTGCTACTCATCTTTCACTTCGACTCCTCAAAGACACTTTCACATGTGTTGAGTAAGAGGATGTGTCTGAACTTCATTAGTTGCCTCACCCTTCTTGAAGGGCTTCCTTGGTGCAATCCCTCCTGTCATGATCACTCATTTTGTTACGTCTAAAGCTCATAACATTCCTTAATTACATAACCAATGATGCTTCTGTGAGAAAACATTTCAATCAATATTTCTTGTGAATATTGACAAGAAATAAGTGAAATTGGAGATTTTTTCTTTTTATTTATTTATTTATCTATCTATTTATTTATTCTTATTTTACATATTGATCCCAGTTCCCTCTCTCTCCCTCCCCCCAGTGCCCCCCACCCTCCCATCCCATTCCGCTCCCCATTCCATAGCGAGGTTGGTGCCTTCCAGGAGGGGTCAACAATATCTGTCAAGTCATTTGTAGTAAACACTAGGCCCTCCCTCCTGCCTCTTGGCTAAGTGAGTTTCCCTCCATGGGGAATGTACTCCCAAAGTCTTTTTGTGCACCAGGGGATACATCCTGGTTCCAATGTCTGAGGTCCTTAGGCTGCCCAGGCCTTCTAATTGAGACCCATGTTCAGTGGATCTGAGTTGGTCCAACCCAAGTTTCCCAGCTATCAGTCTGGGGGCCCGCTAGCTCCTCCTTGTTCATGTCAGCTGTCTCTATGTGTTTCTGCAGCGTGGTCTTGTCCTCCCTCTCTGCATCTGGATTCCAGTTCGGCTTAGTTTTAGCTGTGGGTATCCGCTTCTGTTTATATGATTTTATACTCAAAATTTATAAGAAACCTGGAGGAACTTTTCAGAAACTAATGTGTGCATCTAGAATGAATGAAATGTTGTATTATTTGATTAATTCATAGTTTAAAAATTTCTAATTTCTTGAAAATACTGTAGGTTCTGCATTTCCAAAGATGGATATTTTTCCCAGATGAGAGATGAATACATCAAATATATAATATAAATAAATATAAACAAAAACATTTGGAGAGTCATATGACTTTGAGAAACAAAAATGTTGAAGGCATTACAGAAATGGCCTGCCCTTGGAATGAAGAGGTTTAAATTCACACTTCAGAACAGCACATTATGGCCTTAAAACCTATCAGACAGACACAAAATAAATATTACAAATAGCAAAACATGCTCACTTTTTTATTGGTAAGGAAATATTATGTGGTCATTCATCATATATTTTGTGTATATATCATCTATAGTTTTGATGTTTATCACCTAAACCTTGGGATAATATCCTGAATACTGAGATAATATATATGTTTGTGCATGTTTATGAATGAATATGTTCTTTTAAAATTCACACACTTTTCATTTAGTGGTTTGATCTCAGCTGTTTGTTTTTACTTTTATATAATGCTTTTTCACCTAAATTATTGATTTTGCAAGATTAATTCTCAGAAAAACACCACTTAAACCTTTCACTTAGAATCATTCTCATTGATTTTTTTCGAATATTATTCTAACGTGAAAACATATTTATAAGATTACCAGTGGTTTTAATTTTTTTTGAAACAGGAACTTCATAAGTAGTCTAGTTGAGGCTATGCTCAAACTCGCATTGCAGCCAAACTCAAGGTCCTTATGCTATGTTTGGGTTCATGTTTAGAGAACATGTGTCACCATGCTTTATACCAGAGTCTAGCCTCATAGTTCCCTCAATGACACACAAATGACCCCATAACATTTTCTGTGCAGCTATCCTGATCACATGTTCCTGATAACACCTTTTAACATGTTACAACTGACTGCAGCAAATAGTCTTATAACAATTTTCTGTATTTTATGTCACGTTTTTAATTTTATATATTTAACTATGAATCGGATATGTTACATCAAAGGAAATTTCCAGGAAGAAAATGTTTACAGTATGTGCAATAAGCATTTCAAGTTTTCATAGACATTGACAATTTAAACATGTAAAGATTTCAGGTCATACACTTGGTGATGAAGAAATGAAATGAGAGTCTCTCTGATTTTCATATATGCCATTCCTCTTCCATCGGGCCAACCAGGGCCTATTCCCTGCATTCCATTATTTACTTCTTAATCTAACTCTATACCTTATGAGTATTTCCTTATTGGATTTCATTTTGTGCAGTTGGGATCTATTCGTTTTATTTCATATTTAAAATGTGTCAATATGAGGATAATTTCAAGAGGGACACAGTAGCCATACGTTATCCTCTGTAACCCCCACAGTATAAAGGTTACCTTATGGGCATATAAAATAAATCTGAGAAGAAGGTGGAAATACAGAGAAGGGAAATTACAAATGTGAGTTCCTGTATCACAAGGCAAGATAGTTTTTTTTCTGTACTTTCTGTTGTCTCCTTTCTCCCTCACTAGGTGTTAGAAAAGTTGTCAGTCAGGAACTGCTAAATGACTTAAAGGCAAACAGACTCTTCCAAGTCTTCCTGTGAGTCATTATCTCTTGACAGCAAACAGGGAGACCTGCTAAGGAAAAAAAAATATCTCAGACAATTATTGCTGTACACTGAAGAGCACCATGGGATTGGGAAAATCAAAACACGAGCAAGTGAAAGAAATCTAGCTGAATTGGTTATAAAACCTACTGTGAAATGATGATCAGAGCAAATAATCTAAATGGGAAAAAAGTGATAAAAGTGGCAATCTGGAACATTAAGGAGCAATGACTAAGAACAGTATCTAAGTTATATGTCCCAGTCAAACACTTCAGTTTGGGCTGTAGAGATAGTTCAGCCCTTAAGTGCTAGGCTGACAACCAGAAGTATGAGAAGTTAGAATAGGGATGTTGCATCAGGAACTAGAAGAGATACTGCAATAGTGCATTACTGAGCTTTATGCATAACACCAGAAACTGGGTAGATTTCTTTAAATGAACTGATTTTGGTTCATAATTTTGGAGTTTAAGATCAAGCAGAACATCTGGTGATAGCCTTGAGGACAGATTCCTGGAATGGCAAACTACATCATATGATGATAAACAGGGAGCTCACTCTTACATATTTTCCCTCACCTCTCTTTTTTTCTCTCCCACTTTCCTCATATAAAGCTATCAGGAGTAATTTGTCAGTGCTCTCATAAGATGGCTTTACATCCCAATAGCTTCATATCACTATTATAAAATAACACCAGTTTATTATGTTTCATGTGTATATAATGCATATAGTTAAACAAAAACAATTAAATTCTATATAAGAGGACTCAGAACATTGACTAGACAAAAAAAAATCCATTTTAAACATATCTAAGGAAGCCATGGGGAGAAAAGAAACAGGAATTAAAGGAACAAAATAAATAAAAGAAGCCTCACATGTGAATGATTACATAAATTCAAATGATTTAAAAACTTTTAAAAGATTGTCCAAAATGCCACAGTAATTTCTCCCAAGCCACAAGTAATAGCAAATCACTTAAAGGATTAGATCTCCACAAGTAAATTATTGCCTTGAGCAGAAATATGTTTTATCATGTGTTTTAGTTTTAGTTGTTTGCAAAGAAACACTTCTACACTTATTAATGGTGGATCAAAAGCTAAAATAGCATTATTTATGACTCATAAAAGCCAAAAAAGTAAATTTTAAGCATTCATAAATAAAGCATATTAAAACTTAGTAATTCACCAATTTATTCCTAATGATGGTTTTGCCCTACATTTACAGAGTTGAGTATTTCAGACAAACCAAAATAAGTATCTGCCTCTGTCCCTCTACAGAGTGTTTATACATGTTTTCAGGTCAGTATTTACTCTCTGGTATTCTTTCCTCATCTTTGCTCTTCCATGTAAACATGACTCCTGTATTTTATGGTATAATGAACTCTAGTTATCAAATTAACACTGTCTTTATTCAATTTATTTTTTAAAATGCCTTTATATTGGAATCTTTCTTTTTTATTAAAAAAAAAAGTTTACTTTTCAATTACACACCAACCTCACTTTCCCCTCCCTCCCTTTTCTCAGCCCCCACCTTCACAACTTCCCACTCCCATCCATGCCTCAGAGGGGTATAAGGCCTTCCTTGGGGAGTCAACAAAATCTGGTGTACCAAGTTGAGCCAGGATCATGCCCTGGCCCTGTGGTAGAATATTATTTTGAGATGTGATACATTTGTTTATGCTCATTTGTTTAACTCTTTGAAGCTGTGGTTGTTTGCTTGTCTAAAACACGTGATGGTCTAATAAAGAGATGAATGGCCCACTGCGATACAGGAGCAAGGGTAGGTGGGGCTGGCAGGCAGAGAGGATAAATAGGAGAAACAAGGGAGAAGAAAGAGGAGGACTCCAAGGTCCTGCCAGTTAGCTAGCTAGACAGACAGACAGACAGCCACCCAGCCAGCCACCCAGACAGCCAGACAGCCACCCAGCCAGCCACCCAGACACCCAGAAAGCCAGCCATAGAGTAAGAGTGAAAAGTAAGACATACATAAGAAAAGGGAAAATCACTGAGGCAAAAGGTACACAGATCCATTGAAGTTAAGAAAAGCAAGCAAGAAACAAGCCAAGCTAATGCCAGGTACTCGTGACTACAAATAAGCCTTTGGGAGCTGGGTGGCGGACCCCTCAAAATGCCAAAAGAGCAAAATCAAGCATGACACCCACCCCCATGTATCAAGCTGAGCAATGTATCCGCCATAGTGAATGAGCTTCAAAAGTCAGTTCATGCACCTGGGATAGATTCTGGTGCCACCGTCAGCCCCCTGTCCCCAACAGATCAAGCTACATAACTCTTACCCACATTCAGAGGGTCTAGCTCAGGCCCATGCAGGTTCCACATCTGTCAACCCATAGTCTATGAGCACCTATTAGCTGGGGACGGCTGTCTCTTGATCGCTCTTCCTCCCTCTCTTCAACTGAACTCCTGGAGCTCAGCCCTGTGCTTGGTTGTGGATCACGCATCTGCTTCATTCCGTTGCAAGATGTAGGTTCTATGATGACAATTAGGGTGGTCACTGATCTGATTAATGGGGAAGATCCATTCAGACACCCTCTCTGCTATTGCTAGGAGTCTTAGCTGTGGCCATCCTTGTGGATGTTTCATTATACTGTGTGAATATGTGTCCCTGATCTTCCTTGCTGAGTAAGACACATCCTGATTGGCTTAACAAAGAGCTAAATAATCATTAACTAGACAGAAGATATGTGAGAATACCAGGCAGAGATAGGAACTCTGGGAATAAAGTGAGGCAAGGGGAATTGCCAATAATGTGAGGAGGAGGTCTGATGCACTTTATTAAAGGGAAGTAGCTAGCAGTATTTATATCCCTAACATATGGAATATGTTTTCTTTTTTGTTTGCTTGTTTGCATGTTTTGGGGAGACAATCACTATGTAACCCTGTATGTCCGGGAACTTACTGCATAGACCAGTCTAGCCTCTGCCTCATAGTAATCTCCCCAGTGCAGAGATTAAATTCATGGTTCACAATTCCTAGCACTATAACATGCTTTCTTTCAGAATAGATATTACACAGGATATTCTCAGACAGCATGTTTGACAATGCCCACTTCGGAAACTAGATGAATTTCCTTTCTCTTGAGTCATTCTCTACCCATATTTATCTAATGAGATTTATGTCCAAGTTGAAATGAATTAGGGACCAGTTAATTTCAATATACAAATATTTTTCACATAAATATTATTAACAAGCCTATCACTCAACATTGGATCTCCAGCTACTATATATGGCTTTTAAGTACAGAGAACCTCCCTGCCATTTGAGTAGGTATTGAACTATTGCTCTGGATTTAATGGTTTGTCTGAGGTTCACAAGCATATAACCATTTAGTTTACATCCCCTTTCCACTAGAAGAATTCTAAAGTTGAGTAATATGTACAGTTTTTTTATTTGGTTTTTCTTTTTCTCATGCCCTTTTTGCATGCTGATCAAAATCACTGAGGACTCCTAGAGGTTTCCCGGCTTCATTCTCTCAGTGCTTACTATTTGGTTCTTCCCATGAACTCCACGTTTTATCTTTTCTGTTTTAATCTGAGAAATGGCTCTGTGTCATATATCTTACTTACATGATCTTTCCTTTATGTATTTCCATAGACACAAGAAATCACAAGCCAAATACTTTATCTCATCCCTTTGGATTACCCCACTCTGCCTAAACTTATCTGGATTCTGTTGGTTACTATATTAACACCAAGTGTTTCAAAACTGTTCTTGGTAAGGCATGAAAAAGTATTTATACTACAGAGAGTAGATATAGATTAAAAAATAAAAAACAAAGAACCCAGGATTCTGTCCAAATCCTAGTAGTTTACCATGGCTGAGGACACATACAGGGCCATAGGTAGCTACACTACTGGGAAATCCCACTTCTAAAATTGCTGAGACAGAAGCAAGTGTAATACTGAGGAGGCCCACCTACAGAAATTATTTCCCTCATGTATGATCATAGAATGATAATGGAGTTCTCAAACTGTTTAAGAAATAACGTGGAGAAGAGGGAAACATTTGAGTCTTTATCTACAAAAAAATATTATTAAATCCAATCTGGGGAGACCCTTGCATGGGATATTAAACTTACTGTTATTTTTATAATCATGTACAGTAGATGGGCTAGGTGAATCAATAAATACAACCTGTACTCATAGACTCAACATGGTGACTTACAAATAGCAAAATAACTTACTAACTTGAAAATAAGCTTAGATTTTGATTGAAACAATTAGGAGTGTGCTAAAATTGCTTATTGTTTGCCATAAGTAAATTATTCTTGCTTCTTCTCCTAATTAAGAAATAAAGGTAAGATTTAAGATAACTAAGTACATAGATAGCAAGTTTACAAGTATAGTGTGTTAATATTTATAAACTATTACTTCTCCATTACCTAAAATGCATGATGTATACCATATAATATGTCTCACAAAGACAAAGCAACAATTTCAGAAAATAATCACCAGAACTTCATTATGAAAGAAAATTTAAACATCCAAATACATATATCCAAATTTATCTTACCATATCCTCATGACATAAGGATATTACAAGAAATTTTACACAAGAATTTATATTTTATGTGTTTTGATTGCTATGTCAATAATGAATATTTAAATGAAAGTAAGATCAAATGGAAACCATGCCTAAAATATTTACATATAGATATAAATGTAAATGGATATGAAGTGATACTAATAGAGAGCCTTGAGCTCATTTTAGCATTTTGTATCAACAGTTGTAATTTCAAAATTCTACACCTAAAGTTTTACTAGAAAGTCATTGTATATTATGGTCAATTTTATTTAGTATTAAAAGCACTAGTGCTAACAACATGCTTACAATAACAAACTGTTATAATTGCTTTATATTTTTAAAAATATAATACACTGTAGAGCACCCTAACTAAATTGCTATAATATCTAATCTTGTCTGTTTATACATGTTGAGCTCATATACAGTCTGATTCAGTTCATGTTTCAATACTTTTATATTTCCATTGCAATAGCTAGTACCACTAAAACAAATGATTACTATATTTTCTTGCAACAAGATTCTACCCCTGCAATGCCAAACAAGCAAAAACAAGACACAACAAAAAACACAAATCATCCCTTTCACCAGCATGAATAATTCCATCCACTAAATTGCATTATGTTCGTTTTAATTTTGATAACTCTCTAACTGATTCTTCTGTTTTTCTCCCACAAGTGACATTAGAATGGCATTTGCAGGGGTAGAAAATTATGCAATTAGCATTGTTTACTCCTCCACACTTTGTGTTCCTACTGTCTATCTAGGTGTGCAGAGATGAGCTAGATATATTTAATTCAAGATGGGTAACTACTAACTTCAAAGTTAGAGTAAGCTTCTAAAACGTTGCTTTCTTGGTCTTGATTAACTTCATTTAATGAAATGATGTAAAAGATAATATTTGTGCTATAAAAGCAACTGTTTACAATACAGATTTATGAAAAAGTAAATAAATTTATGGGTAAATGTGAAACTAAATTTAACTTAGTGCCAGGGAAGCTGATACTCCACATACAAATTCATCATTACAAACTTTATTTTAAAAACTGCACTCTGCACTAGATAACCCTTTTATTTTCAGTGATAGGTTTATGCAATTTGAGGGAGGGGGACAGAAAGAGTCATTAGGTTTAAAACTTCAAGGCCGCCTTCAAAATCCTGCTGACAGACAGTAGGCTATTAGAGCCAGTTCTCCATAATCACAGCTCTCAGTCAGATGAAAAATTTTGAATATGAAATGACAGTAGAAAATGACATTGATTTCACTGACTTTAAGAACCATTCTCCCATTGTCTGGGTAAAACCTTTGGCTGCTAGTTATTGAATAAGAATGTTTACCCATGATTTTACACAGGAAAGGGTATCATTTCACAGCAAAATAAAAATCCATGAATTTGAAAGAATTATTAGTGTTCAAATAGCTCATCCTAGGAATGGATCACCAAGCTAGAATGCTGTGTTCTGCATTTCATCTGAATAAAGGGTTTTATTCTACAGTAAGTAGCAAATGAGAATTATTTCTTGGCAAATATAAAAATCCCGCAAGATCCATTCTATAATCTGAATATATTAAAATAAACATTCTGGCAGCTGAGTTGCTTATCTGAGAGGGATGGAAAAGATATCAAACTATATTATGAATTACTATCAAATTTGATCTTGTCATACCTATTTCTGATACCAACTGGCAGCCATTTTCAAAGTACTTTTATGGCATGTTTTCAGAAGCAGTCTCTAGTTAGATGAGAATATATATATAAAGCAGAAGAGAAAAACAGAATGGGAGAATGGGTCTAATCAGAGAACAGCTGTGAAAACCCAGATGTCACTGCAGATCATATGCTGGCATTAACATCAATAACTTTATAGTCATAGGATTGGTTTGTGAGAGATTTTGATGGGATTAGCCAGTAGATTTGATCTGCTTCCTCTTCTCCTCCTTCTCTTTCTCTGACTTGTATAATATTTTACTCTTCTGCAGAGTTCCTTGAGCTCCTCTGGAAGGAATTTTAGTGAGACATTCCATGTAGGACCAAGTATTCAAGGTCTCTTCCTCTCTTCACACGGTCGGTCCATTAGTTGTCTCTGTATTTGTTGCCATCTGCTTCAGGCTGCAGGAGGAAGCTTCTCTAACAGTGGGTAAGGCAACGCACCAATCTATGAGTGCAGCAGTATGTTGTTAAGATTCACTTTATGGCTACAGTCCTTTAGCATAGTGGTTCCCAAACCACTGCTTGTGGCCCCGTTGGAGATATCACATCAGATATCCTGCATATCACATATTTATATTAAGGTTTATAACAGTACCAACATTACATTTATGAAGCATCAACAAAATAATTTTCTGGGGAGGTGTTTCACCACAGCACTATGTAAAATGTCACGGCATTAGGAGGTTTGAAACTACTGCTTTCGCAAAACACTTGTATTTGGTTTTCCCCCAGGTCTCTGGCCTATCTGCTTAGAGCCTCTTGGCTAACTGAGCAGTGTCAGGTATGAAATCCATCTCTTGGTACAGGTTGTAAAGCCAATCAGATATTGGTTCCTTGTTCAACATGCTTTGGGCCACTATTATATTAGCAAATATTTCAGGCAGGGCATCATTTTACATCAAAGACTTTGTAGATTAGTTGGTGTTTACTTTTCTCTTCTGGTAGTGTACAGATTACATTGGGTCTCAGTCTCTCTCATTATTTGGCAATATTTTTTAGATTATCTTCATACATGGATATATTTTAGGCATCTTCTGCTGCATTAGATTTCTAAATAACCCTTGACTAATGCTCATTATAATAATTCCCTTATTCATCTCCCTAGACTGTAAGCTTACTGAATGTGACACCAATTAGAAATATAAATGTGCTTAGAGAAATGCACTACAAATGCCCCCTTTGTTGAAACAGGGTCTAACTATGTAGCCCTGGATGGTCTAGAACTTGCTATTGAGAGCTAACTGACCTAAAGTTTACAAAAATTCCACTAGTTCTGCCTCCCCAGTGCTGGAATCAAAGGTAAGTGTTACCATGTCCCAGGTAATTACCTAATTGTAAGTATCAAAGAACAAAAGAACAGAGTGATTAAAAAAATGACATGTCCAAAAAACAAAAACAAAAAACAACCAAAAAAAAAAATCAAAGAAATCTAGAGATACTCAGCCACTACTTTCAAACAAAGGAAATTCTACAAATCTGTCTTCATAGACTATCCATGTATATAATTCACCACAGTTATTGAGTAAAGAACACTATCCTCAAACTATTTAATAATTCAAGAAGCATTTCTTGAGAAATTAAAATTTATACTAATTGAAGTTAGGTATTTTATTGATAGTTAATAGTGGTTTTGTAAAGAGAAAAATATTCATAGTAACTTAATTCTTAAAATAACATTAAATTATAATACAGACTGACATTTATTTTGACAAACAAATATTATTAAGGTCTCTAATGAATTTTAGTGTTTTATCTCAATTTAATTATTATTGCTAAAAAAACTTATAATTTTTCACTTACAAGTTTATTTTTTGCCAACATTTGTCATTTTAATAAATCTATGTTAATTTTGTCCTCAATTTGTCTGACTAACCAAGGGAATTCTATCAAGCATTTAAATAACACACAAATTCTAATTAGTTAACCTTAAATGCAGAAAAATTCTAATTGTTATGGCAAATACAGAGTGAAATGGTCTTTGACTTACAACTTAGACTCAAGGCCCAATGCAGCTAATGACATGTTTTGAAATGGAATCACAATTTTCTAGAACAAATTACAACAATTGCATTAGTACAAATACAATAAATATTCAAAATGTGCTCATAAATTTAAACCCACAAATGAGTACAAGGAGCTTATGCATTTGATTAATTCTATTACTATACTTAATGTAAACCATTCTTAATCACAATGGAGATAATTAAACATAAAAAAAAATGATGAGAAACCTCTAGCCAGACTTTTCTTGATGAGTTAGATAGATATCAGCCAAATATCTGGGCTAAGAAAATTCAAAGGGGTACCTGTATTGTCTGATGCTGTATCACTAAAATGGAGATACACATGTTTAAATGTAGATGAGCTCCTAAATAATGTGTAAATAGGGTTTATTTTAAAATGGTTTATGGGTGTCGCTTCTTTAAAAATGACCTCCATGCTACCTTCATTTATACTATTCAACCCCTGTTTTATTACATTTTTAATGATTAGTACAAATTAACTTATTCTTATATTTTTGGTTGTGATCCTAGGCTTTAACTGCTGAGCTATTCTTCTAGCCCTGCTTTCTTAGTCTTTATGTTGACACATTTATTAGTCTGTTTTCTGTTGGTTCAATAAATGCCATGATCTATAGCAATTTGTGGAAGAATGGGTTCATTTGGCTTACATGTTTCAATCATACTCCAACATTGAAGGGATCTCAGGTAAGAACTCCAGTAGGGTTAGGATCATAAAGGCAAGAACTCGAGCAAAGACAATATGGGATCACTACTTACTGGCCATCCTCTAGATACTCACACTCAGCCTTAGTGACCTTGCAATTAACAAAGAGTCTCATCGCTAACAATTTCATCCCAACTCTAGCTGACTCCATAGTCATCATTCCACACTTGCATCTTTAAATAAGTCTTCTCATATATTATTTATCTTTCTGTATATCATTTATTTCATCTCTGAAATGTCCTCAAGTTTTATGTCCCCCACCCCCGATGGCAACATTCTTTTCCTTTTTCCTTTATCTATTAATCTGTTGTTACAGCAAGTTCCTCCCCGCCGGCCTCCCGGTCCTGCCGCCAGTCCTGCAGCCACGTGTGCCCCAAATAACACTCAGAGACTCTGTATTTGATACAATCCTGTTGGCCAGTTACCATTATTGTTTATGGGCTAGCTCTGTCTTAATTATTAACCCATTTTTACTTATCTAAGTATTTCCACGTGGTCGTCTTATCGGGGAGCTGTGCGGCAGGCGTCCTGCTCCTTCCCCGGGCTACATCTTGACTCCACCTACTATTTCCTCTTCCTCCTCCTAGTCTCCTAGCCCCACCTATCTAGTTTTCTATTGGCCACAGGGCTTTATTAACAGTATGAGAAACATATATACAGAATCACATCTCCCATCATCTCCTCTTTTCTGTCTAAAGTAAAAGAAGGGGTTTAACCTTAACATAGCAAAATATACCATACAACAGTTATCAAATAAGAATCACAGTTAACAATATTTAGTCCATTAACATTTTGTAAGACTTAAAGAAAATATCATCTATCCTATCTTTGCCAGTCTAAAGACCTATATGTAACTTATTTTTAATCCTAACTAAGAAAAACTATAATCATAACTATCTGTCTTCAACTCCTTCAAAGACCACAGAAGGATAATATGTAAACTCTAGAAATGACAGAGACAATGCATTGCCTGGTCAGTCACCCGAAGTTCTTCTGTAATGTTCCATCTTCAGCCCATAGGCCATAATGTGTGTCCAGACTCCTCAATAAGGTGTGTCCTGTAGACTATCTGGCTGTCTGGCAGCCTCTTCCATGAAACAGGAATCCTGTAGCAATGTCCATCTTGCATCAGCAGTTACCTTTTTGTGGGTCCTGCATGTCCAGTTTCTACAACATAAAGTCAAACAGTTCAGAAGAGCAGTACCTTGCCCAAATGGCTAGTCTTGCCATATTAGAAGCAAACTCCATAATGTGTTTCTTCGATGTCCATCTTCCTTTCTTCTGTAGGTGGTGTTACCAGGAGCAGTTGTGCCTCACTGTCAAGAAAAACCCTAAACCATTTTAAATGCCATATTCTGTAGGTCTTTGAAAGGTTTGAAGAATGCCTATCCATCTCAAATACATCTCTATATATCTAGAAATCCTAATTAACTTAACTCCAAGTTTTGACTAACATAAGTAACTCTCTATAATCTGTACTAAATTATACATTACATTTTCCAATGAGCTATAAAAACACAATACCTAAACAAGAGGAGAAATATACATATCATAAAATTGACCTTAAATTGTATCAATAAAAGAAAATCCATTCCAAAGCAAAGTATTCATATCTATACCTTAATTCCCTTTTTTACCTTTACAAGGATTGCTTGTGTCATTAACCATTTATAACCAAGCCCATATAAATGAAAACAAACATTTATAAACAATATTTGGGAATTTGGGCGTCGTTCTTTCCAAACTACTTCCTGCTGGTATAGGGCGCTGTCATGGGGTTCCAAAGAAGACACAGAAATCTTGGCAGTAGTCTGCAAGGCTTTGTCTCAACTGCTTTGAATGTTGGATCAACTGGGGAGTTGTTTCAGGGGGTCTGGCTTGATCAAACCACATAAGTCTGGAAAGAATCCATAGCCTTCCATTTTCTGTGGAAATAAAAATAGAAATCCTTTTCCCCAGTAATTTGTCCTTAGGCTTGAATTTTTGAGTCAAAGCATTTTTAAAATATATAAATTGAATTAATCTAGCAGCATTTCTTTTATTAGTAGTTGTTTTCTCAGCAATCAAATAATTTAAAGACAACAGAAGCACGTATAGTATCCAAAATTTCTCTGTGTTTTCCATCTTTACGTGGCTTTTTTATTATTCTATTTTTTCTACTTCTATTTTTACATATTTTGAGACAGGGTTTCTCTGTGTAACTTTTATCTGTCCTGGAATTCACTGCATACCAGGTTTACTTTGAAATCACAGAGATCTGCTTGCCTCTGTCTGCCTAGTACTAGGATTAATTCTACTTCCTTTTTTCTTTTTTAAACCATTGTATCCTGTTTCTTTTTATCTCCCAAGCCAGCGTATTTTTTAAAACACAGTGTAAACCTTCATTGCAGCTCTCGTACACACCAATGAATTGTTAGCAGAGCTCTTTAAAAGCCAGGCGGCTTTTTGCCACTTATGCTAATTTTGGAAACTTCCCTTAAAGGAGCCGTGCAAATCTCTGTCTACAGCAAAAAAAATCCAATCAAGAAAATGCTGCTACCAAGAAGTCTTGCTAGTCTCTGTTCCCTTGTTTCTAAAAACTGTTTTTTAAGCTTTTGTTAAGTTTTAAGCGAAAGTTCTCAATCCCGCTTCTGACACCATTATGTTACGGCAGGTTTCCCCGCCGGCTGCCGCTGATTCTGCTGCCATGGTCCTGCAGCCACGTGTGCCCCAAATAACACTCAGAGACTCTGTATTTGATACAATCCTGTTGGCCAGTTACCATTATTGTTTATGGGCTAGCTCTGTCTTAATTATTAACCCATTTTTACTTATCTAAGTATTTCCACGTGGTCGTCTTATCGGGGAGCTGTGCGGCAGGCGTCCTGCTCCTTCCCCGGGCTACATCTTGACTCCACCTACTATTTCCTCTTCCTCCTCCTAGTCTCCTAGCCCCACCTATCTAGTTTTCTATTGGCCACAGGGCTTTATTAACAGTATGAGAAACATATATACAGAATCACATCTCCCATCAATCTGTCATCAATTAATGCTAAGTTTTTACTGTATGACTTCAAAAGGATGACCTCAGTTCCTTCAGATAAATACTGAAAAGTTGGCTGGCTGGATCCCATGATAATTTATTAGAATGTGTTAGATAATCTACTATGTGCTTAAATGTGAAATGTCCATGTTGCACATTTTAAATATGTGAACTTCTCAAACATCACTTGTTTAATAGAGACCGGTTACTAAAAGTAAACCCTAGGAAGGGTAACTGCTGAGTGAAGGAAACAGATGCTCTACTTCACAACCCAGATGGTAGCAAAGGAAGCAGCAAGCTTAGTGATCAAGCTCGACTGTTTGTGTAGCTAATGCCATATTTGAGTACTTGACTCACACTCCTTTAAAATGAATTATCTCATTTTAAGATAATTATCTCACACTCTGGCATGTAATTTTTGGCTAGTCTTCAAATATCATATTAAGAATAGGAATTTCTGGAAAACTCTACCTAAATAATATGCTTCTTGTACCATTTTGGATTTATTTCCCTCTTCCATAGACATTGAGCATAAATAGGGTTCCTCCATATTCACTTTTGCGATACATGTGATTCTAGCTCCCGCTACAATCTAGCTCCTGACATTATCTTCCTGCTTTAGACTACTGGCCTACAATAGTTGATCTCATTCATGTTTCAAAAGTCAAAGCCTGATGCTTTAGAGAGACAAACTCCAGAAAAGTGGGGATTATTTTCTGAGTTCCTCAGTGATTCTCTACCTTCTAATCAATCACATACTCACTCCTCTATTATTTATTGATTGACTTTACAGTTCTTTTTTATTAAGACATTTTATTTAAATTAGAAATCATCTTTTTTACATATCAATCCCAGTTCCCTCTCTTTCCCATCTTCCCATATTCCCCACATATCCCCCCATCTCATCCCCCATCCACTTCCCAGGGATAGTAAGGCGAGGCCTTCCATGAGGGAACACCAAAATCTATCAAAGTCATTTGGGGTAGGGGCTAGCTAAATATTCTGCTTCCTGACAGGAATGCAATGATACCAGGTGTCCCATGCCTCATCTGCCTCAAGCAACAACTACCCCTGTCACCTTAACTTCCAACATGACAGACTGCACCCACTCAAACTGTGAACCAGATTCCACCGGACCCCTCACTTTTTTCAGATATTTTATCAAAGTTCAGAGAAAAGAAAATATTACAAAAAAAAAATGGAGAGCTGTGATTGCCTCTGTGATAAGGCTGATTATGGGGATCATGGGTGTTTGGATTTGGTTTATGGGGAAAAAGTGGAGTTTTGAATCAACAAGTGTAACATTTAGTCCTGTTTCTGTTTCTTCCTTGTGTACACATTGAAGTCCTGTGCAAGCTTGCTTGGATACTCGAGGCTTTCTCTAAAGACTAGTTTCCACAGACTACTCTTGTTGGCCCTGACTCAGAAAAGTTGGCCTCACACCACTTCATCTTCCTTCTCCCAGCAGGTGTAGGTATTTTAAGATTTTCTCCCATGCTCACAACTTCCAGGCTGGCTCACCCACAACACCCACACCTGCACCAACAGAGTTCTCTCTATTGTATTGTCTTGGTGAGGTTGAGGACATGTTTTCCCAAGTGTTGCAGCTGATGGGTAGAGGTCTGGGATGCAGGTGTGGGTGAGACAGCCCTAAAGCAGGGAGCAAGGAGGAGCTGTTCCCACCACCCTTCTGTTCTTTGACATCAGGGAAGAATTGCGCCTTCACCACTCATCAGTGTCTGAAGCAGATGTCAGAACAGGCTTTGAGGTCTCAAGACTGGGAGAGCTGTCCCTGCCTTGCACCAGTTGCAACACTTGAGAAAGCAGGCCCTGAAACTCACCTGGGTACCACAATACAGCCAACCTTGTTGGCTGAGATGTGGGTGAACCAGCCCCAATGTTGTAAATGGGGGAGAGTTGTCCCCACTACTCATCTGTCATGTGGAAGTGTGTTACAGGCAGGTTTTTCCCTGCCTCGACTCTTTGTTCCTCCCTTCCAGCCGCTAGGTCCCACTGTCATCGTGCCAGTCCCAAATAACATGCTGAGACTCTGTATTTGAAACAATGTTGTTGGTCAGTTACTTTCATTGTTTATCTGCTAGCTCTGTCTTAATGATTAACCCATATCTACTATTCTAAGTATTTTCATGTGGTCATCTTACCAGCAAGAGTGGCTGGCGTTCTACCTCTCCAGGCTCTCCATGTTGACCCTCCTCCCTACTTCCTCTTTCCTCCTTGTCTCCTAGCCCTGCCTATCTTGCTTTCCCATTGGCCAGCAGGGTTTTATTCATTAACCAGTATGAGAAACATATTTACAAAATAACATCTCCCATCAGCAGTGTGGGAGGGGAAGAAATGCTTGTCCCTTTACCCCTCCCTGTATACCGCCTGCAATAGACAAGAGAGCTGAACTTCCCCCTTATCAGCTGCAGCACTCAGGAAATATGCCATGGCCCTCACCTGGGTAGCACAGCAGAGCTGCCCAGTGGTAGGTGGTACGGGTAACCCAGCCTTGATGCTATGAGCAAAGGAGAGCTGTCCCCATTACTCATTAGATATGTGTAGCTGGGTGGAGGAGAGATGTTCCTCCTCTAACTCCTGTCCATTTATGCCTAAGACACTTTGAGGAGCTGTCACTGGGGTCATAAGAGCGGGGTGCAGGGGTTCTGTCACTACCCTCACCAACAGCAGCATTTGGAAGAGTGGCCCCCTGTACCTCACCTGGACAACAAGTAGAGCTAACCCTAATGGAATAGGTGTGGTAGAGATGACCCTGAAGGCATGAAATCAGGAAAGCAGCCCACCCTTCAATCATTGCTGAGAAATGAAGTAACCTGGGAAATGATGAAGAGCTCACCCTAGTGGGTAGGACGGGGGAAACTGTCTGATGGACCAACAGAGTTTTTCAGGCCCAGAACCAGGGTTATGACTTTGCTAGCCCTAATATCCACCCCATGTATGACCTACTGGATTATTTGAAGATACCTGACTCCCAGAACCAAAGCTGCAGGATCTCCAGAACACAGGGCAACAATAGGGTATCCAAAAAGAGACCTTCTGAGGACTCAGCATCAATACTGTAGTTGAAACCAGAGGACTCACATCAGATTAATGACTCCTTGCAATGAATACTTGCAGGTAAAGATATACACACAAAGCAGATTACTGCATGACTCACTGTGTCACACTGCAGCTTCCATGATGAGATTTGATTTTAATCCCCCCTTTTTTCTATTAATTTGTGTTTTACTTTTTTGGGAGAGGGTACACAGTCGGAAGGTGGATGGGAAGGGATGGGGAAATTAGTGGGATCAAGACTCAAGATGTCAAAGACAAATAGAATAAATAAAAAGAAAATAAAAGGAAAAATATTTTATTGTTATTTTCCCCCATACTCTAATAAAGTAGACCCCAAACTTCGAGTTTATTTTCAAATTCATTTTATCAATGAGACTAAGAATTCAAAAAAGAGAACCTTTGTTCCCTGACTGTGCATTTAATAATAATAAAATGAGTCACTGAAGAAAGTCCTCTAAGGACAGAACATGTTACCATGTCCCTAAGCCAGACAGATACAGCCAGCAGTTACTCTTTGGATGAGATTAATTAGGACATTGACTCTGTGTCTCATTTTTCTGTCTTTTCTCTGGTCTGTAAGCTAGTTGTTTTGTTTTTTTTTTTTTTTTTGTTTTGTTTTGTTAGTTTTTGTTTTACCCACCTGCCTTAGATTCTTAAGGGAAAAATAGGGGCTAGGCATACTTGGCAAATGTGATGACCTTGTGCTTGAATTGTTTTTTCATGTGTCTTTGGCCAATGACAACATGATAGCATTTAATGGCACTTGATATAACTCCTTTCTCCCTGAGCTCCACAATTCCCACTTCCGCTCACTACTTCTTTTCCTTTCCTTAGTTCTATCACCTGTCATTCAAAGTTAATCCATGTTCTCACAGTTCCACATCAATCTAACTTCATCTATTTGGATATTTCTCCAAGTCCTGAACATAACTGGTGTAGAAATTTACAACCATTCTACACACACACTTCAGCTGAAAATTGTCATATGGCTTGAAGTCTATTTTCTTAATGATTTTGTGCCGCTAACTCTTCAAGGAATAATGTTAGCTAATCAGATAGATCTCAGCCAGTTCACTAGCCATTGACAAATGACCTCTGATGGTGGATGTTGTTCTGTATGCTGTGAATATATGATTCTCTTTTTGGTTGATGAATAAATTCTGATTGATCAATAGGAAGGTAGAAGTAAAGGTGAGGCTACCAGACTAAATGAATGCTGGGAACAGGAAGGCAGTGAGGAGCCACCAAAGAGACACCACGTAGCTGCTGAGGGAGCAAGAGAGGTCAGGGGCATTACCGGTAAACCAAGACAAAGTGGAGATACATAGATTAATGGAAATGGGTTAATAATTAAGGGAGAGCCATAGCCATCAAGCAAACCATTTATAAGATAGGCCTCCATGTGTTTATATGGGACTGAAGGACTGTTGAACTGGGCAGCAGAAACTTCCTTCCACAGATCTTCTCCCTTAGACAGGATAGGGGTAGGGGTGGGATGGGAGAATGGATGGTAGGAAGAACTGTGCTTGGAATGCAAAATTAAATTTAAAAAAAGAAAATAAAAAGAAAAGAAATAAAAATTTTTAAAATGTCATTTAAAAACCAGGACTTTGTTAAGATTCATTAAGAGAGGATGCTCTTTCCTGATCAGAAGAATAAATTATGAGTTCTATCTTTGACTTGGAAAAAAAAACAATATTCTAACCATTCAAATATTACATACTGTTGTCATACCATTTGCAAATTAATCCAACTATGCTTCCAATTACCTGGTCTTTAGATCACCTCTTTTGAAACCAGATTCACCTGAGGAGATGGGGTTATGATTATCTTCTCATGAGATACAGTATTTATAATGTCCAGAAGCCCTATCCTTGATGTAGTTTCTTATAGATCTTTATTGCTAAGCCTATCATTTTTTAGAGGACTTACTTAAGAAGTGTAAATTTTTCTTCTCCTCCTATCTATGTCTTCTCAGATGCTAGACAAATATCTCAGCATGTTTGCTCTCAAACTCTGTACATTCTTGCTCTTGTTCAAATAGTCTCTGCCCACCATGGAGCTGATTTCTTATCTCTTTTTGTGAAACCTGCCTGCTGTTGTGCACATCAGCTTAAAAGACATGGTTACTTCTCTTCCTCATCCTTATCTCTGTCTTCTCAGCAGCTGTGAAGACTAAGAGATTGCTTTATTTGTTGTTTTTTGCCTCCAACTCCTCATATGGATTCCAAGAACTTTCTTTTGAATCTATTTGTAAATTCAACTACCAACAAGCATAAGAACCTACAAAAGGAAACCTCAATGCCCAGTTCATCTATGATGCCAATCTTCTCTATGGAATAGAACTATTTATTCCATGCTGCTGCATATTGGAACTATATAAGTTGTTTGGTTTTTTATTGGGACTCATTACTAAGAATTTGAGTCTCAAAAGAGACTTAGGACTTTGAAATTTTGTTGAATTATAAGACTATAGGTTTATTTGAAGTTAGACTGACTATATTATTTATATAAAATGCCTATGAGCCTATGGGTCTCAAAGACCATATGACATGGCTTGAATGTAAAATGGTCCTATCAGGCTTGTGTGTTTGAATGGTTTGTCCCTAGCTACCTGAAATATTTCAATTGTGCAACTTAGGGAGCATAGGTTACTGCTATTGCCCATTGGACCAAAAAAAAAAAAAAAAAAAAGGAGACCTTTAGTTATTGTCTGTACCCCCACATTGCAGATCTGGCTTGATCCCTTGCCTTTTCAATCCAGTTATAGATAATGAGCCACCTCTTGATCTAGCAAGAAACCACACCTAGGTTATGGCTTTTCTACCACAATAGATGAGTCCACAAATCATGAATGAATTAAAACTGAAAACTGCTCCTGGAGTTACTCCTTTTAGTTATTTTATCACAGCAACAAAAACTAAATAAATAAACAAAAATAAAATAGGAAGAAAGAAAACAATACTTCTTCTCAACCTAAAGTTAGATAATCATATTTTTTCCTGAGAAAGTATAAAAATGAAGAGATAAATGAAATATTCCTAGCAATTCATAATAACTGCATACCAGGTTTGTTTTTCTGTGGGGAGATTATTTGAAACAATATACTATTTACTTCAAAGATAGATGATATTTAATTTTACTACACTTTGTTCTGAAAAAGAAAAGAAGTTACATTATATAATGATAGTAACAATTATATAGATATCTGTTGTCTTCTAATAGACCCATACAGTTTAAAAACTCAATATTATCCAACAGGTGAACTGAACTAGAATCTTCACAATATAGAGAAATATATAATTTTTTTATTTTAAATCATATCCACTAGTTTTTTCAATTTATTGAAAATAGATTCATTTCTCATATAATATATCTTCACTATAGTTTCTCTTTCTTCTAATCCTCCCAGTTTTTCTCTCCTTCCCTCCCCTCAGGATTCACATACTTTCTGTTCTTCATTAGAATAAAACAGACTTCTATGAAATAACAACCAAACTTTAAAAAGTAAAACATAATAAGATGAAGCAAAAACTATTCTTTTGAAGTTGGCCAAAGCAACCCAACAGAAGAAGAATTATAAGAGCAGACAGGAGAGTCAGAGACCCACTCCTTACAGTCAGGACTCCTCTAATAATGCTAAGTTAATAGCTATAATAAACACAAAAATGACCAGAGAAAGATATATGTAAACCCTTTGATTGCTGAATTGATTCAGAGGGCTTTGCTTTCTGATGACCTCCATCCTCTCTGCCCCTTCTAATCTGTCTGCCTCTTCATCCTCAGTAATCTTTGAGCTCTGAGGGGATAGATTTAACGGAGACCTCCTGTTTATACTTGTTCTCTTTTGTATAATGTCTGGTTATGTTTCTCTGTATCTGTTCTCATCTGCTGGAAGACATCTCTCTGGTGTTTAATTAATAAAGCACAGATCTATAAGTATAGCAAAATATCATTAGTAGTTATTTTATTTATTTGTTTGTTTCAAGTAAGTATTGTTTGGTTTTGCCCTAGGTCTCTGGGGTATCTAGTTTCTGGTTCTTCATTCCTTTGTTACCCAAGCAATTTGGGGTAAAGGTTTCTTGTCAAATAAAACACTGGTTAGCTTCTCCACAAGTTCTGAGCCACCAATGCCCACCAATAGTCACTTTGTAAATAGGACAGATTATAGGGCGATGGTTATATGACTGGTTAGGTGTTCAAGTTTATGAAACTTTCTGTCAGATAAAGCAGCAGCCTAAATAATGGGGAAGTATTTTTTCCAACCACACATATGATAAAGGCTTGACCAAAAATTACATAAATAATTAAAAACATGAGTATCTAAAAACAAAAACATATTCAGATAATGAGGCAGAGATCTAAACATAATTGAGGAAACTCAAATGGGTGAGAATCATTTAGAGAAATGTTCAATATTCTTAGCCATCAGGGAAATGAAAATCAAAACACCTTGAAATTCTATCTTACACTTGTCAAAGTTCAATAACACAAGTGATAACTTGTGTAGGTCAGGATATTGAGCAAGGGAGCCTGCCTCTATTGCTTGTTGGAGTGCAAACTTGTACAGCCACTATGGAAATTGATATGGTGATATATCAGAAAGATGGGAATCTATCTACCTCAAAATCTAGCTATACCACTGTGACCATACACTTAAAGAATGATGCATTCTACAACAATCATGGTCATTGCAGTTTTACTCAGAATAGCCACAATCTGGAAACTACCTGTATATCCCTCAAAAGAAGAAAGAATAAACAAAATATGATACACTTACACAGTGGAGTGTTACTAAGCTGTTAAAAAATGACACGATGAAATTTGCTAGTAAGTGAATGGAACTTAAAAAAAAAAAAATTATCCTGATATAAGGGAGATGGAATTGAGGGAAAGAACATAGGGAGAGATGGGTAGAACTGAGAGGGGACAATTGTGGAGTAGGTGGAAACCTAGTAGTACAGTGGAAATTTCCTAATGTCTATGTAGATGATCCTAATGAGAATTCCTAGCAATGAGGGATACAGTACCTCAACTAGATATCTTTATTTCAATGGTCAGAGAGGGTTGCCTTTAATTGAGCTTTTATTTGAGGCACAGTAGGGGATCCTTGTTGGTAATTCTTAAACAACCAATGCTATTACAAAGACAAAGAGTTTTTCTCTACAAACCCTCAGTGGGGCCAATGAAAATCATTGAACAAATGGAAGTCAAACCAGTACTTAAATGGAGCTTTGGCTCTTATGTTCTAGTCTTTGGCAGGAAGATAAATATAAAACTTTTTTTACATAATGTCTAAATATAGCCACTAAGAAGAGTGTTCTGACAGGTTAAATATTTTTAAGAAATAAAATAATGTAGCTGCTGGTGAGAATTCTATTGCAACGTTATTAAATGTATTAAGAGTACTTATATGAATTAAAGCATTAATTTTATTTACTTGCTATTAAATTTTGTTGAACATTAACATATACTTCTTCATGTATTGCTCTTTGGTGTTATACTGAAGATAGTTATGACTGTTACGGCAGGTTCCTCCCCGCCGGCCTTCCGGTCCTGCCACCATGGTGAGCCCCAAATAACACTCTGAGACTCTGTATTTGATACAATCCTGTTGGCCAATTACTATCATTGTTAATGGGCTAGCTCTGCCTTAATTATTAACCCATTTCTACTTACCTAAGTATTTCCACGTGGTCATTATATCGGGAGCCACGGCTGGCATCTTCCTTCCTCCCTGGGCAACATCTTGACTCCTCCTTCCCACTTCCTCTTTCTTTCTCCTAGTCTCCTAGCCCCACCTATCTAGTTTTCTATTGGCCAACAGGTCTTTATTAACCAGTATGAAACATATATACAGAATAACATCTCCCATCAGATGACTTGAATGGTCAAACATTATTTTAAACTTTGTTTTACTCTAAGTGGTTTATAAATATTATTGCAATATATTTGAATTCATATTACTGCATGTTTGTCCTTTTTCATTTTATTGAGATATAGTTTTATGCATCCCAGGTTGGCCTTAAATTAGTTATGATACCTGAGAATGCACATTTGATCTCTATTCCTCCAAACCCAGAGTTTTGGGATAACAGGACAGGCCATGACACCTTACAAAGTTTTATATAGTGCTAGAAGTAAAACACAGGAACATATACATGAAAGGTGGGTAGACAATCAATCAACTGAACAACCACTCTCTTATATTTCACTTTATATTTGCACATAAAGATCTCGTTTTGTATATGGGTATCCAATGATCTCAGAAAATTTCATTCAGCAAATTCCTTGTCTAGTGACTTACTTTATAAAGTTGTATACATATACAAATTTAAAGCAAATTTATATGCATAATATCATTATACACACATTCATCACTCATATATATATATATATATATATATATATAATTGGGAGTTTAAATCATAGAATGTAAGAATCTATTTACTCATTAAAAGTATTTGTAGACAGCATCATCAGTTAAAAACATAGATTAAATTTTCCTCTGTGGGTAATTACCTGTTAGCATCATAGGTCTCTCTGGGCATTAATTAAATCTATGCTCATTGGAGTTAGCAATTCTATAGGCTTTGTCATGAAATACACTTCTTATTCATGACAAATCACATGTAAGGGACTGTTTTACTCAAGAGTATTTGCAAGCACATGGGAAGCAAACAGAGACATTGTAGTGTCTGTAACCCAATGTTTCTTTATGGAGAGGCATTGCACTCCTTAATTTTTATTTTCAGTGTGCCATTGAGATTCTGAAATTGCAATCAGATACATGAAATTTGGATAAGAGCAGCGATTTGACTGCTCAGCCTCGCATTGTAACTCCAGGTCAACCTGTGCACCATTTACATCAAAACGATTCTAGTCAAGTCTGGCTCATTGCCCAGTTTGGGCTAGAACTCAGATTAATCTAGACACCATGAAAGTAGCTGTTTAAGCAGTGAGAAAATCTAGCCATGCTGTCTAATTTAGTGGCATATAATTTTTAAAAGGTAATTGTATATTTGACTGAACCTACACATTTAATTTGTGGGAAACCATGATCTTTTAAACAGAAAATGAATGCTTATTTCTGATTTCACTACGTTAAAGCTTTTAATGGAAATGGCTCACTTTGAATGTTAAAAAGTTGTTCATGAACATAAAGAAATATCATATACTTTGACTCCAATATTTAATATGAGAACATCAGAAAATGCAGCAATAATTTTAAAATGGGTTCTTTTCAAAAACATGTTCATTATATTGACATTGTACTATGTGTTTTCTTCTCTAAGGAAAACTATGTCTCTGCCAAACAACTTGAGAAGGGAAATGGCATTTAAACAAACCCTTGTGCAGATTCCTTGTTTAGTGATTATGCGTTGGAAGGGTCTTGATATAAGTTCTAGATGTTCTCTCTCTGCTACAGTATTCAAAAAGTCTGTTTAAAAGAAGACCATCAGTCTAGTGAGATAGGTCAGCAGTTAACTGAGCCTTGAAGTTGATTGGAGTTTGCTTCCCGAGTACTCAGTGCAAAACAATCTGTATCCAAGGTCTGTTCGTGTGTGTGTGTGTGTGTGTGTGTGTGTGTGTAAATTATATATTCATGAATATATATGTATGTATGTATATATCTCCAAAATTCAGTGAGAAAAATAAGCTTTAAAGTCATTTTATTTTATATATATATATATATATATATATATATTTATTTTTGAAACTGTACTATAATTTCATTTCTCCTTTTTCTTCCCTATACCCAATGTACGTTTTACACTGCTATGTACCTTCTCCTACATGACTTCAAATTTATGGCCTCTTTTTACATTAAGTGTTATTACTTGCACATATGTATATGATTTTATGTCCTCCTAATACAACATAATCATTTCATCTAGTGTTACCGATTTGCTTGTTTTCAACGCTGAGTCTTTGACACTGTACAAACAACTGGTGTGCTCTTTCCTGGTTATAACCCTTCTTCTGCTCCCAGATTTCCTTGGTTGCCTATAGTTTTTGGTGTGGGGTTGAGGTCCTTGTGTTCCCCCTCATTTACCTTTGCATGTCCATTGGTGTCCTTGCTCATCTAATACTTGGGTGGTCATGTTGTTGAGACACAAGTATTTATGTTCACTCTGACAGAGGGATGACAGTGGTGTGTCCTCTTTTGGGATAACCTGAGGAAACTGATCTCTGGAGTAGCAAGTGAGACATACTTCCAAAATGAATGCATGTGTACACCAAGAAACAATGCAGATTATTACAAATTTATATCCTTCTCCCCTGAAAATATTTGTGTCTTATATTTCCCCCATACAGACTCATTCAAACATTGTCAATTCTTACTCATGTCACACTTTCTGCCATGCCCAGACTGTGACATCTGCACTCCTGCTGCTGTGCATTGGCCTGTGCTGGTATCAATTTGCATTATTAAATTTCCACTATTAAATATGGTGCTGTACATTTACTGTGACAGCTATGTTTTATTTATCAGCATATTTACCCTTCCCAATAATCCTCTAATGTTTACTTTGCACATGAAGTAAAGGATACCTAAAAAGTTCAGTAAGTAACTTCATCCCACACTAGGTCAGAAATTCACAGGGAGAAGACTGATCCCCCCCACACCCTATTCCCCATCCACTCCCCAGGGAGAATGAGACCTTCCATGAGAGATCATCAAAATCTGTCAAGTCTTTGGGGTAGGGCCTAGGCCCTCCTCACCTCCCGCACATCTCTTGGCTAAGGGAGCCCATGGGAAATGGGCTTACGAAGTCCATTCATGTATTAGGAATACATCCTGATTCCACCACCAGAGGTCCATAAACTGCCCAGTCCTCCTAGCTGACACCCATGTTCAGGGGGCCTGGTGTGGTCCTATGTTGGTTCCCCAGCTGTCAGATTGGGGTCCATGAGTTCCCATGAGAAAGCTGACTACCTTAAATGCCATCCTAGAGCCTTCATCTAGTAGTTGATGGAAGCAGAAGCAGATATTCATAGATAAGCACTGATCAAATTCTAGAATCCAGATTCAGAGAGGTAGGAGTGATAAACAAGGAAACCTTTCCTTTTCTAAATAAAAAGTAAAGGTTTTAACTTTAATATAGTAAAACTATGTACAATAACAACATTTATTAAGAATTATATTTATAATATCCAGTTCATTTTTATTTGCTTGCCTAAAATTTCTTATGACTATAATAAAACTTAATCAAGCCTATCTTCATTCTGAAGAATTAAAAAAAAGTCAGTTTGGGAATGCTGATGTTTGTGTAAGGTTTTCTTGTATAAAAACCAATATACTATTTTCCCTATACTTACATTACATATCAATATTTGCATCACATATTAATATTTCCTTCATTAATTGATTCAAATGTATTTTTTAATTTTTAGTTAGTACTATTGCAGAGTTTTAAATATATTGAAATGTTTAGTGTTTTAATACAATAATCTAATCATAAAAATTATTGTTTTTCTAAATTAAGTTAGAGTTATTTCTCCCCTCAGTATTGTAAGCTAAGACACACTCATGTGGGAGAGGGGTAATTTCTCCAGTGAACTCCTTGCATTTTTGTCAGGAAATACTGTTAACTCTTCATATCATGTAAATCTTTTACCATTTTTTGATAAACATGAAACAGCTGTTATTAGTTCTTTGCTCAGCAATACTCTGATAGTATATTTCTGTACATTATAGTTTCCCAAGTCAGAGGCTGCTAGTAGATATGTATAGAGTGATAAAGTATAACAATGCTTAACTTTTAAGACAAAAATATATACTTCAAAATTAAGCAATTCCATCAAGTATCTACAAATGTATGTAATAGATAATTTTGTATGCTTCTAGAAAATTCCATAGGTTTTTAATTACTCTCTATATTGTATTTTAACAAATCCAGTAACTATATAAGCATTGATCATCTCTTATGTTTACAAACAAACACAGGGATTTGATATTTTAAATAACATATTTATATTTGAGATCATTTTGATTGTGAGTTTGTGTAGAGTGAATCTGAAGCAGCATTTGAAAGTGGTGGAATGATCAACTTGTACCAACAGTGAAACAAGGTTGATGCTCGTCAAATTGATGGAGAAAGGCACATGAGAACTCCCCACAAACTAAACCCTACACAAAGAACTACAGGCATCTAAAGAATGCTGAAAATGGAAATAATAATCTACCTTAGGGAAAAGCAAAACAATTGGTTATTCAGTAGCAAATAGTCATTACCAAAAACACACATACAAGTAACATAATGTACATTGAACAGACAATTATTGAAAAAAGAGAACATGGATTTGAAAAGCAGAATGGGAAAAGGGGCTATGGAAGGACTTAGAAGAAAGAAATGGAAGGGAAAATATAATATCAAAATAAATATGGATCAGGGAAAAGGAATATTGGTAATGCATGTGGTAAATCTTAGGTGAAATAACCTGTTGGAAAATAAGAAAGCTCAAAAAGTAGTGTAATTTGAGAAAGTTTGAAATAATGACACAGAAATGCTTCCCTACAGAAGTTTTGTTTTGTTTCATATTTCTACTCTTTGGCCGGATGTATTTACAAACAAGGGAGGCAACATTCAAGAGCTTGCTATGTAAGGGTGTATATGTTTAATGTATTTCACAGTGTGTCTGTGTTTTTAACAAGGAGGCTTTAATTGATTGTTATACACTTTTTGCCCTTAGATATTATTATTTTAGATTTACTTCTTCACAAGCTTCTAATTTTCTCTTTTCCATCTATCTTGTGATTGGGAATGATAAATGCATCATATGTAACAAGAAAATATATTTTTAATGATTATATTATTCCAAAGCATTTTATAAATGTTTATATGATCTTCCTAACATTATACTTATAATTTTTCTTTAAAAATTAACATTTTAGTTATTTAATATTTATGTGCAATATTTTGGACTTAATTTTTTTAAGTCTCTAAGTAAACACCATTCTTAATTCTGTTGACATGAGCTCATATTCAAGTTTACATTAAATGAAAATGTCTTGTTTTTATATCAAATAAGAAATCAATATAAGTTTGACTAATAACTATTTCCTTTATATCAACAGGTCACTGTATAGCTTCTCCCATTCAGTGGTTTCTACATTTGTTTTATAAATTGTTGGTTTTGAACAGTTAAAATTGCTAAGTCTCCAAGTTGTCTAGACTAACAGAGGCTCCAGCCTTTGAACCTGCACAATGGTGAAATATCTAGCTGTAGCTATGTAGGTAATGATATACACAAGAATTCTTCACTCTAGATTAGAGTGCCTGAGTGAAATATAAAATGAATGAAAATCAGTAAGCCTCATGACATATCAACTTAGCACGTAATTTCCTTACCTGGCACACTGATGTATTTCTAGGCCAAAGTGACTTTTCCACTATTTCCTTTTATTATGTGTCAGCACATAATTTAACAGCATAAAATAGCAAGCAAAGGTTTTATATGAATGTGCCTGTCTTACAGCTTATGTTTCTTTTACTGAGATTGTGTCAGCTTTCAAATTTAAATCTAAGTAACTACAATACTTTCTTAGTATTCAGGCATTGAACATGTGAGTCTAGATATTCATAATCAAACTTAAAGTTATTCGATACTCTAATCAGTAATTTTACAGAAGTGCTAATTCAAATTACCATCTCATTGAGGTTTTTATTCAAACAGAGATTGATCAAGTTGGTAATCTCCCTGTAAAATATATTTTACTGCTCTTTTATTGTTTTTCAGTTGCCATGTGTATTATGTATTCTGCGTTTTCTTTTTTCTTTTCTTTTTTTTTTTTTAAATCAGAGTTGCTAAACTAACAGAACTTACAGAATTTATACATTCCACATAATACAAAATTATTTAATAGAGTTAGTCAGGGCATATAAATACAGTATAGCCAAGAATGAGTTTTATCATGATTGAGGGATACTCCCAAGTCCACAGAACTGATCAGCTAAGGGAGTAACTAGCTCTTTCACCACCAGCAAGGTAAGAATTGTGTGTCTGAGCACACACACACACCACTGCATTTCATTCGTTGGTGCTCCTTCTACATCTGTCAACTTTATGCCATATAACCTCTGCACTTAGCTAGATGCTAGATTCTGCAACAGAAAGCACTTCCTATAACTCCTACTGTGAGTTTTCGAAGACAACACAAATCATCAGTTAGCTAACATTTGCCTGGTTTGTTGGCTTTCATTCATACACTGTGCATCTAGTGGTTGCAATTTCATTTTCATGTAGAGTTCTAGTGTAAATGATTCTGGGAAATGATGTTTTTTAAGCACGGAGGTACTAACAAAGAAAACTGAAAGAAATAATATGAATGCAGAAAGTTAAATCAATCATAATCTCTACAATTGTTAAAACCAAACAAACTGTTCTGTGCTACATTTTAGAAAGGGTGAAGCCATCTGTGCAATATGGACCTTATTCCCTACAAATACAGACATGCAAGCACTGAGGCACGAATGTGCATGAGTGCTCACACACACACACACACACACACACACACACACACACACACACACACACGCACACAGAGAGAGAGATAGAGAGAGAGAGAGATAGAGAGAGCAAATAATATAGAGGAAAACATAAAAATAATAGTTACATGTGATAAAATTTATTCATAGAAAAAGCTTGAGCGATGGCTCAGTGGATTAAATCACTTCACATTAAGCTTGATTGAATTCAGTCTCCTCAATCAACATGGTAGAAGGTGAGAGCCTGCTTGTGCAAGTTCTGATTCCACAGATGCATTTTTTTTACATGCATGTTTGCAAACACTCACTAGTTCTCACAAGCATGCATAAGCGCACACACAAACATGCACACATGTACACACTAAGTAAATGCCATTTTAAATGTTGTTTAGTGTTAATTAACTTGCTTCAAACAATTTTGTTTGGCAATAACCAACACTAAAGTGCTTTTATGCACTATATATGTTCTGATGAGTTTTATTTAACATGTAGTACTATCTGCTGTTCCTTTCCCACCATCTCAATAGTAAATTTTGTCAACATAAGGCACCCTACATCCTTGATGCCTGGAGAATGGCAAAGAGAGGGAAGGGCATTGCTCATTGGGTTTCTTTTATTTGCACAAAAAAGTGCATCTTAATTTTTTAAGCCTTCACTGGCTGATTTCTCAAACACACTTTTCAGCTCTCAATCAAACAAGCAGGAATTTAGTGGCCATCCAGCGTTCCCTATTCTTTGGCAGATGCACACTTCTCCCTTCCTAGCAGAGCAGCACATATTGTCTCAAATACAGAACTGGGTGTATAATGGCTTTTCTGCAACCTTGGATTGTTCTCTGGGCCCTGGCCACCTACACTGAGCAATAAGGGGACAAAATTGAAGAAGCTTTTTAGCTTTTATAGCTTATTGATTTTTATATTTTCTGATGTATTAGAGCAATTTTTCAAACGTATCCTCCCTACCTTGATATCTTGAGTGTGGAGAGAGGATTTCACATTTATTAGCTTCTCTCTCTCTCTCTCTCTCTCTCTCTCTCTCTCTCTCTCTCTCTCTCTTGTGTGTGTGTGTGTGTGTGTATGTCCTCAGTGTTATATCAAAGATATAAATGGCTTAGTATTAAAAAATCAATTCTCAGAGTAAAATTCAAAGACTGTGTGTAAGTATTACATAAAAAGGAGACAACTAGGAATAAACCCTTTCCAACCAGATAACAAAGATGGTTTTGAAGAGTACAGTTTCTAGATTTGAGTTGAAATCACTGGTGCCCAGTGCTTTTCAAATAGAAAAGACTCTATCATAATGGAGAGTATACAATGGTGTAAATACATTTTTATTAACTCAGATCAAGCATGACAGCTTCTGAGAAAAAAGCAAATCTGTTCTGTCTACTCCAATAGTAGCAGAATCCTCTTGGACCTCAGAGATAGACACTAACCTTAAGATGTGTCCTTTTCTCCCTTTTATTGAAAATAGAATTCTTTTTCCCATATATATCCTAGTTATGTTTTCCCTCCCTTTACTCCTCACAGTTCCTTCTCACATCCCCTCCCATCGGAATCTGCCTCCTATCTGTGTCTCATTAGAAAACATTCAGGCTTCTATGGGATAATAGTAAAACAAAACATAAACATATAGTAAGATAAAGCAAAAAAGCCAACACATTGGAATTGATCTAAATAAACACAAGGAAAAGATACCCATTCATTCCCATACTAAAGCATCCCACAAAAACACTAAACTGGAAGTCATTATGTGTGTGTGTGTGTGTGTGTGTGTGTGTGTGTGTGTGTGTGTGTGTGTGTGTGTGTGTGTGTGTGTGTGTGTGTGTGTGTGTGTGTGTGTGTATGTGTGTGTGTGTGTAAAAGCCCTGACAGGCCATTAAGACATTGGAAGACAAGATCCAATTCAGTTTGACTTCTGTTTGCTATCTACTTCTGGGCATGTGGCATGCTCTAAAAAGATGTTTGTATCTCTGGTGAGAGGCCCTTGAGGGAACTAAATTTTCATTCTGTGTTGGAACCCATTGGAGATTACTTCTTGGCTTGGGATGGGGGCACATGTCCACTTCTTTCAGCTTCAGACCCTCCTCTAGTTCAGATCCTTGCTGGCCTTATTAATGCTGCCTCTCTCTGCCTTCACTTTTGTTTCAACCATGTTGATTTAGAGGGTCTTCCTTTCTTGGTGTTCTCCATTTCCTCTGGTCTTACATTCTTTCCACTTCCTCTTCATTGGGCTTTCCTGAAATCTGAGAGGAGGAATTTGATGGAGACATTTCTTTCAGGAATATGTCTCCCATTTGCTGCATATTCTTCAGGTGTGGGTCTCAATGCTTATTCTCACCTGCTGCAGAATGAAGCTTCTCTGTTCATGGATGAGCAAAGAAAGCACTGATCTAGGCATATATGAGAATGTCATTAGGAGTCATTTTACAGGGAGATTGTCCGTTTTTGTGGAACAGTATTTTTGGTTTTCCCCCGTGTCTCTGATCCTTCTTGTCTGAGGTTCTTGGTACCCAAGCACTGTCAGGTATGGGTGCTATCTCACGGAGCAGGCCTTAAGTTAAATGAGATGTTGTTTGGTTACACCCATAAGCTTTGTCCGTCTATTGTCCTAGAATATCTTGCACACAGGACACCATTCTAGATGAAAGGATTTATGGCTGGATAATTTTCCATTAATTATACAGGGGATTATTGCTAATTAGTGGTCCTTTATGTTAATATTTGCTGTTTTCATGATGTTAGGACTTTAGCATAAGTTTTTGTGGATACCAGGCAAACACTCTACCACTGAGCTATATCCCAGCCTAATACTCAGAACTTTTAATATTGTTTCATTTAGGACAAACCACCTTCTTTTTGTGGAAAAAGTAAGTATTTTCATCATATTTGATAATTCATAAACCAAAACCCTCAGGGACTCTTTTCAAAGTAATGGGGTATTAGGAGTTCCATTAAAACCTCTAAAACCCTCCTTATGATTTTGAATTAATAACAAAGAATTATCTTTTCCTTAACATTATTTATCTTCCCAAGTAATTATAATACTAAATACATAACTGTGATTTCAAACAAACATGTTTCATATTTTTCTCAGTTATTTCTATGAGAAGTTTGAGATCTGATACACTTTTTCAAAAAATGAAAACAAATTCAAATAACAGTGTCATAGAATACTTATTCTATGGGCCTAATGATATACTAACCCTCTCTATTTAAAATTTAGTTCTTCCATAACTTGAAGACATTACTCATAAAATGAAGGAAAGTTTAGAAATTAAATAATATAAGCAATGAAAATTCACATCACAGCCAGTTTGGGAGAGAAATTGTTGGAAAGATCATCATAGGGAATTTTCTTAATTGTTCCATTGAAGTGTTTATTGTAATGAGTATGTTTTCCCTGCTGGCGGCCTGGTCCCACCGTAATGCCAGCCAGCCCCAAATAACACACTGAGACTCTGTATTTGATATAATGTTGTTGGCCAGTTACTTGCTTCTTATTGGCTACCTCTATCTTTATGTTTAACCTATTTCTACTATTCTAAGTATTTCCACGTGATTCATCTTACCGGTTATCCCGGAGTGCTGCTGCTCTCTCTGGGCTCTCCATGTTGACTCCTCCTAACTTCTTCCTCTTCCTCCTAGTCTCCTAGCCCCACTTATCTTGCTTTCCCATTGGCCAACAGTGCTTTATTCTTTAACCAGTATGAGAATATTTTTTACAGAATAACACCTCCCATCAGTTTATGTATTCAGTAAATTCAAAAGGCACTGCATTTGGAAAGCTGTGCTGACATCTATATTAAATATGATATAAATCGTAGGAGGTAAAACCTGAACTCATGCTAGAGAAGAAAGGAAACTAAATAGAGAAAAAGAGAAGTAGAACAGAGTTTGTAAGAAAAATGTTGTAAAATGGAATATAGAGTACATTGTTTTGCCATGAAATGTGCTGTTATATGAACAGATTTTTTTAATGGAGGATATAAAACACCAAGTTTCTGTAACACCAGTGCATCTGTGATTGTGTGTGTGTGTGTGTGTGTGTGTGTGTGTGTGTGTGTGAGTGTGCCTTTGTGTGTGTAATTGTTTAGTGCACAGGACAATGGACACAGACCTTGAACACAATATGCAAATTTTACTTGAGCTACATTCCGAAGCAATGCCTTTCATTTAATCACAACTTAGTTTGTTTTCCTCATAATGCTAATATCAATAATTTATGTTATTCTATAGGTTCTGAAGTTAGTGAAAATTGTATCTTTTAATGTGTCCCCACCACTGGGCAAATGTTACAGCAGGTCTCCCCGCCGGCTGCCGCTGGTCCTGCCGCCATTGTCCTGCAACCACGTGTGCCCCAAATAACACTCTTTTTTTTTTTTTTTTTTTGATACAATCCTGTTGGCCAGTTACCATTATTGTTAATGGCTAGCTCTGCCTTAATAATTAACCCATTTCTACTTATCTAAGTATTTCCACGTGGTCGTCTTATCGGGGAGCCGCGCGGCAGGCTTCCTGCTTCTTCCTGGGCTACATCTCGACTCCGCCTTCTACTTCCTCTTTCTTCCTCCTAGTCTCCTAGCCCCGCCTATCTAGTTTTCTATTGGCCACAGTGCTTTATTAACCAATATGAGAAACATATATACAGAATAACATCTCCCATCAGGCAAAAAAAAAAATATGCTGTAAGGGATGGTGTAACGAGTATGTTTTCCCAGCCGCCAGTCTGGTCCCACCGCCACACCAGCCCCCAATAACATGCTGAGAATCTGTAGTTGATAGAAGGCTGTTGGCCTGTTACTTGTTTCTTATCGGCTAGCATTTTGTTAACGATTAACCCATTTCTATTACTCTAAGTATTTCCACATGGTAATGTTACCAGAGAGTGGCTGCCTGGTGTGCTATTTTCTTTAGGCTCTCCATGTTGACCCCTCCTAACTACTTCCTCTTTCCTCCTAGTCTCCTAGCCCCACCTATCTTGCTTTCCTATTGGCCAACAGTGCTTTATTCAATAACCAGTATAAGAAACATATTTACAGAATAACATTTCCCATCATCTCCTCTTTTCTGTCTAAAAGAAGGGTTTTAACCTTAGCATAGCAAAATATATCACAAAACAGTTATCAAATAAAAATCACAGTTGACAATATTTAGTTCATTAACATTTTGTAAGACTTAAAGAAAATATCATCTATCCTATCTTTGTGAGTTTAAAATCCTATATGTAATTTATCTTTAATCCTAACTAAGGAAAACTATAACCATAACTATCTGTCTTCAACTCCTTCAAAGACCATAGAAGGATAATATATAAACTCTAGAAATGACAGAGACAATCGCTGCCTGGTCAGTCACCCGAAGTTCTTCTGTAATGTTCCTTCTGCAGCCCATAGGCCATAGTGTGTCTGGCAAACTCTTCAGCAAAGCAGAAAACTTTAAACTGCCTGTATTGGCAGTTTTTCATGTGTCCTGCAGAATGTTTGGCAGACTCTTTCATGAAGCAGGAACACTGTAGCATTGTCCATCTTGCATCAGCAGTCACTATTTTTGTGGGTCCTGCATGTCCAGTTTATAAAGCATAAAGTCAAATAGTCCAGACAAGAACAGTATCTTGCCCAAATGGCATTTTTTTTTGCCATATTGAAAGCAAACTTCAATATGTGTTTCTTCTATAACCACCTTTCTTTCGGATGAAGGTGGTGTTGCCAGGAACAGTTGTGTATCATTATCAAGAAAATCCCTAAACTGTTTTAAATGCCATATTCTGTAGGTCTTTGAAAGGTTTGAAGAATACCTATTCATCTCAAATACATCTCTGTATATCTAGAAATCCTAATTAACTTAATTCCAAGTTTTGACTATCATAGGTAACTTTCTACAATCTGTATTAAATTATACATTAAATTTTCAATGAGCTATATAAACACAATACCTAAGCAAGAGGAGAAATATACATATCACAAAATTGACCTTAAATTGTATCAATAAATGAAAATCCATTCCAAAACAAAGAATTCATATCTATAACATAATCCCCTTTTTACCTTTAAAAAGATTGCTTGTGGTCATTAACCGTTTATAACCAACCCTATTTAAATGAAAACAAACATTTATAGACAATATTTGGGAATTTGGGTGTTGTTCTTTCCAAACTACTCTCTGTTGGTAGGGGTCGCTGTCATGAGGAATTCTAAGAAGATGCAGAAATCCTGGCTGTAGTCTGCAAGTCTGCTTTGTCAAAACTGTTTTGAATGTTGGATCACCTGGAACACTGTTTCAGGAGGTCTGGCTTGATCAAGCCATGTTAGTTTGGAAGGAATCCACATCTTTTCATTTTCTGTGGAAACATAAATAGAAATTCTTTAACCAGTAACTTGACCTTATGCTTAACTTTTTGAGTCAAAGCATATTTAAAATATATAAATTGAATTAATCCAGCAGCATTTCTTTTATTAGTAGTTGTTATATCCTCAGCAGTCAAACAATTTAAAGATACCAGAACAGTGTACAATAGCCAAAGTTTCTCTGTGCTTTCCATCCTTACGTGGCTTTTTATTACTCCATTTCTTCTACTTATATTTTTGCATATTTTGAGAAAGGGTTTCTCTGTGTAACTTTTGAAATCACAGAGATCTGTTTGTGTCTGTCTTCCAAATGCTGGGATTAAAGTTGCATGCCACCACATCCAGTTACTCTACTTTTTTTCTTTTTTTAAGCCATTGTATCCTGTTTCTTTTTCTCTCCCAAGCCTATGTATGATGGGAGATGTGATTCTGTATATATGTTTCTCATACTGTTAATAAAGCCCTGTGGCCAATAGAAAACTAGATAGGTGGGGCTAGGAGACTAGGAGGAGGAAGAGGAAGTAGTAGGTGGAGTCGAGATGTAGCCCAGGGAAGACGCAGCACGCCTGCCGCGCGGCTCCCCGATAAGACGACCACGTGGAAATATTTAGATAAGTAGAAATGGGTTAATAATTAAGACAGAGCTAGCCTATAAACAGTAATGGTAATTGGCCAACAGGATTGTATCAAATACAGAGTCTGTGAGTGTTATTTGGGGCACATGTGGTTGCAGGACAATGGCGGCAGAACCAGCAGCAGAACCGGCGGCAGCCGGCGGGGAAACCTGCTGTAACATAATGGTGTCAGAAGCGGGATTGAGAACTTTCGCTTAAAACTTAACAAAAGCTTAAAAAATAGTTTTTAGAAACAAGGGAACAGAGACTTCTTGGTAGCAGCATTTTCTTGATTGGATTTGTTTTGCTGTAGACAGAGATTTGCGCGGCTCCTTTAAGGGAAGTTTCCAAAATTAGCATAAGCGGCAAAAACCGCCTTGCTTTTAAAGAGCTCTGCTAACAATTCATTGGTGTGTACAAGAGCTGCAATGAAGGTTTACACTGTGTTTTAAAAATACGCTGGCTTGGGAGAGAAAAAGAAACAGGATACAATGGTTTAAAAAAGAAAAAAGGAAGTAGAATTAATCCTAGTACTCGGCAGACAGAGGCAAGCAGATCTCTGTGATTTCAAAGTAAACCTGGTATGGAGTGAATTCCAGGACAGATAAAAGTTACACAGAGAAACCCTGTCTCAAAATATGTAAAAATAGAAGTAGAAGAAATAGAATAATAAAAAAGCCACGTAAAGATGGAAAACACAGAGAAATTTTGGATACTATACGTGCTTCTGTTGTCTTTAAATTATTTGATTGCTGAGAAAACAACTACTGATAAAAGAAATGCTGCTGGATTAATTCAATTTATATATTTTAAAAATGCTTTGACTCAAAAATTCAAGCCTAAGGACAAGTTACTGGGGAAAAGGATTTCTATTTTTATTTCCACAGAAAATGAAAAGCTATGGATTCTTTCCAGACTTATGTGGTTTGATCAAGCCAGACCCCCTGAAACAACTCCCCAGGTGATCCAACATTCAAAGCAATTGAGACAAAGCCTTGCAGACTACTGCCAAGATTTCTGCATCTTCTTTGGACCCCCATGACAGCGCCCTCTACCAGCAGGAAGTAGTTTGGAAAGAACGACGCCCAAATTCCCAAATGTTGTTTATAAATGTTTGTTTTCATTTATATGGGCTTGGTTATAAATGGTTAATGACACAAGCAATCCTTGTAAAGGTAAAAAGGGAATTAAGGTATAGATATGAGTACTTTGCTTTGGAATGGATTTTCTTTTATTGATACAATTTAAGGTCAATTTTGTGATATGTATATTTCTCCTCTTGTTTAGGTATTGTGTTTATATAGCTCATTTAGAAATGTAATGTATAATTTAGTACAGATTAGAGAGTTACCTATGATAATCAAGCTTGGAGTTAGTTAGGTTTTCTAGATATATAGAGATGTATTTGAGATGGATAGGCATTCTTCAAACCTTTCAAAGACCTACAGAATATGGCATTTAAAACGATTTAGGGATTTTCTTGACAGTGAGGCACAACTGCTCCTGGTAACACCACCTACAGAAGAAAGGAAGATGGACATCGAAGAAACACATGAAATTTGCCTCTAATATGGCAAGACTAGCCATCTGGACAAGATACTGCTCTTGTCTAGACTGACTATATGCTGAATAAACTGGATGTGCAGGACCCACAGAAAGATGACTGCTGATTCAAGATGGAAATTGCTACAGGATTCCTGTTTCATGGAAGAGGCTGCCAGACAGCCAGATAGTCTACAGGACACAGAGAAAAGTTTACTGCCTTGTTGAGGAATCTGGACACACACTATGGCCTATGGGCTGAAGATGGAACTTTACAGAAGAACTTCGGGTGACTGACCAGGCAATGCATTGTCTCTGTCATTTCTAGAGTTTATATATTATCCTTCTGTGGTCTTTGAAGGAGTTGAAGACAGATAGTTATGATTATAGTTTTTCTTAGTTAGGATTAAAAATAAGTTACATATAGGTCTTTAGACTGACAAAGATAGGATAGATGATATTTTCTTTAAGTCTTACAAAATGTTAATGGACTAAATATTGTTAACTGTGATTCTTATTTGATAACTGTTGTATGGTATATTTTGCTATGTTAAGGTTAAACCCCTTCTTTTACTTTAGACAGAAAAGAGGAGGTGATGGGAGATGTGATTCTGTATATATGTTTCTCATACTGTTAATAAAGCCCTGTGGCCAATAGAAAACTAGATAGGTGGGGCTAGGAGACTAGGAGGAGGAAGAGGAAGTAGTAGGTGGAGTCGAGATGTAGCCCAGGGAAGACACAGCACGCCTGCCGCGCGGCTCCCCGATAAGACGACCACGTGGAAATACTTAGATAAGTAGAAATGGGTTAATAATTAAGACAGAGCTAGCCTATAAACAGTAATGGTAATTGGCCAACAGGATTGTATCAAATACAGAGTCTGTGAGTGTTATTTGGGGCACATGTGGTTGCAGGACAATGGCGGCAGAACCAGCGGCAGAACCGGCGGCAGCCGGCGGGGAAACCTGCTGTAACATATGTATATTTTAAAACACACTGTAACCCTTCTTTGCCAGCTCTCGTACACACCAATGAATTGTTAGCAGAGCTCTTTAAAAGCAATGTGTTTTTATGTTGCTTATGCTAATTTTGGAAACCGCCATTAAAGGAGTTACTCAAATCTCTGTCTCTAGCAAAACAAAGTCCAACTGAGAAAAATGTTGCTACCAAGAAGTCTTGTTTGTCTTTGTTCCTTTGTTTCTAAAACATTTGATAAGCTTTTCTTAGTTTTAAGTGGAAGTTCTTATTAGCCGTGTTGGGCACCATTATGTAAGAAGTTTATTTTCCCACTGGCCGCCTGCTCCCAATGCCGCACCATCCATCCACGAATAACACACAGGGACTCTGTATTTGATATAAAGCTGTTGGCCGGTTACTAGTTTCTTATCAGCTAGCTCTGTCTTAATTATTAACCCATTTTTACTAATCTAAGTACTTCCACATGGTCTCATCTTACCAGAGAAACGCTCAGACCTCTGTTCTCTCTGGTCTCTACATGCTGACTCCTCCTAACCATTTTCTCTTTCTTCCTAGTCAACCTGATGCATCTGGACTACAAACTTAACCCTAAAACTGGTTTGTGACTGCTTTGCTTGAGACAACTCATGACTAGCTAGCTGTAATGGTGCACCTTCTTATTACACCCTGGCCAGAGTTTCAAGTAAAACTCCAGTCCAGAATTTTCTGACACACAGTGATTAGCTACATATGTCATAGCCAGTTCTGTTGAGAAATTTGGTAGATAAAAATTTTCTTCCTATAGGATCCCATGGAGCAATCATCATCCCATTTCAGCAGGAAGTAATCTTAAGATAACGATGCCCCCTTTCCCCACTTTGAACTTTAGGGATAATATTCATCTTCATAGAGTTGGTTTTAGTTACTTGGGGTTGGGTATGGAAGGAGATACTTAGATTCGGTTATCTCTTTTAGACAGGAATTGGGTATGGTTGGGAAAGGTATGGTTTAGAATGGGTATAGGTAGATTAGCCTTTCTTCTTGTGAATTATTTAGTAAGAGAGAGATTAGTATTCAGCTTACATTGTTATATATTCTTATCTGTGGTAACTTATGTAAAATTAAGTTTATATTCCATTCCTGTAAGAATTGTATATTTTGTCGTATTGTGTGAAAGCGTTCCATTTATGATGTTTTATGCACATTATTCTTGCCATATTCTATGTATGTATACTTTTGCTTGTGTTCAAGACATTTTGTATATTGATACAATTTGGGATATTTATCATGCAGCCCTTTAGAGTTCTACCTCTTGTCTAGACATTTCTATTATAACTCTACTTTAGAAATATACATATACATATATATATACATATATATATATATATATGTATATATATATGTATAATTGTTTAGGTATTTATCCCTGCTTTACTCAAGGAAGTTGAAATCAGTTTATTATTATTATTTTTCTTTCCTGAGTTCCTGAGTACTACAGATTATCTTCACCCATGTTTCCTTTACCTATGAGATTAGTCAGACATGGATGCTTAATCTTCAAACACTTCATAAGCCTGCAGAACATGGCATTTAAATGTTTTAATATTAGTACTCTGTTGACATGAGACACTGTTGCTCCTGAGAGCACCATGCACTTTCCCAAAAAAAATGTTGGACACTATTGTTGCTCCTTCTGGGGTTCATCCTCGCTTCAGCTAATGGCCTCTTAGGCAAGGAACTGCCCCCACCTTGACCACTGAATTGGACATGTGGTCCTATGTGCTTGTTGGAGACAAACGTAGAAGACTGCTGAACCTTGCCAAGTCAGGGTAAGACAGCCTTTCTACCTCCCTGCTTTTGTTGTGGTCTGTCAAGTACTCTTGGCCTTAGCCAAAACTGGCTGTACCAACGTTGCTGTGAGACCTTGGGTGACTGTCCACGTAGCTTGCTGTTTCTGTCCTCGCTGCACCTTTTGGAAGTTGCCCATCCACAATTCCTGTCTACCCAAGTATCGTTATTTTCCTTCTCAGGTCTTGATGAAGTAGTAGATTAAACTATCACAGCTATTATTCTCTCTTCCTAGTTAGATATATTATGTACTAGACTTAAGCTTTCCTGCTTAGGACAACTCCCTTATGTAAACTCCCTTATGCCTTCCCCCTAGGACTAGATATGTAGGCCATTTTGTTCTCAATTTTCTTTTCTTAGAGCACACTTGTCATTCACTGTTTTGTATATAGTTTTGTATCAAGACTAAATCTTTTCTTTAGACTAAAAGGGGAATTGTAGTGGGATATTTAGCTTGTCTGCTTCTGTGGCACTGACCATGCCCATTGTGGGTGGAGCCAGGGGTGGAAGTAACCCATGGGACTTGGTCTGAGGAGGAGCTGGGGAAAGCTCTCTTGCTGATGAGATGTGGAGAGGAGAGCATCTGGTGGAACTTGTTGGTGTTCATCTGTCTAGGTTGTAAGTTATTTCTCCCTGAATAAACATGTATTCGGCCTATTTGTTAATCCTGAACCTTATTAAACCACAATAGGATGGTTCACTTCAGTGAATTAAGGGAGAAAATGCTCATCATGGAAAGAAAATTTTTGTTCTCAAAATCTAGCCTAGTGGGAATTTTCCAAATAAAGAATGGGCAGCCAAAGCTCCTTATGTGGCAGGAAAAATAAAAGAAAAACTCAGAATGACCTTAACTGCTCTTTCTATGTCTTGTTTGTATTTTCAATCTTTTGAAGAAACAGCAAATCAGTGCTATTCCTTGTGTTTGGAAAAACAGATCTGTAGAGAGCCACAAAGTGCCATGCCTTAAAGTGGTGCTGGCCTTACACCTTCCTGTTGGTGAACGCTCTCTGGTGTAAACAAGCCCTTAATTGGTTAAGTCTGTTCAGCCTGTCTGCTTCCCCATTAGAGTAGCCTATCTGCAGGGTCCACGTGGCTCACTGGGGTTGGTTAGCTCAAGAGTATTTAAGCCTGTGCAGGGGTCCCCCGGCTCTCTCTCTCTCGTGGGTCAGAAAAACTTATATCAAGGATCCTGATTAAAACTTCATGAAGAAGATCTACCCGGAATCATGTCTTCCTTGCTGGTGAGGGCAGGCGCGTACACAGATCAAATATAGTAAAATGGCCCTTTGTGAGAAATGTTACCATATATATCTAGTGTCCTTTTTACACTACATTTCTCTCTGAATTTATGAATGGTCATAAAATCCTGTTCACCCATGGTGGCCTGCTTTAACTTTCTGAGAAGTAAGTTTATTTGAAATTCAGAAGAGAAAAAAGAGAACACATGGTGTTGACTGAACCTGATCTTGTAATATATCTATTGAGGGTAACACAGCCTTGAGTATACATTGACCTATAAGGCTGCCTCAGTCACTAGTGGGATGGATTTGTTGCCAAATGCACTTGTAACCCTGGGCTTTTCAGGAGTCATTAAGATTGCACTTTATTGAAGAGTCTGTAGTTGGCCACCATTCTTCAAAATATGTGTGTTGCTCATACTCTTTTTATAGCATTTGGATTTCACATCCCCTTTTCTATCTTCTTCAGCTAGCATTACATTGGGTATCATGATGACTGTGGTACAAATTGGGATATATTCAGGAAGCAGTGAATTGTAGGAGACAAAGATCAATTGCTCCATCTCAGGCAAACTGTGACAAAGGATGACATAGTTTATTACCAATCATATTTCATACATTAGAAAAGTTTAAATATCTGTACAATATTTGGCTAGATAGATCATCCAGTGAGGACGTGATCATTTAACTATGTTAAAACAATCTCTTGTCTTGATGAGTTGGATCAATAACATTAAATGTAAAGAAGTGACTTGTCATCTAATTCTAAATCTCTCCTAACAATTGGGGACATAATGCCATTACTAAGACTATATTTAGATTTTTAGGATTTAAATGAGTTGGCATATTTGAAAATTATTTACAATTTTTGATAGTTGGTTATACCTCCAACCCTAAATTTATCACTAATATGCATGAAAGCAGAAAGTTCTGAAGTGACTGAGCACAGTACTTCAGTGCTTGAAAATGCATCTCTTTTTTTGTCAGATTGTGGTAACTAAAAAATGTGGTAAATTTTGTTACACAGTAGCATTTGTAATGACAGTTGGATTTTTTCTGTTTGTTTTCTATACTCTATGTTAGAAATTGAAAGAATTTATACTGTCACAGTGCTTAATGAACTTAATGGTGATCAACCCTCTAAAATCTATCGAGATGACACTGGAATGACAATAGAGGAAGGGAGAGACTTTACTATATAGTGTCCTGTATTAAGGAAAATTTCATTGTTGTTGACATCTTATTTGTTTGTTTGTTTTACCTGAAGACCCACCCACACAGAGCACTGTGGTTCTGCATTTGTGGTTTTCATTTTTGAAATGTTTGATGATTCTGGTAGTGTGTGAAAGAAGGCTTGCAACATATCACACTAGTGTTTGTGCAATAGAGGGAAGGTAACACAGACGATGTGACACATAGATAGGAATCATTTCTTAGCACACATGAGTAGTCCACAGCCACGGGTTCCTGGTGTTTACATCAGTGATTGTCATAGTGTTTGAAGATGACAGTCTGCTGCCATTTAATAACCATATTTCATGATGGAAATTATCTGCAGTGCATGACACTGTGCCTTTACTGAAGAGATGGTCTCTGACAACACCACTGGAATTACCATCATGCAAATCCCACACAAAGAACTTTTAATTTAATACAACTGGAATTACCATCACGCACACCCCACACAAAAAGAACTTTTAATTTAATATAACATTTTAGGGTTTGTGCTAAAGACAAATACTATAATATTTAGAAAAATTACATTATCTGAATAGTGCATTTGAAATTTCAGGGTAGTAATATGAAAAGTAGATAGGAAATGCCATAAATTTGCTATTAGGGGAATTGGAGGAAAGCATTAACATGTGTGACCAAAGGAATTCTGTGTTTCTTCCTGGAAAATTAGAATAATACTTTTCTCACAGAAACCCAAGTTGAAAATGGATTTATCTGAAAAGTAAAAGAGAATGTTTTAAATAACAAAGTAATACATGCTTGACAATTTTACCATCTCTGAGATTTCCTCATCAAAATGATAGTGCACATAGAACAAATATTGCATTAGAGAAACTCAGGCTCTGCCTCTTCACAAACAACAGTGAAGTGACAGCAATGTCATACAAATCTAAGAGGCTAAATTATCTTTCACTAGCTAATTTAAAGACAACGTTAACATTAAGTTTTCAATCACCTAACACACAGTAATTAAACTGCTCAGACTCATTAACATTCCTGACAGATTGGCTTACAGCATACAGCTAAAGAGAAGGCACTTTCATTAGAGTAGAATGGCCCTTATGCTGATAAAAGGGACTGGCTTCTATCTACATCTAGGTACTATATAACTATGGGGTAAAGGACAAAGATTGAGATACAAAAATCTTCCTCATTGCACTGGCCCAATTGGTATCTGATTTTATTGATCAAATCATTCAAGTCAAATTTCATATTATTAACAGACTAAAATATGTCTTATCAATACATTTTTCTTTATATGAGGAATTACCTAGAGGTGACTACAAACATTTCAGCCAAAAGCATGACATATTTCAGTTATATTATTTGCTTAAGAAAGAGGTTACTTCACAATTACAAAAGGTATATTATAGAAAAAGCATATTTCTTAACCTTCAGTCTATTTGCTAGAATCATGAATGTATAACATTAACTTTGTGCCCCAAGTACCCCTGTTAATCATCCTCAGTAGCCTCCAAATGTTAATGCTGTAACATTATTATCACATTAACTTATTATGATGACAATAAAATCTAGAATTTTCTGGATGCTAAACAACTCAAGTATCAATACATAAATTGGGTCCCCATTTCTCATTCATGGGAACAAAAGGATTAGCCTGGCCCTCTTTAAGAATGAACATAATTTTCATCCATGACAGAAAGAAAATAACTCATATCCAGAACATGTTGATAATTCTGCTTCTAAACAAGTAAATATCCAAAAAACTTTAAGGAAATTGACTCAGTTTAGAATAAAAGCAACAAAACTTTATGTTGCCTGGATAAAAGACTGAATATCCAATTTTCTATTTTAATTAAGATTTTATGCAGTTTTCTTGAATTAACAGCATGAAGGAATTGGTGCAGAAGATAAGAATAGTAAGTTATCTTGGTTTTTCAATCTATTCTTCCCATATAAACTAAATATTTTCTCCTGGATCTCCACATTAATTAGTTAGCCAAATCCCTACACACCTTATAATCCTGGATGTTAAGCCTCTGGGACACATATGTATAGATCATTCTATAAGATGAGCTGAATATAATTTCTTCACTTTACTGTGTAGAGTCTACAGTGAGCTTCCTTGAAATTGGCAGAAATTTGATCTTTCAAAACCAGAGAATCAGAAATATTCCTCATTATTTTGGGAAAATTATTTTCAAATAATGACTCTACATAAACTATTTTTTAGAGAAGAAATTGAAATCTAGGTCACAGATATAGACAAAGTGTTAGACAAATACAAAATAACATTGATTTCTGATACCCAAGGAACTTTAAAGCCATAGACAAGTTGAAACAGAGGTATTTTTTTTAGTCAGTTTAACAAGCATACAAATATTAAGACTATTATTAAATACCAATTCATCAGAAAATTATTTTCAAAAGCATGTTGAGTAGCCATAAATATTGTTTGTATATTTGGGGTAATAAAATGACATATGTTTTATTTATTCATTTCAAGAAATTCCCATTCATTCACTTCAAGAATCAAAGCAAAGGAAGTTTCTGTTCACTTTTTGTTAGAAGTCTAGATTTTATAACATTTTAAACTCTATTATATTTTTCTTATGAATTTGTCAAGCTATTATGGATAAGACAAGGTGGTATACATATCATTATTTAAAAAATAAGAAAATTACATAATTTCATTTTATTTTAAATATTGTAATTATATTCCATTATATAAAGAATCCCTGAACTCTTCAGGTAAATAAGCAAAGTACTTGCAAAATTATATATTTAAAAAACAAGAATATAGAGTAAATCTGATAAAGCCATTCATAATTTGCTTCCTACTTATATAAATAGAGAGTTTTGTTTTAATTTTATCAAATCTGAGATTAAGCAAATCAGTATAATGAAGAGAGTGATGATTTGGAATTACAAAAATACATATAGATGTGACTATAGCTCTTGACTCTAGAATTTGACTTTAGTTTTTAGGGAAGTGGGATGTGAATATAGTTTGAACCTGGGAAAAAGAGTAATGGACCAACTTTAATTATGATCTGGTGTTCTGAAGATATTTGAATTTGGGTCCAATGGAAAGAAAGCTGTGGGTCATGAGAACAAGTTATCACTACTGATAATGACAAAGTTCAAAATAGGAATCCTGGGTATAAATAGGCAACATAAGGCATAATAGAAGACTTCTGGAAAAAGGGAGAGGTGGGTGGCATATAAGAAGAATCACATGACTATATTATTTCTATAATGGGATATTGAAAACCTCATCAGTAAATAACTGAAATATTCAAAAATGTTGTACAATAGATGGGACAGGAAAACACTGCAACCTCGAAGAGTATAGAAGTTTACAAGGTAAACAGAGAACACTTCCTATCTGGACACAGCATGAGTTTACAAAATTAAATGCAAAAGGAAATCTACTTGATTTGCACATGCAATAGTGAAAAGGGCGTGGGAAAAGAAGTTTTAAGTTATTGGAATTGTGGCTAAGGAAACAGCTCTCAATAGACTTCAGAGTTAGGTCACATTCACACAGAAAGGAGTGTTAAGAAGTCTGTTTGGTGGTACCATGAAACATACTATTAAAGAATGTGAGCTCTAGAGATCAGAATAGAGATTGTACTAGTTGATAGATTGAAAAGCAAACTGACAGAAATGAATAGCCACTTGAGAATATGGTAAGATGGGATCTACACATCTCCAGTCCCCATGAAACCAGGAATGGCACTAACAGGTTTATTTAATCGAATAGTTTATAACATCCTTGAACTGAAAGGATGCTTCTTTCAAGAGATATCAGATAAAAAGAGGCATATGTTTGGGGCACACTGTTGATCACTCTTGATCACTTAAGTTTGGAAGGGACTACATCTGTGTGGGAATTTAAATTTGTACAGCCACTTTGGAAATCAGTATAGCTGTCTCAGAAAAATGGGAATCAGTCCACCTTGAGACCCAGCAATTCCTTTCTTAGGCATTTACTCAAACTATGTACACTTATACCAAAAGATATCTGTTCAACTACATTAATAGCAGAGTTATTGGTAACAGCCAGAACCTGGAAGCAACCTATATGCCCCTCAACCATATAATATGGATAAAGATAATGTGTATATATATATATATATATATATATATATATATATATATATATACAATGGTATACTACTCAGCCGAAAAGCAAACAAACAAACAAAAACAAAATAAAATCTTGAAACTTTCAGGTAAATGGATGGAACTAGAAGAAACTATCCTTTCACTTTCTTACAATGCTGTCATTTTTCTAACAAGCAGACCATTCCAACTATTCCTCAAAGCAATATGGATTTGAGTATAGCCATAGTTGCTCATAATATGCATTCAGTATTAGGAAGTAATTATCTTTGTTTTTCAAGCCTTTGAACTTTTGGAGCTCTTTATTGAAGTCTAATTGTCTCATTATTCATACCATTTCCCAGGCCACTCTGATAGATTAAGATCAGAAATTTCATGGCAATTTTGTAATGCAAGCCAATATACATGGTTTACCATGATATCACAAAGCAGCATGATTTTTATTTTCATTTTGACAACTCCAAAAATCAAATTTTAGTACACACCCATGTCACACCTGTGCTGACATTCACATTTCATTATACACGTGTAGTGACCTCTGTTAGATTTCATTTCTATAAAGATACAATATTGTAGCTAAAGTATCAACTATTTTTTTGTTTACCCCTTCAACTATCATGAAATCAGATATGTGCATGGATCTTGTTTTAGCTTTTATACTCACAAACATAAGATAATAAAATAAATAAAATATATATATAGGCACACAAGATGGTTGCTTGGTGCCTGCAGAGGTAAGAACTAAGGATCAGATGCCCCGGAGTTGTTGCACATAGTTGTGAGTAGCCATGTGGGTGCTAAAGATCTTACTTGAGTCTTCTTATCCATGAAGCTAAATCAACAGCTTCTTAATTTAAAGGTCAAATAATTTCAATAGTTTGAAGATTTCAAAACCAGTTTTCCAATTTGCAAATATGTACTTCTTACCAAGAACACAACAGCAATATAGTAGAGTATATAGCATCTTTATATAATTTGTTCTTGTTGGCTATTGTATATATTTTCTTATTTTATAAACCCACAGGCTACAATATTTGACATCTTCAAATTTTGATACAATTACTAATGAAGGAAGTTTACGTATAGCCTAAATATTTCATGCATGTTTGAAATTATTACAAGAAAGTACTCACTAATTTATACAATGAATGAAAATTAATAAAAAAATATACTGAAAATATAAGACCCAGCAAGCCAACTTATCTACTGGTTTGTGAAAGTGATGAACATTTAAGTCAGTTGTAGGTAGTACAGCTTATTAATTCTGCTAAAATGTCTGGCATCAATGTCTAACGGTATTTTTAAGTCTTTTGTCTCACTATACTCTAGTTGAATAAAATGTAACCTTATTGTGAATATTTCCTCAGGAGGAATAAAGAAATAATACACATTTTTAGGAAACGTAATCCACAGAAGAGTAATTTGTACATTTGGAGAATATTGTCACTTCTGCTCAAGAGGACCATCTGATATCATGTTGTGGCACATAGGTTAATCCATATTCTGTACCCTCTGGGTAGGAAGAGTGGAGTGCTGCCCTTGGAAGCATCGCCTGCCGCCTTGGCAGGAGCGAGATCCACGTGGCCTGAATTATGGAGTTATTCCAGCCCTGCAGATATGAAATCATTCAGGTTTCTACAAAGGAATAAGAATGGCATTGCCCCAAAGCCCTCATTTCACACACCATCACTCAAAATATCTCCAACTTTTATAATCTATCTGAAATCGCATTCATCAGCACTCACAATACTAGAGTCAGGGTACACTTGGACATTGATGATAATAAGGCAGTTGTTGCTATATTGTTTTAATTACCATGATTGTTATGATAGCACAATTAACATTTTTATTATTCTTTGTATTTAGTGAGCTTAAGGAAAGCTAGAATGTGAGTTACTGGCAGGTATTCTCCATCTTATCACATTGAAATGTGCTCATTTTGCATACAGATTGAATAGCCATCTGTCCCAATTTCCCATCTCCAAATATAAGTATGTTGACATGAAATGAATTTGAAATATATAGGTTCTTTCTTAATATTTGTCAAGGCACATAATATATGAAAATAAGGCATGCAAATTGTGGTAAAATGTGAACTCAGTTATCATATATGCACATACATACATATATCTACATAAATATTTACTTTCCAGTTTCAGTCCATGTATCCATCATGCTGTTAGTCTTCTGATCTTTACAAAGAAATGGAAAAGCAAGGATGAAGAATGAACATATGTTTGTTTGTTTAATACCAGCACCAGCTTCATTACCCATAATCAAAATTGCTACCTCCTTCTACACAAAGCAGATGAGTAGAGCAATAACCCAGGCATGGGGTTGCAGCTCGACTGCCATTACATTTGCTCAGTTGAGAAGTCAAGGGAGGACATGCATTTGTGTTCTTCCCACTTTGGGTTATTGCACAGCAGCATCAGCTGTGGACCCCTAGAGGATCCATACTTAAGACAATGAAGAATTAGTCATACGATTAAATGCATACCAAGCAAATTCCTAAACATCCACAGTTGCAATTTCCAGTGGCTAGTTGCAGTTTAACTTTAATTATTTTATGCTCAGTTTCCTCTTCTTTTTATTCATTTATTTCTTTTTTCGATATGTTTTACATATCGATCCCAGTTCCCTCTCCCTCTCTCACTCACTCTCTCCCTCCATCTTTCTCATACCCCCCAACCACGCTTCCATCCCATCCCCCCTCCCACTACACAGGGAGGGTATTGCCTTCCAGGAGGGAACAGCAAAGTCTGTCAAGTCATTTGGAGTAGGGATTAGGCCCTCTGTCCTGCCTCTGGGTTAAGGTAATAAATTACCTTTTAGTGTGTATAGTGTGTGCGTGTGTGTGTGTGTGTGTGTGTGTGTGTGTGTGTGTGTGTGTGTATTTCTATGTAGTTCAGAAGATCACTGGACAAATTTGGTTTCACATGAATCAAACTCGGATGGTCTGAGAGGCTTTATCAGCTGATTAAACTCATTAACACTGATGTTATGATTTTTGTTTGTTTGGGTTTTTTTTTTTTTTTTGAGAAAGAGTTTCTCTGTGTAGCCCTGGCTGTCCTGGAATTCACTCTGTAGACCAGGCTGGCCTAAAACACAGAGAGATCCTCCTGCTACTACCTCCTCAGAGCTGGTATTAAAGATGTGGGCCAGAACTTCATCATCCCTGAGTAGTTAGTCAGTTTCTAGGAAAGTCTATGAAAGACAGGGAAAAACAGTGGTGAGTTAAATACTATGGAGAAAGAAAAGCTCAAAGGACAGTAACTTGGTCTTGTTTCCTGGAAATATATGTATATATATGTGTGTGTGTATGTGTGTGTGTGTGTGTGTGTGTGTGTGTGTGTGTGTGTGTGTGTGCGTGTGTATTTATATATAATTTAATTCAACATTGGAAAAATTGGATATTCTTTCTTAATATTATAAGCCCTAGGGAGTACATTTACATTGTAAAGAGATAATGTTATATTAGATATTGGATATATGTAAATTTGAATAAAATAATACTTAAGTGACAGTTTTTAAGATGTTTCTAATGTACAGTGTAAAATAAATATTTGATTCTTTATTATGACTCCTAAAATGAAATAAGCCATATGTCACATCTAGAACACATGAATACTTTGGCCAACTTAATTTAAAATATTTCCATTTAAAAATTTTAAACAGAAATTTCATAGTAACTTTAAATTAACTCATCATTTTGCTTTACTGAATCTACACCTAGCCTTCAAATTTCCAAAAGTTGCTAAATATATTTTCATCTTAAAGTGTGCCACACCCGTTCATTCAGTCCTTTAACAATATTCTAGTCAGTAATCAGTCTTTGGTTGTTTCACAATTTTTGTAGAGTCAGTGCATTACTTGAATGAAACTAAAAAATTCAATTTAAAAAGATAAACTTGTACACTAGGCACAATGCAGAAACTATCATACAGCCATATGGTTTGCTGGGATCCTCAATATAGAATATAAGTTAAAAAAATCATATTACACTATCAGTTTAGATCAGTTTTTATCAGCTTCAAATAGAGATGCACACTTTCTATCACAGTATGGTTATAGCCTAAAAAATAAAAACTAAGATCATAATGAAATTGGACGTTTCAGTTCTATAGTTCAGTTTTCACAAACATCACAAAATAAATAATGTTAAATATTTATAACTATATTTATACTTTCTAATATTAACTCAGTAGAAAACAATATTTTATAATTTCTTTTTTTGGTTTTGTGTATGAATGTGTGTGTGTGTGTGTGTGCGTGAGTGTTTGTGTTGTGAGTGTGTGTGGTGTGTGTATGCCTGTTTATATGTATGTGTGTTTATATGCATGTGTGTGTGTGTGTGTGTGTGTGTGAGTGTGTGTGTGGGTGCCATGTGTTTCATGCCTTTTATGAGATTATTGTCCTCCCAGGGCCTTCATGAAGGGATGACCCTGACCTGACACTCATTGACTGAGCTTGGTGACCCTTCTAATCATGGAGAAATATTCTGCGACCCTTTAATCTGAATCTTTCATGAGTCCAAAGCCAGAACCATGCGGATAAAACTGTCAAATATGGCTACCTGAAACTTTAGCCCATGAAATCACTTTTGCAACAGTTTTTACTAATTCAAGTCTTCCTCTGACAAGTTAAACACTTACCTGGGTAGGGTTTATACTTCCCTTTATTCTAAGAGAGATTTGTGCTTTCAATGGTGTTAACTTCCTTAATTCCTTAACATTTATAGCCTATCAACTAGCAGAAGCCTCAGTGGTAGAATACAACGTGTTACTGTGCTTTTCTTCTGAAAACTGTACATTTTGTATTTCTACCCTACTTGCTCATTTCATTCAGTACCTACACCAGGGTGAGTGCCAATAACCACGCACCATTGTCAATACAAGGGTATCTTGACATCTCCTCCAGCAAAGAATTTAGCCTATCACTTCTAAATGTCACCTTAGCAATTTCTAATAATATTATCAGAAATTGTTCATCTTCACTTTGGTTGCCAAAATAGCACAAAAATGGTCTCTAACCTGGTTGCTAATTTTACTCACCTCTGAACCCTCTTGAGCTGGGCCTCTATGTTCTCTACAGTTCTCAGCTGTACTGGTTTACATTACTAAGATATCACATTTAGTTTTGCATACAGCATTTAATTGCTTTTCTAGTCTGACGTCTCAAAGTCTTTCACCTTCTTTCAAAAAGCCAAAATCAACATGGTCAATTTCTTCACAGATACAGCCCTCTTACTGCTAATACCTTCTGTCCTTGTTCCTTTTCTGTGAAAAAGCAACATGACAAGGATACTTTTAGAAGAAAGGGCTTAAGGTTTCATATGCCTAAGAGTCCATCACTGTCACAGGAGGAGCATGACAACTAGCATACAGGTGTGCATTTGAAGGAATTATTGAGAACTCACATTTTGATACACAAACAAGCAGAGAGAACAAAAATAGAATGCTTGTATCTAAAAATCTCAAAGCCAGTTTCCAATTGATGCATTTCCTACATAAGACTGTACCTTCTAATCCTTTCTAAATAACCACCAACAAGGGACCACATATTCAAATGCCTGAGCCATACTGGGGACTTCTGTCATTCAACCCACCATCTGTTTTCAATTTTTAATTGGTTCTACAGATATTGTAATGCAATCATTTTTTTTTTAACATTATAACAAAGCTATGTATTAGTTTCACCCAAACTTATCTCCTAGGATTTAAATGTCAGGTCTCCATATTTTTCTCAAGAAATAATATCTGGTGAAAGTCAGTAAGAGAGTAATAAGTTTTTTGAAATGGAAGCATTTACATCCTCTAGTTTGGAGAATCCATGGTGGCCCACTCACTCTTAAAGTGACCAAGAGAGGAATAACTTTTTCACAATGAAAACATTTCACCCTTGAGTTTGGAGAGTCCACAGTGGCACCCTGACCCTGGCAAACTTCTGCTCAGGTGTGGGGCTAGAAACTATTTATGAAAAAGACAAGTTGTGTGCTTGCAAGAGCTTCTGAAAGGTCAAGTAGGGAGGCTTGACTGAGTGTGTGTAATATACCAAGCAATTGTCTGAGTAAAGGAAGAAAAGAGGCAGGCAATGTTCAAAATTTTGTGTTAGTGCATGGTAATATGATTGTATTGCTGAAGAATTCCAAACCAAATGAACCACAAAACCAGGAAAATCCAATATACCTCAGTTTGGAGAATGGGAGATGCATGAGGTAATTCATCTAGGTTGTTAACTAATTCTTAAACTGGTTTGAGGCTTTAAATGACATTTATCTTTTGTAATTACTACTTGTAAACAAAGATAAGGAGCTTGAAGATACATAATAAAAAAATTAAATTTTCATGTGGCCTCTGATTCCCAACATGTTTGAGATAAGATGCACAATGCACATCATTCTCTTTCAAAACAAATTTAAAATAAAAAATTAAGATACTCTGAATTGATACAAAAGTAATGGGAGGATCTTTAGGAATTTCAATACTGTTACAGAAGGCAAATCTACCATCCCCTTACTCTTTTTCTGTAAAGAGCATGCTATTGCAGTAAAGTTACAAGCTCACCTTCTAGAATAATTAGGTAATCTTAGAAAGCTCTGGAACTAAAATGTGGTATAGGATAGGTGTTCTTTGGAAGTTTTTGTATCAACTCCTGAAAAAGTACTTTTCTTTCATACCATGCTGAGGGTGTAGTAGATATCTTACTGCTGGTGGCATGGTGAGGTGACAATTGACTGGAATACCTGGCCATCTATTTTCTGTATTCCAGAGGCTTCCCTCTTATCTGAAACTCTTGGGCAAATCAGTCCTTTTTCAAGGCATCCTTGACTTTACTCTGGTGTCACTACACCTCAACATATATGGACTTCTTTGGACTTCTCCATTCCAAGGGCATCTTTGATGGGAGAGGTCATTCTGTAAACATGTTTCTCTTATTGGTTAATTCATAAAACACTGTTTGCCAATAGGAAAGCAAGATAGATGGGACTAGGAATCAAAGAGGCGTATGGAGGAGATTCAACATATAGAATGGAAAGAGAGCAGAATTCTGGCCCCTCTCTCTGGTAGGATAAGACCACGTGGAAATAATTAGATTGATAGAAATGGGTTAATATTTAAGACAGAGGTAGCCAATAAGAAATGCTAATACCAGGCTAACAGCTTTATATCTAATACATTGTCTCTGTGTTTTGTGGGGACTGGCGTGGTGGTGGGCCCAGGCTGGTGGAAAATATACTCATAACACACATACTGTCCCCATTCCATTTCTGGGATATTATCATGCTTCTCTAGACCCGTAGTGTCCAGTAGCATTTTCAATAATTAGTATCACAGATCCTCACCAGGTCTGGAGGCATCAAAATTCACTTCAAGTTTAGGAGGCATGGCCTTGTTGGAGGAGGTTTCTTACTAGTTGGACTTTGCCCTTTTCTCTCTCTACATCCTACTAGTGAATAATGATGCAATCTCAGCTGCTATTCCAGCACCAATGTTTGATGCCATGCTTGTACCCATGAATGCCATGGATTCTCACACTCCCCAACTGTAATCTCCAAATGAAACTGTCCTTTTTCTTGGCCTTGGAATTTTACCATTAGCTACAGAAAAATAACCTAGACAACTTCTAGCCCACAGACATCCTGACACATTTCTATTTGCAGTCCTTCCCAGGTCAAGGGCATACACTTACTGAGTGTTAACCCATCTACAAGTTATGAGTACCATAGATCCTCTCCATATGGGACAACTCAGCACTTTTCAATTTCTGGTATATTTTGCTTTTCTAGCCCTTAGAGATTCTGACTCAACTACTTCTAGTGGCAAAAGATGCCTATCTATTTGCTAGTTATCCCAAGCCACTTTCAATTTGTGATGTACCAAGGCCCTATGTATTCAGGGAGTTTCCTGACTCCTCTAAATTGATTGAAGACCATGAATTCACTCTAATCCAGAATATTCAAGGCATCCTGGACTCTCACTATTTGCCATATATCCCTATTATTCTCCATTCCAGGAACATAAAGGATGCTCTCCAGGTCAAGATCATCTTAGGTAATCTCCATTTACAGAACATCTCTGTATTTTTGTATGTCCATCCATGTACAAGAGAGCTATAGAACCACAAATATTCAGGACCAGCAAAGAAACTGCTCATGAAAATTATACTTAAATGCATTAAAACGCAAAATAAACAAATTATATTGAAAGTTACTAGAGAAAAAAAGATTGAACCACTGTAAAGGTAAGCCCATTAAAATTGCACCTCTGCTCTATGTCTAAAATCCTTATATGAGTGGTTGAATACCATGTTCCTGTTTTTGTGACTGGGTTACCTCATTCAAGCTGGTTTTTCAAGTTCCATCAATTTGCCTAGAGATTTCAAGATTCCATTGTTTTCTTTTTTCTTTTCTTTTCTTTTTTTTTTTCCTGCTCAGTAGTATTCCATTGTGTAAGAGAATACATCTTCTTTATCCATTCTTCAGTTGAGGAGCATTTAGGTTGCTTCCAGATTCTGGCTATTACAAATAATGCTGCTATGAACATAGTTCAACAGATGTCTTTGTTGCATGGATGTGGATCATTTGGATATATAACTAAGAGGGGGATTGCTGGGTCCTATGATAGACTATTTCCCATTTTCCTGAGGAACCACCATACTGATCTCCAAAATGGCCGTACAAGCTTGCCACAAGAAGTGAAGGAGTGTTCCCCTTTCTCCACATCTTATCCAGCATAAGTTGTCACTGGTGTTTCTACTTTTAGCCATTCGGCAGGAGTGAGATGGTATCTCAGAGTTGTTTTGATTTGCATTTCCCTGATAGCTAAGGATGTTGAGCACTTTCTTAAGTATTTTTCAGCCTTTTTATTTCCTCTGTTGAGAATTCTGTCTTCAGCTCTGTACCCAATTTTAATAGGGTTATTTGGTGTTTTGCTGTTTAGTTCTTGAGTTCTTAGTATATTTTGAAGATCAGCCCTCTGTCAGATGTAGGGTAGGTAAAGATCTTTTCCCAGTTTTTGGGCTGCCATTTGGTCTTGATAACTATTTCCTTTGCCTTATAGAAGCTTCCCAGTTTGAGGAGGTCCTATTTATTAATTGTTGATCTCTGTCTGTGCTACTGGAGTTATGTTCAGGAAGCAGTCTCATAGAGCAAAGGATCACCAGCCTATAACTTGTACAGCCAGAGAAAATAGAATACAAGGAGGAACCTAAGAGATTCATACAAGGTCCCTCACATGAGGGGAAAGGAACAAAATCTCATGAGCATATTGGGAGCCGGGGGAGGGCAGTGAGTGAAGAGAAAGCTAGGAGAACAGATGGAGAGGAGAGAAAAGCATATGGGACTAGGAAGATTGAGTCAGAGGAGGAATAGACTAGAGAAAGAAAAAAAGAGAGATACCATAAAAGGAGCCATTATATGTTTGAAGAGAAAACGACTCTAGAGAAATATCCAGAGACCTACAAGGATTACCCCAACTAACAATGTGAGCAAGAGTGGAAAGGCTACCTTAAATGCCCTTCTCTGATAATGAGATTGATGACTAACTTATCTACCATTATAGGAGTCCTCATCTAGTAGCTGCTAGAAAAAGAAGCATACATCCACAGCTAAACACTGAGCTGAACTAGAATCCACATGCAGAGAAGGAGGAGTGATAAGAAGAATGGGACAAGACCAAGCTACAGAAACCCACAGAGTCAGCCGACCTGAACAAGGGGAGCTAATGGACCCCAAAGACTGATAGCTAGGAAACCAACATTGGATTGACTCAGAATCCCTGAACATGAGTCTCAGTTACAAAACCTGGACAGTCTAAAGTTCCACTCTGACAGTGCAACCAGGATGTATCCCTGGTATATGAAAGGACTTTGGGAGCACATTCCCCATGGAGGGATACTCCCCTAACCTAGAGACAGAATGGAGGGCCTAGTCCTTACTCCAAATGACTTAACATATTTTGTCCACTCCCTGTGGAGTAGTTGGGGATTTGTTGGGAGGATGGTCAGGGGGCATGGGAGGGAGGGATCAAAAAAGAAATTAAAATAAATAAAATTTAAAAAAAAAACTCATTATTAGGCAAAAACTTTTAAATCCAGAAGGGCTGAAAGGTTAAACTTGAAAGACCACAACTGTCAAGGCAGACTATTATACCCAACAAAATTTTATAAATTGAAGGACAAATATAAACTCACCATGGTAAAAACAAATTAAAAACAAAACAAAACAAAAACAAAGGCTGGGCAGTGGTGGCACAGGCCTTTAATCACAGTACTGGGGAGGCAGATTCAGGTGGATTTCTGTAAGGCTGAGGCCTGCCTTATCTTCACAGTGAGCTCCAGGACAGGTCCCTAAACTGCACTGAGAAACCATGTCTCTTGAAATGAAACACCATAAAGCTAACTCTATTGAGGGTGCTGAAAAGAATATTTTGGTAGAAAGAGAAGAATAAACACATCAAACACACACACACACACACACACACACACACACACACACACATAATCACAAGGAATAAATAAAACAATAAAAAAGGTTTATGAATATACCTCAAAATCAATAAGATGACAGGAATTTATATATATACAGGAATTTATATATATTTTATATATGTACATTATGTATATATGTACATATATGTATATATGTACATATATATATATGTACATAATGACCCCTATAAGGTAGAGTTTTCTGGCCCAGCAGGCCCCACTGTCCTTCTCAGCCCCAATAAACACACAAAGACTTATATTAATTTTGAAACTCTTCACTGGTGACTAGGGCTTCTTATTGGCTAGCTCTGTCTTAATTATTAACCATTTCTATTAATCTAAGTATTTCCATGTGGTCTTTCCTTACTGGAGAAGAGTCCAGTGCATCCTACCCTCCTGGTCTCCACATGGTGACTACTCTCTGCCTACTCTTTCCTGTATTCTCTTATCCTAGTCCCGCCTATCTTCCTGTCTTATTGGGCATTAGTGTTTTATTTATTAACCAACAAGAGAAACATATACACAGAAGGACAACTCCCATCAGACCTCAGATTACTAATGTTCTCAAAAGCCAAAAAGAGACACAGACTAGCAGTTTGGCTTAAAAAATTTAAATCTAATGTTTTGTGGTTAAAGAAAACAAGCCTTTTAGCACTAACTTAGAGGGAAAAAAGGGGAAAAGTACAACAGGAAAATAAGAAGCAAGTAAGTGCGCTTGACAAAATAGACAAAATAGACTTCAACAAAACTAGTCAGAATAGATGTGATAAGGATGTGACTTTATAGCTAACAACAGAAGCAATCTACAAAGAAGATATAGTGAATCTAAGCATATGTGCATCAAATACTGGTGAAACTCGTTTCATAAAAGATGTAATACTAAATGTGAAACCATGTATTAACTCCAACACAGCAAATTGGGTTACTTCAAAACGCCATTCTCACCAATAGAGAGGTCATCTTTATGCAAACAAATCTGAAATACAGAAGTTAAATGGTATTCTAAATCAAATTGACTTAGTAGAAACATGCAAAACATTCCACCATGTAAGTCCACATTTTTTTCAACTTCTGGTGAAATTTATTTCAAAATATGCAATATATTAGGACACAGGGCAAATTTTAACAAATAAGAAATCATTTGAAATAATTCGGTATCCTGTCTAACCAGAAAGGAATAAACATAGCTATTTACAGCAACTAGATCAATACAGAAATTCCTCAAAAATGTACTGTTGAATGATTATTCAGTAACTGAAGACATAAAGGAACAATAAAAGCAAAGCCCTAAAATGTAATGAAAGTGAAGTAGATGACCTAATAGACCATGATACACAACGAAGGTAATTCTTAAAGAAATGTTCAAGGTACTGTGACAACATTAAAACACTAGACAGATCTCAAGTTCATATTCACCATTACCACAATCTGAAACTACATTGATGTTAAACAAGAGATGAGATAATATGGAAACTGTGTTAATATATATAAAACAATATCATTCCGCTGTAAAAAAAGGAAAAAAGGCAAAAAGATAAAATTTGTAGTTATATGGGTAGAACTTGAAAAAAAGCTACAATGAGCAAGGTTATTCAATACTTCAAAGAACTATGCCAAACATCCTACTTGATATGTAAAACCTTGCTTCAAGCCTTTTGTTTTGCGTGCTTTACTTGGAGCCAAGATTTCAACCAGAAAACTACAAAAAGTCCATTTGGAAGGGAGCATTAAGGGAAGGGAATTAATTGATGACAGGTAGGAAAAAAGCAGAGAGCCATAATAGTGGAGTTTGAGAGTGTCAACAGGTCTGGAATGAGAGTACAGGGAGTATCAATCCAGAGGTAGGGAGTATTAAAAGCCACATGCAAGTCTATTAACTCACAAATCAATTACAAATTTAGTTGGCTATATATAGAACATGTGTGTTAAACAATTAAGCAGGGAGATGGGATACAGTTGAGGAGGGGGTTAGTGGATGGGTTAACCAAAACTAATAGTTTATATGCTTGGCTTATTGGAAGCCATTAGGTAAGAACTAATTTAAAGAATTACTTTGATCAGACTTATTCTGTATGAGGGGTTGATGACTGTGGATAATTATAGAAATTGCAATGCAAAGTGTGGGTTACCACTCTATAAATTAGAGGTCAGAGAAGCCCAAGAGATCTCCCAACACAGGATATTGCTTTTGCCCCTGTTTATCTACAAAACTACATGGTAAGATCTTATCTCAAGACACCTCACACATTGACTATAGAACATAGAGAAACAAATCCCAACACAAGCAGAAAAATTTCTCCCTGCTGGCTAGATTTTATGATGCTAAAAAGATGCTTGAAAGGATGTTAGGTTCTTATACAGAGCTGGACCATGCACGAAGCACTACTGACCTAAGGCAAAATATGCCTACTATTTCAATAGCGGTAGTACTACTAGGATATTACTGACAAGTTTATGAGTGAATATAAGGGTAATCTGAAGGAGGAACTCTCAAATCTGGTAATGTAATCATAATCAAAAGCATGTATTTGGAGTTGAGATAAGCTCTAAGTTACAACCTACTATTGTTATTTTGCTAAATAAATGCTTATGCTGCAAACTTCTGTACTAAATATTTTGATTTATACTTATAGACCTAGGTTATAGTCTTCCCTTGTCAGAGGATCTTCTTTTCAAATCAGCCTTGGGGATTGTCTAAAAACTAGAAATAAACATTCATATGACCTAGCTATACCACTTCTTGGCATTTAACCAATGGTCTTTATATCCAACCACAGAGATACCTGAAAATTAATGTTTTTGTTCATTGTGGTTCTGTTACCATACCTAAGAAATGAAAGCATCTTGGATAACCATCATGTTTTATTAATCGTCTGACAAATGTTTGATGAAAAATGGTACCAATGTACAATGTGCTTTTCATTCATCAATAAATAAAATTTCAGTTATGGATTTTTCAGATAAATGGGGGAAATGGAAAAAGTTTTACTGACTGAAGTGACCCAGTCTCTTAAAGACAAAAACCGTATGTTTCCTTTTTTATAGGGATCGTAATTTGAGACTATAGTCTCTATATTTCACATTGTGTAGCAGTGGGAGCCAGGGTATTTGGACAGATGCACTGAGAATGACATGCTTTTGGGGAAATAGGATGGTAAGTGGTAAAAAATTGAATAGAGTATGGGGAAAACAATTAAGCCCAAGGATTTGAGAGTTTGGGGTGACATGGATTAACAGGGGATTGTTAAGAATAATTGTAATATAAAATGGTTATATGGAAACATGATCTCTTGTAGCACTAATTATAAAACAAAACAAAATCCATTACAAAGTGATAAAGATGTATTGAAAGGAATTATCATGCATGGTCAGATAAAGTGCTCCTAGAAACCATGGGTTATAAATTCCCAGGCCAGGTGTGGGATATATCTCCTGGATTTGGTGAGGGAGGTCCCAAATCCTCTCTACCACAACAATAAGGCCTTTATTTATTATTTTCTCACCAAAATAGAGGGAAAGTCTTAATGGCTGAGAAAGTGCATACCTGTTGCAAGACACACAGAGAACAAGCTAGAAAGGAGTTGGAAGGTTTCTCCCTGCTAGCTAGCTTTCAAAGTTCTCTTTTAAAATTGTTTGTCATTTTATATACCAACCCTACTCCCCCACCCACCTTCCAACTTTCCCAATCTACGTTCACCCCTCAGAAGGGGTAAGACCTTTCTTGGGGAGAAAACAAAGTCTGGCATACCAAGTTGAAGCAGGACCATGACCCTCCCCCTCTGTATCATGGCTGTGCAACATATCCCACCATAGGTAATAGAATCAGTTCATGCCCCAGGTCATAGTGCCATTTCCAGCCCCTCCCCCAACCGATCAAGTCTCCAAGTTGAAGTTATTTAAAGACTCTGGGTCAGGAAGAATCCTTCTCTGATTGTCTAAAAAGAGGGACACGATAGGCTCCAATGGATAATGCTGAAACCTTAATCAATCACTGAGACTATCTTGGATACACTAAGTCCCAAAAGAAAAAGACAGAATCATGTGGGAGAAATTTGTATGAAGTAGAGATAGTATGAATGGGTATTAGGGAGGTGGCAGTCAGTGTGGACAAAAATATGCTGTTATATATGCCTGTGTGAAATGGTGGAATACATTAAAATTAACATTTTTTAAAGAAAGTGATTAGCGAGAATGTGATAGAAATATCTTGAGTATATGTGCAAAAATCTGATAGTGAAATAGACAACTAAAACACAGTAATGAAAACCTCTAAATAAAGAGAAATTTAGTGCTTAGTCCATTGTCTGCTGCGACATATAAAACATAGTTTCATACTCTGCCATACAAGTCATTCTTTCTTCCATAAATATCAGAATGAGCTCCAACTAATACAGTCTGCAGCAAGAAAATTGTTATGTGAGAATTTCAATTACTATCACTCTCACCTCTGCCTATAATCTACTCACCAGTGGCCACTGGAACTGATCCTGAGGATGTATTGAGTATTTCTGTTTCTAATTGTTATCTACTCAGGACATCATAACTATTTCTCCGGTTACTGCTTCATCCCCATCAGAAAGAAGCATGTTCTCATTTCTCACAGTGATCAAATCACAGAAAAAGATCATGAATCAGAATCTGTTCACTCTCCTATTATATCTTTCTTTTTCTCTTTCATTTTACAACACTGCTTGAAAATTTTATTTTATACTCACCATTGCCAAGTTCTCTCCTCCATTCTCCGCTGGATCCTGTTAGGCCTAGTGATTTCTTGGCTCAACAATCACTGTAACATTTTCAATAGTTTCTTTTGTATAGGTCTCTTCTCAAGTCCATTAATTCGTTTTTTTTTTTTTAATCTGTTGACAGTGTCTTACTATGTAACCCAAGCAGCCCTTGAATCTCCAAGCCCCATGATTCAGCCTTCCAACAACTTCCAATTCAATATATGTTACCATCTGTGCTTTTAACCTATCCACTACATTAATACCAGAGGAAAAAAAAATTAGAAATTTGCTCCTTTGGATTGGGACTGTAATCACTGAAGCTCCAAGGATAGAATAAAGCTAACAAATAGAATAAAGATATTCCCTTGATTCCTGACTTTGATTACTGCCTCAAAATTTCAAGACACTCATTAAATATTACCATCAATGAAGAGATCCTATTTTCTCATAGGAAATTAACAAATTTGCTTTAAAAATATTTGACATATCTTTTGTTTATATCAGTGACTTTGAATGTATCTCTTTTATTTATTAGACTGAGTTTTAAAGTATGGAGACATTGGACTATTCATTTTAATTTCTCAACTACCTAGAACAAAATCTAGTTCATGGTTGTTTATAGAAAACATGTGTTTTTAAATTAAGTCTGATTTGATGAGATGGTATATTTCCTCGTGAATATTCTTTTGTTTTACTTTAATTTTTATTTGTTACATGTATTTTTGATTTGCAACATAACTGATTAAAATGGGTATGGCCAAGTGACACCATAAAAAATGTAAATATTACCTCACACACTTAGACTTTTACATTTAAAATGTATAAAACCCATCAGCAACACTCAAGTATTCAGTAACATCTTTATTGTCTGTAACTTGTTAGGAATGATGAGAATCACTTGACATGTAAATTAAATGAATATCCAGGTCAAAAGTATTTCAGAAAATGTTTTTTATGAACAAGATAATATATTAATTATTAATTTTTCAAATTGTTTTTCGAGTGTTTCAAAAACTGAAGTTAATTCTGTAACTTCATATGACTTTAAAAAGAATATAAAATTTGTTTTTTCAAGACAGGCTCTCCCTGTAGCTTTGGAAGCTGTGCTGGAACTAACTCTGTAGAACAGGCTGGCCTAGAACTCACAGAGATTCAGCTGCCTCTGCCTCCCAAGTGCTGGGATTAAAGGCGTGTGCCACCAATACCTGGCAAGAATATAACATGATTTACAAAAGGGTTAAAAAGGAATTTGTTTACAATATTTATAAATTTTCTACAGAAAATAATGATTTTCACTTTTTTGTCTTACAAACATGTTTATATGTATTGGTTAAACATACACATGCACACATATATTCATATATATATATATGTATATGCATATATATATACATATGAAAGCATAAGCAAGTAAGTAAATTCATACATGAATGCTTGTTATCAAATAAATATGAAAATGGAAGAGAACTGCACATTAGAAATTTATATTTCACACAAAATTATTAACATTATTAACATTTCCTTACAGACCTCCTTGTTAACTTATATGGTTTCAGCACCATAAGGATCTTCTTTGGAATTATTGGAAGGTTTATTTTATTCTGTTTTCTATTTTAGAAAACATTCATTTTATTTTCATTATTTGAAAATAAGAAATTACTATAAGAACAGCTCACAAGGGCATTAGTATTAAACAATAAAATCATAACTCTAGTTATTAGCAGATGAAAAGGAATTAAGCAGTCACCGTTTTCACATATAAAACCCACCACCAACATAAGTTTTACTATGTGGTAAATAATATTAGTGAAGCATGCAGAGAATACCCATGGAAAATAATTCTAAATGTATAAGTTTACAATTATAGCTTTTATTAATTGATATTATACATTTGTGACATGACGACATCCAGGCACAGCATATCTTTTTTATTTCACATTACCCAAAACAAGAATACTTCCAGTTTCTTGGGCCTTTTGAAGTCAATATCAGCTAATTCTGCACTCTATGAAATATTAAGGATCAATTTATCTCTTTGATTTTTTACATGTTCTCTTCTTACCCCTGAAAACACAGTAACCAATCAATAAGAAGATAGCATTTTTTAATGAGATTGACATGATTTTGATAATACACTTCTATTAAGTCTATATCTGTACTTAAGTCCAAGTTCTAATTATTTTTGGTTTCATGGTAGGTATTTGATTCCTTTAAAGTAGAAAATAGCTGTGCAATCTTAAGTGGTCACAGAGTTTATGCTTAGGCAAGGTTGACTGAAAATTCGGAATCCCTAAATCAATATAGCTTGAGAATCTTCATTCCTTGCCACCTGAGTCACCCTAGTTCCACTGGGTTGAGCAGTGTAATTTTGTAACAATAGTCTAGTAGATTCACTTAAAAAAAAAGCAACAAAACATATTCTATTTAGTTTTTTGTTTTAATTATCCAAAATGCTCACAGGCTTCTTAAGGAATGTGACATAGGTAGGCATCTACTGTTTTTTTGTGGATGTATACCTTTCCCTCTGTTGGAACACATGCACACTGGGGGAGAATTTTGAGAGCTTGTGAGAAAAGTCCACGTAAATAAGACAAGTGTTTTGTCACTTCTTTTCTTCCATAACACGGGTTTGTTTTTGTGTCCTTTCCATGTGTAGTAAAGAGGAGGGGGGTTTGCTTCAAAATGTCCATCATCTTACTCACTTTTCTTCAGAATGATGTTTCCAATCGTGAGTGGACCTCTGACTGCATACAGCCAAAACACAAGTGATCTTACCATAATGAATTCAAGTGAACTTTCCTTACACCCCTTTCCCTAACCCTACAAACACCCTCAACATACATTGTCTGATTCCCTGAATAAAGTTACCTATTGCATGAGATATTAATCTGCCTTACTTTTAGACCCCACTCTTCTAGGTTCATGCTGCTTCATAGAGAAGCAACAGCATTCTACATACAAAATCACACACAAATATTTCAATTGTAGTAGCAGCTCAGTAAATATAATTGTTCAGTTTAATAGATATTTGAAGAAACTGTGAAAGGGAGCAACACAATATTTCATATTTGTTGGTTACTTGTGGTTATGTGTGATGGGGAGAGATAAATAAGTTATGTTTGCAGAAAATGTAAGTTACCAAAAACAATTTAGTGTAAACAATTACTATATATTGCCTAAGAGTAACAAAAAGTGAATAGGTAAGGCATGTGTTGACACTTTTGAAGCTCATATTGGGACATTTGAAACAACATAACCGTGGCAGGAAACAGCTTAGAGAGTTGCTGTGGTTTATCTAATCTCTTTCTAGACTTAAGAATACTTGTATAGGTTACCAAAGAGGAGCTAACTCTGTTCAAGAAGAAATTCTGAACACAGAGGACTATTATAAGAAAAATATTAACTTCCTAATGAAATAAACACCTACACCCATATACAAAGCAGTTTAAAATAAAAGAGGCAGACATAATGAATTGATAATGTAGAAATTCACTCCAGTGTAAGCAACTTAAGTGCACTAAAGAGCTTAATAGCTCATCATCTGAAATATGGCTGGAGTTAAATGACTTCTTAAAAACATGAAGGACCTTCTAAGATAAGTCATTTATATTTCATGGACTGTTGGTGCCAAAACATAAATACTGAGATCATCTTTACCTGCCCAGGGCCTTTGTACTCTATGCCTATGTATGAATTCCTATCAGAGGACTGGGGATTTGCCAAGTTTCATATAAAACTGCAATGACTTTTGAGGCCACTCAGGCCATTCCATCTACTCAAAAATGAAATTAGGCTTCTTTTTATAGGTTTGAAGCCACAAAAATTTGACCTCTATCTAGCACATCTTTATCCATCAAAATTATCAATACTGTGAGTAAGGGGTAGAAAGTTTAGAGTCAGTCACCAGAACATATAATTTGTAAGGTCCTTTATCAAGGTTTCTCAGACAAATTGGTTTTGCAAATGCATTTAGAGAGAAATAATTAACTTTGAGGGTCAAAATGGACGAGAATATATGTAGGAAATACAACATTTCCATTCCTTATCTGGACTTTACCCCTTTTTCGTTTCTGTTCACATATTATGTATAAGGAGAGGGTCTTTTGTAAATAGTTAAAGAGACACTCTGCTGTACTAACTAAAGATATGTTCTGAGAATTTGCAAAAATCAGCTAGGTATGTACAAATATTTCCGAGTTGATATCCAAAGTCATTTGTAGACCTCATTTGTCATGTGACTGAAACCTAAAGATAAAATAACATCCTAATTATAAATTCTGAAAAAAAACAAGGTGAAGTTCCTAGAATAAGAAAAACTGAAGGAAATTAAAAGTAAAACATTAATTTGTGCACTGCCAAGTTAATTATCCCATGAACTTGATAGGGGATGTAAGGAAATGTTTAGCACATGGTGTCCTGGACTCCCATGAATCCTGGGTACTCATAAAGAATACAGTACTGACTTGTAGTCTATGCTTCCTACATTAGATGAGTACATTTAACTATTTATAGAGTGTGTCGTGTTCATTTGTTGTTTCTCTAAACTGAGAATCAGAGATGTCAACACCATTTTGAAAGTATTTATTACTCAATACAATATCAGTGAAGGGATGGTGTTGCATTATTTTATCCCAACACCTGCATAGCACAGTAGGAAACTGGGGGACAATTCAGACAATGACCCAGTGCTCATGGACTTTTGCTTCCCTGAGTAATCCTTTGAATCCTCATCAATGTCAAGGGCACTCAGTCAGTTCTGAAGACAGACATTCCATCACTTCTATGAGTAGGTAATGTCCCCACTAAATAAACCAAAATGCTCTCTTTGGCACCAGGATCAGGCATTCTATATTGCTTTAAATTTTAATGACATTTTATTGAATGTATGTGGTTATTTGTGCATATTTTTAACAATGCTGTACCTGTATGAATAATGTAAACTTTAAATAAAAACATCTTAGATTTTAGCTGGGGATTTAGTTAATATATAGTAAATGCCAATCTAGAGTGTATGGGGACATTTTTATACACTCATTTTAAGACTTCTCACATTTAAGCAGACACTGCAGGTCTGGTGAGGTTTTTTGACCACCAGGCTTTGGTACAAAAGCTTGGGGCAGTTCATGGTATGTACAACTCAGATGTTTCTCGTTAAAAAAATAATATTAGGAAGTATACATGTAACAGATTCCAACAAGCAGTTTAAGAAGAAAATTTTTAAATGACATTTGTAGATAGCAAAATGTATTATAGAACTTCCTCATTCTTTCCCAAAATATCTTTGGGTCCAAAATAAAAGAAAATTTTATTTTGGATACATGTGTGTGTATATATATGTATGTATGTATGTATGTATGTATGTATGTATATATATGTATATATATATATATATATATGAGTGTGTGTGTGTGTGTGTGTGTGTGTGTGTGTGTGTGTGTAGGTGTAAGTTCTGATCATTCCTGATATTACTGATTTACTGTTTTACACCATTTCTTATTACATAAAAATTATGAGATTCCTTTGTACTCAAAAGTAATAAGATGCATTTTATTAATTGAATATTTAAAGTGACTTTATCTTGATGCACAGAATCAAGGTTTTTTTAGTAGTAAGTAAGGAGGATTATCTCAGGCAAGCATTGTATGTAGTGTGAGTACAACCGGAACTAAAAGAACCTCTCTTTCAATTTTATAAATGTTTTTATTCTTAGAAGGAATTTCACATTAAAATATAATCCATCCATATCTCTCCTCTCTGCTTTTACAATTTTATTTTCTTGAATTGTTCTTGTTCCTTGTGATCTCTGCTCCATTCACATTAATTCCCTTTCATATAAGGACAGGCAATATTTACAAAGGGAATCAGCTGCCATCTGTGATATTATATGATCCACTTGTCTAAAACATTCGTGTCAGTATCATTACAGTCAAAACCAAAAAAAAAAATGAAAAATACAAAATTACATCTTCCATTAAAATTACTGCAGCAAAAATTTTGGACGTACTGAGTTTCGTTGTAATTATGAGTGCCAGATCACAATTTGGAAATACCTTAATAGGAAGAACATCCTTGAGTACCACTATTTACAGATCCCTGCTGTCATGCTGTCTATTAGGAAATGTGGTAATTAATAATTAATGTTGTATTAACTGTTCTTTTAATGTATGCCAACCACTATGCTAAATATATTCTACATATCATTCCATTCAACTTAAACTAGTACAATAAAATAACAGTGAAAAAAACAAGATAAATTATTTACATTTTATTTTGTATACATTAAATACATATTCTTCAAAAATTGTATACTTGTATACAAAATCACTTGACCATATACACCATTATTCCCTTGCCCCTAACATGACTCTCTAACTCATATCTTCTTGTTTTGTTTAATAATGCACAGAGTCCAATTATTTTTGTTCAGTGTGATTGAGGGGCATAGGCAACCTACTACTGGCCAATTGACTCTCCCTCCTATGAGAAAATCGACCCTCCCTCCTATAAACTTTTAATAGCTGGACTGATAATCTCTGCTTTCTATTCCCTCCTCCCCCATACTCCCACCTCTGTCTAGTCTCACTCATTCTCTGTCCACTGGAGTCTTATGATTTCCCCTCTATATGCTTTCCATGTCATTACTTAAAACCTCTTTATAGCAGTCACAAAATTTCATACATTGTTCCAAAAGATCAGTAAACCTGGCTCAGATACAAATGTCATATTTAAAAGCAGCCTGCACTACCATGTACTCCCCCACTGCAGGGATTATTTACGGATATAGGTAGTGGGTTCTTAAGTGATGGAATAAACGAATAAATTGAATAAATTGAGATTATTTTCCTCTTGCAGGCAATATGACACCACTGTCTTCTAGTAATTAACCTATTTTCTTGAAAAAGAATCATATTTAGCACCAAAACGACTTCATGGATGGTGAAGAAAGAAAAAAAATGAAGCCAGAATTTTGATAACAATACTTTCTTTGCTGAATAGACTTTTAAAATATAGCCTGGTCAGTTGTAGATATCAAAATGTTTATTGGTTTAAAATGTTTATACTATTTATTTTAATGTAAATATTCAAAACTATCACAATGAATAAAGGAAATGATAAAAGTATTAAACATTTGAAAACATATATTAATAAATATTTTTGCATTAATGTAAGTCACGAGGGACAAAAGATCCTTGAACAACTTTTAAATGGACATAGGATGTACCAGGATGGTAACATACAAACAACACTACACAAAACAAAGCAGTACAGAAAACACCGAAATATAAACACACATCAAACAACCAAAATTCCAAGAAATTAACTTACTTAAAAAGAATGTGGTCCTGGAATGATCCTCAGCACTGAATAAAGATTTGAAAGTCATTTTCAAACTAGATGGATCACAATATTTTTTGTTTTCAACTAGAAATATTTATGTGAATATCTTTTTCTCTTATAATCTTGAGTCAGTAATCTTTATTGGAACTGAGACAATTCTAGTGGATGTCTTCTGTAAGAAGACAACTTGGAGATTTCCTTGAAAATACCAGAAAGTAGATGAAATATGAGGATGACATATATAAAGTAAACTGAGACAACAGATTGTACTTATATTGTCTTAATGTAAATACTATTGCCACATTGAAATTCAAGTGAGTTAAAGGAAAAGTTGATGGAATATCTGCTTTATTAACAGTTGTATCCACATTGCAGGTAATTAAATTGCTACTCCACTCAACCCTCAGAAAGAAAACCATAACTTCCTGGGGAGTATCTTAGATGTCAGCATGGCATCCTATTTCCATTAAAGTCACTTTGCCAATGTGTCCTCACTGGACAGCAATTGCAAAATTTAGATGTTAACTGGATGTTTTCTCATGTCTTTTCATCATACCACTGGAGAACAGAACATGATGGTGATTGGGCTTTGCATTTTATGTTAAGGAATATGTAATAGATAGAAGGTCGAGTATCAAGAAGGATTTTAGCTGTTCTTATGACCACGATTTTGATTTGAGGTTATTTGTGCAGTAGATGTTGATTAAGACAGAAACTTATGATTGGACAAGGTGTCAAGAAAAAAAATGGCATTTGAGTGATGAGTCATAAAGAAAATATCTGCATCACTCCCTCAAAAATGAAGGAAGTATCACACAAGAAAGGTTGGAAAGAATCAAAGAGGCAGATGGTACAGACAGGGCTGTGAAGCCCTGTCTTCTGGGATTCCTGACATGGCCAATGTCCTCGTGAATTCACAGCTGCCACTGATGAGCACCTTTTGTCCATGGGGTTAACTCTACAACCAGGTATGCACACTTGGATGGACCTGGCAAAATAGAAATAAGACAAACAGATGTGAAAATGTTAAGGGAATTTATGTGAAGGAAAGGCAATTGGTGAGAGTGGAAAGCCAGAGGAAGGAAGGGGCATGAGTATGACCAGAATATTTTATAAACATGTGTGAAACTGGCCAAAACAAATTTGAAGAAATGTTTCAAGATATGATTTTGTGAAAGAACATTAATGTTACACAGTGACTGTGACTGACACCTTGAAGCAGGCATTATCAATTCTTCTACACAGGGTCATGTAGTAAATAAATTTTGTGAGTCATGAGTTTTTATGAAAACCATGAAATGCTACAATTGCAATTGGGGAGCAGTCAAATAATTTATCAGCAAACATGAGCTCTCTGTTCTGATATAAGTGTATTTATACAAACTGA